>CM069534.1:80932500-81580000 GCA_035773235.1 Eospalax fontanierii
CTTACAGAGAAACCTGGTAATGGAAGATCACCATCTATCAATTACATTTCCGTACAACCCATTACACACCGGAAACTATGCTACAAAGAATACTGGAGAGAACAGAAGCTCCAGAATGTGTGTGCACCATGACAGCAGATCCAGTAGATTAGCTCCCAGTGGGATTGCTAGTCCAGCATGTCTATGTGCAGGACAGAGAGGACAACCCAGAAGCTTCTCAGTCCACACAGCAGGATAACTCCACACTTCCATTCTGACAGAGAAGGTCTGGAAAGTTCCAACACTGTTGCTATTTAGTCCATGTTGAAAAGCCAACAGAGCTGCAGTCTATCATTTGATGATTGCAGCAACAACAGCAGCAGCCACAGAAGCCAGCACACTGGGCAGGAAAAAGAACACATGCAGACAGGAAACCGTTTTTTCCTCAAACATCTTTGTTTAGGTGCCCGTCACATGGGTTTCCTTTTCACAATTAAAGCCTGCCTCTAGACATTTTGACGGGACACATGTGTAAGCCAATTATGTCTTAAGTGTTGGCACAGGATGCAGGTCCAAAGCTGACACAGACCGGCAGGAACCAGCATAGCCCGCTCCATGATTCCCCCCCTTCTGGGTTTAGAGGACTCTGTACTCACCATGGCCTGGATTCGGGGTTCACCCACGGTCTCCAAACAGCTCCCTGCAACATCGCTCACTGTGGAGGACTCAGCGGTGCATTGGTTCATCCTGGAGCCAAACCCTCAGAGAAGCCACAACATGGCGCCAGATGGAGCCCCCTCCCCCGCTCCCAGCTCCACCTCCAGTCAGTTTTCATGAATGAGCAGGATGGCCAGGATCCCTGATTGATTATGGTCACCCATGATGTCTGAGGGGCTAAAATGATGGAGAAGTACATCTCTTCCTAGTGCTGGCTTCCTCTCCAGGCACAGACCATGTCCAACTGCAGACTGGCTTCCAAGCTCTGCTCCTGGCCTGGAACAGCAGCTACTGCAGTATTGAGCAACTCAATAGACACTTCCTCTTCATCTTCCCTGGCATAGGGTCGCTCCATCAATTACACATTAAGTGTCTGATGTCATTGTCCTCTCACATCAGATGTAGAAAATCATCCAGCTCTCCATAGGTGACATTAGTGTTGAGCCTAGTGTCTGCTGTCCTCCAGGGATCTGCATTTTCCACTCAGGCTCCTGCAGGATTTTGTCAGAACCCAGGCCTGCTCCTTAACAAGCTGGAATTTCTAAGATGCCACATCTCACAGCCTGAAGAAACCAGGCCCTTCTGTCCCCACAACTCCACAACTTCTGCTGATTTCCTGAGACACAGTTAAGACGCGGACTGTGCTGTGCATTCAGAATGTCTAATTTGCGGGTAAAATAGTCCATCTGACTCCATGTTGCCCCCTCCCCTTCACGCTGCCATGCAGATCTCAAGCAGGTCCCATGCAGGTTGAACCTGCTGGGGTTTCAGGAAGTACATAGTTTTACAAGACAACACATTCACCCATGCAGAGCATCAACTAAAGCTCCAGAGAGTCACTGCTCCTGCAGCCCTCAAAAACTGGTTTTTCTTAAGTAAAAGTTCGAATCTTTTAATTGGCTAAAAATGTCCTTGTTAGCTGACCTTCCACTGTTATTGTGTGTCTATGGGACCCTTATAGTGCCAGGACCACTGGGAAAAGACCACCCAGTAAAATTTCAAATTGGTAAAATTTATGAGTTTGTAGTAACTACATCCCAAGTTTGAGAATTTTGAATGCAGTACTCGACGGAGATGGGGGTGAGGGGTGGGGGTGGGGATCCGGTTTTTAAAATCAAAAACCCTCAGTCATCACAAGGTATTTGCAAACAGGCCACTTTATGATACCTGGTTAAACTGTACAGGTAACATTTTCAGGTATCATAGACAAACAGGGTATTGCACTAAAAGCCATGCTACTTCCTGTTGAGCAGAGCAAGATTTGTAGTTACAGCATCTGGGTGGCACCATTGTGGGTAGCTATTTCTCAGAATAAAGCCCTTATGGGAGAGAGAGGAGAGATTTACCAGATCAAGCCAGCCTACTGTAAGAATGCAAAATTGAGGATGGAATAAGTTGGAGTCACTCACACCCTCAGGCCCGGCATCTGTTACAGTGCAGCTATGCTTACTGACTTTGCCCTGGTGTAATATAATTTTGGTTTTAAGCTTTATAAAAGCCTGCTCTTACTCTCCTCAGGATCAGCAGTTCTGCTGGGATTGAGCCTGCTCTCCCCCACAGTCAGTTGGTGATTAATGGACTCTTAATGTGACCATCACCATGTGGCTATCCTCCATGCTTCCCAAACGATCCAACAGTGCTCCTACTCAGTACCTGGCTCCTCCATCTCATAGGCAACACCAGAATGAAACACTTGTTCTGGAACTACTGCTACCCCCTCAAGTCAGACTTATTTCTTTTATTCTAGTAATTTCTCTGAGGACTTCTCTGGGCCCGCCCCACACAGACTTCTCTTCTTTTGGAAACTTCCCTTAGATTACATTATCCCTCTTAATTAAGTACCTTTCTAGGCAATTTATTACCAAAATATATTATAATATTGTGTGGCATAATGATAAACTGCAAGGTTACAAATGACCCATTCAGTTGAGGAAAATGCCCTTGTTCTTCTGAACAGACTAACATGGATTGTATTTGGAGTTAAGAGGATATCTTGAATAGACCATGTGCATATGTGTAAGTGCACCTGTGTCATACAGTTCTCAGGGTGGTCAGAAGAGGGCATCAGCTCCATTGAAAGTGAAGTTAGGATGGTTGTCTCCTGCCACTTGGCTGTGGGGAACTGAACCTGGGACCTGGGAAAGTGTGTCTTTTCCTTATCAGCTCAGCTAACTCACCAGCCCAGCTTCCTACCTCTTAAAGTTTTGGAGAGTGGACCTCAACCCAGTGGCCATTCATTCGCCCAGCTCTCTCTCAGAACTCTGATGATGGGTCAGACTACACTCATGTGTTTATTCCCAAAGGTTTCTGCAGCTTCAATGTAGAAGTTTAAATTCCCCTCCATCCTTATCTCAATAAACAATCAGGCCTTTTTATCCCTAGTATTTTATTCATGGAGGATCACCATTTTTTCCTAACTCCTCTCTTTGCAATTGAACATGTGCATTTTATGTTAATTGATATGTTAATTCAAGTGATATTCAGTCTTTATCTTTTTGGGTGGCTTACCAAACTGAAGTTCCCAAGGATTCACCCTGTCATCAGACCAAAGTGCCTCCTTTATTGGGTATTAATTAAAGGTCATTAGTCCAGATTATGTTCATTAAAATGTGGTGGTACATACCTTTAATCCCAGAACTCTGGGAGCAGAGGCAAGTGAATGTCTGTGAGTTCAAGGACAGCTTGGTCTACATAAGAGTTCCAGGCCAACTGGGACTGCACTGCAACCCTGACTCAAAAAGATGGGGAAAAAACCCAAGAGAGAAACACTAACAAAAAAGTCATTCCTACATGTTATATGTTTAATTTTTTATGTATATGAATGTGACTCTCTATCTCTCAATAAATCTGTGTGCACACACTCTGCTGTTTTAGATTTTGCTTATCTTTCAGTTGTTAAATTGACTGAGAAAACAAACCTGACTATACCCTAGAGAGCCGAGAGAGGACAGGAATTGTGATCTGGCAGGAGCACCTCGAGGCTTACTCTCTCAGGAACACAATCCTCAAGGTCATCTTCATTCAAGGTTTGCTTCACTTTAAGGTCTGTTATCTTCCAAGGAACAACTTTTCAAACACATGGGCTTAAGGAAACATTTTTCATTCAAGCCACAATCTTCCAGATGTGGCCTCCATATGTTCATGCCCATCCCATAATGTAAACTGCATGTGTGACTCCTTCAAAGGGCTTCAATAATTCAAACACTGTTCAGAAGTCTCAAGTCTCTTCTGAGTGTCAAAATAACCTTCAAAACAAGTTACATGCTTCATGACATAAACTAACCATTTCCATTCCAAAGTAAAGAACAAGGTCACAGAAAAGAATTATATAGCCAATGCTGCAATGAGACCTAGCAGGAAAAAAACCTGAAATCAAGTTCTTTTCCTCGATTATCTCTGAGATTATGATAGAATCATCTGCATTCCACTGCTCTCAGGAAATCCTACCCATACGAGGTCTGCTGCATGAAGTACACATAGCCTCTCAAATGGGTGATAGTCACCTCATGCCTGTGACTCACCTTGGCATATGTTCCACAGTCACGGCATCTCCAAACACTGAAATCAGTAACACAGGCTCCCACTCAGCAAGGCTAATAGGGATCCAGCAGCTATGGAGGATGCAGACTGCCAAGAGCAGAGAAGAACACTCTGCCCCAGATATAGCACCACGTCCCATTATTACACACCAAGTAGCTGATGGCATCTTCATTACACATAGCACGAGTCTCCCTGAGGAAAGTAGTCATTGTTTGAACGAAAGTTTCTGTTGGGTGTGTGTATGAATTTCACACTCATGTTGTCCAGTGTTCTAGGTATTACTTTAATGGGGCATCACATGAACCCCATTACATTTTCTGGGAATCTTCCACTCTACAGTGTATGCTCCTTGCTGCTATTCATGGGACATAGATGCAGCACGGATGGTCAAGGAATCTACAGTATGAATGACTGCACAATTCAATTACATCATAAAGCAGGGAGGATGCTTTCCTCATGGTGTTAAATCACGGCATTCTCAGACTTCTGGTCTTCTAAATAAAGCACAGAGTGAAGATTTAGTTTCTTCCTTGATCATTCATCTTTGGGATGATGGGGAGCACAATCTGTAGTATTCTGGTGATGTATTCCAAAGTCCACCACAGTACAGTTAGCTTCCACAATCTTCAGCTGTGTTTAGAAGCATTTCCAAAAGGGACAAGGACAGGGTTTCTCTATGTTTTCTTACTTTGGTAACTCCTTGCCTTTGGTTCAGGGATTTCATGTGCGGCGTCTCCTTCCCAACTCTCATCACTCCCTGTCACTTTCTCTTCAAAACTTTCACTGCTGCAGTTTGTTTTGTGTTCCCAGGTTATGGCTTGTTTGACCTCTGGCAAAAAGTGCTTTCTGTTCAGTCTCCCTTATTTTCCTTCCTTCTGAGGTCTTTGTTTGCAGGTTAACTTCCATGTTGTTCTGTATGGTTTATTTCAGGATTATTAGAATAGTAGACTCAGAATTTCTCAATACCAGAGAAGCTATTCTAAGAATATTGTAAAAATTGCTGTATGGAAAAGTATGATAACAACAGCATGTGAGAATTTTATTAAAATGATTGTCTTTTTTGGGTGTGCATGTCTGTGTATGGGTTCCTGCATATGAATGTGTTCACCCATAGAGGAGAAAGATGTCAGGTCTCCCAGGGGCCGGAGATCCAGATGGTTGTGTGCTCCCTGATATTGCTGATACTAACCAAAGTCTGGATCTCTACAAATGCAAAACTATGAGTTTACATGAAAAAAATTTAAGCTCCCCCATAGAAAGACCTGTTGTGGGTCAAAATTAGATTCCCAGCACCACTCGGATGAAGTTAGTGAGGTACTTTATTCAGCTTACCAGAGTGCCTGACAAAGAGAAGGTGCCAGATTCATGCTTGGAAAGAAGCTTTTATAGGATTTCTAAAGCAGTGACTGGTTACAATTTGAAACATCCACTAAGAATCAAGCATTTCACAAGATGAATATTTCCCACAGGTGTTCATTCCTAACAGCAACAGATCAGGAAGTTAGCCATTTGCACCTGTCCCTCCCAGATTAAAACACTGGCTGGGGAGGTTGTGGCTGGGATATTCTTGGAACTGGGGAGATGTCTCCTTTCTGGTCTGCTGCTAGGAGGGGGAGGGCAAAGGTCAAGCACAAATGGACTTAAAGTCTGGCAGACAGCAAAATGAAAGTCTTTATCCGATTTTCCTAGGCCATTACAAAACCTACAATTCATTCTGCCTTGGAAAGACAAGGACATTTTCAACTATTGCAAATGTCCTGGAAATTTGAAAAGGTATTGTAAGAATCTGAAATGGGTGCTCTCCCAAAAAGATCAGCAGGCCACCCAGGAAGACATTGAAACAAAATCCAGAATCCAGAGTTTTCTATTTTCTCCTTCTGACACGTGAAAAGCAATGGAGAAAATTATTAACACTGACGAAGCAAAGGCCTTCGTAGATCAGGGCTATTTTACCTCTAGAAATCTGACCGTGTTTAGAGCTCTCTTGCTCACAGTGAAAATGAAAGTCAAATGCTATTATTTTCTCCACTGTCCATAGCTGCCTTTTAGGCAAATTGTTATGGAGGTTGGGACCACCAGGGAAGGACCACCAGACTTTTCTATTTCAATCAGCTGAATTTATTAATTTGCAGCTGACTACAGTCTCTCTGTCGAGTCTGAAGGCTGCAGCAGCTGGGGAAGGGAGACATTGGATATACAAAGCCAAAAAATAGAGTTGCTTTACTTCTGTGGAATTTTCAGGTGTTCAGAATTTAGGGCTTTCCTCCCTCCCTTGGCCCGTGAAATTAAGCAGGTCCAACAGAAGCAGGAAAAGTTTATGGCTAAACATTACAAGACCATTACATATTTATGGGACAAAAGGTGAGGGTCTTCAATGATTAAAATTTCCTTACACTGTTCCTAAGAGGAAAAACAGTATATTACCTACTTTAGCCTAAGTGCTGGGGTCTATGGTAAGCAGTTACAATAGATGGGTGAATGACTTCCTGGTCCACAGAAAGCTAAGGACCAGCTAGATCCAGGAGACAAACCCCTGAGATGGAGGGAGAAGAATGTAGCAGAAAAGAAAACAGCTAACATCTATACAGACAGTCTCTATGCATTTGGATTGGTGCATGACTATGGCATGCTGTAGAGACAGAGGATTTCTCACTTTCTCCGATCAACCTATTTGAAATAGTCTCAGAATGGCTGGATGCTCAGCATTTAACTAAATAATTAGCCATCATTAAAATCCCAGATTCTAAACCACATGTCCTGAGAGAAATTGTCCTGTTCATTATTCAAGTTCTATCGCTGAACTCCTGGTTCACGCTGAACAGATGAGGGACAGCAAGAAAAGGACAACAGGCAACAAAAGGGTTGTAATTTCAGCTCCCAGAGTCATCTTTGGTTGTGTACAAATGAGAATTCAATTGAAGGCACAATTGACTCTTCTGGAATACATACATAATTTAATTCATTGGGCAACAGAAAAAAATTATCTGTTTGGGTAGATAATATTTGTGAAAACCCTCCCCAACAATAGCTCACAAGGTATATTCAAGAAGACCTACCTTGCCCCAAACACAACCCTTGTAAGCTACTTCATGGGATGAAAAGACATTTCCCTCCACCACGCGGGCCATTTAAAGCTGGCAGTTAGACTTTATCCATATGCCTATAACACAAGGATATAAATATATTTGGGTACTATTTTGCATGGAAAGGGGCTTCATTAAGAGGATAACTGAATCTAAGGGAAGTTTCCTACAGACAATAGGAATGTGGGGAGCAGGCCCAGAGGAGACATCAGAGAAATTTCCCCCCCAAAACAAGCCTATCTGACTTTTTTTTTATCCTTTTGTTAGACCCCACTCTCAGCCCGGGGACTCGAACCCCAATGGGCCACCTGGGCGACTAATGTCGGGAGCCTCAGTCCCAAGAATCCAGACCGTCAGATGCAAAAAGCAAGAGGTTTATAAAAGATTTATTTCACTTGCGCAAGTGGGGGACTTGGGAAGCCAAGCCCCCCCGACTTCTGCCAGGCCAGGTTTTTATAGTAGAAACTCACAGTATTATCATACATTATCATATAGGGCACTTGTTACATTTGGATTGGCTTTTGGCCTACAGACCAGGGTCACAGAGAAGACAATTTTTACATAGTCCAACCTTTTTTTCCAGAAATGCCATACATATTATTTTGCAGTTTACAAGATGTTGACTTAACTGAATGTTTAACCCACAATGCTATAGACAGGATATTAGGGGCTCTTTTTGTGGAATGTTTAACCTACAACTAACTCTATAGATGGGATATCAAGGCTCTTCCTGTGAAATGTTTAACCCACAGACATTATCTCACATACCATGAGATGTTGACATGACCTTTGTGGTCTCTGGGATTTTCTAGTTTGGGAGGAGGTAAGCTAACAAAGGGGACCAGGTATTTTTCCATGAAAGCGGGGGTCCTACATTCCTCCCTTTTTCTTTGTACCTGATTATAATCTTATAATCATGGTTAAATACTTGTATCTTTTTGCTTCAGCGTATGGTATTGCTGAGTGAGTACTAAGGACTGACAAACGATCTTTCACAAACTGAGTTAGTCTATTATCTATTTGGCCTTTGATAGGCTGCTGAAGGACACAAGGACAGTTTTTTTGCTTTTGGGGTCTTTTTACCCTGAACTGCCTAGCCACATTTTACTTCCTATTTTCATTACATCACCCTCTGAAGAGGTCACCCTAATTGCCAATAGGGAATTGGGGCGCAGACCGCTCTGGCTTCTTCAAGGCTGAATAGGGTCATAGATTGTGGCAATAGGGGTACCTCTTCAATGAGTCTACCTACAAGACCCCTGAATTGCATAACTGTTAGTTGTAGGAAAAAGAAAGTCCTTAACTGGTCCCTGGAAGATGAAATTAAAATAATCATAACAGGGAGGAGCTCAAATGTCCAATTCAAAGTCCATTAGAATTTCTTGCTTAAGGACTTCCATCTTCTGGGTTCCTCTGTGTTTTTCTTTCTGACTGCCAAGGCTGAACTTCAGAGTCTTGAAGTCAGGATTTGTTTCCAGGCACCTTGATAGCTGGAGTAGCTAGAATCAGGGTGAATTCCCTCCCAAATGGCTTCTAGACAGGGAGAGAAAAGAAATCATTTAATTTTGGCGTTAGAACAATGGTGGGCTTGCCTTTCTTGGCCACAGGTATGTACTGCAGTGTTGAGGTAGGCCAAGAATTGAAGTCTTACATCTGAGTGGCATTTTGTTATTAAGAACAAAATTATTAGTGAATAACATCTTATATAATTTTTTATAGTCTTAAAGAAGTATACTAATTACTTTAATTTTTTTGGTTATACTTTCCTTTTGGGTGTTTAAGATCATATAATTTGGCCCAAATAACCCAATTTAGTTTGATTCTTAAGGTCAGTTGAGTATCTGTTCCTCAGGGGGATCACATGGGCTTGAGAGGAGCCCCTGGCTCCATAAGCCTTGTTTTACCAGTTCCATCTATGTGAAGATAAGTCAGAAGGTCTTGTTAGACCATAGCTTCACTTTGAAGCAAACCAAGGAAACGTTTTCCTATGCTGACCCTCCTCTTTGCAGACTGGATACTGGTTCAAGTCCTTCTAGTGGGGTCTCCACGACCTCCCTGAACAGGAAGACAGGTGACACATCACAGTTATAGGACATTTCGAGAGATGCCCCATAGTCCCCTGGAACTTAGTTGACCTTGGAGGGCAAGAGACAAAAAAATTGTCCCTTTAAGTCCCTCTGACCAGATTAGAGGCCATTAAATATGGTGGTCAGACACCCAAGAAGGTTAGTTCCACCAATACTGAACTATTAATTACTGTATGTTATGTAGCTAAAGCTTGGGCAAAAGCCAAACATTTTTGAATAAACCTTGACTGGACATATATTGGTTCTTCAGACCATCCGAACCATCACCCCAGGAATTTCAAGACCCACATATATAAGTCTTTTATTTTTTGTATATTATAACATATTGTTTTAGACTTTTAATCACTTGCATAGGAACTATCTAGTCATTATAAATTTTTACATAGATTTTTTAATAATATATTTTTATTTTTATACTTTTTTAATATCTCCATTAAAAATGTTTTTTTCTGGGTGTACTAAGCAATGTTTGTTATTATTTTTTAAGGCTTTAGCATCAAACCAACGTTTGATTATATTAAAGTTTACCCTGTGGAATGAATGACTTTACACATACAGATGGGTGAGTTGTTACAAACAGGTATACAGGTAACCTGAGAGGAGTCTCTTGCATGGATGTTGATTTTTTTATAACTTTATGCATCAAGTTTTTTCTTTTAGCCTTTTTAAATTTTTTTTCCCAAATGCAGGGGACCATTTGTCACTAAGGCAAAATTACATACAGCTGGCTGGGAAGAGTAGCTGGATACTCAAGTGGGAGGTCCAGTTTACTCCTCCTTCAGTTGAAGAATACAACCGTTAGCAAACCCAACTGTGATGAACTTCTGTAAGTAGGCACAGCTGAAGTCACGAGCATGGCAGTTATTCAGGAGTGCTGTGCAGCATCATCTTAACAAAGAACATGGGATGTAAATTACACATAAGATAATGTACATTTTACTTTATAAGTTTCTGGAAAAACCTTATAGAGTGAGTTGGTCTACTAAAACCTTGCTTTAGGTCTTGAGAATGTAGATACTAGATAGAGAGAAGCAATTGGTACATAGTAATATCTTATCAACTTGAGCTTAGAATTTTCAGCATAAATCATTAACTGAGAAAGAGGTTCCTAACTCAGCAGAAGTATGAATGCCTAAATTCTAGAGCTGATCCACCTAGTTTAAAAAAACAGTGTCACAATCTCTTAATCATCTTGCCTTCCGTGAACATCTAGAGACAGCCAAGTACAATTACTAGGCAAATAAGCCATGGAGAATGGACAAGCCAATTGCGGGCATCTTAGAACTCCTGTACAGCTGGTGTGCAGGGCACAGCTCTTCCAAGAGTCCTCCACTGTGTCTCAACTACTTGCCAAAAGAACAGGCACTCTGTCTCTGGAATTCTCCCCATGCTTTTAGTTATGAAGCAAGGACAAGCTGATACTATTTAAGGTTGGGACACTTCTGTCCATTGAAGCCATAAGGTGTCATTTACTGTATATCTAGACCAGGTCTGAATGCAGAAAGACATTGGTTTTTCTTTCTCAAGGTCTGTGGATCAGATCAAGGAGATTCTAATGGGCAAGGATACAGCCAAGGTGAGCCTTTGCTGAAGACAAGTGGCTACCTATCTGGGAGGCAAAAGAAGACATTTTGGAACGTCTTCCAAACTCTTCTTTGCCTCCTTCTCTAGAGCGTCCTCCAGAGATTCTCTGATCCTTTTCTCAAAAGTTATAACTTGTCTGTTTAAATTTTATTTTATTTTTTAATTATGAGAGTCAAGACTATAAAAAGGCTCTCAGTCTGTCTGAATTAGAAAATCTATATTATCATTATACATAATTTTGAATTAAGTACCCATAATCTGGACAATAAGGAACACAGCTATCTATGGCCTTATAGCTAGAAAGTGAAAAGCAGAGGTGCTCAGGACATGGAGGGGCGAGCACAGAAGCCAGCTTGGAGCAACTAAGCATCAGAGAGGGAATACCCTATTTTAGAAAGAAAAAAAGACCTTGGATAACAATGCAAAAAGTCAGGAATTAACACCAGTGAAGGCTGCATCTTACATCTTTTATCTAAGCCATTTATTTTTTTTTTTACTTCCCATTGCTGTAGCTGTTTCCTGGTAGCAGCTTGTCTCATGTAATGTTTGCTTGGCCCTGGAGTTCTGTAAATTTACATAAGCTTCCCAGGCGTGGCCATCACAAAGTTCCAGCTCACTTTGTACCAGCTTTGTACCTAGTTAGTCTTTGAAGTTCATGGCTAGAAAAACTTTAGATTTTCTTTTAAAAACTGATAGATATATTACATAAAACAATGTAAGAATTTAAAATACATTTAGAAATCAGCAAACATAACATATAAAAATGTTAAAATTTAAAATAATTACCCATAAAACATGTAAATGTCATGTAAACAATACCAGAACCAAAATGATTTTCTTTAAAATTAAATAAAGATATTATATAAATTTGAAATATCTAAGACAAATAATTTTTATTAAAAACAGACCAAAATGATATTAAATTGCTGATATCATCTCCTAATTTGACATGAAAATGCACTGACATTGTTGTAAAAGACTGTTTTAGACTCTCTTGCTTTTCTATGATCTGATCAAGAATTTAAAATATAAACCAAAAACCCTTTTTAGAAAGCACCCGGTTAAAGTAGTACCCTCAGATACATAGACCCCAGATTAGAGAGCAAAGCAAAAGAATTCATGGTCTCAAACCAAGGATGAGAGTCCATGTACCTTACCACAGCGCAAAGGTGAAAAAAAAAGCAGTGCCCTCTGGGTATCTTCATTTCTAGATACTATTTATTGCTGGGGAAATAACTCAAAAAAAGGCAGCAGAAGGAATGAGAAGTTCTGTCCAGTACAAAGGTACTTGTGCTGTTGCTCTGAGAGCACACGTCTCCACAGAGCACCGTGTGTGGCTTTCCTTGTTTACTTGTACTTGTTTACTAAGATTTTAAATGCTTAGATCTATTCAAAAAGCAGCTATTTCCGGACCACATTCTCTAAGCACTGTTTGTTTTGTGTTTACCAGTGACTGAGGTCCAAATCCCAGGCCCCTCTGACTGTTCTTCCCATACAAGTGCAGAGAACCAGTGTGGAGAAAAAGCCCAAGTTAAGAAATGGCTTTTAAAACTTTTTTTCTAAAAGGCAAGACATTTACAGCTTCCATATGCCCTGAAGCCATAACAAGCTAGATAATGGAACTCACAGATTACCTGCTTAGCAGTCTAACTCAGTACACATAGAAAAATCGCCGCATGGCCACCAAATAAATTATTAAAATTTTGGGGGATCCCTTCATATTTGTCAAACTGAAACAGGGTGAAATGAGAGCATCCTCTAGGGGGTTCTTAGTCTTATTCATACAAGAATTTAAGAATGAACCCAATTGAAAGCTTTGCAGAAAAATCCTCAAGACAGGCAAGCTGGAGATCTCAGCAGTTGCCTGGAGGAAGAACAAAAGCTTTGCAGAAAAATCCTCAAGACAGGCAAGCTGGGGATCTCAGCAGTCGCCTGGAGGAAGAGAATGAAGGGAGAAGAAAAGAACCTAGATAAAGGCATTTAGAAAGGTTGGTCACTATGCATTTTAAAGTATCGATATTTTGACACTTTCGGACTCACTCTGGCTCACGAGGAAGCAATCATAACACTTAAGACAAAACCAAAACACACAGACCGTAACACAAGCCAGATTATTGCCAAGTCACAGAAACAGGATCTGACACAGGAACCAAAAAATAGACACGAAAACTCTAGGCTGGCCATTTTTACATATGTTTGGTGCTTACAGGCGACTGAGGTTGGTCTCTATCCACTCACATTGGGCGCCATTCGGAGCGGCAGAAAACCTGCCATCTCCCTTCTCAGACTTCCACGGACAGGACTTCCACGGACAGGTTTCCAGCCCAGTGCCGGACTTCTTTTCAGTGATCTAAAGTTAAACTCAAGGGAGTGGTTAGATTCTGTCCCAGGTGGGGGTGTGACTCCAGCCAGGCAAACCACAGACAAACAACACAAAGTAGAAAGACAAACAAAGTAGAAAGAAAGTCGCTGCGCAGGTTTTTTTTTTTTTTTAAAGGAAAAATACAAGCTCAAATGGGCTTGGGGAAATAAATCCCTGTGCCCCGAACCATCCTGGAGCGTCCTCCAAGATGGGGGTACAGTGGGCACTGAGCTCGTCAGCCCCCTTCCACATGTACTCCAACAAATTCGGCCGATCAAACCCAGGACTCGAACCCAGGACTCTCCCGGGACTCGAACACAGGACTCTCCCGGGACACGAACCCAGGACTCTCCCGTACGGTACCAGCAGTAGCTGGCAATACCTACCTCTCTGCGGATCTGGTTTGGGGTGAGGCTGACTTCCCGGCCAACGCACCAAATGTTAGACCCCACTCTCAGCCCGGGGACTCGAACCCCAGTGGGCCGCCTGGGTGACTAACGTCGGGGAGCCTCAAGCCCACTGACCTCACTCAGCCCAGGGGACTCGAACCCCTGTAGGCTGCCTGAGAGTCAGTCCCAAGAATCCAGACCGTCAGATGCAAAATGCAAGAAGTAGGTTTATTTCACTTGCGCAAGTGGGAGACTCAGTCTCGTTCATGAGACTGAGCCCGCCTGACTCCTGCCAGGCCAGGTTTTTATAGTAAGGTTCCACAGAATAGTTATACATTGACATATAGTTTAACAGACAGTTCACAGACAAGATATTTGTTACAGAAGGGACAACTTCTCCATACATTACTTTGCAGTTCACAGGAGGTAAACTTTTCCACAATTTATGAATGGGATAATGGAGAAGCCTTCCCACAATTTATGGATGGGACAATGGAGAAACCTTCCCACAATTTATGGATGGGATAATGGAGAAACCTTCCCACAATTTATGGATGGGATAATGGAACACTGTTTACTCTATAGTCCTATAACTGCGAGATTAGGGGCTGTCTAACCTATAACTCTATGTTAGGGGAGTGTGTATCCTACAATCCTAAAATGAGGTAATAGGGGACTCTTCCTGTGGAATGTTAAGCCCACAGACTTTATCTTGCATACCAAGGGATGTTTACATAACTCTTGAATTCCTTGGGTCTCTTCCTCCTGGTTTTATAGTTTCTTAGTTGTTTTTCTAATTGGTGGGGGGGGAGGCCGAGCTCGTATCACCGAGTGCCTCATAAAACAAAATGTCTCACAATACAAACATGTAGTAATAACTTTTATTCATGAATATAATCGGGAATAATGACATTTAATTAATAACAGCAAAAACATGTACATGGGTCTGATTACAGAGCGACTCCTTGGCAACCTCAGCTTTGTAAGCACTCCAAGAGTTAATGAATGAAGGTGGAAACCTTGAGAAGCAACATATTACAGTTTGGGACTCCAGACATCCACCCACTGGAATCAGCACAGGTTGGAAAGAACTTTCTATCATGTAGGAATGATATGCTAGGGATGAAAAGCTCTGATCCTAAGATACAGCTGAATCTCATTTGTGGTGCTGAAGAAACATTTGGGAATAGACATGCGAATGTAGCCTGGGCCATTAGCATAGTTCTGAGAGACATCTGAGGAATGGATGTCCTCTGGATTAAAGTTTCCTCTTAAAAACTTTTTAAGTGTTGTGAAGGAAAATTTCCCAGAAAAATCCTGCATGTGGAACTGAACTTCCTGCAAGGCCCACCAACTGATTAGCACTTCAATGACTATGGAGAGTTTGGAATGTTTCAGATTCATAGACTATTTACAAGGTATCTTGAGTCATGTTTAGGCTCAAAAGTAGCCATTCCTTACCTACTTGTGTTCCCGATTAAACTTTCATTGGTAGTTCCCACAAATCAAAAGGCTAAGAATGTCATCAGATTGCATCAGAGACCTATAGTAGAATTCCCCTAATTTTGCTATGACCTGCCTAGTGAATGGATCGCATGTATGTGACACATCTCTTGAGTTATGAATTTTCTTTGTTCTGTTACAAAAACTTTGTAAAACTGTTACCACATTTGAACATGGCATTTGCAAAACCATGAATTGATATTCCTGGGCCACAGCCACTCATATTTGGCTCTAGAATAAACCATCTCTTTGGTTCCTTTGAGTTATGACTGTTTATTTCATCATCATTTCTTGGTGCCCAACTAGAGCCCAAACAGAACAATCTACTTTTCACTTAAGGAAATTGGATTGGTGCCAGGTACCAGTCAGGGCTCCCTGGCAGCCCACCATCTGGTATTGTCTCCTGGAGTGGCAATTGCTGATTTCTTTCTGGGGTCTAGACCTCCATGGATTCATTACTGGTCCATTTGTTTTTTTCTGAGCTGGTTTTCAAGATCTTACTTGTTTTGTGCTGGAGTGATTCCCTCTTGCTCCCTCTTCTGCCAACTAACCTCAGGCAAGTTTGACCTAAGGCTGTCCTAAATTCCAGTAAATCCCTCTCCCTGTCCCTCAGGAATTTGTTCTACAGATACTTGTTTGGGCATAGGGCATTGTAACTGACTATTGCAACTGCTTGTCATGTGCACTTAAGACTGACTTAGGTAATGTCCTCTTTTTTTCTTTTCTGACAAGGTAATGAAACCCAGAACACCGAAGCCCCTTTTCCCCTGGTCCTCTGACCATCAGCTGTCATTGAATGATTCAGTACAGCTTGTTCTGCTTCTGTGACCTGCTTATCCCTAGAAGGACAAGGAAGCGAAGCGCCTAACTACTTATATCTGGAAGTTCCATAGGAAGGAAGAAATTGTGGTGTTTGCCGTTAAAAGCTCAAACCTCCTTCGTTTTGGGACTACAGCGCTCAAACCGGGTGGAGACACTGTAGCCAGCTGCAACTTAATAAATTTGACTGACTTGACTTGCATTCAGTCTGCTGGTTTTCTTCCTTGTGCTCTTGAACTCTGTAATGATTTACATACTTATTTCTTGCTTGTTAATTGCTTTCAACTATTTGCTGTAAAGACTCCGTTTTGTCTCATAAAAATATTTTCTTTCTTTCTTCTTTTTCTTTTTGTTCTTTTTGAAGACAGGTTTTCCCTGTAACCCCAGCCATCTGAACTCTCTATGTAGACCAGTTTGATCTCTAATCACAGAGATCTGCCTCCCAAGTACCAGAATTGCAGGCACTGGCGACCACACTCAGCTTTATTTTTTTAATATCTTTCTATTTTTTACTTTATGTACATGAGTGCATTGTCTGCATGGGTGTGATTGTACGCATGTTGTGTAGAGTCTGATGAGGTCTGACAATGCTGTCAGCAATTGAACACAAGTCCTCTGCAAGAGCAACCAGTGTTCCTACCTTTGAGCCATCTCCCAACACGAAAGTGAATTTTATTTCTAATTGATTTATTTATATTTAAAAAATAACCAAAGATTTCCTGCATGTATGATGTGCTGAATAGGGAAACTTTGATGCTTCAAAATGGGTAATTTTACGTGGAAACCAGAAGTCCTAGAAATCAAACAAAAAATGCTGACTGGGCAGTCTATTTGAACTGGAATTTAGAAGCATCTGAAAAAGAAATCATGAAATTACTGACAGGAAGTGAGTAAGAGAATTTTAGCAACAGAACCAGAATTAAAGAAGGATATTGAAGGATGGGGATTAATAAGAAAATCTCAGAGACTGTGTCCATACTAAAGATGAATGCAGAAGAACCTCTCTCTATGCTCTGCTCCTAACTGTCCTCTCTAGCTTTGCCTCCTCTGTCAGAAGACCTTCAGCTTCCTCCGTGTTCATCCCCTCCCCTCCTGCTTTCTCCCTGGAGATGGAGAAATGTTACCTACTATTACTTGCAGGGTCAGTAACAATTCCCAAAGGAACTTTAGCAAATCTCAAGAGGAAAAAAATTCTATATTAAAACCCCCAAATAAATAGTTCCTTTTAAGTTAAAACCCAGAGGCAGAAGATTTCCAGATACTGTTTCCACTCCCTGCACAGAAAGTCATTAGAATCTTTAATTATGGGTTCCCTGACACATATCAAGGAATTCTAGGATTTGCAAAAGATTTTCAGATCATTGTATTGACACATGAACCAGGGTTTTCTGATTTAAAGCAATTAATTCAATTACTGGCTTCAGAAGGAAAAACAGAAGAATGGTTTCCTTGACAGATGGAGAGCACTCCCCTCACTGTCCCCTCGTCCCCTCCAGAGGACTTTAATCAAATACATGCCTGCTGTGAGTTAGGAAAAACCTGATATGCTGATACCAAAATTATTTCCACTTTATTCACAGGGCAAAATATAGCAATCAAAAGTAAGGCCACAGACCCTTGCACCTGACTTCTATGTCAGAATGCTGAAACACTAAATAGCACTCAGATATTCCTCCTGAGAATTTTGAGCATCATAAGAGTCATCTCTTATTGAATTCTGAATCTAGGAAATAGCTGGAAGAGGAACTGGTCACAGAATAATAGAACATGGGCCTCACTTCCCACCGATGCTCTTGTTACCTTAGCAAACCAACTTTCCAGAACTATCATAAGTTATGAAAGGAAATCCCTATCCAAACTATGAGCTTACAAGATAACACGTCCCCTCCCTTGCTGAGAAACCTATACATTTTTGCTGTCTTGGAAGGTCATTTTTGATTATTGCAAAAGTCCTGACCATTTGAAAAGGTATTGTAAGCGTCTGAAATGGGTGTTCTTCCAAAAAAAGCAGCAGGTTTCCCAGGCAGATCTTGAAAGAAAAATCAGGCCAGAATAGGACTGTCAGAGAGAATCCAGATTGTTTTCTATTTTCTTCTTGTTGACCCCTCAGTAGAAATGGAGACAAGACCAGCTTGTTAAACTGCAGGCCTAGGTTCTAACACAATCCTAAATGAGCCTGAGAGGAAAATCCAGATCCCTGGAGGGCAGCAGACACTAGACTCAACACTAATGTCACCTCTGTTGAGCTGCATGACATTCTACATCTGAGCTTAGGAGGACAATGACATCTGACACTGAATGTGTGATTGACTGAGCGATGCTATGCCTGGAAGCACGAACAGGAAGTGTATTGAATTGTTCAAGACCGCAGTTCTTGTTGTGCCAG
Source organism: Eospalax fontanierii (assembly GCA_035773235.1). Classification (NCBI taxonomy): domain Eukaryota; kingdom Metazoa; phylum Chordata; class Mammalia; order Rodentia; family Spalacidae; genus Eospalax; species Eospalax fontanierii. The sequence goes on from CM069534.1 coordinate 80,950,950, forward strand.
GCCAGGAACAGAGCGTGGAAGCCAATATCCCAGCACTTGGACTGGATCAGAAGCCAGGGCTAAGAAGAGATAAGTGCTTCTCTATCACTTAGCCCCACCTACGACTGAAGCATCACGGGTGACCCTAACCAATCAGGGCTCCCTGACATTTGTCCAATCAGGAGCTCCGAGTAGAGGCAGAAGGTGGGCTCTATCTCAGGTCCATGTTGCGGGTTCTTCTCCCCAGCTTTGCCTCCACACCTGAAGGTAAAGATCCTCAGAGGGTAAAAACACTTCCTGGAAAACCTGCAAAATTCAGTAAAATTCACAATACCTACAAAAAGGTGGAAGGAGAGAACTGACTCCCCAAAGTTCTCAGGCCTCCACATGTGCGTCACAACAAATGTGATTCCCACCACAAAGGTGAAATATACACACATACATAACAGCAATAAACAAAATTTCTGAATTCAAAAAATAAGGAGGAAAGTGGCAAAGGGCAGCATTCACTGTCGAGCTCAGGCCTCCAAATCCACATGGAGACCTTCACACATACCTGCATTCAGATGAACACAGACACATGCACAAACACACAATCTCAATTCAATCAAGTCTGGGAATCTGCCTGTGCTGAACTACCACCCTGGAAAGAACACACCATTCTCAGAAAGCTCTTTTGGAGAGGGAATTTGATTCCCTCCCACTCCAACAAAGATCAGAATCCTACTAGACCACAAAGAGTTCAACTGGTAGCGAGAAATGAAACAGCATGGGCTCCACAACAACCCTGCCCAGAGTCTGGTCCCTTCTCGACAATGGTTTTGGTTCCCCCATTTCTTTCCTATCTCAACTCGCTCCTTTTTAAGGAGAACTCCTTTCCTGTCTAGATGTGGGCACATGCAGGATCATCCCAGCTCTCCACCTCCCATAGGGACGTCACTGCTCTCTCCCTCAGCTAACTGGACCTCCACATGCACCATGGCCTTCCTCACACCCCATCCATGTTTCCCTAATAATCAGCAAGTCCTTTAAAAGATTTCACCTAAGAGCCCTGCTCACCTGACTCCATTCCTGTGGTACAGAGGGCATCATGTGCATGTGGGGACAGGAGTGGGTGGACAGAGATTGCCATCTTGTGCTGATCCTACTTTGCCAGCTGAGTTAGCCACAGGAGTAAAACAAATCTCAGAGATCCACATAACTTTCACATCATATCAACAGAACTTACAGGACAGAGACTGTGTGGCACACATAAGTATCATAATTTTAAGAGCAGTCAGGTCACAGCTTACACTGGTTCTTAACTGTGGAGAGAGCAGCAGGAAGCTGCAGCACCGAAGGTTTATTTCAGCAGGAGAGAAAGCAAACAGTGAAAGTAAGGACACACTGCAGAGTGGAGGCGCACAGAGCCGAGGGGCAGCTGCAAGGGGCTTCCTCTTCCATGCAGACTAGTCAGTCCTGCTCCACATTTCTCTCCCCTTTGTCCTGACCTGGGATAAGAGCCGTTCCTTTCCTGGAAAACTGGAGGCTAATTTTGAAACATTTTGCCTGCTCAGTGCTGGAAGCAGAAGCAGCTGCAGCAGGAAATGCCACAAATGGCCGCGCCTGGAACCTGGTCGCCCGGACCGCACAGGACCCAGCACAACCCCCGCCAGGGGCTCCATGGCCGCTTTGCAAAATATGGTCTCTTTGCAAAAGGGAATTGGGTAGCGCTGATAGCGCAGTGGTTAAGTGCTCTGTCTGCTCTTTTAGAGAACCCAGGCTCTGTTTGCAGCACGTTCATGAAGGCTAAGAGCCATTCATAACTTAAGCTTCAAGGGATCCAATACGCTTTCCTGACCTCTGTGTGTGGTGCAAGACACAGGTGCACATACATACATGCACACCATACACTCATACAAATAAAATAAAATGAAAATAGCAAAATATTAAAATCCAAACAGGGAGTCCATTTCTGGCATCAGACTTTTTCTTTTCTATTCCATGGAACCTCAGTGAACAATTTCAAAAAAGGGAGTCCATGTCAGTGGATAGAATTTCTATTGGAAACCACTTCCGTTACAAAAGAGAAAGCAGTTGGTAGACATCTAGATTGTTTCCGTTTCCTGGCTATTGTAAATAGAGCAGCAGTTAACATGGTTGGACAGCTATTTGCGATGTAAGATGTACAATCCATTGGGTAAGATACTTTTAGCTCTTAAGGGAATCTCTCCAATAATTTACATAGACGCTGCACCAATTTTGACTTGCTCCAACATCCTTGCCCGCTTTTGTCGTCATTTGTGTTTTGGATATTAGCTATTCTGAAATGAAAAAGTTCTCTTCATTTGCATTTCCCTACTGGCTACAGATGTTGAATAATATCTATTTCTCAGCCAGGTGGATTTATTCTTTGAGAACTATCTGTTCAATCAGGCTACTGCCATCTGTTTTTATTACAGTTGCCCTGTGGTATTGTTAGAATTCAGGAACGGTAATGTCTCCAGCAGTTCTGTTATTGTTGTGCAAATTTTGGGTGCTTCTGGATAGTGTTCTGTTGTTGTTGTTTTGAGGGTGGGCTTCCTAATAAACAAGATTATTTCTCAATTTCTGTGATGAACTCATTGGAATTTTTATCAGGATTGTATTGAGTCAATGGATTCCTTTTAAGATGGGCTGAACTTTGTGTTACATGTCAACACAGTGGAGAGGATATAAATAGGGCCTCAGAGGACATGTAGGAAAAAAGGTCAGGAAAAAAAAATCTGCAGTAGAGATTATTTCATAGATATTTCTTCTAAATTAATATTTTCTCATAAAAAAATAGAGAAGCGTATAAACTTAAAAAGTAAAATTAAGAGGTGGAAGAGACAGCTCAGAGCACCTGCTGCTCATCTACGGACCAGAGTTCTGTTTCCACATCCAGGACTGAGACACACAGCTGCTTGTGACTCGAGTTCAGAGACTTTCCTATCCTCTTCTGGCTTCTGAGAGAAGTAAACACACAAGGCATTCACTCAGAGCCGTGCACAGACACACAATGAAAAATAATGTGCTTTTTAATGTAAACTTAGGAGATTCAGTAATCTCCTGAAACAAGGTTCACAGTGCCATTATATTTACATGTAAAGATTAACATATCAACACTAACAAATACAGAAGGTGGGGAGTCTCTGGCCTTGAAGTTCCCCAGGAGTTGTTCCGGAAGATTTCTAGGTGGAGCTTCTGTGAGTTGCTGCACATGGTAAGGGGGTTTTGAATGTTATAAGTGTCTTTCTGTCAGTCATGATCCTGTGAGTAACCCCTCACCCATTCTTCTGTAAGTAACTGCAATCAACTCACTAAACTCGACTTCAGTAGAATCATATCTTTTGAGTGTCATACTCATGCTTTGATAGACAGGGCACCATCAGCCCATGAAAATGTCTGAGGTTCAATTTACAGAGGTTTTGAGTCCTTTCCCCCTCACAGTATGAAGGGTGCAAGACCCGTCATAGGTCCCAATTGTGTGTAGTATCAATAAAAAAAGGCAGATGTTCATGTGACATAACTGCCAGTTATGTAAAAGGAACTTTTTTTCAACATTCTAAGACATGACTTCACATGTAGAGCAGTGGATTTCTGCCTCATCAACGTGAAACCCAGTTTCAGTTTGGAGCCACCTACTGGGTCTCTAGATGGCAAGCTGCACTGATCTGGAGGTGATGTTCACAAATCCATTAGCTTTGTATTGATTTTTTGGAAAAGTCTTGTGCAGAAGTGAAGGTCTGGCCACCTGTGGTTTCTCTCAGATTATCTCTGGGATCCTGCTGCAGTTCATGTTCATTTTGTTAAGACTGAAATAGTACATTCTAGCATATTTTAAGAGTCCTTATCTTATAGGACACCATTGGTCATTAGGAATTATTTTGCAGATATGTATGCAGTATTTCACGGTTCACTAAGTTTCAGGAATGATTTTTTCTAAGTTTTAAAATACAGCTGTGTGCATGCGGATATATGAGTGTGTGCATGTCTCAATTCTCAATGGAGCAAGTTTCTCTTTTCTCTCTTTTGACCCATTTGTTTGTTTAAATGATCAACTTGAGGTCATCAAGCTTATGGGGCAAAGCCTTTACCTACCAAGTCATGTCTCAGGAACCTGTGATCTGAATTTTAGTGTGGCAATTAATTTAGGCCCTCTGTCATTAATTTTTGTAAGTCCTTGAAGTGTGTTAGACAAACCGTCACTCCCTTGTTCTTGCGGGAAGCTTTTAGACACGTGCTGAACCTAGCCAGTGTTTTATTCAGTACAAACTGTCTCCTGTGATGATTCATGAATTTTTCTCTTAATAGTACAAAATGAAATCCTGAATTCTGGTGACCCAGCTTCCTGCCCCTCCCATTCCAATCTTTTCCTGCCTCTTTTCTTCCTGGGTGGGTGTTCTGCTACATAGCATAGGCTGACTTGAACCCCTGTGCTCATGTGATCTTCTGTCTCTTTCTGGGATGCAGCTGTGACATGTCATTGTGACTGACTACGTTGAGTTCTTTCTGAAGTACATGTTGCCTTTCTCATTTGACAGTACCTTAAACATTTTTAAAGTATTATTGTAGGATCTTTAAATATTAACAGTGAGTCATATTTGTCATTTTATTAAAATTGTGCTTGAGTGGCTGGAGAGGTGGCTCAGTGGTAAGAGCAAATGTCTGATCTTGCAGGGGACCCAGGTTCTATTCCCAGTACATACATGGTGGAGAACATTATCAGTAACTCCTGTTCCAGGAAATCCATTGCCCTCTTGTGACCTCTAGGGCATTGCACAACAGAGGTATACTTACATACGTGCTGGCAGTACACTCATACATACAAAATAAATATAAGAAGAAAGTTTAAATTATGCTTGAGTAAACTAGTTCTAGCAATGTATACATTATTTCTTTTATAAGCACATAGAACGGGTTCATTTCCCCACTTAACAAATTGTGGCAGCATCTGTGAATTTATGCTCAGCAGGAAAATCCATTAATCTCAAAGCCTCTTATTAGTTGGGGTTACAGGAGCTGATCCTCTGGTTACCTATGTGAGTTTTGACTGGAATGATAGACTTTGAAAATGAGAAACAGTCATAAAACACCATAGACTATGTATGTCTTTAGTGCTAGGTGATGTGTCATTAATGGTCATGCAGTTGTAGCAAATTTTGAATTCTCTCCTGTAGTCAACACTTAAACATCATGAGCAGAAATTTCTAAGGACAGGCAGACTTTTGCATGCTAGTTGCTTTCTGTTCTGTACATCAGGTGGTCAGACTTTCTTAAGACAGAAAATACACTTGTGCTATAGAAAGAGAATGGGACAGAGGAGCAGAACATCCTATGTCCTGTTCCCAGTAGTGAGAGGAGCGTCCCTCCAGTGATCCTTCCTTTCAGAACCACTTCAAGCTTGCATTAGAGCTTCTGTGTATGGAAAAAAATGTGCATAGCATAGGATTGTATGAACATATTATCAAGTGAATCTGTGGAATATTTAGTATTCTTTGACATTTGAAGATGTTGCCATGAACTTCACCCAATAATAGTGGGCTTTGCTGGATCCTTCTCAGAATAATCTCTACAGAGATGTGATGCTGGAAACATGCAGGAACCTCACTGCTATAGGTGAGAATATCATCTTACCTTCCTTTAGTATACTGAGGAGCAAGTGTTTCTTGGTATTGATGTACTTCTGTGATTTGAAATACTGAAAAGGAAGAATGTGCTGTATAAATCAGGCATGATTCATGTATGCTAAAGCTAAAAACCAAGTTTTCAGTTATTTCCAATTCATCAAAATTTTCTTCTACTATATTTTAGGAAACAGTTGTGAAGATGAGAGTTTTAAAGACCATTATAAACTTTCTGGAAAAAATTCCAAGGTAATTTGAAAACAGTAGAAAGTTTGTTTGTAAGTATTCCTAAAAGATTGATATTTTGTATTTATGTGCATGTGTGTGGATGTGTTTGTGTGTACGTATGTCTTTCTGTCTGTCTACCTGTCTTCCTATCTTCACAAAACTGTGTGCATGTTCACAAGGAAGTCATATGCTGGACTCATGGAGCTGGAATTACAAGATTTTGGGAGCTACCTCTCATGGGTAATGTCACCCAAACTCTGATCATCTGGAAGAGCAGCAACTGTGCTTAACAGATGAACCAACTCTCCAGCCTCCCATTAAAGGTATTTTTATATGAGCATTCATGAATAAATTATAGGGACACTTTGGTATTTTTTTTTAATCACTAAGCAATGTGACATATACCTCAATTTAAGAATCCTATTCAATGTTTGCAGGGCATTTCACATGCAAACACTGCAAGGATCTCACATTAACAAATATTATTCTTTTTATCATAACCGTGTGAGAACAATATGGTAGAATTATCAGTGTGTTTAGTTTCCAACCATACAGATTTCACAGAAGACATATACTTTTACCTAATTTGGGGAGCAGTATGTGACATATACCTTGTAATAGTAGTAAATTGACTTTTACCAATAACCTTTTCATTTTTGCAGAAGTTCCAAATTCGAGACATTCTGTGAGCAAAAAGAAGATCATCGGGATGGAGAAACTTTCAGTTGTGTAGCAAATTCCAGTATGATCATGAAAATTTCTAGTGATCTAACCCCATGTGAAAACAAAGTATGTGCCCCGGCTGGCTGGCCTCAGCAGAGCATGAGTCCTCAGGAACCTGGGATGAAAGAGACAAGAGGAACACAAGGAGGGCCGACAAGACAGTCTCCTGATCAAATCGGCAAATCTTTATTCTTCTAGGGGGTATTTATAATTTTGGGGAGTCAGGCACCCATACAGGAATGTGGTAATTAACAGAGACAAAAGCCCACCATAAGGTTATGTGAATACTAAAAGGGCAGGCAGGGGCTAGATGGGGCGTGGTGGCCAAGGTTGCTAGGAGACAAATCCCTGGAAGATCCAGGAGCCAAGGGCATGTGTAGCCAAGGGCAGCTACGGGTGGGGGACCTTGTTTGCTAAACAATAAGAAACTCTAAGAGGCACTTAAGAAACTGATTAACATAATTGGTATCAACAAATGTCAGGATGTTACATTTGCAGAAGGGCAAGACAGAGGTCACTTGGTCTCCAACATCTCCACCCTTTTACTAGAAAAATTAAAAAGATCCAGGCTTGGTCCCTGAGTGGTGTTAATGGCTGCAGATGGAGAGAAAGACAGAGACCTAACTCCCATGGCCTGTTGTAGGCAATCATGTTTTTTGCTGGGGAGAGGTTTTGAGTTATTATTTTTTCGACATGAACCTCCTTGCAGTTAGGCATGTCTTTAAGAGACCCCGACATATCCAGTTATGGATATTCTCTTTGCAGTACTTTGTCTGACACTCTCAAGTAATGGCAGCCTTTTGCTCATAAGGTACGGGGAAGCCCCTGAGCTTTTTTATATGCACGTATATATAGGGCATTTCAAGACCTTGGTCTATAATTATATAATTAAACGGGTTTTGATGCTATGGAGTCAAGCTGCTGTCATACAAAGGTCATGACTCTGTTAAATACCAAGAGTCCAAAGTTGACAAGCAATAAAAATCCAATAGTAGGGCCTTTATAAACCCCATAAGTTTGTTCGACATAACTGATTGTCATTTTCTGTACAGTACTATTACTAACACATAGGAATCATTTTTTCCCTGAAAAAGGTCTGTAATAATACATGGTGTTAGGCCTGTTTTTGTACATTGCCTTAGCTTCCTGGGGGTTTAGACATTTTGTCCCCCCACATCTGTCCCAGTCACCAATGTCCCAGTTCCCTCTGGCCAAGTAGGTCAGGCCACCAAGTGTCCAGTGTTGTGAAGGCGGTTGTCTGGCTGGCTATTCGAGGTGATGCCGGACTTGACTCTCCATTGGACTGTAGTCTACTGGTGGGTGTTGGAGGTTTTTCCTGTTCAATTCCAAGTTGATCCATAGCAGGTTTTTGGCAGTTGTGGCAACCTGTGAAAGGAAAACATAAGCCTCAGGAGTTTCTACCTCCTGGGCTAAGGGGTTAAATTTCTTCCTTTTCTTTTTCTAGTTCTCTTTGGTCTCTAGTCTTGTAATATTTTAGAGTTTTTGGCCAGGATCCAAAAAAAGGCTGTGGCTCATCTATAGGAAACATAGAGTCATATACTTTTGGTCGCTGTTTTTGTTTAATCCAATGTCTAACAAATTTAGGTTCCATTTTGGATTTTTGAAAATTTTAAACAATGCTAGTTGGAGCTCAACATGGGGTCACAGGCTCTCTATTCCCCCTTTTTATTTTTATAATTGGGCTCTAATGTTTTGGTAATTGTGCTCCATGATAGCTTGTCCCTGTGGATTGTGAGGTTTTTACTCCTTTGGGCAAGCCTAACATGGCAAAGCATTGAAAAAGGTAGGATAATTATTAATTAATACTTTTAATATAAAAACCAAACATATTTGTTTTCTAGACCATTTAAACCACTAATACCATAATATGTAATAACATTAGAATTGTCATTTTACTCCCTTTTTTAAGGCTTTAGTATTAAACCAATGTTTGATTACATTTAAGTTTACAGGTATAAGGTGATCTGTAGTTAATTTTTTTCCCAAATGTAGGAGATCACTTATGATTAGGACAAAATTACATACAGCTGATGAACTTTTGTAAGTAAACATAGTAGAAATCATGAGGATGGCAGTTGTTCAACTTAGGAATGCTGTATAACATTATCTTAATAACATTTTACTTTAAAAAATCCTTTTTACTTTATTTATTTTAGCAGAATGGCCTTACTCTGAGGCTGGTTTGCCCTTTTGCTTGTTAAACAGTACATGATGATCTATCAATATTATTTACTCAAACAGGCATTTGTTTCTTTTTAGGATTTAATTCCGTAGTTTGCATTGCACAAAAGAGTTGTTAAGTTCAATTATTACCAGTGCAAATGAAAGTACCTTTAACTTAAGTAAATTTATTTAGGCAGGCCAGTCTTTTATTCTGATAGATCAATTAATCCAGAATAGGGTTTAATTAATTAAAACAGAACAATTAATTAGTTTATCTATATGTTAATCACATCCTGAGAGAATTAATAATTATAAACTATTTTTTTAACTAAACAAGAGGCAAGAGCTTTTCATTTGTCTGGATCCAAAAAAACCATGTTATATTTTACCATGTAAACTTTGAACTAGATATCCATAATAAAGTACACAGAAAACAATAATACCTAAAGGAACCTGGAAGGAGTTGATAAAAAAATTCTTTTAGTCCGTGTAGGACATTGTAACTAAAAAGTGAAAAGCAGTGATACTCAAGGACATGGAAAAGCAAGCTTGAAGCAACTAAACATTAGAGAGGGAAGTACTATATTTTAGAAAAACAGACTTTGGATCACAATGCAAAAAGGCAGGAATTAAAACCAGTGAAGGCTGTATCTTATATCTTTTACCCAAGCCATTTACTTTTTTTTACTTTTTAATGGTGTAGTTGTTTTTTGGTATCATGTAAAGTTTGGTGTAGGGGTCTGGTGTTGCAACTGTTTAACTATACCTGCAACTGTACCCAAGTTTATCTGGCGAGGCCTAGTAGATGCCAGTGACTTACTGTAGGAAACTTCATGGAGCGTTTAGGAGGGGACGAAGGTTTAGGCCCCCAGGGAGCATGCCAGTGTGTGACCACACCTGGTTTAGACCATAGTTGGTTTAGACCACACCTGGTTAGCATTTGCAGCTAGGCATATAAAGGTCAAGTTGTCCTCTGAGCAACTGCAGCTGACAAACTGAAGCTAGTTCCTGGCCAGGATTTTAACAGGGAAAAAGGCATGTAAGGGAGGCCAGGGCCCCACAGTTTGTTACTGGAGTGCTGTAAATTTACATGAGCTTTTTAGGTTTAGTCATTACAAAACATTAGCTCACTTTGTACCTAGTTAGTCTTGGAGGCTTACAGTTAGAAAAACCTTTTTAAGTTGTCTTTAAAACCATGTAAACTTTTAAACAGTTATATTTAAAAATCAGTAAATATACCAGATAAAGATGTTAAAATCCAAATTAATTTACTTTAAAAATTGATAAAGATGTTATATAAATGAATATTAGAATTTAAAATAATTTCTTGTAAAAACTAGTAAATGTATATAAAAGTTTATTTGAGAAGCCTTTGCTTTTTATAATTTTATCAAAAATTTAAAATGAAAACCAAAACAAAAACAAATGGCAATAGGATTAGGACATGTGATTAACTGCTTGTGGTTTAGGAGATTTTTAGATTAACATGATTTCCTGGAGTTCTAAAGAACCAGTAAATTCCTGGGTGTGGCCAGTTTGAATTATGTCATATGGCTGGATTAAGATGGCGTCAAGTTCAAGTAGGTCAAAGCCATTTTGAAAAGTTTTGTCCAGGGTGGCAGTCAGGCCATGTGACTGTCACCATATTGGTGAAATTACACACTTAAGATATGGAGACCTGACCACATGGTTTCCTTTCTCCTAGTAAGGGCATTGGCCACAATTATGGACAAGCACAAAGTATATAATAGAAATTACTTTTTTACTTTTAAAAGGCACCCAGTTAAATATTTTATATTGTATGGTATATGACTTTTTTGTTTACAAAAACTTATTATGCTTGGCTCTAGTTAGAAGAGCAGCTGTCTTGGGAACATGAGATGTAATAACATTTAAAGTATAGGAAGAAGATGAATAATAATCTGTTAAAATTAATTTATCCCTCAGTTATCATCAACAGCACAATGTCCTTTGCACTGAGACTCTATTGTTTTTTCTTTTACATGTTATAGGGTAAGGTGGCCAGCCTTATCCCATAACAAGTAGAATTGAATCTAAGGCCGGGGGGCCAATCCAGCTTTAGAGTCAATCTCTCCATATTATTAAAAACTTATATACAAAGACTGATTACTTTTAAACTCAGTGGTTTACATGGGATAGAAGAGCTGTTGAGTATAGTAATTACTAGCAGGGATAGAAACATTCATTTTAATTTTGTTGTATTTACTTTTGCTGTGTAGTAAAATACCATAGTACAGAAATCATTAGGTGCACAACAGTTTGGAAAAAGATCAGTTGTGCTTGTATTGTTTAAATGCAAGCATAGAGTTTATAGGTAATAATGGATCCCATAACCTTGTATATGCTAAGTAAGCATGTTATCTTTGAGCCATTTCTTTAGGGCAGAAACTACAAGCTACAAAGGGGCTGAATTGTTTCTGAAAGCCAGGCACCCTAGGGCAAGGTGTGGAGCTGGTGGAATTTACATGATTTAATCCAGAATAATTAACAAAAGAAAAGGCCTGCTCCACCTTGAGCTGTTGTAGGACAGAGATTTAACCACACCCTGTAAATGCCACATTTTTAAAGTATCTTATCTTTAGGTCAGCCTTGGGCCTTGCTGGACAATAAATGGTGGAAAATCCTCCTCTATCAGATATTTAATAGCTTCCATTCAACCATGCCCTGTAAATCCTCCTCTATCTCCTCTTTTTCTTTGGGATCCAAAGACTCTTGAATAACTGCTTGATTTTACATTTAAAGTAGCAGCAATTTGACATTTTTTAACTCACTCTGGCCATAACGAAACAATCACAACATTTAAGACAAAACAAACACAGACAAATGACAAAATCCGGATGTTGCCAAATCACAAGAGACGGGAACAAAAGACAGACACGAAAACTCTAAGGCTAGCCATCTTTACAACTAGGGGAACACTAGTGGCGAAAAGCCAAAGGAATAGAATGCCTTTTGAACGTTTTTTAACTCTAGAGGCAAGGTATTTACAACTTTAACCTGCCCTGAAGCAACAAGCTCTGACGGAGCTCACTCCCTCACCTGCAGCTCTGAAGGAGCTTCCAGGCAGGTTGGAATGTTTTACCTCAGAACATAAACCAAAAAATACTTCCTGACAACCCACAACATAAGGAAATTGAAACAATAATACAATAATCTTCCAAATGATAAAAACTGAGACCCAGATGAATTCCCAGCAAAATTTTACCAGACATTTAAGTTCCAATAGCCAATTTAACTGGAAAGGGAATAAACACAGAGACATCTTAATTAAAGAATACCATCTATTGAATGAACCTAACAGACATCTACTGCATATTCTATCCAAATACCAAAGAATACACATTCTATTCCATACCTGTTGGAACTTTTCCCAAAATGACCACATACTGGGGCACAAAATAAACCTCAACAAATCCAAAAATACTGAAACAACTCTGTGCATTCTCTTAGACCTCAATGCAATAAAACTTAAAATCAACACTGAAAGAAGCCTTATTAATCCACGAACTCACAAAGACTAAACAACACACTCCTGAATGATGCCTTTTTTCTAATTTTTACTCCTTGTACCTTGAGGGCCTCTTTGAGGCCCATAACAAGCAAGTCATGCTTACTTGTTTTTTGTCCCATGCCAAAACTCACCATTCACCATCCGTAACAAACCGGGAAGGTACCTTGAAGAGACGAATCTCTGTAGCAAAGCTCGGGAGGGCACCTTGAAGAGAAGAATCTCTGTAGCAATGCTCGGGAGGGCACCTTGAAGAGAAGAATCTCTGTAGCAATGCTCGGGAGGACGCCTTGAAGAGAAGAATCTCTGTAGCAAAGCTCAGGAGGGTACCTTGGTCAAAGTGTTGGACGGTGTTCACAGGAATCGAGGGGTGGTTGAGCCCCACGTTGGGCGCCAGTTGCCCCGGCCGGCAGGGCATGAACAGAGCACGAGTCCTCAGAAACCTGGGATGAAAGAGACAAAAAGGAACACGGAGGGCCGACAAGAGAGTCTGCTGATCAAATTGGCAAATCTTTATTCTTCTAGGGGGTATTTATAATTTTGGGGAGTCAGGCACCCATACAGGAATGTGGTAATTAACAGAGACAAAAGCCCACCATATGGTTATGTGAATATGTGAATATCAGGAAGGAGATACTAAAAGGGCAGGCAGGGGCTAGATGGGGTGTGGTGGCCAAGGTTGCTAGGAGACAAATCCCTGGAAGTTCCAGGAGCCAAGGGCATGTGTAGCCAAGGGCAGCTACGGGTGGGGGACCTTGTTTGCTAAACAATAAGAATCTCTAAGAGGCACTTAAGAAACTGATTAACATAATTGGTATCAACAAATGTCAGGATGTTACATTTGCAGAAGGGCAAGACAGAGGTCACTTGGTCTCCAACAAGTATGTGAAAAGATCTCTGTGTGTCATTCAACTTTTAAATCTGTCCTACCTCTCACAGTCAGTACAAATCATGTGAGCATGAAGACTATGGAAAGAAGCCACAGTTCTCTGACACTCTCACAAACTGTGAAAGATACGTGAAAACTCTTAGCGTGAATGAACCTTCTGAAAATGAGACATTTTCAAATTATTTTGACTTCCAACATTTGTTGATAATACATCAAGAAAGAGACAGTGCAAAAATCCTCCATCCATGCAAAGAATCTAAAAAGCCCTCTAACTTTGGCAGCTCACTTCACACATCTGGAAGAGCTGAAACTGTAATAAAGCATTATCAATGTAATATATGTGAGAAACATCTGAGTTCTTCTACTTCTCTCCGACATCATGAAAGAATCCACAGTGATGAAAAATCCTGTGAATGTAAACAGTGTGGTAAAGCTTGCAGATTTTTTACTTCTTTTCAGTTACACAAGAAAAGTCATACTGAAGAAAAACCACATGCATGTAAGCAATGTGATAAAAGCTTTAGATATAAGAGTGATCTTCAACGTCATAAAATAACACACACTGGGGAGAAACCCTATGCATGTAAAGAATGTGGTAAATCCTTTACACAGAAAAGTAAACTTCAAGTACATGAAAGAATTCATACTGGAGAAAAGCCATATGAATATAAACAATGTGGTAAGGCCTTTAGATGTCACAGTCATCTTCAATGAATGAAAAATTCATAGTGTAGAAAAACCATATGAATGTAAACAATGTGGTAAAGCCTTTAGACTTTACAGTTATCTTAAATCACATGAAAAAATTCATTCTGGAGAAAAACCATATGAATGTAAGCAATGTTCTAAAGCCTTTATATTTTCTAGATCCTTAGCATTACATGAAAGAATTCATACTGGAGAAAAACCATATGAATGTAAACAATGTGGTAAAACATTTAGATGTCACAGTTATCTTCAATCACATGAAAAGTTTCATTCTGGAGAAAAACCATATGAATGTAAGCAATGTGGTAAATCCTTTATATACCCTATATCCTTACAGTTACATGAAAGAATTCATACTGGAGAAAAATATGAATGTAAGCAATGTGGTAAAGCCTTTAGATGTCACAGTTATCTAAAATCATATGAAAAAATTCATACTGGAAAGCCATGTGAATATAAGCAATGTGGTAAGTCCTTTATATTTTCTAGATCGTTACGGTTACATGAAAGAATTCATACTGGAGAAAAACCATATGAATGTACCCAATGTGGTAAAAACTATTCGATACAGTCACTTTCAAGAACATGAAACAATTCATACTGGTGAAAGCCCTTATGAATATAAAGAATGTGATAAAACCCTTAGATGTCACCGCTATCTTCCAGTTCATGAAAAAGTTCATACTAAAGAAGACCATGTGCATGTAAACAATGTGGTAAAGCCTTTAGATGTCACAATTATCTCAATTTACATGAAAAAATTCATACTGGAGAAAAATATATGTATGTAAACAATGTGGTAAGGCTTTTATATTTCCTCATTCCTTACTGTTACATGAAAAGACATACTGGAGAAAAACCATATGAATGTAAGCAATGTGGTAAAGCCTTTACTTTTCCTAATTCCTTAATCTTACATGAAAGAAGACATACTGAAGAAAAACAATATGAATGTAAACAATGAGATAAAGCCTTTTGATTCAATGTCATCATTTACATGAAAAATTTTATACTGGAGGAAAGCTATAAAAATGTAAAAATGTAGTAAGGCCTTTACATTTTCTAGTTCCTTTATGCATGAAAGGACTCATACTGGAGAAAAAATGTTTGAATGAAAAGAATGTGATCAAGCAGTATGATATAACAGTCATCTTCAAAGGCATTGGAAAAAAAAGCATAGTGAACAGAAACCTGGTGCATATAAACAATACAGTAAAGCCTTTCTGTGATCTAGTCACCTTCAAGTACATGAAAAAATTCATGCTGGAGAAAAAGACATGAATGTAAGCAGTGTGGTAAAACTGTAACTTATAGAAGTGTGAGGGGACGTAAGACACTGAGATATCAACTCTATATGTGATTCTTCCTGACTGAACCAATAAAGTTCCTTCTGACCCAGCGACAGGGTATGTTTGATGGGTTTCAATATGAAGTTGCTGCATGCCCAGAGGAGTTCTCCTTGACCCCTCAATGGTGTTATGAGGAAGGGAGCTAGTGCCTCTTATCTTCGGCATCATTATGTGCAGGTGCTCATAAAATTCTTAAACTAAAAGACAGCAAATTTGAAATAAACAGAGGAAGAACAGAATCATGCAGAGTTGGGGACTGGAGAAACGTCTGGCCGCAAATGCCAATTAAATTCATAAAAACAGCAAAAAAACACAACAGACCAAAGAAAAATCAAAATGCCTTCAAATGACTAGAAAGCAGCAACACTGAAAAGAAACCAATTAGATATAAAATTGTTCTGAAGCAAGCAATAATGGGAACCTCAGAGCAAACACGTTGAAATGAAGAAAGCAAGCATCTAAACTCATAGGATCTTGATACCAGCTCAGAAAAAAAAGCAATAAACTATCGACTAAAGCAGGGAGGTCTGGACCCCACTGTAATGATCTAGGAAAATGGGATCCAGACTTTCATTTGCAGTTTGTCCAGACTTCGAAGCTTGACCTTTGCCAAATCCCTCCTCCTGGCACACCCAGAAAGGAGTGACCTTGAGCCTTCCAAAACAGTCCTGATAAAACCCCAGGTGATGGGAGGGACATGTGCAAATAGATATCCCTCTAGTTGGTTTTTATTAGGAATGGCTCATGGGAAATGTCCCGTGAAATGTTTAATTCTTATTGGATGTTGCAAGTTGTAAGCAGTCCCTGAATGCTGAAGCTTTCTCCACCTCTGCTCCTAACTGTATCTCCAGCTTCGACTCCTGTGTCAAAAGATCTTCAGCTTCCTCCGTGTTCATCCCCCTCCCCTCCTGCTTTCTCCCCGGAGATGGAGAAATATTACCGAGCACTGCTTGAGGGGACAGTAAGAATTTCCAAAGGAAATTTAGCAAATCTCAAGGGGAAAAATTCTATATTAAAACCCAAAAATATATAGTTCTTTTTAAAATAAAACCCAGGCAGAGAAAGGATCCAAATACTGTTTCCACTCCCTTGTCAGAAAGTCAGTTGAAATCTTGAATTATGGGTTCCCTGACCCATATCAGGGAATTCTAGGATTTGCTAAAGAATTTCAGATCACCCCATTGACAGATGAATCAGGGTTTTCTGATTTAAAGCTATTAATTCAGTTACTGGCTTCAGGAGGAAAAGCAGAGGAATGGATTTACTTGGCAGATGGAAGAACCCCCTAAGGACTTTAATCAAATACATACTAAGGCTAAAAATGCCTGCTGTGAGTTAGGAAACACCTGCTGTGCTGTGAAACCAAAAGTATTTCTACTTTATTTACTGGAGTAAAATAGAGCAATGGAAGGTAAAGCCATGGAGACCTGCACCTGAATTCTATGTAAGATTTTCTGAAACATTTCAACAGCACTCAGGCATTCTTCCTGGGAAATTTGAGGACCATAAGAATCATCCCTTATTGAATCCTGAATCTATGAACGAGCTGGAAGAGGAACCAATCATGGAAGAATGGAACCTGGACCTTGTTAACCACAGATGCTCTCCTTCCCTTCCACACCAGCTTTCCAGAACTATCATAAGAAATGGAAGGGAAATAACTACCAAAACTATGAGCTTACATGAAACGCACTTCAGCTCTCTCGCTGAGAAACCTGTTATGGGTCAAAATAAGGTTCCCAGCACTACTTGGGTGAAGTAGTGAGGAACTTTATTCAGCTTACCATTCTGCCTGACTCCAGAGATGGAAGTCTGTCATGCTTGGAAAGAAGCTTTTATAGAAGTCACATGCTTGGAAAGCAGTGACTGGCTACAATTTGAAACATCCTCTAAGAATCAAGCATTTCACAAGTTTAAAATTTCCCACAGGTGCATTTGCCTAACAAAAACAGACCAGGAGGTTAGCCATTCGCCCATGTCCCTCCCTGATTAGAACATGATGGGGTGTGGTTGGGCCAGTTCTGTGAACTGGAGAGGTGACTCTTTTCTGGCTGTACTGCTAAGACGGGTGGGCAAACGTCAAGCATAAATGGACTAAAGGACTGCACAGACAGCAAAATGAAAGTCTTTATCCTATTTTCCTTCAACATTAAAAAACCTACAAATTCATTCCGTCTTGGAAAAGACAAGGACATTTTTAACTAGTGCAAAACTCCTGGCCATTTGAAAAGTTATTGTAAGAATCTGAAATGGGTGCTCTCCCCAAAAGAGCATCAGGCCACCCAGGGAGACATTGAAACAAAAATCAGGCCAGAAAGTCTGTTCAGAGAGAATCAGAGAGTTTTCAATTTTCTCCTTCCTGACACCTTAAGAGAAATGGAGAAAATTACTAACACTGAGGAAGTAAAGACCCTGGAAGATCAGGGCTACTTTATCTCTAGAATTCCCACCGTGTTTATAACTCTCTTGCTCAGAGTGAAAATGAAAGTCAAATGCTAGAATTTTCTCACTTGCCCATAACTACCTTTTAGACAAATTGTTATGGAGGTTGGGACCACCAGGGAAGGACCACCAGAAGTATTCTGTTTCAATCAGCTGAATTTATTAATCTGCAGCTGGCTACGGTCTCTCTGTTGGATCTGAAGGCTGCAGCAGCTGGGGAAGGGAGAGGTTGGATATACAAAGGCAAAAAATATAGCTGCTTCACTTCTGTGGAATTTCCAGGTGTTCAGAGTTAAGGGCTTTGCTCCCTCCCTTGGTCTTTGTGATTAAGCAGGTCTTACAGAAGCAGGACAAGTTTATGGGTAACCATTACAAGACCATTACATACTTAGGGGACAAAGGGTGAAGTGTCTTCAGTTATTAGAATTTCCTTATACTGTTGCTAATATTAGAGTCTGGCATTCTGCTGAACTCATTCTCGTGTCTGGTAATTCATTCTTTCTGGTTTTCCCTGCAGCTTTGTTTTTGGTATAAGTTGAATCATTAACCTCATTGTTCTTACTGTCCTTACTGTTCTTACTAAAGGGAAAGTGTTTTTTTTTTTTTTTTTTTTTTCTGACGTCTGTGTTCTTCATGTTAAATTAACAAAGTGTATTCCAATCAGTACATAATAGAGGCCCGTCAGATCTGATTGTCCAAATGAAAATCCCATTTTAGGCCCAAGTACACAATTGTCTCTTCTGGAATACATACGTAATTTAATTCACTGGGTACCTGAAAAAATTGTCTGTTTGTGTAGACAATATTTTTGAAAATCCTCCCCAACAATAGCTCATAAGGTATATTCAAGAAGACCTACCTTGCCCCAAACACAACCCTTGTAAGCTACTTCATGGGATGCAAGGACATTTCCCTCTACTGCATGGGCCATTTAATGCTGGTAGTTAGACTTTATATATATGCCTGTAATGCAAGGATATAAATACATTGGGGTACTATTTTGCATGGAAAGGAACTTCCTTAAGAGGAATCTAAGGGAATTTTCCCACAGAAAAGGGGACTGTGGGGAGGAGGCCCAGAGGAGACATCAGAGAAATTTCCCAAACAAAAGAAGCATGTCTGCTTTTTTATTTTTATCCTTTGATGCAGTACTAGGACGTTCCACATCATGTGGTTCAGTGTGGTGTAGCCTATGCGATGAAGAAATGGAGCAGTCATATACTGAGTAGGACCACTGCTGTACCCAGTGTGAGGCACACAGGAAAGCCACATAGTAAAGGTGGCAATACGAATCCATTAATTAATACTAAGCTTCCAGGGGAGAGTGGGCTTAAGCCCAAAAGAATTGTTGACCCTGAGGAGGAGGGGAACAGGGTGTATAAACTGAAAAGCACAATTACATCATGCCAGGGTCAAAGACTGCAATCATATCTGCACCATAACAAAGGCAGGTCCCATAATTAAACCATAACAGTGGCAGATCAATGAAGTTTTCAGCTAACAAAAGGTTCTAAGTTTTAGGGAAAAAAAGCACGTTTTTCAGAATTGCAGATACATGACTCCCTGGAGATGCAGATGTTGCTCACTCTGCCTGAATGCGTTCTATTGTAAAACAATGTAATCCCGGTTCAACCTGCATGAGATCTACATAATTATTCTTAGCAGAGCTAAGGGGAGGGGTCCAAATGGAGTCAGTCAGGAAATTTGTCAATTAGAAGTTCTGAATTCACAACACAGGACATTTTTTTTTACTCTTTTTCAGGAAAAGAGCTGGCGTGGAGTTGTGGGGACAGAGCTGCCTGGCTTCTTAGAAAGACCAGCTTCTTAAAGAGCAGTTCTGGGTTTGAAAACAATCCACAATGTGCCTAAGTGAAAAATCCAGATCCCTGCTGTGCAGCAGACAGTAGGCTCAACACTAATGTCACCAAGGTTCCGCTGGATCACTTTTAACACGTGAAGCAAGAGGACAAAGACATCTGACACAGAATGTGTGACTTACTGCGCAACCCTTTACTCAGGAGGACGAACAGGAAGTGTCTATCGATTTGCTCAAGACTGCAGTAGCTGCTGTGCCAGGCTGAGAACAGAACTTGGAAGTCAGTCTCTCTGAAGTTGGACAGGGTCTGTGCCTAAAGAGGAAGCCAGGGTTGCGAAGAGATAAGTGCTTCTCCATCATTTTAGAGCCTGAGGTTACTCAGGCCTCATTGGAGACCCTTACCAGTCAGGGCTCCTGGTAGTGCTGCCCAATCAGAAGCACCGAATGGAGGCAGAAGGCGGGCTCTATAACACGCCATGTTGCGAGTTCTACTGCGCATGCTTGGCTTCATTCCTGAAGTATGCTCCACTTGTGTTGCTCCTTGAGCAGTAGTGCGAGGAGCTGTGTGGACAGCGCCAGTGAACCCGGACCCCAGGCCATGGTAAGCGTGTTCCCGGCTATCCCCAGACTAGAGGAGCGGGGATGGATCCGCGGTCGGGGACTGCGCTGGGTCCTCCTCCCAGGGAGGGGCCAGCAACAGAACCAGCGTTCTGTGAGGTCTCGGCCCCCAGGTTCTCAGCATGGTGGCCTGCGGCATTTCTTGCTGCAGCAGCTTCTGGCCAGGCACCAAGCGGGAGCCTCAACCTGCGCAGCTTCAGTGTCGCTGAATGACCAGAGTGTGATTGTGTTTTTGCTGTCGTGTGGACAAGGGTTTTGGGTAGTGAACATTAGCATCAAAAAGTTGGTAGATTTTGAGTGGAGAGAAAGAAAAAAATTATTTAAAGGACTAAAGCCAGATCTTACCACAGACTGAATGGCGTTTATTCAGGGAGGTAACACAATCCTCCTACAAGAATGAAAGTTGTTCAAAAGATGAAAGATTGTTGTAGATTGCATATGGTTGGAAATAAGAGAGCATACACAGCTCTGGAGTCTGAGTTAAGGTGCCCTTCAATTCTTTTTCTTAGAGATGCTTGAGCAGAACAAAGCTTGGCTAGTTGATAT
Source organism: Eospalax fontanierii (assembly GCA_035773235.1). Taxonomy (NCBI): domain Eukaryota; kingdom Metazoa; phylum Chordata; class Mammalia; order Rodentia; family Spalacidae; genus Eospalax; species Eospalax fontanierii. The sequence continues at coordinate 80,971,588 of CM069534.1, forward strand.
GGCAAAGCAGGGACCACAGAGAAACATCATGGTGGGAAGCTTAGGTAGTTTGACTTTCCTGCAGGTGTGGCCTTCAAGTCAATTTGGACCACCTGGGAAGGAAATGGAGAAGGTTTGCAGCTGGGTAAGAGACAGGCTAGCTGTCTAGTGAAGAGGACATACAGGGTGGTCGGAAAACAACAGCCAGTCTGGGCAGGTTCCCTGTGAAGCTCCTCCCTGAGGAACCCGTGCAGACAACTTTCCTATTCCCCCTGATCAAAGCTTGTCTGTCTGTGGAATTCACAACTCTCTTCCGATTCTCGCACCTAATTTAGAAGTGAATGTTGGGTAAAATTTTGTAAAATTTTGACCCTTCAAGGAAAGGAAACACTGGACCCAGGGCGGGGCAAAGGGAGGAGGATGTGGACCAGAACTGAGTCTGCATGGTAGAGAAAGCCACTTGGCGCTGTCCTCGACGCTGTGCGCCTCCACTCTGCAGTGTGACCTTCCTTTCCACGTTTGCTTTCTCTCCTGACATGAACCTTAAGTGCTACAGCTCCGTGCTTCTCTCACTGGACAGAGTTAAGAAGTACTCTGTGCTATGACTTGACAACCCTTAAATTATGAACTTGACTCCTGCATGCTCCTTGTCCTGTAAGCTATGATGCATTAAGTTGGGTGATGAGAACGTTAATTGTCTGGTAGCCTTTGTTCTTGCAATTACTATGGATTTTTCTGTGAATGTCCTGTGAGGATTGTGAGATTGCTGGGTGGTCTTTCCTTGAAGAGACTCCTCTGGCCTTTCACCACCTTCCCTTTAATTTACTCTCTCTCTCTCTCTCTCTCTCTCTCTCTCTCTCTCCCCTTCTCCTCCTATCTCACTTATTCTTACTGTAAACGAAGCTCCTCTCCAGGTTGTGCGTTGTTAAAATAAGATTTCTCGTATTTTTTGGTACACGTGTTTGTGCCTTTGCATGTATTTGTCTGAATGCAAGTATGGGTGAATGTGTCCACCTGTGTTTGGAGGACAGAGATCAATTTTAATGGATCCATTTTCCATTTTCCTCCTTTGGTTTACCTACCCAGAGTCACTACTTTACAGAGTCTGATTCTTACCCTCTCTGCAGTTAATGGTTGCAGCTATGGAAGTGTCTAAATACGGTTAAAATGTGTTGCATGAAATCCGCAAATATTCAATAAAACTAGACGTTTTTACAAAGGACACTGGAGTGATGGCTCAGTGCTTAAGAGCATTGCCTTTCCTTTTGGAGGACCCTGCTTCACTTCCCAGAACATACATGGAAGTTAGCAACAATGCCTAACTACACTTTCAGGGGATCCAACACAATCTTCTCACCTCTTCGAACACTGCCAGAAACAGGTGCACCTGCATACATGCACACAATACGCTCATATCCATTAAAAAATGAATAAAATATTAACAACAAAAAAAACAACAAGGAGTTCATTCCTGGAATTTGACCTTTTCTTTCTAGCCTATGGTGTCCAGTAGAGGTGATATCTCCCTGAAAATGGGTTGTGCTTTTAATCTCTTTATATTACCCCATGTTTATAGTTTAAGAAAATTCTATAGTAGTAGGTTTCCATGTGACTTTTTAAAAATGTTTTTTTGAAACAGGGTCTACCTGGAGCCGCAGCTGGCCTGCAGTCATTATGTAGACTAGGCTTGTCACAGTCTCACAGAGATCCACCTGTCCCTGCCCCTCCCCCGCATCCCAATCATTGTGATTAAAGGTCTGCACCAACATGCCTGGCTCTATAACTTTCTCTGAAGGACTCAGTGTTAGTTATCCCTCTCCTGCTTCCTCCTCCATGCTGTCCTCCCACCCCATCCCTTTAACCCTCCTACTCCATGATTCTTTTCATGGCCATTTACTTGTTTCCTGGGATCCATGGATTCTCCAGTTGAAGCATGTGTATCTAATGATGCAAAGCTAGTGTCCACTTATGAGAGAGAACAAGGGGCCTTTGACTTTCTAGGTTTTGATTACCTCAGGATGATTGTAGGTTCATCTATTTAACTGTGAATTTCAAAATGTGTTTTTTCTGAAGAACTAAATGTTCCATACTTTCATTGTCTTTTCATCAGTTGATAGGAATCTAGATTGTTTCAGTTTTCTGGTTATTGTAAATAGAGCATCAGTGACATGTTTGAACCTGTTTCTATGTAGTCTCAAGGGTGATATGACTGGATCTTGGGAGATGTATTTTAGCTTTTGCTGTAATCTTCTCAGTGGTGTCCATGGTGGGGGCGCAGTCTGCTTTCAAACTAATAGTGCATAAGTGTCATCCTTCCCCACGTCCTTGCTGGGCCGTCTGTTTTATGACTACAGCTCTGTAGTTTTGTTTGAGATCAGGGGTTGTCATGTCTCCAGCAGTTATATTATTAGGATTGTTCTGACTAGATTACATTTTATTGTCCTTCCCAATAAAATTTGAGATTATTTTTTCAATTTCTCTGAAGAATTGTGTTGGAATTTTAATTAGGATTTCATTTAATCAGTAGATTGCTTGTGGGACAGGCAGAACAAGTATCTGCCTTCTTACACCTTTGTCTCTTTGTCATAGATGTCACCAAATCATAGAAGGATACATACAGGATCTTAGAAGATATGTCAGAAAAATGACCAAAAAGAAAACAAAAAAACAAAATCCAAGAGACTTTGGTGGGATTGAGTGTTCCTAGCTATTTCTTATCATTTTCTCAAGAAAGGAATAAGATTTATCAAACTTAAAAAGTAAAGTTAGGAGGCTGGAGAGATGACTCAGCATTCAGAGAGCACTTGCTGCTTATCTAGAGAACCAGAGTTCAGTTTCCAGGAACCATGTCTGGGATTTACAACTACTGGTAACTCCAGTTCCAGAGATTCTGACATCGTCTTCTGCCTTCGGAGGGAACTAAGTACTTCTGTCATCAACTCAGAGCCATGTACATACACAAAGAAAATAAAGCTGTTTGTTAAAGTAGACTTAGGAATTTCAAGAATCTCCTGAAATAAGTTTCACTGTGTACCTCAACAACATGATGTTGTTGTTATAAAGATTAACATAGAAATGCTGGCAAATACTGAAAATGCTGACTCTCGGACCATGTAGTTCTTCTGTAGTTATTCAGGAACCTTTCTAGATGCAGGTTTTGTGAGGCATTACTCATTCTGTGGATGTTCTTCATTGATACAGCTGTCTTTCTGTCAGGCCTAGTCCGGTCACTCCTCCCCCATTCTTGCACAGTAAGCTCATGTTATTAAAATTTCTCATTGGGAGAGGCAGATCAACTTAACCTGCCTCTCTCCCCCTGCCTTGCAACCCAAAAAAGTCTCCCCACTCACAGTTAAACAGATTCTAGCTAGTGTACTTAGGCTTACTAACAGACCAAGGGGTAAGGGGTTACTTACAGAACACGGGCACCCACCCTACCCCCTGCAAGTTACATTGGTAAATCCACGTGGCTGGGATTCTGCAACTTCCCGGTGAACAGATCCAAATGGCCTATGGAGGAGAGGAGGAAAGGGCCGGCCTCCTGGCACCCCCAGTTTAAATACTTTTAGCCCCTCCTCTTCTCACATACAAGGTCAATAGGCAGGATGGGTGGGCCATAGGACTTTCCCAGCTCCTCGTCTTTCTGCTCAAGGTGGTCCTGGGTGATACCACTCTGGGAGGGGTGTTTGTCCACCTTTTCCTTCGGAGAATCAATCCAGTCTACAGCTCACTAAACTAGACTTTGGGGGATTCATTTCTTTTGAATGTCATAGCCCGGTATGAACACACATGGTACCAAACGACTATGAAAAGGTTCACATTTGGGCAAATTTTGATCAGGGAATGGAGGGTGTGAGACCCATCATAGATCCCAATTAGGTGTAGTGCCAGTGAAATGGCAGCTTTAGGTGTGACAGCTCTCCAGGTATGTGGAAGGAACTTTTCTCAGCACTCTAAGCCATGACATCCCATTTAGATGAATGGATTTCTGCCTCATGAAAGTGAAACCCAGTTTCATTTTGGAGACACCTATTGTGACTCTGGATAGTAAAATGGACTGATGTGGGGTAATGTTAACAAATGCACGAGCTTTCTATTGGCCTTGTTGAAAAGTCTTCTGGGGAAGTGAGTGTCCATATCTCGCTTACGGCTGCAGTTCATATCATTTTGTCAAGACTGAAATTGGAGATTCTAACTTGTTTTAAGAATGCTTGTCTTATAGGACAGCTTTTTTGATTAGGAATTAGTTTGAAGATGTATGTGCACTTTGTCATGGTCACTAAGGGTTAGGCTGCAAAGGTTAATGGCCTGATTTTTGTTAGGTTGTAAAATATTATTATGATATAATATGTATGTATAGTGAGTGTGTGCATGACACAATTATCAGGTGAGGAGCTTTTTAATTTTTTTTCTGTCTTTTCAGTTTTTTCAGGGTTTCAGGCATCAGATTAAGGTCATCAAGCTTGTGTGCCAAGTCCTTTACCTACTGTGACGTGTTCCTGGATTCTGACACCTGAGTTTTAAAGTTTAGCAATGAATTTTGTCCCTTTGTCTTTCCCTTAATTTTTTCAAGTCCTTGAGATATGCTGGGCAAAGCGTCGCTCTGTCATTCTTTGATTCGACAGTTGCTGGACACTCGTGATCCTAGTCAGTGTTTGTTCAGTACAGAATTGTGTAATATGGTGATTTGTGAATTTTTTCTCTAAAACTGTAAAAATAAATCATGAACACCCTGACCGTGCTTCCCACCGTCCCCATTCCAATCCTTTCCCCTCCCTCTTTTCTTCCTCACATGGGCGTTTTGCTGAGTTGCATAGGCTGAATTGGAGTCCTGAACTCCTGTGAACCTCCTATCTCATTCTCTGATGATGCTGTGTATCACATATGTCAACATAACTGACTACAATGGTTCTTTCTGAAGCACATTGTCACCTTTATGCTTACTCTGTTTGCATATGACATTACCTAAAAAAATTTAAAAGTATTGTTTTAGGGTCTTTAAATATTGATTGTGTATCATATTTGTTATTTGACTAAAATTCTACATGGACTGGAGAGATGCCTATGCCCCACCCACCCTGTCTATTGGCCTTGGGTGTGAGAAGAGGAGAGGCTAAAAGTATTTAAACTGGGGGAGCCAGCATTCCATCCCTTTTTTCCCCTTCCCCACGGGCCATTTGGATCTGTTCACTGGGACATCACAAGATCCAAGCCTCATGGATTTACTAATGTAACAGGACACAGAATGTGCCTCTGCTCTGCCCCAATTCCCTTTCTACAACACATGTCCTCTTCCTGTCTGAAGAAAGTCTGACAACCTGAGATACAAGAACAGAGGGCAATTAGCATCCACAAGCCTGCTTCTCCTTAGAAATTCCTGCTCATGATGTTTAAGTTTTGATGGTGTGGGAAAATTTACATTTCATACCAAGTGCATAAACAGAAATGACAAATCACCTAGCATATATGACTTATACAAACTCTATGATACATCATGAAAGGTTCTTATTCTTAAAGTCTATTAATCTACTCAAAGTCACAGAAATAACTAGTGAATTAGCCTCTGTGCCTGAAAATGATAACAGGTGTTCAGTGCAATGAGCTTCCCTGGAAGGTACAAATTGAAACATATGGTCACCATGTGTGTTAAATGGGGAAATGACCCATTCTCTGTGCTTAGAGCAGAAAAAACTTATATGCTATAAGTAGTTTAATGAAACAGAAGTAAAAAATTTTTTACTGATTATTTTTATTTTATGTGTGAGTATATTGACTGCATGTATGTCAGTGTCGTTCTCTTGAGCAATGCCCTCACAGCTCAGAGCGAATGTTGGATGCCCTTTAACTGGAGTTAACTATGATTGTTAAAAACCGTGCTGGGGTTGAATACAGGTCCTCTACAAGAACAGTCCGTGCTCTTAACCACTGAGCCATCTCTCCATGTCTCCAAGCAAAATTTTAATCAAAGAACAAATATGACACACAAACAATATTTAAAGACCCTGCTACAGTACTTTCTAAATTTTGTAGGTAATGTGATATCCAAAAAAAGTAAGTATAAAGGAACTCAAAGTAATCAGTCATGGTGACATTCCTTTATAGTCACAGGTGCGTCAGAGAACGAGACAGAAGTTCACATGACTCCAGGACTCCAGGTCAGCCTGTGCAACACAGCAAACACCTATCTGAGAAAGAAAAGAGGGAGGACAGAGGGATGGGAGTGGGGAAGGGTGGGAAGGGTTCACAAAATTCCTGATTTTATTTTATCCTAGTAAGGGAAACATCCATGAATCACAACAGACAATTTTGTACTGAATAAAAAACTAAATAGGCTCCACAAGAGTCTAGCAACTGTCAAAGTCAAATACAACATACTGAGATTTCCCTAACACACTTAAAAGGTTAACAAAAGAAAGAAAATACAAAGAGCCAAATTAATGGTCACATTTTGAAGACCGGTCACAGAACAGTCCTGAGAATTCTCCAGCATGAGTAACACGGTTTGGCCCCTCACCTCTAATTCTGATTCCATGGAAAGAAACCAGGAACACCTCTCCAGTTAGAAGAATTAGTGCTTTACTTACAAAGGATTTGTCACCCAGGAGAGGAATCCCAATAGGGGAGAGTCCAGCATATTGAGTAGAAGATCTACTCCCTGACATACAAGTTGTAGCATGGCTCCTCAACATTTCCTGCTTCCTCTTTTTCCACTGCCACCTCCTCAAGTCCCCGATTGATTGGAGAGTGGTCTAATCTACTGGTGCCCTCACTGTCAATATAATCCTGCAGGTGTGTCTTCCGCTGAGGGGAAGCATAGCTATATTTCAATCTAGGCATGTCCAGCCAGTGTCCAGCCATCCAAACAGAAATTCCAGCTACATTCATCTACAAGAGTCCAGGGAGCTGCCTCAGTAGGTACAAGACTTGTCACACAAATGTGATGATCTGAATTTGTTCCCAGAACCTGGAAAAAGCAGAAAACAGAGTACAAGAAACAAAAAGTTGTTCCCCAGACAATTGTGACATGAACAAGGTCATATTCATATAAATTATAGAAACAATTATATTTAAAAACTCAGGTCATCATAATTTGCAGCCTGATCTTTAGTGACCATGGAGAACGAGGACTGCATCTGTTCATGCTGCAGCCAAGCAGCAGAGTAGAACCCGCAACATGACACCGGATGGAGCCCCCCCCCCCCTCCACATCCAGTAGGTGCTCCTGATTGAGCAGGATGGCCAGGAGCCCGGATCGCTTAGGGTCAGCCATGCTGTCTTCGTAGCAGGAGGGGCTAAAATGAGGGAGAAGCACAACTCTTCACAGCCCTGGCTTCCTCTGCAGGCACAGACCCTGTCCAACTAGAAACTGGCTTCCAAGCTCTGTTCCTGGCCTGACAGGTACTTAGCAACTCAGTAGACACTTCTTCATCCTCCCTGGTATAGGGTTGCTCAGTCAGTTACACATTAAGCGTTCTATATCACTGTCCTCTTACCTCAGATGTAGAAAATCATCCAGCTCACCATAGGTGACTTTAGTTTTGACCTTAGTGTCTGATGCCATCACTGGGAAAGACAAGTCAGAGAAATTTTAAAATGGTAAAATTTATTAGCTGGAGTGACTGCCTCCCAAGTTTGGGAATTGGGAATGCAGTAACTGACAGGGACCAGGGTGGGGAGGGATCCGGTTTTTGAGTCAAAAACCCTAAGTCATCACAAGGTATTTGCAGTCAGGCAACTTTATGGGACCTGTATAAACTGTACAGGTAACACTTTCGGGTATCGTAGATAAACAGGGTGTTGCTCTAACAGCCATGCTGGTTCCTGTTGAGCAGAGCAAGATTTGTAGTTACAGTTTCTGGGCGGTGCCATTGTGGGTAGCTATTTCTCAGAATAGAGCCCTTAAGGGAGAGGGAGGAGAGATTTACTAGATCAAGCCAGCCTAGTTTAAGAGGACAAAATTGAGGAGGGAATAAGTTGGAGTCACACTGCCACATACCCTGCCTCTGTTACAGTTCAACTATGCTTACTAACTTTGCCCTGGCATGATGTAATTTTGGTTTTAAGCTTTATAAGCCCTGCTCTGCCTCTCCTCAGCATCAGCAATTCTTTATGGATTGAGCCTGCTCTCCCCTAAAGTCAGCTACTGATTAAGGGACTATTAATGTGACCATCACCTTGTCTATCCTCCATGCTTCCCAAAGGATACAGCAGTGGTCATACTCAGTACCTGGCTCCTCCATCTCATAGGCAACTCTAGACTGAAACACATGGTGTTCAACGCTTGCTACCACGGAGAGTTTCTCTGAGGACTTCTCTGGGCCTTCCCACCCAGAATTCTCTTCTGTTGGAAACTTCCTGCCGCGCCTGCACGGCCCTGGATCCGAGTCTCTGCGAGGGACGTCGAGGTTGAAGAGTAGACACACACGCACACACACATAGGGTACAAAATGGCGAAGCGCCTTTACTTGTGAAGCACTCCTATATATACACAGCTCTCTTCCGTCAAAGGTTCATACCAAGTCTCATCTTACCGGAACATCATACACCAGGAACTTGGTCAGTTACAGGTCCCATGACTCAGCCGGAACAGGAAACGGAGACGTGCTATTAGGAGAAACCACACTTTCCGCTGGAGTCTGCAGGGCCTCGTAAACATGTTTGACAGGATGTTAACTTGAGGTAATTAGCAAAGGGACCCTTTCCCCATATTAGTGGGGCAAGAGTTTTTAGCGTACCTTGACTGTTTGTCAAGGAGGGGGTTGTGCTGGGAGGCCTTATTCCCCACACTTCCCTTTGATTACATTATCCCTCTTAATTATCTTTGAATGCAATTTAGTGACAAAATTTATAATTTTGCATTGCATAATGATCAACTGCCAGGTTTCAAATGAGCTATTCAGTAGAGGAAACTCTCCTTGTGTCATCTGAACTGATTTATCTGGGTTCTATTTAGAGTATATCTTGAATAGACTGTGTGAGCTATTGCTGTGGAGGGCTTCCAATAGTGTTGTGTACCGCAAAAGATCATTTTTTCTGGTGCCCAATGAATTAAATTATGTATGTATTCCAGAAGAGGCAATTGTGCAAATAGGGGCTTCTGAGAGAGGAGGCACATGTAGAAAAAGGTGAAGGAAAATCGGCTTTTGAAATGAGCAATGAACTGACCATCCTCCTCCCATCCTGCCTCTCCACGTCAGCAGGGAGACACATCTGTCTCGGGAAACAGGGTCGCTAGCCTAGACATCTGCTTCCTTATCAAAGAAGACTGCTTCCTTATCAGCTTCCTTGAGGATCTGATTCCTTACCATGTGGAAGATCACTGGTTCTCCTATCATAAAGTTATCTGCAGTGCCACATGGCAGTTTATGTTTAAACTCTTCTTCTTTTTTAGGAAATTGTCCTCCCTTCTTATTTTCATCCTTCCTCCTGAGAAATTACAAGCCTTCCTGTGCTAGCTGGGGAAATATATAATTTGGATTGATTTTTGTCCTGGTTCTGGGATAGACTTTGTCCTTACACCCTTAGACTGTCTTCTCCCACTGAGTCTCAGGGCTAAACTGCACACTTACAGAAATGTGAGGGGACTCATGACACTGAGATATCATCTCACTATGTGAGTCTTCCTGACTGAGCCAATGAAGTTCCTTCTGACTGGTGACAGGGTAGGTTTGATGGGTTTATATATGAAGTTGTTGCAGGTCCAGGGGAATTCCTCTTGACCCCTCAATGGTATTATGATGAAGGGAACAATTGCCTCTTATCTTCGGCATCATTATGTTCAGGTGCTTATAAAATTCCTAAGCTAAAAGACAGCAAATTTGAAATAAACAGAGAAGACACAGAATAGTTCGGAGTTAGGGATTAGAGGAATGTCTGAGACAAATGCCAAGTAAATTAAAAGAGAACAACAAAACACAACAGAGCAAAGATAAACCAAAATGCCTTCAAAAGACTAGAAAGCAGCAACAGTGAAAAGAAATCAATCAGAAATAAAATGGTTCTGAAGCAAGCAATAATGGGAACCTGAGAGCACATTGAAAAGGCGAGAACAAGCCTCTAAACACATAGGACCTGGACACCAGCTCAGAAAAAAGCAGTGGACTGTCCACTAATGCAGGGAGGTCTGGACCCCAAGAAGAAATCACTGTAATGGTCTAGGAAAATGGGATCAAGACTTTCATTTGCACTTTGTCCAGACTTCAAAGCTTGACTTTTGCCCAACCCCCCCTAGTGGCACACCCAGAAAGGAGTGACCTCGAACCTTCCAAAACAGTCCTGACCACACCCCAGGTGATGATCTGATCTCGGAGGGACATTCGTAAATAGATGTCCCCCAGTCAGTTTTTGTTAGGAATGTGTACACGGGAAACTTTGTGTGAAATGCTTAATTCTTATTGGATGTTGCAAGTTGTAAGCAGTCCCCGAGGCCAAGACCCTATAAAAGCCTCTTTCTACGTATGATTAGTTTTCCCTACAAGCAGTGCTGGTGTGTTGGAAATAAAATACCTTGCTATTCCATCCATGTGGTGTTGGCTTTTTCTCTCAACCCATTACAATCACTAAATGCTACTCAGGGAGACAATAGTGAACAGTGGAATACAGTGGAGCCGTGGCACCTACAAAGATGATTTCCTTCTGTGTAAAGCAGATCCTCACCCCCGCATTTTGGGGATTCCCCATGTTGGTCTCTAGGAACTGTGGATGAAATAAACAGGAATCACCTGAAAGGTATGAAAGATATGGATTTTTCTGTAGCCAAATATGACTGACATAGACTGGGAACACATATTAAGTTTTCCCAAATACAATGTGCTAACATGGTAAGAGTTTAATAAGTTTTTGTAGTAACAGAGGAAAGAAAAATAACAAATTAAGATACTTGGCACAAACATGGGTGGGTGCAGGGAGTGGACTGTTGATGGCAAAGGGCTGGAATTCTCAATAGTTCTCCAGTGCTAAATCATGACATTTTTAGCCTTTTGACTGAAGGAACTCTTTCTTTGCTAAGTTAATGCATTCTGAAACTCAGAAAGAGAGGTGGGCTAGCAGTAGCTATTTATGGGGCTATTCATGGCTTAAGATAAATTTAAATAGACTCTAAATCTACAACATTCCAAACTCCACACAGTCATTGAAGTGTTAATCAGGTCACTCCACTGTGACCTACTAAAGGTAGGAAACTACCAAAATAAGGAATCACAGAGAAATCCTGTCCTTGTACCTGTTGGAATAACTTAGATCTCAATAAATTGCTTGAGATTGCAGATGTATCTTGATGGTCTTCAGAATAATACTGCTGCCCATCATAATAAATTTGAGTGAGCAGGGAAGAAACCGGGTTATAAATGGTTTGGTCAGGTTGTTGGGGGCTGTAAAAAACATGATTGAAGAGCTGGTGATTCCTGTTTGCTTTTCTGTTGCTGTGATTTATAAACAACAAAATTGATGAAAATCAACTTGGGAGAGTAAAGGGCTTATTTAGCTGACAGGCTAGAGGACATTATCAGCCATATGAGGCCAATCCACAACTAAAGTTAGGAACACAGTGACATCAACTAAAGCAGAGAACAGTGGAGGATCACTGCTGGCTGCATTGTTTCCCATCACTTGCTCAGCTGTCTTTATACATAGGCCAGACCACTAGGTCTAAAGATGGTACTGTCCACAGTGAACTGGACCCTTCCACCCAAATTACTATTTAATAGCATGCCAGATCTGGAGAATTCTTCCCTTGAGAGTCCCTCTTCCTCTGTAACTCTTGGTGTGTGTCAAGAGACTGGAAATCAAACATAACAGGTGAGAAGATGTGTGTACATTGACATTTCAAATTTGCAAATTTACATTTCTTCCTGCTGTGATTAAAAATCTGACCAGAAGAAATGCAGTGGAGGAAGGTGCCGGGGACCAAGTGACCTCTGTCTTGCCCTTCCTGCAAATGTAACATCTTGTGATACTTGTTGACACCAATTATGTTAATCAGTCTCTTTAGTGCCTCTTAGAGTTTCTTATTGTTTATCAAACAAGGTCACCCACCTGTAGCTGCCTTTGGCTACACATGCCCTTGGCTCCTGGTTCTTCCAGTGATTTGTTTCCTAGCAACCTTGGCCACCACACCCCATCTAGCCCCTGCCTGCCCTTTTAGTATCTCCTTCCTGATATTCACATAACCTTATGGTGGGCTTTTGTCTCTGTTAATTACCACATTCCTGTATGGGTGCCTGACTCCCCAAAATTATAAATACCCCCTAGAAGAATAAAGATTTGCCGATTTGATCAGGAGACTGTCTTGTCAGCCCTCCGTGTCCCTTTTTGTCTCTTTCATCCCAGGTTTCTGAGGACTCGTGCTCTGTTCATGCCCTGCCAGCCGGGGCAGGAAGGGTTTCTTGCAGTACAGTTTGAGGGGCGTAGCTATTATCATGTGGAAATCCAGTGTTAGGAATACAAAGCACTAGCTGTCATCTTCTGTGCATGAGGTACACCAGTACACAACAGTACATCATGATACAGTGGCCATTGGACCTGCCAATGAAAATATATGATCATGAGTACTTGCCAAATTTTTGCACACTGTGAAATTTTCCCTTCAGGGTCTTGCCAGAAAGCTGCAGTTGTTCAGTTGCAGGGGATTCTTGAGTAGAAAAAAGACTTACCATCTGGCAACAAATTCAAGGCTTCTCTTCCTCACTCAAACCACTGATATTGAGTTCACATTGGATGGTCAATGAGTCTAGAGAATGAATGAGTGCACAATTCAATTACTTCACAAAACAGGAAGGATACTTTTCTCATGATGTTAAGTCACGGCCTTCTCAGACTTCTGGTCTTCTGAATAAAGCAGAGTGAAGATCTAGTTCCTTCCTTGCTCCCTCATCTTTGGGATGATGGGGAGCACAATCTGTAGTATTCTGGTGATGTATTCCAAAGTCCATCATGGTACAGTTATCTTCTGGAATCTCCAGCTGCATTTAGAAGTTTTTCCAAAAGGGACAAGAACAGGGTTTATCTGTGGTTTCTTACTTTGCTAAGTCTTGCTTTGGTCCAGTGATTTCGTGTGGGGCTTCTCCTTCCCATCCCTCAGCACTCCCCATCACTTTCTCTTCAGAACTTTCACTGCTGCAGTTTGTTTGTGTTCCCAAGTCATGGCTTGTTTGACCTCAGGCACAAAGTGCTTTCTGTTCAGTCTCCCTTATTTTCCTTCCTTCTGAGGTCTTTGTTTGCAGTGTAAGTTCCATCTTGTACTGTATTGTTTATTTCAGAACTATTAGAATAGTAGACTCATGTAATGAGCATGTGAACAGGCAAAGCCTGGAGGAAGGTTGGTAAAGAGAATGGCCAATGAGACTTGTTTTGCAGTGAAGTTTGAAATTTGTTTTCAAGTGGACAATTACTAGACCAAGGAAAACAGGCTGTGGTCAAAACATGTTGACAACACAGCAAACAAAAACATGTTTGTGAAGTGTGAATTAATCAATCAGGTGTGAACGCCATCTGCGAGTGAGTGTGTGTGCTTATCTAAAGGATGATGTAATAGCTCTAGAAAAACTGTATAAAAAGCAGAGCAATCCAACTCAGCCTCAGAACTCTTGTGGTCTGGGCTGGAAGCTTGTTGGCGCTCCCGCACTTGACTCTCCTCCACCAACCTAATGCTGACTCCTGAGTTCAGCACTCGTGGCGAGAGCTAGCAGCTTATCTCGCTTGCCATCCTGATTTGTGTTATACGATGCGCCTGGACCTGTGGACACTTGTGGAATTCGTCCTCGGACCAGTCAGACCAGGTGAGGTCTGGTCATCAGAGGAACAACACGTCGCGAACCCCGAACCTGCACTGCCTCGACTAACCGGACTCCTCGTCCATCTTCATCTCGGATGACGCCTCGCACCCTGACCGGCTCCTAGGACCGGTAATACAGCTTACAAGGACTTTTATTTTCACTATGCTATTTACTTATTTGTGTCTTCTTTCCTGAGAGTAATAGCCACTGCGATGGCACCTAGAACCTTGTTATTGTGCTTTGCCGTGATGAATGAGCCCTGCATTCAAGAAAGATAAACTATCTCTTGGCCATTCCTCCTCTCCTAGCCGGAGAGTGTGCTCGAGACACTCAGAATTTCTTAATACCAGAGAAGCTATTCTAGGAATATTGTAAAAATTGATGTATGGAAAAGTATGATAACAAAAGCATGTAAGCATTTTATTAAAATTATTGTCTTTTTTGTGTGTGCATGTCTATTCTATGTATGGATTCCTGCATGTGAATGTATGCGCCCACAGAGAACAAAGATGTCAGGTCTCCCAGGGGCTGGACATCCAGGTGGTTGTAGCTCCGTGATGTTGCTGATAGTAACCAAAGTCTGGATCTCTAAATATGGAAACTATGAGCCTACATGAAAAACATTTAAGCTCCCCCACCAAAAAACCTGTTATAGGTAGAAATTAGATTCCCAGCACCACTTGGATGAAGTTAGTGAGGTACGTTATTCAGCTTACCAGGGTGCCTGACTCAGAGAAAGTGCCCAATTTATGTTTAGAAAGAAACTTTTATAGGGTTTCTAAAGCAGTGACTGGTTACAATTTGAAACATCCACTAAGAATCAAGCATTTCACAAGATGAATATTTCCCACAGGTGTTCATTCCTAACAGAACAGACCAGTAGGTTAGCCATTTGCATCATTTCCCTGACAGATTAGAACACTGGGTGAGGAGGTTGAGGTTGGGCCAGTTCTTGGAACCGGAGAGATGATTCCTTTCTGGCGTGCTGCTAGAAGGGGGAGGGCAAAGGTCAAGCACAAATTGACTTAAAGTCTGGACAGACAGCAAAAGTAAAGTCTTTATCCTATTTTCCTAGACCATTGTAAAATGTACAATTCATTCTGCCTTGGAAAGACAAGGACATTTTCAACTATTGCAAAAGGCTTGGCAATTTGAAAAGGTATTGTAAGAATCTGAAATGGGTGCTCTCCCAAGAAGAGCAGCAGGCCACCCAGGACGACATTGAAACAAAATCCCGAAGCCAGAGAGTTTTCCATTTTCTTCTCACTGACACCTGAAGAGCAATGGAGAAAATTATTAGCACTGACGAAGCAAAGGCCCTGGTAGATCAGGACTACTTTACCTCTAGAAATCCCATCATGTTTATAGCTCTCTAGTTTAGAGTCAAAATGAAAGTCAAATGCTATTACTTTCTTCACTGCCCATAACTGCCTTTTAGGCAAATTGTTATGGAGGTTGGAACCACCAGACTTTTCTGTTTCAATCAGGTGAATTTATTAGTTTGCAGCTGACTATAATCTCTCTGTCGGGTCTGAAGGCTGCAGCAGCTAGGAAAGGGAGACGTTGGAGATGCAAAGACAAAAAATATAGCTGCTTTACTTCTGTGGAATTTCCAGGTGTTCAGAATTAAGGGCTTTGCTCCCTCCCTTGGCCCTTGAGATTAAGCAGGTCCTACAGAAGCAGGACAAGTTTATGGTTAAACATTACAAGACCATTACATATTTAGGGGACAAAAGGTGAGGGTCTTCAATGATTAAAATTTCCTTACACTGTTCCTAAGAGGAAAAACAGGATATTACCTAATTTAGCCTAAGGTCTGGGGTCTGTGGTAAGCAGTTACAATAGATGGTTGAATGACTTCCTGGTCCACAGAAAGCTAAGGACCAGCTAGATCCAGGAGACAAACCCCTGAAATGGAGGGAGAGGAATGTAGCAGAAAAGAAAACTGCTAACATCTATACAGACAGTCTCTATGCATTTGGATTGGTGCATGACTATGGCATGCTGTAGAGACAGAGGGTTTCTCACTTTCTCCAATCAACCTATTTGAAATAGTCTCAGAATTGCTGGATGCTCAGCATTTGACTAAATAATTAGCCATCATTAAAATACCAGGAGATTCTAAAACAATTGTCCTGAGAGAAATTGCCCTGTTCATTATTCAAGTTCTATCACTGACCTGGTTCAGGCTGAACAGATGAGGGACAGCAAGAAAAGGACAACAGGCAACAAAAGGGTTGTAATCTCAGCTCCCAGAGTCATCTTTGTTTGTGTACAAATGAGAATTCAATTATAGTTCCAAGTGCACAGTTGTCTCTTCTGGAACACATACATAATTTAATTCATTGGGCAACTGAAAAAAATTATCTGTTTGGGTAGACAATAGTTTTGAAAATCCTCCCCAACAATAGCTCACAAGGTATATTCGAGAAGACCTACCTTTTCCCAAACACAACCCTTCTAAGCTACTTCTGGATGCAAGGACATTTCCCTCTGCCTCATAGGCCATTTAAAGCTGGCAGTTAGACTTTATCTATATTCCTGCAAAGCAAGGGTATAAATATATTTGGATACTATTTTGCATGGAAAGGGGCCTCATTAAGAGGATAACTGTGTCTAAGGGAAGATTCCTTCAGAAAAGAGGACTGTGGGGAGGAGACCCAGAGGAGACATCAGAGAAATTTCCCAAACAAAAGAAGCATATCTGACTTTTTTTTTAATCCTTTGAGGGAGTACTAGGAAGTTCCACACCATGTGATGAGGAAATGGAGCTGTCATGTACTAAGTAGGACCACTGCTGTACCCATTGTGTGGTACACAGGAAAGCCACAGAGTAACCGTGCCAATAAGAGTCCTTTAATTAGTAGTAAGCTTTTGGAGGAGAGTGGGCTTAAACCCCCAAAAATTGCTGATTCTGAGGAGGAGGAGAACAGGGTTTATAAACCAAAAACCACAATGACATCATGCCAGGGTCAAAGCTTGTAATCATAGTTGCATCATAACAAAGGCAGGTCCCATAATTAAACTACAATAGTGCCAGATCAATTAACAATGAAGTTTTCACCTAACAAAAGTTGTAAGTTTAAGGTAAGAAAAACACGTTTCTCAGAAATGCAGAAATATGACACCATGGAGAGGCAGATGTAGCTCAGTCTGGCAGAATGCCTTCTAATGTAAGACAGTGTAGTCCCAGAAAGCACAGCAGGTTCAACCTGCATGGGACCTGCATGGCTATTCATAGCAGGGCTGAGGGGAGGGGTGACAAAGTGGAGTCAGTCTGGAAATTTGTAAGGGAGAAGTTCTGAATGCACAACGCAGTGTCGCGCCTGCACGACCTTGGGTCCAATTCTCTGCAAGGGAGGTCGGGATTGAAAAAAAACACAGCACTCAGATCTTGTGGTGGCAGGAGCAAGCAAGCCTTATTGTCCCCCATCAGTATATATATCCTCACTCACTGGAGCCTCATGTCACAGAGGATTTGGTAGAGGGCAAAAGTTCAGGCCCCTAGGGAACATCTATGTATATGACCACACCTGGCTCAGGCCACACCTGGTTCAGGTCAGACCTGGTTCAGACCACACCTGGTCCAGACCACACCTGGTTCAGGCCACACCTGGTCCAGGTCAATTGAGCTTAGGCCTCTGAAGGTCAAGTTGTCTCAAGGAACAAGGAACTCGTAAACCGGGCCCCAGATGCGGGTTGAGTCACAGGTGGTCGATACTAACTCAGGGGGTTGTGTTGGGAGGCCTGCTTTCCCCACAACGCAGGACTTCTTTTTACTGTGTTTCAGGAAAAGAGCTGGAGGGGAATTGTTGAGACAGAGCTGCCTGGTTTCTTTAGGCTGTGAGATGTGGCATCTTAGAAACACCAGTCTTTTAAAGAGCAGTTCTGGATTCTAACAGAATCATGCATGTGCCAGACTGAGAAAAATCCAGATCCTTGACGTGGAGCAGACACTAGACTCAACACTAAAGTAACCTAGGGTGAGCTGGATGACTTTCAGCATGTGAGGGAAGAGGACAAATACATCTGACACTGAATGTGTGATTGACTCAGTGATCATTTACACCAGAGGAGAAACAGTAAGTGTCTAGTCAATTTATCAATACTGCAGCAGCTGCTGTGCCAGGCCAGGAGCAGAGCTTGGAAGTCAGTCTCTCTGCAGTTGGACAGGGTCTGTGCCTGATGAGGAACCCAGGGCTGGGAATAGATAAGTGCCTCTCCATCATAGGCCGCTCCTTGATCAGCACTGCGAGGAGCTCTGTGGAGAGCAGGATGGAACCCGGAACCAAGGACATGGTAAGCTTGTTCCCGGCTGTCCCCAGACGGGAGGAGCATGCTGTGGAGATCCGGGCGGGGGCTGTGCTGGGGGTAGCAGGACAGGCGTCCTCTGCTGTCCCGGCACCAAGGTTCCCGGCGTGGCCTCCTGTGGCATTTCCTGCTGCAGCTGCTTTTGAGCCGGCACTGAGCAGGAGGCTCCGCCTGCGTGGGCAGCTTTAGTGTTGGTAACTGACCAGAACTCCTGATCGTGTTTTTGGTGTTGTGAGGACAAGGGTTTGAGGGAGTGAACATTGGCATCTAAAAGTTGTTAGATTTGGAGGTGCAGAGAAAGAAAACAAGTTTAAATAACACTTCTAAATCCAGATCTTAAAGCAGACTAAATGGTATTATTCAGCAGGATGACACAATCCTCCCACAAGAATGAAAGTTGTGAAAAATATGAAAGATTGTCCTATATTTTATATGGTTGGAAATACGAGAGCATACATAGCTCTGGAGTCTGAGTTAAGGTGTTCCTTAGGTTCTTTTTCTTGAGCAGAACAAATGTGTGGCTGGTTGATAACCGCAAAGCAGGGACCACAAAGAAACATAATGGCAGGAGGCATGGGTTGTTTTGGCTTTCCTGTGGGTGTGGCTTTCCTTCAATTCAAGATGGACCATTGGGATGGAAATGGAGAGCATTTGCAGCTGGCTGGGAGACAGGCTAGCTGTCTAGGGAAGAGGACATACAGAGTGGTGGGAGCTCTCTTGCTCCCAGTGGTGGGAGCTCTCTTGCTCACAGTGAAAATGAAAGTCAAATGCTATTACGTTCTCCACTGCCCATAACTGCCTTTTAGGCAAATTGTTATGGAGGTTGGGACGACCAGGGAAGGACCACCAGACTTTTCTGTTTCAATCAGCTGAATTTATTAATTTGCAGCTGACTATAGTCTCTATGTCCGATCTGAAGTCTGCAGCAGCTGAGGAAGGGAGACGTTGGATATACAAAGCCATAGAGTTGCTTTACTTCTGTGGAATTTTCAGGTGTTCAGAATTTAGGGCTTTCCTCCCTCCCTTGGCCCATGAAATTAAGCAGGTCCCACAGAAGCAGGAAAAGTTTATGGTTAAACATTACAAGACCATTACATATTTAGGGGACAAAAGGTGAGGGTCTTCAATGATTAAAATTTCCTTACACTGTTCCTAAGAGGAAAAACAGGATATTACCTAATTTAGCCTAAGGGCTGGGGTCTGTGGTAAGCAGTTACAATAGATGGTTGAATGACTTCCTGGTCCACAGAAAGCTAAGGACCAGCTAGATCCAGGAGACAAACCCCTGAGATGGAGGGAGAGGAATGTAGCAGAAAAGAAAACAGCTAACATCTATACAGACAGTCTCTATGCATTTGGATTGGTGCATGACTATGGCATGCTGTAGAGACAGAGGGTTTCTCACTTTCTCCAATCAACCTATTTGAAATAGTCTCAGAATTGCTGGATGCTCAGCATTTGACTAAATAATTAGCCATCATTAAAATACCAGGAGATTCTAAAACAATTGTCCTGAGAGAAATTGCCCTGTTCATTATTCAAGTTCTATCACTGACCTGGTTCAGGCTGAACAGATGAGGGACAGCAAGAAAAGGACAACAGGCAACATAAGGGTTGTAATTTCAGCTCCCAGAGTCATCTTTGGCTGTGTACAAATGAGAATTCAATGGAAGGCCCAAGTGCACAATTGACTCTTCTGAAATACATACATAATTTCATTCATTGGGCAACAGAAAAAAATTATCTGTTTTGGTAGACAATATTTGTGAAAACCCTCCCCAACAATAGCTCACATGTATATTCAAGAAGACCTCCCTTGCCCCAAACACAACCCTTGTAAGCTACTTCATGGGATGAAAAGGCATTTCCCTCCACCACGCAGGCCATTTAAAGCTGGCAGTTAGACTTTATCCATATGCCTATAACACAAGGATATAAATATATTTGGGTACTATTTTGCATGGAAAGGGGCTTCATTAAGAGGTTAACTGAATCTAAGGGAAGTTTCCTACAGACAATAGGACTGTGGGGAGCAGGCCCAGAGGAGACATCAGAGAAATTTGCCCCCCAAAACAAGCCTATCTGACTTTTTTTTTAATCCTTTGAGGCAGTCCTAGGAAGTTCCACACCATGTGGTTCAGTGTGGTGTAGCCTGTGTGATGAGGAAATGGAGCAGTCATGTACTGAGTAGGATCACTGCTGTACCCAGTGTGAGGCACACAGGAAAGCCACATAGTAAATGTGGCAATAAGAGTCCTTTAATTAGTAATAAGCTTTCGGGGGAGAGTGGGCTTAAGTCCCAAAGAATTGTTGATCCTGAAGAGGAGGCGAGCAGGGTTTATAAACTGAAAACCACAATCAATGACATATTTACAGGGTCAAAGCCTGTAATCATAGCTGCACCATAATAAAGGCAAGTCCCATTGTGAGACATTTTGTTTCATGAGGCACTCGGTGATACGAGCTCGGCCTCCCCCCTCCCCTTAATTAAAAAAACAACTAAGAAACTATAAAACCAGGAGGACGAGACCCAGGGAATTCAAGAGTTATGTAAACATCCCTTGGTATGCAAGATAAAGTCTGTGGGCTTAACATTCCACAGGAAGAGTCCCCTATTATCTCATTTTAGGGTTGTAGGATAAACACTCCCCTAACATAGAGTTATAGGTTAGACAGCCCCTAATCTCCTGGTTATAGGACTATAGAGTAAACAGTTCTCCATTATCCCATCCATAAATTGTGGGAAGGTTTCTCCATTATCCCATCTATAAATTGTGGGAAAGTTTACCTCCTGTGAACTGCAAAGTAATGTGTGAGGTTTATGGAGAAGTTGTCCCCTCTGTAACCCTGATCTGTAAGCAAATATCTTGTCTGTGAACTGTCTGTTGAGCTATATGTCAATGAATAATTATCCTGTGAAACCTTACTATAAAAACCTGGCCTGGCAGGAGTCGGGCGGGCTGAGTCTCATGAATGAGACTGAGTCTCCCACTTACACAAGTGAAATAAACCTACTTCTTGCATTTTGCATCTGATGGTCTGGATTCTTGGGACTGACTCTCAGGCAGCCTACAGGGGTTTGAGTCCCCTGGGCTGAGAGTGAGGTCAGTGGGCTTGAGGCTCCCCGACGTTAGTCACCCAGGCGGCCCACTGGGGTTCGAGTCCCCGGGCTGAGAGTGGGGTCTAACACCATAATTAAACCATAACAGTGGCAGATCAATTAACAATGAAGTTTTCAGCTAACAAAAGGTTCTAAGTTTTAGATAAGAAAAATATGTTTCTCAGAATTGCAGAAAAATGATTCCCTGGAGATTCAAATGTTGCTCAGTCTGGCTGAGTGCATTCTATTGTAAAACAATGTAGTACCAGAAAGCCCAGCAGGTTCAACCTACATGGGACCTGCATGACTATTCTTAGCAGGGATGAGGGGAGGGAGCAAAATAGAGTCAGTCTGGAAATTTGTATGTTAGAAGTTCTGAATGCACAGCACAGGACATCTTTTCACTGTGTCTCAGGAAAAGAGCTGGAATGGAGTTCTGGGGACAGAGCTGCCTGGTTTCTTTAGTCTGTGAGATGTGGCAACTTACAAAGACCAGCTTGTTAAAGATCAGGTCTGGGTTCTCACAGAATCCTGAATGTGCCTCAGTAAAGAATCCATATCCCTGATGTGAGAGACACTAGACTCAACAGTAATGTCACCTAGGGTGAGCTGGATGACTTTCTGCATGTGAGGCAAGAGGACAAAAACATCTGACACTGAATATGTGTTTGACTGAGTGACTCTTTACCCAGGAGGACTAACAGGAAGTGAATTTCTCAAGACTACAGTAGCTGCTGTGCCAGGCCAGGAAGAGAGCTTGGAAGTCAGTCTCTCTGCAGTTTTACAGGGTCTGTGCCTGAAGAGGAAGCCAGGGCTGGGAAGAGATAAGTGCTGCTCCATCATTTTAGCGCACAGCCACTTTGGCCTCATTGGAGACCCTAACCAATCAGGGCTCCTGATCGTGCTGCCCAATCAGGAGCATTGACTGGACGCTGAAGGCAGGCAGTATCCAACGCCATGTTGTGAGTTTTACTTTGAGCGTTTGGCTCCAAACCTGAAGGATATTCCACGTAGGTTGCTCCTTGATTAGCAGTGCGAGGAGCTGTGTGGAGAGAGTGGGAAATCCGAAACCCAGGACATGGTAAGCGTGTTCTCGGCTGTCCCCAGACGGGAGGAGCAGCAGTGGAGCTTCAGGAGAGGCCTGTGCTTGGTCTTCCCCGGGCTTGGGAGTAGCAGGCCCGTGTCCTGTGCTGTACAGTCATCAAGGTTCCAGGCCGCCTGTCGTATTTCCAGCTGCAGTCAGTTCTCCTTTTCCATTTTCTGTGGGTTTCGTGATTTAAACTACTTTTCAGGCTTGCCAGGAAAGTGCTTTTACCCACTGAGCAACTCGATGTCCCCTCCAATTTCTTTATCAAGACAGGCTGTCTCACTGAACAAGAGTTCTCCAATTCCTTTAAAGCAGATGTCCAGCCTGCCTTAGGAATCCTATATCTCTACTTCCTCTCCAAGGGATAAGAGTCATGTGCACTGTAACCAGCTTTTGACTTAGTCCTGGGGATCCAGTTCCTTATTCTTATTCTTATGTGACAAATTCTTTATAGGCAAGCCATTTCCTCAGACCTCAAATTGAAAGTAAACCACCTGTGAGCTTTGTAATTTGTCTTGAAATTGCTTTCATTAGAGGAAGAGATGTTCTTTATTGTCCTCCTAACAGAAAAGTGAAGGTACCTGACTGAAGGGTCTCCATGGAAACAGCCTTTTCCTTATGTCCTCTGGCTTTAGTGTAAATGGATGCCTGGCTTATGTGTCCAACATCTGAGCCAGCTGTTGTTGGTTATGTTTGTCCATGTGTGTTTTGAAGGGCGGTAATTGTGCAGCAAGATAGGGGTTCATTGTAATTATTCTGGAACTATGAATGTTGTGTCTTTTAAGAACATTATTTATTTTTAATTTATGTGTATGAATGTTTTCTCTGTACATATGTAAGTGTACCGTGTGTGTAATGCCACTGAAAACCAGAAGAGGATATAGGATTCCCTGGAACTAGAGTTCTAGATTGGTGTTAACACCCAAGTCTATTTTGGAACTGAACATGAAAGAGCACCCTGTGTTCTCAACTGTGGAAACATCTCTCCAGCTCTAGAGTCCATTTTCATGGAATGGCTGTCAGACATCACCAGTCCTGTTTGGATGTAAGAGCAGTCAACTCTGCAGTCCTCTATGGGGGTTCAGTTGTGGTGTCTGAAGAGATCACAGACTCTTGTACAGGGTGGTAAGATTCTGTTTGAGGCAGGATTAGGAGTAACAGGATATTGAATGGTTATAAATGACACACTAATGGCATGTTACCATGGCAAGCAAAGGTTGTGACAATAAGAATGAGAAAGAAAAGAAACCCAGACCCAGAATAGAGTCCAGAGATATGTTAGCGAGTAGGCAGCCTGTGCAACTGGTGTAAGGATGTGGGGTGTAACTTTTAGGAAATTTTAACCTTGGTCCAGGAAGTGTTTCGCTGGTCTCCATGGAGTTACAGGGTCAGGGTGAATCTCCTAAGTCGGTTGTATTCTCTCAGGCATGGAGTGGATAGAAGAAACAGCATGTGAAATTTGAATTTATGTGATAGATCCTGGAAAGGTGAGATGTTCTTGAATATTCATTAAGGTCTGCAGATTTTTGATGATGAATTTCAACTGCTTCTCCTCAGTCTTTAAAAGGAGATCTCCAAGAGGTTCACAGGAGTAGTGCTCATGAACTTCTTGCAGAGGCCAGCTGAAGCCCTGCTCTAACATGTTGGGGTGGTTGTCAAAAGGAAGAACAGGTTCATACATCAGTCAAACACTGACTCATTATTCAAAACATTTACTCATCAGTCAAAGATTGACTGATAGGGAGAGTCAGAACACCAGAACATGAAAAAAGCTGAAGAACCAGCTTTATTGAAGGAAGCAAACAGCTCCCTTTTGGAAAGGGAGGACTGCTGGAACAGGGAGTCCAGTGATCACAGTCAGTGCACCTTCCTGTCCTTTTTCAGTGTTGGTCCTACTTGGATGTCCATCCCCAGTGGGATCTTCTTTCCTGTCCCTCTCCTGCACAGATTCTCCTGGGAATAAGTTGTTAACATCTTAACGAACCTGCTCTGACTTGCTCTATCTGCTTCTGTCCCTTCTTTCCTTAATTGAAATGGGCCTTGCAGCTTGACTGCAATTAGAGATGTGAACTTAACAACATGAGATCCAAAGAGCTTCAAGTGGTCTTTTGTTCTGTAGGAGGCTTTTAAGATTGATCTGATTACTTGGGTTAATTTGAAGGAATGAACCCCAAAAGCTGATGTAAGACTTGGACCTGTGCTTATCCTGGTAGTCATGATGGGCTTGACAGTCTGTCCCAGTGACTGCCTTGATGATGATCCTGTAAGGACAGGGTTTCTTTATGGTCAGAGAGAGCTAAAACAGCAGGACAGGTGAGTGCCTGCTTTAGGAGGCCCAGAAACTGTGTCATCCCAATGGTCTAATCTAATGGATATTTCTCTGCTCCTCTTGAGGCCTGCTTTCTGATTGCTGAGTTGTGTAAATAGATAACCATGCTTTAAGAATGGACTTTAAGAGTGTCCATTCTTAAAATATAAATCTAAATGCATCTTTCTTCTATTATCCTTTTATGTTTCTTGTCAGGTGTTTGGTCACAGCATGGAGAAAAATACTTCTTGGAACTTTCAATATCTGTTTTAATGGTGGGTCTCTAATAAGCCTTTGAGTCCTTTCTATAGATCCCTCAGCTTTACTAATGTACATACATTCTTGTATGCATATGCATACATGTATATGTGCATATATGTGTGTGTGTGTGTTTACCAGTCTGTTCTTGAGATCACGGTGATACTCCTTCCTCTGTTTCCAGAGTGCTGAGATTACAAGTATGAGCAGCTGGCCAGGGGTTTCTATTGATATTTTGCAGAACTAGTGTTGTGATGGTTGGTGTTGTATATTGACTTCCTGTCCATAGTTTCTTCTTCCATTTTCCATTTCCTGTGCCTTTCTCCGTTTTCTAATGTGGGAGGTCAAGTGACTGACATTTGCTCTCTTCGTTTCTGCCAATCCCCGTCATGCTTGAATTTTCTTCCCAGCATTTCTTATGTGAGGCCCGTCAGAGCCTGGGCTGAGTGCCTTCAAGTTCTTGGCCTCTTATTCCAGAATGAAATGAATCCCACAGGGATTGCAAAGTAGAGAAGAAACTATGGAAATGAAAAGGAACAGAATAGTAGAGAAAGGAATTCACCGTAAGAAAGCAGCACACTATATGAGTTAGAAAGAACTCAAGGACCATGTATATACGTACGTATCTATGTGATAGATAGACATACACAATATAAGTATTTGTTTGTGTATATAGTGAGTTTTTTATAATTATTATAATTTTTTTAATTCCAGAATTTCACGAGTTTGCTCAGGTATTTTTTTATCACATTTAGAACCCCTCCTGTCTGCAGCTCCTCCACACCTCTCGCTATTTCACATCCTCCATTGTTACCTGTCCTTTATTTATTCATTTACTTTGTGAGGATGTATTTTTACCGAAGTAAGTGATCTCCTTAACTTTTTCTGATTGAGATTTCACAGATTCCATACAATATATTTCATCATGTGCGGGTCCGTCCTCTGTGTGCACCTTCCCTCCCCCCTCCTTGCCACATTTCACAGAGTCCACATTATTTTACACATGTTCCACATTTTTTAAGGCCTTTGGAGTCAAACTTGTGTTTCCATGTGTCCATTCATTGAAGGCTGATTTGTCTAGCACAGTCACTACTTTCCAGAGGTTGACTCTTTCCCTTGTTGCAACTATGGAGAGTGTCCAAATATGGTTAAACTGTATTGTTTGACATCCACAAACATTCCATAAAAATATACATTTTAAAAAAGGACACTGGAAAGATAGCTCAGTGGTTAAAACAGTGTCTTTCCTCTCGGAAGACCCACTTTCACTTCCCAGCATGTACATGGAATTTAGCAGCAATGTGTAACAACACTTTCAGGGGATCCTACACACTCTTCTCACCTCTCTGGGCACTGCAAGACACAGAGAACTGGCATACATACACGAGGAATGCTCATACACATAAAATAATAAATAAAATATTGAAAAACCAACGAGTTCATTCCTGTTACTGGACTTTTTCTTTCTAGCCTATGGTGTGTAGTAGAGGTGATATAATTCCTTTAATCTCTTTCATATATAGATAGATAGATAGATAGATAGATAGATAGATAGATACACAGAGAGAGAGAGATTAAAAATAATCTATAGTGATTGGCTTCAATATGACATTTTAAAAAATTGTTTTCTTGAGACTAGGCTTGCCACAGTCTCACAGAGATCCACCTGGCCCTGGCCCTCCCTCACATTCCAAGTGCTGTGATTAAAGGTCTGCATCAACATGCCTGGCTCTGTGACTTTCTCTGAAGGACTCAGTGTTATTCATCCCTCTCCTGCCTCCTCCTCCGTGCTGCCCTCCCATTCCATCCCCTTTAACCCTCCTACTCCATGATTCTTCCTTCCCATGGCCACTTACTACTTTTGTAGATCTGTGGATTCTCCACTTGAAACATGTGTATCTAATGATGCAAAGCTGGTGTCCACTTTCGAGAGACAACATGGGGCCTTTGTCTTTCTTGTTTTCAGTAACCTCACTCAGGATGATTGTTTCCAGGTTCATCCATTTCACTGTGAATTTCAAAATTTTTTTGTTCTTAAGAACTAAATAGGTGTCAGTGTTCCATACTTTCAATGTCTTTTCATCAGTTGACAGGAATCTGGATTGTTTCAGTTTTCTAGTTACTGTGACTAGACCAGCAATGAACATGTTTGACCAAGTATCTGTGTAGTGGGATCTGGAGTGCTTTGGGTTGAGTTCCAAGCGTGGTGTGCCTGGAACATGTGGAAGATATATTCTGAGGTTTTGAGAATTCTCTATGGTGATTTCATAGTGGGGACAGAAGTCTGCAGTCACCCCAACACTGAGTAAGTTCTCCCCTTTTCCCACATCCTTGCCAGAGATTGCCATCTTTAGTTTTTGGATCTTAGCCGTTCTAACTGGAATAAAATGCAATGTGAAGGCTGTTTCAATGAGAATTTCCCTGATGGTCAAAGATGTTGAACAACTTTTCAGTATTTTGCAGCCATTTGTGTTTCATCTTTGGGAACTATCTGTTCAATTCTTTCTACCAATTTTTAATTACTTTGTTGTTTTTTTTTTCTGTATATGTTTAGTTTTTCAGTTCTTCACATATTGTAAGTATGAGCTCTGTGTCTGCCATAAGCCTGAGAGAGATTTTCTTCCTATTCTTGAGGTGGACTGCTCACTCGAATTATGGTGTCTTTTGCCATACAGAAGCCTTTTTGTTTTATGAGTTCCTGTTTGTCAGTTGTGGACTTAATGCCTATGCACGAGCAGTCTCCTCTGTGCAGTAGGAGTCTCCTTCTGAAAGTCTTTTCCTGTGCCTGTTACTTCTGGTATATTTCCTAATTTCTCCTCTATAATATTCAGTGTATCAGGTCTTATGTTGAATTATTTCATGATCTGGATTTAGGTTTGTGCATAGTGAGAGATAAGAATCTAGTTTCTTTCTTCTCTTTGTTGAAATCCTGGTTGAATAGCTCCATTTCTTGAGCATATCGTGTGTTCTCCAGTATGTGTGTGGAGAAGGGAATGGAGAGAGAGTTATAAAATTTTAGTAAACCCGGGAGCCTGGAAAGTTGGCTCAGCAGTTGAAAGCACTTGCTGCTCATTTATTTCAGATTCCAGGAATCATGTCTGGGGCTTACAACTGCTTGTAACTCCACTTGCAGAGAATCTGACTTTCTCTTCTGGCCTCTGAGAGAAGTAAATACACAGGTATTCTACCAGAGCCATATACATATAAGTAAAGAAAAATAATGTTCTTTGTAAAAGTACATGTAGGAGGCTCAGGAATCTCCTTAACAAGGTGCACAGTGCTCCTCACCAACATTATATATGCATATTAAAATTAGCATATCAATACTATCAAATACAGAACATGTTGACTCTGTAGCCTTGAAGGTCCCCAGTAGTTGTTCAGGAACCTATCAAAATGGAGATTCTGTGAGCCTTTACTCTGTGGAGGATTTTCATGGATACAGCTGTGTTTCTAGCAAACATTACCCTGTCAGCCTTCACCCGATCTTCTTCAGTCTACTCACAAAATTAGAGCTTGGTAGAATTATTTCTTTTGAGTGACATACTCTGTTATGAACACACATGGAACCACCTGCCCAAGAAAACGTTCTAATTTGGATAAATTTTGAATCCTTCTCCAAGATCAGGGCATTGAGGGTGCGAGACACATCATATGTTCCATTTATATGTAGTGCCGGTGAAATGGCAGGTGGAGGTGTCACAGATCTCCAGTTATGTGGAAGGACATTTTGTCAAAACTCTTACCCATGGCATCTCGTTTAGATTAATGCAGTTCTGCAAATGAAAGTGAAACCCAGTTTCATTCTGGAGGCAACAATGGGGCCTCTGTATAGTAAAATGGATGAATGTGGGGTGATGTTCATAAAGGCACTAGATTTCTATTGGCATTGTTGAGAAGTCTTCTGGGGAAGGGAAGGCAAGGCCTGGCCAACAGTGATTTTGCTCAGATAAATGTCCATATCCGGCTTAAGGCTGCGCTTCATGTTATTTTATTAAGACTGAAGATGGAGATTTTTAACTTATTCTAAAAATGCTTGTCTTATAGTTCACCATTGTTGGTTAGGAATTAGTTTGAAGATGTGTGTGTAGATTATCATGGTCACCAAGGGACATGCTGTAAATGTTTTGGCCTGATTTTTGTTCAATTGTAAATTTGTAATTTTCTGTATAATGTCTGTACATGAGATTGTATGTTACAACTGTCAAGGGAACAGCCTTTTTTATCTGTTCTGTCCTTTGAATTTTTTTCAGAGTGTCAGGGACTAGATTTAGGTCATCAAGCTTGTGTGCCAAGGATTTTACCTGCTGAGCTGTATCTGTGGAATGTGACCCCACAATTTTAATGATTGGCAATAAATTTTGTCCCTTTGTCTTTAATTTTTGGAAGTCCTTGAAAGTGTTAAGGAAAACATAACTTTGTTGTTCTTTGAGTTTCACAGCTGGTAGACACTTGCTGATCTTAATCTGTTTTCTTGAGTACAAAATTGTATGGTGTCCTAACTCATGAATTTTTCTACATGGGTATAAAGAGAAAGCATGAACTTTCGTGCTCTTGCCTCCTGCCTTTCCTCTTTCCAATCCTTTTTCCTTCCTTGTTCCTGTGCATTTTGCTAAGTTTCATAGCATGACTTGAATTCTGGAAATCATGTGAACCCTGTGTCTCATTTGCTGTCACAGCTGTGTACACATGTCAACATGACTGCCCATACTGAGTTCTTTGGGAAGTACATCCTCACCTTTCTCTATTTAAAATATTGATATATGATATTTCCTAAAAATTTTTAACACTATTGTTATAGAGTCTTTAAATATTGAATATGCATCATATTTGTTATTTGATTACAACTTTACAAGTACTGGAAACATGACTCAGAGGTTAAGAGCAATGTGTGCTGTTAAGAAAGTGTGACAGTTTGTGTGGATTCTGCCCACCAGGATAAGTCATTACACACAATGTCTGTTCTTATTTGGGGTCTGACGATATTATCAAGTAGTTATCTTTGTGAATCTTGACTATATCAATAGATCTTTGGAAGAGAACGTTTCATAATATACCGTAGAGTGTGTATAGGTCATGTTTATTATTTTTTTTCATGCTGTCTGTTCCAAATTAAAATTTTCCTCAAGCCATAAAAAGTTAAAAATAGTGAGCAGGAATTCCTAAGGACAAGCAGGCCCTTGGATGCTAATTAAACTCTCTTCTGACAGACTTTCTTAGAACAGGAAAGGGATATGTGCTGTAGAATGACAATTGGAGCAAAGCAGCAGCACATCCTGTGTCCTGTGCACAATAGCAACAGGAGTGTCCCTCCAGTGCTCTTTCCTTTCAGTACAATCCAAAGTTTGCATTAGAATTTCTCTGTCATGGATCAGAAATGTGTGCCTAGAACATGAATGTATGAACATGTTATCAATGGAGTCTATGGAATGTTTAGGATTCTGTGACATTTGAGGATGTTGTGGTGAACTTCACCAAGGAAGAGTGGACTTTGCTGGATCCTTCTCAGAAGAATCTGTACAGAGATGTGATGCTGGAAACCTGCAGGAACCTCACTTTGATAGGTAAAAATATTTTCTTACCTTCCCTTTGTGAATTGAGGAAGAAGCATTTACATAAATTGATGTTCTTTTGTGATTTTGAATATGGAAAAGGAAGAGTTAAATCCATAAATCAAATGTGGGTCATATACACTAAACTACAAACTAAGTTTTCAGCAATTTCTAATTCATTAAACTTTTCTTTGACCACAATTTAGGAAAGAGATGTGAAGATAAGAATATTAGAAATGATTGTCAAAATGTTGGAAAACGCATAAGGTAATTGAACAAAGTAGAAGGAAACATTCTCTGAGGTCATTTTTAAAATATTTTAATTTATTCTAGTGTGTCTGTGTGTGTGTCTGTCTGTGTTTTCAAATCTGCGTGCTTGTGCAGGATATTTAATGTGAAAGCAGTACTAGGAGCATACATAAAAAATGTCACTATTTTATTATAGCTCTGTGGGAACTATATTATGGAACTAATTATCAATGTATTGAATTTCTATCCATGGAGATGTAGCAGAAGATGTAGAATTATCTAATTTGGGGAATATTATGTTACCTACTCATTTTAATAAATGCTAGTAAATTTATTTTTGCTAATATGTTTGTCATTTTAACAGAAGTTCAATATTTGAGACATTCTCTGAGCATGAAGAAGATCATCACGATAGAGAAACTTTCACTTGGATAACAAATGCCAATATAATCATGAAAGTTTCGGGTGACCTAACACCATGCGAAAGTAATGTGTGTGGAAAGGTTTCCATGCATCATTCCCCCTTTAATAACCATGCTTCCTCTCACTGTCAGTACAAATCATATGAACATGAGGAATATGGAAATAAGCCAGCAAACTCTAACTCCCTCACAAGGTGTCAAAGATATATGAGAACTCAAACTGTGAATGGACCTTTTGAATATAAGACATGTTTTAATTCTTTTGATCTCCAACATTTGTTGGTAAAGGGTCAAGAAAGTCACAATGCAAGAAACCTCCACCAATACAAAGAACCTAGAAAGGCCTGTGCTTATGGCAGTTCACTTCAAACATCTGGAGGAACTCAAAGTATAGGAAAACATTTGACTCCTTCCACTTCTACTGGAAGACATGAAAGAATCCGTAGTGTTGAAAAACTCCATGCATGTAAACAGTGTGGGAAAACCTTTAAACGATATAGTCGCCTTCAAGAACATGAAAGAATTCACACTGGAGAAAAACCATATGAATGTCAACAATGTGGTAATGCCTTTACACAATACAGTCATCTTAAAAAACATGAAAAAATTCATACTGGTGAAAAAGCATATGAATGTAAACAATGTGGAAAAGCCTTTAGATGTCAGAGTTATTTTAAGTTACATGAAAGAATTCATACTGGAGAAAAACCATATGTGTGTATACAATGTGGTAAAGCATTTAGACTGAAGAATTATCTTCACAACCATGAAAAAATTCATACTGAAGAAAAATTGTATGAATGTAGACAGTGTGGTAAAACATATAGATTTAACAAGGATTTTCAAAGACATGAAAAAACCCATATGGGATAGAAACTGTATGATTGTACAGAATATGGTAAAGCCATTTCACTCTTCAGATACATTCAAGTACATGAAACAAGTCATACCGCAAAGAAATCTTGTGCCAGGAAACAGCGTGATAAAGACATTTAGATGTAATAATCGTCTTTAAAGACATGTAATAACACATACTGGAGAGAAACCCTGTGGATGAAAACAATGTTGGAAAGCCTTCAGATGTCACAGGTATCATACTGGAGAAAAACCACATGAATGGAAACAATGGTAAAGATGTCACAGTGATGACCACAGAGTTGACATGTTGATATTAGACAAAATCTTGTGAATAGGAGCAGTGTGGAGAGGCCTTTAGACATCCCAGCCATCTTTACATGAGAAAATTCATATTTTCATAAACGTATGAAGGGAAACAGTGTGGTAAAGCCTTTAAATCTTACAGTTATCTGCCTTTCAGGGAAAATTCACATTAGAATAAAACCCAATGAACAAAAGCAATGTAAATCCTACATATGGTACATTTATCTTAAGTTACATGAGAAGATCCAATCTGGAGGTAAACATAGTCAGTGCAACATATATGGAGAGTATTACATTTCACAGTACAGTACAGTTACAAGGAGGACTGAATCATGGCAAAGAACCGACAAGGATAGAGCAACTTCACAGCACAGTGCTCTGTCAAGGTCAAATATCTCAGGGGAGAAAATTCCTAGAAATGCAAAAATCCAATTGTTGTTAATGTTTTATTTGAGTTCACTTCAGTTATGTATTAAAACTCACTCTCAAACTTCTAGAAATATAAACAAGGGAAAAGATCAAACTGTCACAGTTCCGAGCAGCAACAGTGTTGCAAGAGATTGTTCTTGTGGACACCCGAAGAAATGTCCACTTACCTGAGATAGGAAACTAATGACATGGAAAAGAAATTGTATCAAAGTGCAGATTAAGTGGGCCAGCAAATACTTCCAGGAGCATGGACCATCACAGACAGCTGCATCTGCAAAAAGTCTATTCAGCCTAAGCGATGACTCATGGACACTGCAACCCTGAGATGTTGCATCCAATTACGATAAGTTGGTGCGGGTGCATCACAGAAATGAGTAGCCTTATCATGGTCAATTCCATATATACTGGAGTTGAATGAAGTCCTTGTTTGCACCTTTACCTGTCGCTCACTTGCCTGGTAATGCTTGTGAGAGGCCATGTCCACACGTAGAGGGCATATTTGCCTCTGTCACTGATTGGCATAGGTAGTATATTGTGTCTTTGCCAGTACTTCAGGGACTAATGTGCTTACATATGTGCCAGGTCAATACAACAAAGGCAGACTTTGATTGTGGGTAGGAAAAACATGTGACTGGCACCTAAGCTGTCTTTTGAAACAGCTGCGTTTCCTGCTGATTATGTTGTCTTCTCTGTGTTGAGTGTGGCCTCTACTGTGGCTGCTGCAGTGCTACTACACTCCTCCGCCGAGGGACTAGATGCATTGGTCTTCTAGCATGTACAAAATAGAAGCAAAGCCAGGAAATTTCCAGTCATGTCTGCCAGAATGGAAGTGCTGAGGCATCTATCTGTGTGGACTGAGCAGCTTCTGGGGTGTTCCCTCGGTCCTGCAGATAGACATGCTGTCTAGCAGTCCCACTGTGAGCTAGTCTGCTGGATCCCGCTGCCATGGTACATTCTATTGTTTCTGTTCCTCCACAGCATTCTGTGATGCATAGATTCTGGTAACAGTGGCTTGTGGCGAAAGTGAATTGATGGATGGTGATCTTCCATTGTCTGGGTTTTTCTGTAGGATACACAATTCTCTGCATTATTCTGGTACACAAGATAAACTGAACCACAGAGATTTTTTTTAACAAATATAACTTCTGTCGGTTACAAAGGAACTTAAAGCTCAAAGAAGCTGATATATCAATTTCATTGTGAAAATTAAAATATTTCCAGGACAGTTATGTTTTGCTTGTGTTCACATAGAAGTTTTAAAAAATTCATTTTTATTGTACTTGTATTGGTGTTTTATCTGTATGGATGCAAGTGTACCCATGTTGTGCAGGGCCTGCACAGGTCAGAAGCAGGTATTGGGTCCCCTGGAGCTGGATGATTAAGGATAAAAGACTATTATGTTTAGATGCAAATGAATTTTTTATGCTTCTTTTGTGCTAATATATGGATTGTTCCAAACTGGAAATAATGAAGCAAATACAGAAAGCTTCTGGTTGACACTGCATGTGTGTGGAAGGCACAAAGTGGCTTACAAGAGAGAATAGTGAAGGATGGTATGTAAGGATCATACTCATCATAGGTAATAGAGATTATTACTAGAAACTTTTTCTTTTACTACTCAGAGTACTCTAGGCATCACTTTTCTCTGTTGCGTCTTGGAACATTTGTGAAAATAAGACAATCCAAAACAGCCTGGCAAATATAAGTTGAAAAATGAGCCCAGTTGATAACTTGAGACTGCAAGATTATTTTCTTTGACTGATCAATCTCTGCCAGGTCACAGTAACCCAAATATGAAGAGAAGTTTCAAGAGGAGGAGTGATTAACATTGATGCAGTGTACAGAAAAGAACTGTTAATGGAATTCTTAAGGAAATAGAAGCTCCACCCCCACTCCTTGAAAATAAGTGGTCACTACTGAGGGATATTGTCAAATTACTTAATGTGAGGATGGTCCTTCAACTTTGGTGAAGGCTGAGCATAAAAAATAATGGTGCCCAAGATATGGCAGTGGGAACCACTTAGATGGCATATACACATTCTATTGTTTCGTGTACAAAGGTCAGGTTCCATTAAAAGAATAATAAAATTTTACTAAATTTTTTTCTTCTAAAAGATAGTAATATTTTCTGGCATTTACTTGCATATCTTTTCAGTCAGCAAAGCACTGAAGATTGTCTAAAATTACTCGATGTTATTCACTAGAGTGAAATCTGTCCATTTCTCGGTCTTTAAAATGTCAGAAGTATACTGAAAGTATTTGGGCTTGAGAGATGGCCTTAAGAGATTATGACATGTGTTTAAAATCCTAATAGTGTATCTACATTAACTCAGACACAGCAGTGCACATACCCATCAAACATACCTGTGTTCCTGTAGGAGGCAGAAGCAGAACACCTGGAGTCCATAGGCTGTAGAGCCTGCTGTACTCAATGGAAAATACAGAGAGCCTGGTTTAAACAAGGTCTGAGGTGAGGAATGCCCCTTGTGGTTGTCCCTGACCTCCAAAAATTACCTCTGCACATACATGTAGACATGAATGTGTGCATGCGCACAAAAATATAAGTTACTTCAATTGACAATTACAAAAGCTTACTGGACAAATGTTACTAAATCCTAAATAGTGCATGCTAAAGTTTCTCCTGTTTGACTGATGGCTATGGATCTGTTTTCCAGGAGTGTTCTTTGTATATGTATAGTGGGTGTGAGATCTTAGCTACAGTTGTGAGTCAAGTAAGTGTGGAATGTCAGAGATGATCATTTTCAGTTTACTTTTCCCCATGAAACTTCAAGATATATTTGCCATAAGCAGTGACCTTCAAAATGTGTATAAGCTTACTCTGTGTAATAAATGGGTGTGGTTTTATTATTGTTCTAGCTCAAACTAAATCTGAATAGGAAACCCTCTTATATTGGCTGTAATTCGAGAAATCACTAACAGTTTATCTCTTTAGATTTTCTGAACAGAGATGATATACTACAACTGGTAGGATTCTAAGGCCTGCTAGGTCATGCAGTTCTGAAGTTAGACATTCAAACTTTAACTGCAGAGCTTCCCACATAGAAATCATTCCACATTAAGTGACATCAGTCCTCAATATAGTACTAGAAACGCCTGGCTACCCATAACCATCTTGTGGTTGATGGTGCTCTCAGAGACACATGGAAGGATCCAGAGCTCTCTCAGAGCAATGTCTCTAGGGGATGTCTTATATCTCTAGGAATCTGTATCTTTGTCAGTTCAGCTCATGCTTTCTTTAGAATTCCATCTTAATCCTGTTCAAAGCTCCACTTGACTGTATCTTTAACCACTGAGTATGAGGAACGAAATCTTGAGGATTTGACCATGGCAATGTAAGGAGTTCCTGCCTTGTTTTCTGTCTTCAGTTCCTTTTAAACAAAATATTATTTGAAGAGGAAGAGTGATGGCCACTTAATGACATACCCATTACAACTGTGTATTTCAATGAAGATTTGTTTTTAAATGACTACACAGGCAGTTGAAAGTACCATTTACACGTGCCTTGTCCTACTTACATGACTGTTTTCTTTCAAAATGATCCAGGAAAACTCCAAAGGAAGGAAACTACACTGGGACTCTAGACACTAAATAATATATTCCTGACATCTACGTAGCCATTGAAGGTTCACAGCCATGGTTCCTGATCCTTCTCACATACCAAAAGACTAATATACCATCAAATAGCACTTGTATTCTGTTACAGACATCTCCCCACATTGACATGTAGTATGTCTCTGTGATGTTACCAGAAATACATTTCATAGTGCCTTGGAATATAACTTTATTCTATTACTAGGAAAAGGGAGGAAAGTTCATGCTACTGTAATGAGTTGGGCATATGTGATTTGAGGTAAGCTAAATGTTTGTTCCTTGAGCATACTCACTCACATTTGGTTCTAGAATGAAGATTACATTGTGTTTTGGATATATGTGGGTGAAATTCCTTCTGGGAGGTATAAATAACCTTACTTCTCCCTCCCTAGGTGCCTAGGACAAACAGGTTTGATTCTGCTCAATACAGTCTGGGTACCCGTGAGCATATTGGGCTTATAGAGCTGTGCTGAGGGTTGACTAACAGGAATGGGGGTGATCCTTTCCTAAGACCACACTGGATACTTCCAAGTGTGTATGGTGACTTTCCCTAAGACACAAAATGGCAGAAGACAGTGACCCATGGCTTCCTTGATATACATATCTTTAGGATGTCCCTTTGTGCAACCACTTGGCCCTAGTTGCACATGGGGAGGGACTAAGTATATAAGCACAGGAAGCCGTGAGGAGGCTCTCTTTCTCCAGCTCTGGTGAAGTCATGATTTGGCCTGGATGGAGAATTTTAACAAGCCTTAGTTTGGGAGCACTCTCACTCCTGTAAGGAGGAGGAGGGTGCACATTGTTTGAGCTTCCCAGAAGGAAATTTAAGTACAATTGCAGTAGATGGCAGAATAGGACAAAACAGAGGATCACTTTGAGAAGAGCAGTGATGTTTTCTGTGATGTGGGGAAAGAAATCTACAGCTGATGGGAAGCTTGGTAAGGGAAGAATGTTTAGAGAAGAAATTTTGTAATGGTGGGCTATCCCCATCGGGATGGTGGGATAGTGGCAGTGGCGTGGGTTGCGCAGTGCATAGCGAGTTGTGGAAGTAAGTAACGTCACCTAAGAGAATGATGTACAGGAAATCCCAAGATGGAGTCCAGTTTTAGGTGGTATGGAGTGGTTCACCTGTTTCATCAATAGGTTCCACCATGAGTGTATTGAGGTGCTGTGAGAACAGCCGAAAATGTATAGCCGACTTTATAGTCCATGGGAGTGGGGCAACTGCGGAGGCAGCCTTGCCTCTCCTATGGGTAATAACTGATCTGTTCCAGGTTGAGTCACACACCAGATGGGGACAGAGGGTGTAAGAGGGGAATAACACCGTGAAAGGGTCATGAGGCTGTCCTGTTCAGTACTGGCCTCAGATTTGGCCAGTAAATTGCATAAAAGTAAAAAAGAGATAGAAGTGTTAGCCTGCCACTTCTTACAGCTAGGGGTCTCAAAGAGCAAGAGAGCCCAGATTAGATCATTAGTACAAGGCTCATCCTCAGATACCATAATTGATACTCACCAGAGAAGTCAGGTATTGATGAGGAAGGGAACAACCCAGAAATAGCCTGAAATATGCCTCAGGTTCAACCTTTAATACAGAGAAAGAGAAAATGTATGATTCAGCATACTAACGGAGGTCTAAACAATGTTCTGCTGTGACAGACAATGCAGTCTAGAATGTTTATCACTGGAACTCTTGAAACTAGGGAAGACATTCAGACAAGCAATGAAGGAGCCTCTCACCTCCTGGCTTATAAGTCTGTGAGGCATGAATCAGATGGAATTACATTTAGTGCTGCAGAAGCAGAAAAGCTGACCAATATAATCTCTCATCTCTCCTTAAGACCCAAGCCTTATGTGTAGCCTCAGCCAGTAAAGGAGGAATGAGTCCCTGATGGGCTGTCTTGTACAAGCCATTAGAGACACTTGGTTTTCACCGGTAACTGTTCCGATGGATATCAGTGGCTGGACAACATTAGTGGAAGGACAGGCACTGCCGAGAGAATTAGAGATGAGGAAAGCTATGTATGATGTCCAGTTCACTGGGCCAGATAGGACTGTAATCACCATGAATTTAAAGAACTTGATTCAACAGGTACCTAGAGATTGGTATGGACCTCTGGTGATTTTGCTTAGTCCCTTGATGTTACAGGATTTTTATGAATTTGGAAAAGCTTTGGAAGATCTAAATGACTTAGACCAGCATGTGAAGAATGTCTGAAAAACACTAAGCAATCTAGAGGAGACCTAGGAAAGATAAAGCAGAGAAACAGGTCAACTTGTGTTACTCAAAGACAAATGTGGCGAGATTCCTGGTGAGCCCCAGATCGTAAGAAAACTTTGACTAAAACCCAATTTCTGTGCTAAGGAGCTTCTGGAAGGCTTTGACACCTGAGAGTCAGTTCACAAAAGACACACAGGTATCAAATTTCTCCTTGGCTGTGTGGAGGGCCAGGCAGCTTTAGCCAGCCCCAGTGGGCTAATAAAGGATAAAAAAAATGCTCCGTGTAAGGGCTCTAGAACAGTGAATGGCTCAAAGTAAAGGACCAATATAGTAAAATGCTGACTAAATCGATGGTTCTTATCTATGCATCTGTACCCAACATGGGTCTGTTGAGAAAATTGGTACAAATGGATACAATCTTTTCTTGCTTTGTTAGACCTTGTTTGTGCTTGATTTAGCATGGTGTTATGCTCTGTTACATACGTTTTGCCTATGTAAAACTCATTTGGGAGATATCAGGTACAACTTAAGAAACAAGGATGAAAAAAAAGTTTCACAAAGGGTACAACAGTTTGTCATAGGAACCAGGGCAGGAGGGAACTGGATGTCATTTGCACCTCGCAGGAGGCATATCAGCTACTCATGTGCAAGCCAAGTTGAAAAAAGGAATGTGTTCGTGGTATGTTGGAGGCCAGTTTCTTGTAAGAATATGAAAGATCACCCATATTTTCATGTGTGTGACACTTGGTCCAAACCTTGTAACCTTGTTTTTAATGTTGAATCTTTGGAAATGGAGTCGTGGTA
Organism: Eospalax fontanierii; assembly: GCA_035773235.1. NCBI lineage: Eukaryota > Metazoa > Chordata > Mammalia > Rodentia > Spalacidae > Eospalax > Eospalax fontanierii. Next base: position 81,010,850 of record CM069534.1, read on the forward strand.
GATGAGGTAGTTCACTGGGTACTGTCATTCAGTTTTCATAGAGTTCAAATTCCTTCTTGCATTCTGATCCTGGCTGACAGGTGCAGTGTGCACAGCTGGACTCCACTACTCTCACCATGCCTTCCCCACCATGGTAGAATGCATCCCTTGAAAATGTACGCTGACAAACCTTTCTTTTCTCACATTTCTTCCCAGGCATTTGGGTGAACCTGTAAGATTAAGCATCGCATATTCCCTTTGATGTTAGACGGTTTTGTGTTGGTGATGGTGGTGGTGGTATTTTTGTTTGTTTTAATATTTATGAGTATTTTACCTCCATGTAAATAAGTGCATCTTTGCATGCAGTGCCTTTGGATGCCAGAAGAATGTGTCAGATCCCCTGAAACTGGAGTTGTGGATAATTTTTAGCTGCCAATTGGGTGCTAGGAACTAAATCCAGATCCTCTGCCAAAGCAGCATGTGTTGTTTATCACTGAGCCAGCTCTCTCACTGTGAAGTATAATTTTTATCAATAGATTTGTTCCTAAATGTGCTGTTTCAGTTCCTCATTGCCACATGACAGCTCACTACCTGTGGTCACTCCATTCCAGGGAATGCTATGTTTTCTTTTGGCTTGGTGGTAGCAGACACTCGTATGGTGCACACATAACCATGTAGATATACATATGTAGATTAAAAATAAATTTAAATTAAGGGAACAGGGGCTGAAGAAATGGCTCAGAAGAGTACTGACTGCTCATACAGAGGACAGTGGATGGTGCCCAGAACCCAGTGGAAGCTTACAAATCTACTTAACTCCAGTTCCAGGAGATTTGGTGCCCTCTCCTGATCCCTGCAGTGATTGCATGCTCATCCTTCAATTTCATGGAGGCAGATCAAACACTCAGACATATAATAATAAATAAAAAATTAAATTATGAGTTCACTGCACAAATCCTGACTGAAGTACAACTTTAAAAACTAAACATTTGAGAAAATTATTAGGTCAAAATTTTATGTCCTGTGGTATAACTTTTGCCCATCTGATTTTCTCTTTACAGAAATAAGGATTCCTAAATCTTTGATCTACTTTTAGTAAGATTTCAGGGAAAGTTACACAACTCTTTTGATTCCATGTAATGGCCCATATCAGGTACTTCTAACTCCTTTCAGGAACTAGTTCTATCAAACTTCAGGAGCTCATCCCTTAAATTTGTACTTCTCACTGCACACTTGTGCTAACTTCTTAGCATACATTTGGACTTTAGAAAAGATGTGTGATATGCATCTCAGTTACCTCATGACCTGCTAGAACATTTAACTCTCCGTGTTTTTAAGAGAGCCAGAAACAAGGTGATATTATGTCCCCGCATTAAAAGAAAAATATTCTTTACTGTACCTGTCTATCCACACACCCCACCTTACTAGAACCAAGGCTTCATGTTTAGGAAGATTCAACTTTGGGCCAGTGACGTGATAATGTGTGAAGCCACTCTCCTCCAGCCTCAGTGATCTTGATTTAGTCTCTGGGACCCAAATGGTGGAAAGAGAGAAGCCACTTTCCCAATGCATCCCTGACTTTTCGTTGTGTGCTCCTGAGCATCTGCATGCTCACACACAAACACACACACACACACACACACACACACACACACAAACACACACAAATGGAGAGAGAGAGAGACAGGTTCAAGAAGCCGGTAGAACACTAATTGAATATGACCAGGACAGATACTTCTCACAGTATATCATAGTAACATCCTTAAATGTACAGAACAAAGACAGAGTACTGAAAGCTGGTAGAGAAAACACACAAGTAACCTATAAAAGAACGCTCATAGAACATGAAAAGTAAGTTCATAGAACATGAATTAGACATGATTAGAACAGAAACCTCCCATAAAATGTCATAGTAAGAACATGAAATGTGTAAAGCAAAGAGAGGAGACTGAAACTGCTAGAAAATATCAATAAGTTACATAAGGAAAACTCATTAGAATTACATCTGAGTTTTCAGTACATAGTATGAAAGCCAGAAGAGACTGGATCAAAGTATTCCCAGCTATAAATGACCATATATCCAAACCTTGAGTACTTTGTCCTGTAAACAACCATGGATACCAACCCTGAATACTTTGTCCGGCAAAACTACCTATCATGATGCAAGAGAACTCTGAAATTTTTCATAATATGAATAGACTGATGGAATTCAATATCTACCAAACCAGCACAACCCTACAGAGAATACTTGAAGCCATACAAGTATTCTTGATCTGAAGACAAGAATGAGTATACTCAAAGGTTACAGCAAGAAAATAATATAAGACAAAGTAACAGAAACACAAAATAACATCACTAACAAAGAAATTAAAATAACAGTATATCATACACATCTTCAGTAATAACACATTTTCAGTGGCTTCAACTCTAGTGTCAAACATCACATATTGCTGATATGGATCAAGAAAAAAAAAAAAACTACCATTTTTTTCTTCCAGAAAGTCACCTCACTCTCAATGATAGACACTACGTTATGGTGAAAGGATGGAAAAACTATTCCAACAAATTGCTGTAGGAAGGAAGAGTTGCAATTCTAATATCTGACAAAACAGACTTCAAATTACCATTAGTCAGAAGAGATAGAGTGTCTGTCACTTCATTCTAATCAAAGGAACAACCAATCAATAAGATAGTACAATCATGAATATACATGCACTAAACTATAGTACATTCAATTTTTAAAAAGTACTCCAGAATTATGAAAATACATATTAACCGCAACTCCATAATATTAAGTGATTTCAATAACCAGTTATCTACACAAGATAGATCAACTGGAAAAACACTAAAAGAGACATCTGAATTAAAGGGCAATTTAAATCATGCCTAACAGGCAACTACAAAATATTCCACACAGGTGCCAAGAATATTCTTTCTATTCAGCAGTTCATGCAAGTTTTTCTAAAACTGACCAAATTCTGGCACACAAAACAAATCTGAACATTAAAAAAAATTGTAATATTTCCTTTCATTCAATCAGAAAACAGTGCACTGAAGATTAGAGACAACAGAAAAGAAGCTCTCGTAACTACACAAACTCGAGGAGATTAAAGAATAAAGAATTTTGGAAAGAAATGAAAGTATACCTGGAACTAAATGAAAATAAGAATACAAACACACACAGAAAAACTCTGGGACACTTTAAAAGCCGTTCTAAGGAGTTTATAACTTTAATGCCAAATTATAAAAATGAGAGTATGAAATGAAGAAATGCCTCCACAGATAAGAGCCCTGAATGGTCTTGCAGAGGATCTGGGTTTGATTCTGGGTTTGGTATCTACTTGGTGGCTAAAAACTATCCATACCTTCATACACACTAGATTTGACTCCTTCATCTGACCTCTTCAGGAATTGCATGATACGGGTGTTCTTACACACGGGCAAACAATACACTCATAAACAGTAAAAACAATTCAGAAAGTACATGTAAATGACTTCATAGTACAACTCAAGACTTCAACAGAAAGATCAAGCAAACCCCAAACATAGTAGAAAATAAGAAATAACAAAAATCAGAGCACAAATTGATGAACTACAAAGGAAACAGCAAAAATAAATCAACGAATTTAGGACCTGATTCTTTGAAATATTAAAGTTATCCAGAACATTAACGCATTTACCTAAAAGAGAGAGAGAGGAAATTCAAATTTAGAGGAGCAGAGGTGAAATGGAAAACTTCACAGGAGACACCCAAAATCCAGAACATTGTAAGGGAATACTTTAAAATTCCATACACCATTAAACTTCAAAAATCCAAAAGAAATGGATGAATTTCTAAAGTTATGGATACCACCAAATAAAACCAAGAAGAGATCAAAACATAGACCCATAACAAATAGGGAAATTAAAACAGCAATACAAAACCTCCCAAATAAAAAAAGCCCAGGCCCAGATGTATTCACAGCAGAATAGTATGAGAACTTCCCAAAGGATCTACAACCAATATTGCTTAAATAACTCAAAAGGAAGAAACAGAGGGAAAACTCCCAAACTACTATAACTTTTCAAAAAGAGGGAAAACTCCCAAACTACTATGAAGGCTGTAACAGTCTAATATCAAAATCAAGTGAAGATACACTGAAAAAGAAACAGTGTCCTTAATAAGCATAGATGAAAAGATACTCAGCAACATGAAAACTGCATATAGACACACTCCTAAAAGTTCATTTTCAGTGGAAATGTAAGTTTTATTCCAGATATGCAGAGATGGTTCAATATACATAAGTCAATTTATGTAATAAAACATATAAGTTGACTTAAAGAAAAAATCACATGGTCTTCTCAATAGATGTTAATAGTTCCTTGAGAAAATCCAGCGTACATTCATTTTAAAAGTTCTAGAAGGAATTGGTCTGGAGGGAACAGATCTTAACATAATTAAATCTATATATGAAAGTGCACAGACGACATCTTTCTAAATGGAGAAAAAGTGAAAGCATTCCTATTAAAACCAGGAACCAGAGAGGTTAAGTGGTCTGTATCTGCAATTCTCTAATTACTAAGAATGTTCAGCACTTTTGAAGGTGTTTCTTAGCCATTTTTATTTCTTCACTTGAGAAATCTCCGTTCAGTCCATTTTTTATTCAGTTCTTTATTTTCTTGTTTCTTTTTTGAGTCATTTGTATATACTAGATATTAATCCTCTGTTGGATGTGTAGATGGTAAATGGTTATTTATCAGGGGATAATAATAAAAGGAAATTGAGCTTGTGAATTACCCCCACATAGGGGGTAATGTACAATTATTACTATTTTCAAAGGATACGATATTATATGGAAGAGTTCCAAAAATTCCACAAGAAAAATGTTAGAAATGATTAATACCTTCTGTAAAGTAGCAGATTACAACACTGACTTTAATAAATCAGTAGCCTTTCTATACACCCCCCCAACAAAAAATTCAGAAAAGGCATACATTGAAACCATCCAATTTACAGTAACCTCAAAAATATTTTTAGGAATAAACCTAACCAAAGACACCAAACACCACTACAGTGAATATTTCAAATATTTAAAGAAAGAGATAGAGGAAGACAGGAGGAGATGGAAAGACTTACTTTGCTCATGGATTGGTAGAATCAATATTGTGAAAATAACCATTTTACCAAACGTAATCTATAGATACAATGCAATACCAACCAAAATACCCCCAGCATTCCTTAGAGTCTGACAAAAACAAGTATCCTGAAATTCATATGGAATCACAAATCACCACGGATATACAGCACATTGTTGGACAAAAATAATAATGCTGTGGGTATCACTATTCCAGGTCTCAGACTGCATTATGGAGCTTTTCTGGAACAAAAATAGACATGCAGGTCAATGGAACACAATAGAACATCCAAATGTGAGTAATGCCATTTCAGCCATCTGATGTTTGACAAGAATACTAAGAACACAAAAAATCAAGGAAAGACAGAATCTTCAGCAAACGGTGCTGACAAAACTGCATCTCTTCCAGTAAAAGAATGAAATTGGACTATTATCTTTCTCCCTCTACAAAAGTCAAAACCAAATGTATCAAAGACTTCAATATAAATGCTGAAACTCTGGAATTGCTAGAAGAAAACACAGGCAGTATGCTCCAAGATATAGACATAGGAAAAGGCTTTCTAAATTGAACATCAGTTGCTAAGTCATTATGGTTAACAATGAATAAGTGGCATCTCATTAAACCACAAAGCTTCTGTACCACAAAAGAAATAACCAAGGATGGGTATTTCTCCCACTGAGAAATAACCATTTACTATCTACACATCCAACAGAGGATTAATATCCAGTATATACAAATAACTCAAAAAAGAAATGAGAAAATAAACAACTGAATAAAAAATGGACTGAATGGAGATTTCTCAAATGAAGTAATAAAAATGGCTAAGAAACACCTTCAAAAGCGCTGAACATTCTTGGTAATTAGAGAAATGCAGATACAGACCACTGAAGATTCTCACTTACCCAAGTCAGATTGATTAAGACCAAGAGAATGAAAGGCACCAAATGTTGGTGAGGTTGTGGAGAGAGAGGAATGCTCTTTCACCGCTGGTGGGAATGCACAGTTGTGTAGTGTAACCATTATGAAGGTCAGTGTGGTGAATTCTCAAAAAACAAAGGAATCTACTATACAATCCAGTTATACCACTTCTTGGCATATACCCTCAGGGCCCCATCCAACTGTGGAGCTAGCTAAAATTTGTGCTGCTTTCTTCACAAAAGCTAAGAAATGGAAACAACCTAAATGTCCCTCATCCCCGGAGTGAATAATGAAAATGTGGTAGTTACACTATGGGGTTCTACTCAGCAGTAAGGAAAATAAAATTATTGTATTTACAGATAAAAGGAAGGAATGAGAGTATTATACTAAGTAAAGTAACAAAAATGTTGAAAAGCAAGTAACGTGTGTTCCCCATCATTTGCAGATTGAAACAGCAATCCTTATATGTAAGTGTGTATCCCGATGTAGCACCAGGAAATGTGGGGCCAGTGTTTGTTGCAATAAGGTATTGAGAAAGTCCCGGTAATCCCAGAGACCCTGAAGGAATGATAGTAGTCGGGCCTCCTCTGCCTGATATGATAACCAGGCCACAGCGAGCCTCTGTAGCTATGAATCTTTCTTTTCCCCACCCCAGACCAGAACCACTTTTTTGGTTTCATTTCATTATTCCTAAACTTCCACATCCTTCTCACCCTTTATCCCAAAACCCTGTCTTTCACTTTCCCACCTTCTGTAATGGCCAGAAGGCCTTCCTATAAAACCCCCTGTGTTAGTCCCAATAAACGATCTGCACACCGACGCAGTTTCCTGGGCCATCTGAGGACCTGTTCTATTCTCCACTCTCTGGGACTGCTAGTGGGCAACCGCTGTCTCTGGAGACAGAGCCCTACAAGGAAACAGGAAAACGGAAAGCACATGTAGAGATAAAGGAAAGAAAGAGTCTGAAGGAGGGGAATAACAGGTGTTATGGGGTCAGTGGGAAAATTGGAAGTGTTTGGCTGTTAGGGGAGGAGAGAGGAATATGCAGGTGCCATGGATGGAGGGGGAGGGAACTCAGGACAGGGGGGATGAAGGGAGGGGTGTGTTATTGGGGTGATGGTGGGGATAATGGGGGAAGTGAGACTGGGGAGGGCAAGAAACTCAGGTGGAAGGAAGAGAGAATACAGATGAATAGGTCTTGGGTGTCTGGGGAAGACAGAGGGAAATGTGTTGCCCCAGATCCCCCTGAGAAACGCATGTAGAGTGCCTGACCATTAGTACATATGTATACCTGTGGCTGTACAGTAAGCAGCACAGTGCCAGACAGAAGAGACTCCTTTTGAATTGTTGGTGACAGTGGTCCAAAAGACAACCAAAATGACACAGTCTATTACCAGAGCTCTTGTTTATCTCCAAGAAATAGAAGATAAGACTCTACTGCTGAACACAGGACATGCTTCAGATACAGGACTTGGAACAATGGAGCAGAAACTCACCCGGAAGACTTTTCCTTGCATTTTAGCTCTAAGACTGTTAGATGATAACATGAAAGCATCTAAGGAAGAAAATCACACCATGGTCCAACCTGGTCCTAAAGACTAATAGCCATAATGCCTGACTCAGCAAAGTACTTTATTTAGTGCCATAGTGGCACTGTTATGTGGGGTGATCAACACCTATCTAACAGGACTAAAGCCCTCTCAATGGGAGAGAACTCATGGATGGACAGCAAACACATCAATAGTTGGAGAGGTCATAGATTCTAGAAAAGACCCTATGTCTGCCATATCTCTAAAGAAATGTGATTTCTTACCATATGCTAAATATAGACCTTATATTTACAGACAAGTATACCAAACACCACTCATTGCTGAAGCTTCTTTTTGTGACAGATGAACACTACTGCAGAATCCCACAACTGGTCAGACATAGAGAATATAGGTCTGAGAGACACCCAGTCCTAGGTGACACATCTAGAGTTTAACCTCTATACCTAAGACTCGTGGTACATAGCAGAATGAGGACTAGAGAGAAAATGAATGCATCCCTCAACTGTCACCAGTGAAGCTTTCTCATACAATAGACCTTTCCTGGGCCTGTGTGCTCTAGTGTGTTCCTTAAATTCTCCTCTATCAGATTCAGGATATCATGTCTCATCTTGACATCCTTGACCCATTCTGAGTTGCAGATTGTGCCAGGTGAGATGTAGAGTAAGATATAGTTTCATTTTTCTCATGTTGGGGTCGAGTTTACCAGACCCACTTGTTGAACATGTTGTCTTTTCTTGAACGTATATATTGGGCCTCTTTATCAAGGCTGATCTCTAGAAAGGCATGGACTTTATTTGTCCATGATATATCCCGTTTATTACTGCTCATTGAGTTTATTTTTGTGTCAGTACTGTGCTGTTTTCATTATTACAGCTCTGCAATATAATTTAAAAACAGGGATGGTGATGCTTCCAATTCTTTTAATTTTCAAGATTCTTTTGGCTATTTTCAATGTGTGCATGTGTGTGTGATTATTTTTTTTGAATTTATATGAAATGTGAGATTATTGTTCCCTTTCTGTGAAGAATTTAGTCTAACATTAACGGGGATTTTGTTGAATATGTAGATTGCTTTTACTAGTATTGTCATTTACTCGTTATTAATATTATTATTTTATTATTTTCAGAAACTGACCATAATTCCTTTCATTTACATTCAGACCTCAAAAATACTGCAGAACCTGATATTGGAGCAGAATAAAACAAAGCCAAGAAACAACTTTAATCAGCATATTAAAAGCATGGTTATTTTAATAGTACATTTATTTATTAAGCGTGTGTGTGTGTGTGTGTGTGTGTGTTTTCACGTGGGTGTACATGCACACTTGATCCTGTATCAAAGCAAGCATGTGGAACTTAGAGCAAAACTCGCAGGAACTGATTAGATTCTTCATGGAGTTCCAGAGATTGAACTCAGGTCATCTGACTTGGTGAGAAGATTGTTGTCCATTAACTGATCTTGGCAGCCCTTATGTAGTATTTCCATCAGCTAAAGAAAGAACAGTGACTCAGGGACTCAGACCTCTGTAAAGGTCTATAAATTTGTAACACTGATAACATGTTTGCACTGAGATCCTACTGCTTTGAGAATTCCCCGTTATTCCGAGTCAGAACTTTTCCAGCAAGAACAGCAGTGTAGATGCTCCACCAGTGCACGGTGTCTCCAGCCTTACCAATGCCGACCTAAACAGTTTTAAGCTACATGTGTTATTCCCGACTGTTCACTTCAAAGGCAGACATAATATGAAAACATAAATGCATATTGGATATATTCATAATTAAAGCAAACAAATACTGTGGATATATATCATGATAGGAGATCATTATAAGGGACCTACTGTGTGAATATTTTAATTTCAAAGAAAAATGTTCACAGTATATGCATGATACCTGATGTCCTAAGGGATTCAATTTATAAGCAATATTGAAAACCCTAAGGGTTCCTAGAATAATCCAGGATATTCACACACTTAACTATTAAAAGGAAAAAGGAGTTGTTGTTTGAACTCAGAATGTCAGGCTCATTGGCAAGAACCTCTACTCAGTCATCTGACTTGCCTCATGGTCCCTTTTCTATGGGAAACAGAAAAATTTAAAAAAACGCAGACTATAGAGCAGGAAGCAAGTGTATTTAAGAATTTAGAAAGTTAATTCAGAAAGCCAGGGTGAAGAGAGGAGAAGAGAGGATAATATAACCATAACTCGAATCTACATGAATCTACTGGATCATGAATGGGTGGAAGAAGGTCATGTACAGAATACTGTTCATTAAAAGGGGATAGGTGGAATGTAAAGTGGCTATTAGTAGTAAAGAGCAAGAGTCTATTGTTCTATGACATAAGTCTCATCTGGTTCATAAACAGTCCACACTTGTTTGAGGCCTCTGTACATTTTAGGAAATGTGCATTTAAACTAGGAAGGTGTACTGCTGCTGGAATGGATTTTATACCAGAATATAAGCAGGGAATACCTTTCTGGCATTAACTAAGTAACGTAGGACTTAGGGGGAAAGATGCGGCCTAGCAGCCCAATGATGCAAGCCAAGATGGAGAAGAGCTCCGCCACCATCGCTGAATCCCTGGTGCTGTGGTAGAGAGGGAGGAAGGGGACTCAGACGCTGTAGAAAATCAGCAGGGTGATGGTCAGGAACTTGCCGTCATTGAATGAGTTCAGGAAAGCCACAGTAATGCTCTCCAGGGTGAAAAGGCCCAGGTATTACAGTACACAGAAGAAGGGACTGGGTGAGTCCTGGTTGCGCCCAATGATGTTGTGGCCATGTTGTGAGTGAGCATCTGTGTCAACAAATGGAGAGAAATTCCCATCCAAATGCCACAGAAAGTGAGTTGGATGAGGTTGCAGATGGGGATGATGAAGTTAGGTGTCCCTGACACTAGTACCTACCTCATCGTTGTTCCTGATCACTGAGCTTAACACCTTTGGATTCACGTATCATGACAGTTAATCATTAATTCATTAATTTATCGAGGTTTTATGTTTATACCACATATTCACTGGAAAATAATATCACTCATTTTTCTTTCCAATGAAATTATGTTCTTATTTACTTTGCAGGGGTGCAAAAGTCAGCACCTCTAGCACAGTGTCTGCAGACATAGTAACATGGAGTGCTCTCGTCTCATTCTTGTTTTCTACAGTGAACTGAAACATCTATATAGGCTTACATTAGCATTTGGCATATACATGGTTCTCTTACCATGGGCTTAGTAATATTTGTTTATGCCATTGGTTGTTTATAATTTATGGAGTGTTTGCTTTCATTATATATTTCTTTATGCACTGAGATGCCTTCCTTATTCCAGAAAACAATTTTCCAAATTATGCTGCATAAGACCAAATGGAAGATACGGCTAAATTATGTGATAACTCTGAAAAGAATCTGCGAATTCAGCTCAGATAAGTTGTGTCTTGTAAATTTTTTTTCTAACAATAGTGTTGCCTGTTATGGATGCCAATATTTGCTTCATTCCCCAAATTTCTTTTCTTTTGTTTAACTGAAAATGATCTGGACTACAGTAGATAACCACAGCCATTTCAAATTCCTGAGTGCTGTTTGCCTGTTATTATTCAATGAATTATGTTTACAAACCCACTTTTTGCAAGTTCAAAATTAATATTAAAAACCGTTGTCATACTTTTTATCTTCCGTTTTGTGTTGAATCTGCTCTTCTGAGTTTCTGAAGAATTATTCAAATGTAGAGCCATAGTTTTTATTCATATATATATATATATATATAAATGACTGCATATATATACACACAAATATACTTGTTCCAGAAGGTAATTTTTAAAAATATTTTATTTACTTGTCTGGGTGCCGCCATAGCTAACCACTGCGTCTCCCAAGGTGCCTCACTGCATTAATCTCTCGGAAACACACAGAATATGGTAAGGATGGAGCAGAGAGAAATTTAGAAAGTCCGCTGAGGGGATGCAACAGTGCACCGTATAAATGCCCCTCAGCAATGAGCACTGCAGCGTCAGCAACCACCATGGCCAATGGTCATGTGACTCCGGCACAGAGCAAGCCAGACTTCCCGCCACTCTAGCCCCAGCCTGGATGATTCGGAGTCTGTCCTTATATCCTTGGTGGATTTCATCCTGTCCTGCCTTTCCTCCAGCAGGAAGAATGATGTTCAGAGTCTTCAGAACCCGCAACTTGTCTGGAGAAAATAACTCATTGGTTTCAAAGGAACCCATCAGATGCTACAGCTCCTGTGTCCATCGAAGCCTGAAAATTGCAGCTGAGATTTTTAAACATGAAAGGACAGTCATATCAACAAAATTCTTAGACCTATAGAAAAGGAAGAGATGTAGGGGAGCTTCTTATGGATGTGTATGACATCAAGTGCCAGGCTGAGGCCCAAGAAGTGACACTTGTCTGAAGAACTTCACTAAAATATGCACCCGGACTGATTGCTGCGTAGCCCATGAAACAGCCAATTACTATCAAAAAGCAGATCATGCTTTTCCCAGTTTGGAGCCTGCTTGCTTTGCTAAGTGGAGAAAACACCTTCACTTGAAAACGGGCTTCTACACAGCTTATTCTTACAGTCACCATGTCTGGCTTTGTTGGCTAGGGATAAATGTGGAGAAGCAATCAAGTCTTTTCAAGAAGCAGAAAAGTTATATGCCAAACTATCGGACACCTGTTCTTTAGCAAACTGGGAAGCCTTGTGAAAAACACCCCAGACAAATGCAGAGAGAAAATGGCTTCATTTACTTTCACAAAAATTCCAACAGAAGCCCACTACTGGTTCCCAAAACCAGTTATGGGCTGGTAGAGCCTGTGCCTTTTGAATCTCCCCCCTTTGTGCCCTCTGGACACCAGAAACATTGGCTGCATTTGATCTCATCAGGAGACCCAAGGATGACAGTACGAAACCTAAGCCAGAAGACGTGAAACCCGTGAGAGAACCAAATATCAGCCCTTAGAAGGACACTGGGTGTGCCATCTGCTGAAATGCGACACACGTAGAATTCTTCTGCTACTTAATACAATAACCTGCAAGACTTTAGCTCGGAGTTCGTGATACCTCTGAAGCCCACAGAATAAAACTTAAATTCAGAAAGCTGTGGCTTTTAGTTTATTTGTTGTTGATTTTTAACACAGAGATGGTTCGTGCTTAGTTTCCAGGCTCTCTTTTTTGAAATCAGGACATTTGGAATGTTTTTGGGTGCGCCTGTAATCAGTGTATGTGAGGACTGAATCTCTTTTGAACCCTCGTAGTAAGTATCACGTTAATCTGTTTTCAGGGATGTTTTGTGCATTCACAAAAATATCTTTATTTTCCTCCCATTTTCTAATTTTTTTTTAATATTAGAGCTTTGAACTAGCACTTGGAGTTTCTATGTAAAGGGAGATGAAAAGAATGGAAAATGCCTTTTTGAACCAAGTAGTTAAATACTGTATACTTATAAATACTTATAAACTTGCAACATGCAAGGGAATCCTGCATGCTGCTTCTGCTACATGTTGCTGTTATGGGATTTATCCTTTTATTTATAAGATAAAATGATTTTACTTAAACATTTTGTAATTATTATTTTTATTTTATATGTATTTATTGATGCAGTAATGTTGACCATAGAGAATGATGGGATTACATATTGATGGAATCTACATTTGGGGGAAAATTCTGATCTGTGTTTGGGGGAAGAATTCATGAGTTACTTCACAGATGCAATAACCTTGTTTAAAAATGGAAAACTAGTGGAAGGAATTATTGCTAAGATTGGCATAAATGTAAACCACACACATACGATATTTAAAGAACCAAAGTGGGGTTTACTTTGTCAAACCTAAAAACAGGGGCTTGAAAGATGACTCAGCAGTTAAGAGTGCTTGCTGCTCTTGAGGAGAACTGGAATTTTCTTCTCAAGTGAACATCATGTGCCTGACAACCTCCTGGAACTCATCTAGGGGATCCAGCATCCCTCTTCTGGCTTTTCAGAGCAACTGCATGCATATGCACTTATAATAATAAATAAAAGTTATAAATATTAATAAATAAAACTTAGAAGATAAGTGCATGGGGTTTGGGGCATGATATATCAAAAGTACAGAATGCAAATATAAGAAAATTTTCATACCATAACTACTACCTGGGAAATAATTTAATGTGGTAGTGAATTATGACCTATTAGAATCACTCTCCATTAACCCTTTTCTGATTTAATATACTGTGGCTAATTCTTGGATCATTTTCATAAAATATCTATCATGACTTCAAATTTGTTATGGAGTATTTTGACACTTACCCTGTAAATACCGCAGAGTTAATTTGCATAAGCATTCCTCATACAGATTGAACATTTGGCACTTTCCTATGTATGTTCCCTATGCATGAAGGAAAATGCACTAATCCACATCAATTCCCAAAGGTTATATTTTAGGAACTGTCCTTCTCAACACAACATGGGCATGGAAAAGAAACAACTAAGTCTTCCATTGAAAATACTTACTTACACTTTTTTGACATATTTTTCTATTATCATTTTTAATAGTGTGTATGTGTGTGTGTGTGTGTGTGTGTGTATCTGTGTGGGGATATTTGAATGTGAGTGCAGGTGCCTTCAGGTTCCAGAGGCACCAGATCCCTTGGAGTTGGAATTATAGGTGATTGTGATTCACCTGACATGGCAGCTGGAACTGAAATCATGTCCTCTACAAGAGCAGCAAATACTCTTAACCACTGAGCCATCTCTCCACTCTTTTATTTACCCCAGAGAGCTAAAATAAAGCTACTGGAGATGGAGAGATGAGAGATGGCTCAGTGCTTAAGAGAACTGGCTATTCTTACAGAAGGCATGGGTTCAAATTCCAGCACCCACATGGCAGCTACCAACTATTTGCAAGTTCAATTCCATGTGATCTGGCTCCCTCTTCTGTTCTCTATGGGCATTGCACAACAAAAATGCACTTATATACACATGTAGGCAATATATGCTTACACATAAAATAAAAATAACCAATAAAAAATTCAAATAAAGTTATTTTTATTTTACAAACAAAATGACAAATGATTACATAAACAACAAGTAGCAAAAGCAGCATGCCGACTGCCCTTTTCGGTTGCCCTTGCCCGAAGGGGAAATATACCCAACAGCAAACACAGAGTTGCATCTCTCCACAGCCTTCATGCAAGGTCTTTAGAGTGGATGATTTCTCTAAATTTCCAAAGTACTTCAAAAACTACACAGTGGACCATGCTGGTTATACAGTGTTACCTTGGCAGAGTCAGCAGAAAACTTACTATCTGATTATGGGTATGTTGCCACATTATGGATTTAAATACCTGTATGTACTACATATTAAGGAATCCATGAGTGCATAATGTGTTTTCATTCCCTCTGTGGCAACTTAGTCCTCAAGACTCTCATGTGAAAATTATTTGGATTAATGAGCACTGGTACCTAAGACAAAGAGGTCCTGCCGGTGAAGCAAAGAACCGGGTAGGGAGGACGGCCAAAATATGGTGGGGTTTAATAAAGTACCTTTTCTACAGATGCAAAATAATACCCAGGCCCATTCAGTAGTTACTCCAAATACTCTGAACACTGCAGCTTCAAATACTAAGTACTGTAGTATAAGCAGTACATTTCCACACATAAAAATAACTCACTGATTCTATGTAGTTTTTGAAAGAGGTGTTACCTCTATGATTTATTGAACACAGTCTCGATTGAGAGATATAATCTGTTCAGTTTTCATACTGAAATATATATTATTACTTCAATACTTTATGCAGATTTTATATATTTGCTATGCAAATTCCTATAAAGGAACCAATCTGCCACTTATAAAAGGAAATGATCACCCCAGGAGACTAGTCAGCTAGGAGAAACCCACAGAATTGTGACTTTTCTTAAAGTGTTGCACACTATTTCCCAAGTTTGTTTATCTATTTCCTAACTTTTGGCTGCTTTGAACTTTGGCCTAAAGAAACACAATTTTAATAGAATATATCATAGAAAATCACATTAAAATGAAGATGGAAATCAGGTAACAAAAAGCATTTTCCTAAATCTTCTTTAGGACAGACGTTGTCGGTGTAGTCAGCACAACCCACCTCATCTGAATTTACAAAGGTTTTCATCACATCATACAGTATTTTACTTCTTGATTCAAATAGAGCATTTTCCATTCTTTTAATCTCTCTTTACATAGAAACCCCAAGTACTAGTACAAAGCATTATTATTAAAGAAAATTATTAGACAATGACACTTGTAAGAAAAACACAGTCTGGCTAAACAGGTTAACCAGCCTCCAGTGGATGGACTCACTCGGGATATAGTTGGGGAGATAAACTTGATAGTCCTTAACATATATGACAGAGTAAATGAAATACAGGTCGGGCTCTGGGGTGGGGGTGGGCTGGATAGGGGAGGGAGTCTAACTATGATCAAGAAGTATTATATGATATTCACAAAAATTGTTTTAAACTACTGTCTTCTCAACGAAGGTGACTGATGAAGCCTGGGACCACCAGGGTAAGGGCAAGGTCACAACAGTCTGAACGGACCAATCATTGCTCATTTTCAAGTAAGCTACACTCTCCGGTGAACATGGGTTTTCAAGTAAATGACAGAATTTGATATATGAAAGGAAGGAATTTAGTTGGAAAGTTTTCTACTCTTTAATTTTTTTTCCAGCAGAAGACAAAGGATTCAGAACTTCTCAAGTCAGTACTACATTTAAAACATCAGTGAGAGGAAAAACCTATCTCTGCTCGAAACCCGTTGTCATCATTCTTCTGCCATCAAACAGGAAGGAAAATAAACATATTTTTGTGAAGGCTGAAAACACATTAACCTGAAACACTACCTAGAGTTCAAAATAGATGCACTCCACACATACTCAGTGAGCGCTCTTAATCACAGAGCAGTCTCTCCATCTCTAGTAGTTTTATTTTAGCTCTCTTGAGTAAATAAGGCAGGTTGGAGTGATGGCTCAGGGGATTAGGGCACTTACTCCTCTTGCAGAGGATATGATTTCAGTCCAGACATCCATGTTAGACGGATCACAATCAATTGTAACAGCAACTCAAGGGGATCGGGTGTCTCTGGTGTCTGGGGGCACCTGCACTCATGTGCACATATCCCCGCACAGATATGTAAACATACACACTATTAAAAATGGTAAAAGGAAATTTTCAGAAAAAAGTAAATATTTCCAATGATAGACTTTGCTCGTTCCTTTGCATGACCATTTTGTATTGAGAAGAGTATTTCCTAAACCATAACCTTGTGGGAATTAATGTTTCTTAGTGCATTATTCTCAATACATATGAAACTTACATATGAGAGTGCCAAAAGTTCAACCTTTATAAGGAATGCATATGCAAATTAACTCTGTGGTATTTACATTCTCAAAATGCTTCATAACAAATTTGAAGTCATGGTAAATATGCTGCGAAAATGAGTCAAGTATTAGCCACAGTAGATTAGCTCAGAAAAGGGCTTAAGAAAAGGAAGCCAGCAGGGCATAATTCACTGTGACATTGGTTATGGCATGAAAAATTCATTTCTTACATTGGTTCTCTGTATTTTTGATATACCATGCCCCAAAACCCATGTACATATTTTCTAAGATTTATTTTTTTGAGATTTATATAGGTTTTATTTACTAGTGTCTGTATATCTATAAATGTGTATACATGCAATTACACCCAAAAGCCAGAAGAGGGTGCTGGATCCTCTAGAGATTATTTACAGGATGTTGTGGGCCACACAATGTGAACACCAAACTCCACTCCTCTGCCTGAGCAGCAAACACTCTTAACTGCTCAGCCATCTTTCCAGTCCTTTTTTTTTTTTTAGGTTTGGACAAACTAAACCCCACTTTGGTTCTTTAAATATCATATAAATGCATTGTTTTCATTTATACTAGTCTTAAAATGTATGCCTTCCACCCACAGTTTACTTTTAAAAACACTAAGTCTATTACATCTCTACAGAAACTCATAACGTCTTGCCCAATACACAGGCTGTTATTATCCCCTAAAAGGGGATTCCATTATTACATAACCCCATCAGTCTTTATGCTCAATATTATTGGACCTCTCTCTATTGCCCTAATTTAGTTCATGTTCTAGTATAATGTCATTCATGATCATCTATGAATTTCATCACAGTAGGCCATCTAACTTTTTAAGTCCTGTTACTAAACTACAACTGTATGACACCCTTGAAGTCATGCATACTTCTCAGAGCCAGCTAAGTTTCACAGCACCTGCACTGTATCAAGAGCAGCGCCAAAAAGGTGAAAGCAAGGATGTACAAATGCCTGTCTGCACAGTGACCTAGCGCAGTTTCAGAGTTGCAGAGATTACTCTAAAGTACCGTTTGTGTCCTAATTAGAGATAAGCAATCTACAGTCTCTTGTTCTCTGCATGTTTGTGAGTTAATTACCCTGTCCCTATCTCTAGTGAGAGAAGAAAGATGCATTAATCTACCGGTTTCACAGTAAGTCTTTAGGACTCAGGCTAATACCTTATCTATTTAGTAGAATAATAGGAGTAGGCTCAACCCTATGGTCTTCACACGGGTTCCCAGGCCTGATATTGACATCAAGTATGAGCTCCACCATGAGATGCTGACCTTAAATCCAATCAGAAAGCAGTTGTTTAATCCATAACATTTATGCCACTCTAGCACCAGTGGGCATATCTGGCCAGGCCAACTTGTTTCAGCCTATAGGTTTCACAGCTGGCCAAGGCTGTAATTTTCTCTTTGAGTTGCATGCATAGCCCCTTCCAACTATGAAAGCTCTCCAGTAGAGACAAAGCTTGGGGTCACTACTAGCTTGATTCTTCCTTGTTTGCTCTCCAACTCATGTATGTAGTGTCTGCGGGAATAAGGTCTCAGTATCTGGTTCTGCTGGGTAACGCAGAATGGAAGCAATGACAGGTAAGTTATGAGGGTCTATGGGACACATTATCAACAGCATCAAAAAAGAAAATCTATTCCTCACATTGGGATTTTTCTTTGCTGTGCTGTTTTCTAGCCCGTGGTTTATAATCAAGGCAATGTTTCCTGAAGTCTCAGGGATCATTGTGAATGAAGGCAAAGAAAGATTGTAAGAGGCAGAATGGTGGATGACTACAAGGAAACAGTTTTCCAGGCAGCTGTGCAGTTGATCACATGAAGCTAATGCAATGGTGAGAGCATGCAGCACTCCCACATGAGCTCAAGTCAGACAGAATCCCAGCACTGAGGTGGAGAAGAGCTCAAACATCTAGCTGAAGAACTATAGGCAACCAGTGATCCCCTGGATGAGGGAGAACCAGATTTCTTTAAGGGTGATGACATTGTTCAGTGGAT
The DNA here is from genome assembly GCA_035773235.1 of Eospalax fontanierii. NCBI lineage: Eukaryota > Metazoa > Chordata > Mammalia > Rodentia > Spalacidae > Eospalax > Eospalax fontanierii. The sequence goes on from CM069534.1 coordinate 81,029,755, forward strand.
GGTCCCAGGCAGAAGGGCAGTGAGGCGCAGAAGTCTGACTCACTATGGATTAAATATAAGCACGTATTCCGATAGAACTGTCAGTTCCTAAAGTGAATTTAACAGGTGATCTCATGAAGTTTAATAAAAATCACTCCTGGAAGTGGTGAGAAATACATGATAGAGGCCCTTTCATTGATTGCAAAGAGGTGTGAAACCTCCACAAATCTTACTCAAAGTATATCAGTAGCTTAGAAATCCTTACTTGTGTAGAAAAAAAATTGGCAGACACAAGTTCTACCTCAGGACATAGAATTTTGACCCTAAGAATTTTCTCAAAAATGTAGACTTGTACTTCACTCAGGATTGGTGTAATGTACTCTTAATTAGTTTTTTTTTTAATTTTATGTATATGAGTGTTTGGCCTCCATGTATCTGCACCATGTGCATTCAATGCCTGCACAGGCCAAGAGAGGGCATCAGATCCCCTGCAACTGGATTTAAGGACATGTGTAAAATGCCAGTGGGATTTGGGAATCAATTGTCCTCTATAGGAGCAGCCCAGTACTCTTAACATGTGAGCCATTTCTTCAGTGCCTGCACTGTTACTCCAAATTTACTTAGATTTTCTGGGTCTGAGAGTCTGTCTGCATGGGTGTATGTGTACCATGTGAGTGCTTGGTGCCAGCAAGCCTGAAGAGACCATAGGATCCCCTGAGAATGGAGTCAGAGTGGGTTGTAGGGAACTGAAATTGGTTTCTCATTAATGCTCTTACCTGCTGAGCCATCTCTCTCGTCCACTTGTGAGATCTACATCACATAGGAAAGCATACTGTACTATTTGAGCTGAATGGCTTTCTTTGGAATTGGGATACTCTCCACTCTCCATCATTTCAAACCCAAGCAAGTTATTTAAAAAAATCCCCTCTGACGTCCATTGTTTGAGGATGCCCAACCTCCAAGTATTTGACAGAAAGGGAGGAGAACAGCAAAACAGCCAGACACTAAAATCGTGTTCCTGAAAATAGCAAGAACGTGAACCGCTTCCAGCAGTGGTTACTATGGTATATATCATGTTATAAAAGTGCACGAAGTGGGAAAGAGAAGCTGGATGCTTAGACACCGAAGCTTATCCACAGAGAGAAGGCTCAGCTAGAAACTCCTGCCCGTGCCTCAGCCTCCCCAGTCACCTAATGCTGGGGGTTCTGAGCACCTGACTTTCTCTCTCTGTCTCTCTCTGTCTCTCTGTCTCTCTGTCTCTCTCTTTCTCTCTCTCTGTCTCTCTCTTAGTTGCTACTGGTTCTTTTAATTTGGAGCCTCACCATAAGTGATGCATCCCTTAACCACTGTAAACTCTGCTGGCTGCTCTAAAGGGACTTTCCCATTCAGTTTCAGGTAGATGTCTGTAAGCCTCTGACTTGATGACGTCCCATTCTGCTGTCATTTGTTCTTTTACTTGGAAGCCTCACTTCCAAGTAAGGAAGTTCTGACCAGTACTGTTCATCCAAAACATCAGCTGTTATGCTTCAGTCAGGATTCCCCAGCAGAGTTCTGATGAAATTTGCTCATGCATTTTGATAATCTGCTATCCATTCATGCATTCATGTATCTACCTACCTACTATGTGCATGCCTATCTACCAAGTTCTGACATCTACTCTGTTACTTTGGTTTGCTATATAGTTAGTAAACTCACTCAATCAGAACTAAAATACAGGTGTCATAGATAATATTTGGGCTACACAGGACACTTGATCAAGATAAGAAACTCAAGTAAACCTTCTATCCAACATCAATAGCAATTACATATCGCACTAAAACTTTAATACTTCCCCCACACACTTCTAAAAATACACATATGGTGACTGAGGCATGCCAAAAATACTAATCTTGGGCAGGTGGTGGCAAAGCATTCAATCCCAGAACTTGGGAAGCAGACCTTAACCAATCTATGAGTTGCATTCAAAGTTTCCTACATAACAACTTCCAAGCCAGCCTGAGTCACAGAGTGAGGCCCTCTCTCAAGCAACAATGAAAAAGTAGAATGAAAAAGAGAACCTGTTATTACTTGACTGGTGGGTTAATATAATCATTAACCCTGACCAGGGAGCAGTTTTTCTTTTTAATCACTTTCTTTTACGTTCCTTGGATTAGATATTGGAGTTGAGGTAGAGAGCAAGTGATTAAAAAATGAATACAGAGGAAAAAACAATGATCTGGAAGAAAAAATGATACTCAAAACTAGGATTTGTGCTCGAAGCTTCCGTAGTCCACATGGCACAGCCTGGTAGAGGAAACCTTGGTGGAGAGTTTCCTCCATTGGATTGGCCTGTGGCCATGTCTGGAGCAATGTTTTTATTGTGGAGTGATGAGGGAGGGCTAGTCCATGGGGGGCTGTGCCACTCCTGGGCAGTTGGCCCGGTGATGTGTAAGAAAGCAGGCTGAGCTTGTGTCAGGGGAACAAGCCAGGAAGCATTGTTCCTCCATGGACTGGACTACAGCTCTGGCCTCCAGGATTCTGCACTGAGTTCCTGACATGTCTTCCTTTGTTGACCAAATGTGCTGCAAGCCAAAGAAACCCTTTCCTCTCCAAGCTGGTTTTGGTCAGTGTTTTTACCACAGCAATAGATAGTTACGAGGACAGGATTCCAACAACCAGCTGCGTCTAAACCAATGACAATCAACCAGATCAAGGGAGGTCCTAGTTCCACAATGAACTAACCCACTTCCACCTGAGGGGACAACGCAGAAGACCTGGCGGCACAAGAGGAAGACGAATGTCATTAGAGTTTATTCTAGCGCGCATTCTCAGGGGATACGTTGTTCCATCATGATAGGGAAGGCCTGAAGAGACTAGTGGAGTCCAGCTGTTCACGCTGCATCTGTCAGGGGGAATGAGAGAGCAAAAATGAATTTATGCTCTCTATAAAAACTGAAGAGCAGTCCACAGTGACACACCTTCTCTATCCCGACTGCATTTCCGGCAAGATTCAACAATTCTATGAAACAAGGTCACAAGCCTGGGACCATGTGTGCACACACATGAAAATATGGGTGATGTCCCATATTGTTGCATAGGACTTGCTCTCAGAGACCGTGGACAGATGCCTTCTTCCCAAGGTGGGTTGCACCTCCTTCCCTAGGATCATCACAACTAAGCTTGTTGCCTGTTACACTCTGCAAAAAGTATGGGCAGGGAGAGTCAGTCACCCCTCCCAAGTGACCAGTCAACCATAGTTTCATCAAGGGGAGGCGCTCAGGCTATGAAAACTGAGGAAGCCATGGACAGTCTCTTGAGTTTTTGTGCAGCTCTGGGAAAGTCACCATCCATGGAGGCCTTCTGTAACAGTTTGTGTAGCACTCAAGGTTTATTTCACAGGAGAGAAAGCAAACGTGGAGTAAGGACACACTGCAGAGTGAAGGTGCACAGAACCGGGGGCACCTGCAAGGGGCTTCCTCTACTGTGCAGACCTGTCAGTCCTGAGCCACATTTCTTCTCCCCTCGCCCAGCCCTGGGTCTGGAGTTGTCCCTTTCCTGGGATAGTCAGAGGCTTAGTTTGAAGAACATTTTATCCAAAATACTCTGTTAAATTAGGTGCGAGAACATGGAGGGAGGTGTCAACTTCCACAGACAGATAAACTTAGTAGGAGACACCAGAAAGATGTGACCATCGCTATGTGGCTATCCTCCATGCTTACCAAATGATCCAACAATGATCCTACTCAGTACCTGGCTCCTCCATTTTTCTTTTCTCATAGGTGATACTAGACTGAAATACATGGTGTGGAACTCCTGCTACCCCCTGAAGTCAGATTTATTTCATTGTACTGTGGTTTCTCTGAGAACTTCTCTGGGCTTTCTCTGCCCAGACTTCTATTCTCTTGGAAACTTCCCTTAGATTACATTATCCCTCTTAATTAAGTACCTTTCAATGCAATTTAGTTCCAAAATATATTTATAATGTTGTGTTGCATAATGATAAACTGCCAGGTTTCAAATGACCAGTTCAGGAGAGAAAATGTCCTTGTGTCCTCTGAACTGATTTACCTGGGTTGTATTTGGAGAAGAGAGGATGTCTTGAATAGACTATGTGAGTATTGCTGGGGAGGGCTTCCAAGAGTGTTGTCTCCTGCAAGAGATCATTTTTTCTCATGCCCAATGCATTAAATTATGGTTGTATTCTAGAAGAGGCAGTTGTGCCAATGTGGTTATTATGGACTTCTAATAGAGGAGGTAAATGTAGAAAAAGGTGAAGGAAAATCAGCTTTGAAATGAGTAATGAACTGACCATCCCCCTCCCACCCTGCCTGTCCATGTCAAGAGGGAGACACATCTGTCTGAGGAAACAGGGTATCCAGCCTGGACACCAGCTACTTTATCAGCTTCCTTGAGGATCTGGTTCACTACCTTGTGGAAGATACCTGGTTCGCTATCAGAACTCCATCTCTCCATCTCAAAACCCATGAAAGAATTAGACTCATTTTCTCAGCTTCAGGGAAAGCATGTTCCCCTTTCTGGGGTTTTCTGGATTCACCTATAATTCCGAGATCTCCCCTGATCCCTACAAACAGCCTCCATTCCCTTGGGAAGGTTGTGTCCTTCATACCTGCTCAAGCCATCTGCATCTAGTGAAGTCTATTTCTACTTCTTTATCACATCGCCTTTTCAACCCCTAGTTCTAACATGTGGGAGCAAAGGGTTAGAGAAATAGTGTTTTTCAGGCATTGATCTTTAGTTTTGAAATAATCTTTAATATCTTCTATAAATCTCCTGTCCATAGAGAATCATTTAAATTCTTCTCCAATTCTGAAAATGTTTCTAAAAGTGTCTTATTAATTTCCTGTAAGTTAGCAATTATATCATTACTTTCTTAGATGCTTCTAAATTCCAACTAAAATGCACAGCCATTCATGATTTTCTGTCCTATTGCCTAGGACTTCTACTTTTTCACCTAAAAATACTAATTTTGGAGCATTAAACTTTCCCAATAAGGGAATCCTAAAGGCAAGTTATCTATGGTTAGATTTCCCCATTTTTTTCAAATATGTGGAAGTTGAAAGCTCACACTTATCTTATGTAAAGTCAGCTGCAGTGCCAGAGAGTGGTTTGTTTTTAAACTCTTCCCCCTTTATAGGAAATTATCCCCCCTGTCTTTTTCATTCTTCCTCCTGAGAAATCGTAAGCCTTCCTATGCTCGCTGTGGAATATATGTAATTTGGATAAATGGGAGAGGAATCAAGCCACACACTGCTTATGTGTGTCTTCGTGACTGAGCCAATAAAGTTCATTCTGACCCAGCAACAGCGTGTGTTTGATGGGTTTCTCTATGAAGTTGTTGTATGATAAGCAGAGTTCCCTTTGACACCTCAACCATATTATGAGGAAGGGAACAAGAGTCTCTTATCTTCGGCATCGTTATGGTCAGGTGCTCATAAAATTCCTAAAGTAAAAGACAGCAAGGTAGAAATAGAGAGAGGAAGGCACAGAAAATAGAGATTTGGAGATTGGAGGACAATCTGGAGACAAAGGGCAATTAAATTAAAAAGCAATAAGAAAACCATTACAGACCAAAAAAAACACACAAAATGCCTACAAAAGTCTAGATAGCAGCAACAGTGAAAAAAATCCAATTAGAAATGAAATAATTCTGAAACAAACAATAATGGGATCCTGAAAGCAAACTCTTGAAAGCAAGCATCTAAACACATAGGACTCAGACACCAGCTCAGAATAAAAGCAATCACTCTCAAATAATCCAGGGAGGAGTGAAGTAAACAGGTATCACCTCAAGAGTATGAAGGACATGGCTTATTCTGTAGCCAAATATAACTGACATAGCTTGGGAACACAGATTTAGGTTTCCCCAAATACCATGTCCTAACACTGTAACAGTTTTCAGAAATTTTTATAGTAACAGAGGAAAGAAAAATGACAAACTAAGGTACTTGTCGCATACATGGGAGGGTGCATTCAGTAGGCAGGTGATGGCAAAGGGCAGGAATTCTACAATAGGCCTCCAGTGCTAAATGACAGCATTCTTAGCCTTTTGTTGAAGGAACTTCTTTGTTAAGTTAATGTATTCTGTTACTCAAGGAATGTTACTCAGAAAGAGAGTTTGGTAAAAAGTAGGTATTAATGTGGCTATCCATGGCTTAAGATGAGGTGTAAATAAACTCTAGATCTGCAACATCCCAAACTCCCCACAGTCATTGAAGTGCTAATCAGCTTAAGGTGCAGAATTTTTCTGGGAACTTTGCCTTGACAACTCTTTAAAAATATTCTATTTATTATTTTTAGTTAGTTTATGTTTTTGTCTGCATATATGTAAGTGCACCTGTTTCATACAGTTCTCAGGGCAGTCAGAAGAGGGCATCAGTTCCATTGGAAATGGATTTAGGATGGTTGTGAGTTGACACGTGGCTGTAGGGAACTGAATCTGGGACCTCGGGATGTGTGTCATTTTTTATCAGCTGAGCTAACTCACCAGCCCAGCTTCTTAACTCTTAAAGTTTCAGAGAGTGGGCCCCACTCAAGTGGCCATTCATTCCCTCAGCTGTCTCTCAGAACTCTGATGATGGGTCAGGCTACACTCATGTGTTTATTTCCAAGGTTTCTGCAGCTTCAGTATGGAACTTTAAATTCCCCTGCATCCTTATCTCAATAAACCATCAGGCCTTTCCATCCCTAGTATTTTAATCATGGAAGATGACCAGATTAAAGAAACTCCCTTCTTTAAAATTGAATGTGTGCATTCTTCCACCACTTTGATATCTTAATCCAAGTGATATTCACTCATCTTTTTGGGTGGCTTACCCCAAAATTTGCCAAGTATTCACTCAGTTATCAGATGAAAGTACCTGCTTTTGTCGGTATTAATTAGAGGTCTTTAGTCCAGATTATGTCCATTAAAATGTCGTGCCTTTAATCCCAGTACGATGGAAGCAAGGCAGGTGGGTGTCTGTGAGTTCAAGGCCAGCCTGGTCTACATAGAGAGTTCCAGGTCAACTGGGACTGCAGTGCAAATCTGACTCAAAAAGATGAAAAAAAAAAAAAAACAAGAAACAAAAAATTAAAAAAAAATCATTCCTACATGTTATATGTTTAATTTTTTATGTATATGAATGCAACTATCTCTCAATAAATCTGTTTGCACACCCTGCAGTTTTGAGATTTTTCTTATCTTTCAATTCTTTGATTGACTAAGAAAACAAATCTGACTATAACCCTAGACAGGTAACATTGGAATGAAGTTTGCAACAGTGAGGAGGTCATGGTATCTTGTAGCAAAGTTCCACACTTCCAAAAATATGTCCTTTCCTGGCAGTGCAGAACAGGCACTACTGCTGGCAGTGAGATCCGGAAAGGACCGTGCTTGTAGCTGTGTAGGTCAAGCATTCACTGCAGTGGATACTGCAGTTAGTTCAAGATCCAGGAATTGGGACTTTCTCCACTGAAAACTGTTGTTAGTGACTGGAGCTGGATGAAGAGAAAGGCCATGTGTGCTGGAGTGGACAGAGCTGCCACATGCTGTTGCAGTCAGAATATGCCAATATAAACCACAAATGGCAGAGATGTAGCTCAAAGATGGGGTGTTATTCAAGTAGTTGAGGTCTAACATTGTCCCCATATTTTCTTGTTATGCCTCGAGTCAATCCTTGTCTCTGGTTCACCTTGGCATATATTCCATATTCATGGCATCTCCAAACACTGAAGTCAGAAACACAGGCTCCCACTCAGCAATGTTAAAAGGATGCAGCAGCTATGGAGGATGTGGTCTACCATCAGCAGAGAAGGAAATTCACCAGATATGGCGCCACTCCTCATGGCACATTGTGCCACTCTCACAGAGAAAAAGACAGCACGTGGTCGTTACTAGAATGGAAATTCCTGTTGGGTGTGCTTCTGCATTTCACACGCACTTTGTTCAGTGTTCTAGGTATTAGTTTACTGGGTAATCAGGCATATCCCATTCCATTTTCTGAGAATCTTTCATTCTATAGTGTGTGATCCTTGTTGTTCTTCATTGGACACAGGTACAGCACTAATTCTTTGACCACATTACACCTATATCATTTCTGTATGTGTATTCTTAGACCAAGTCTCAAGTTCTGAGAAATTCTTTACCCTCTTCAATATTCTGATGAAACTGGACAGGACGATGAACACCTTTCATCCTAGTACTCAGGAGGCAGAGGCAGCCACATTTCTGTGAGACTGAGGCCAATAGTTTTACATAGTGAGTTACAGAACAGGTGGGTTGCAGGTACTCCCTATCTCAAAAACCAAAAAACAAACAAATAAATGTTCCATTTAATTTATTCCTACACTCCAGGGGGACAGTCACTTCTGGGCAGACAAGAGAAGAGGGTAGTGTTCAGGAATTAGGAGACAAGAATGTCTGAACATAGATCCTTGAGGACAGAGAGTGTCTGAACTCAGCTATACTGAGGGTCAGGAAGCAGTACCATATGGCAGTACTATGAACTTCAGGTTGATTAGGGAGAAAAAAGGCTTCAGCACTAAAACATGAACAAGTATATCTGAAAGAAAGTTCAGAAAGACTTCTTGGATTTAGAAACAAGTGGGTATGTTTGACATGGGACAAGTTAATCTCAATGTAAACATTAAATAACTTTTGACATTAAGAGTTGTTTCCTTAAAAAGCCAAGTTGGTGACTCATACTTCTAATCTCAGCATTTGGGATGCAGAATCAGGCTGATCCTTGTGAGAGTGAAAGCAGCTTCATCTACAAAGTGAGTTCTAGGCCAGCTGGGCCTAAAAAGGGAAACCCTGTCCCCACTCTTCAGAAAACAAAAAAGGTATAACGGACTTAAATATAGTTTGAATTTTATCATATGTAAATTGTATCTGGAATACATTCTGCATAAGCAGGAACATCCACAGCCTTCATTTGTCCCTTGGTAGAGATGCTCCTCATAGGCACACCCTGAATTCAATATAGTTTTCATTTTAGTTTTTGAGGTTTAAAACAGAGAAGATTTGGGAATTACCGAGGGATGTGTGTGGGAATCTTAGTAAGGACAAAGTCAAAGCGTCTTCTTTTTGCTGTCTGCTGAATGCTCAGGATATCTGTAGTATGAACACTGAGGAACTTGGGTTGTAGAGGTTTGGACAGTCATGACCAGATTAGAAAGGACCTATTCCTAAGGCCAGCAGATGGACAATGTTCTATGCTTTGAATTTTCTAGTGCAACCAAGAGTTGTTCAAGAATCTGAGCTCCTGGTACATTTAGATAGGATACACTAGTGATTAGAGTGTCACAAAGTGTCTGGAAATTTTGCAACATTATCCCTACTAGTGCTAAGTCCTGTTAAAGACACTTTCATGCCTTTTCCTTTTGTGCCAAATATTTGGGGCATGATTTTACTAAACAATAATTTAGTGACTGAAGTAGGATTTCAGGCATGAAGAGCAACATAAATACATAGGAAGAAGAGAGGAAGCATAGGTTTGGTGAGCAAGCATTCATTCAACAGATGAGCCACTGAATCCTAGTGCGGAATGAGGGCTCTGAAGGACAGCAAGTCAGTTTCTCCTGGGTTGGACAGACAGGAAAAGAGAAAGCATTGTTTTCCCAATTTTCAGTCTGTTAAGCAGGAGAATGAACACAAACACTGGAGTGGAAGCAACATAATGAGTCCTCCCTCGCACTGTACTTTTTCCCTCATCTATCTACTCTCTCAGCCTCCATCAGCGTCCTCATAGTCTTGTCCATGCTTCATTCCATTAACGTTCTGTCTACTCCACACCCATCCTTCCTTCTTTCCATTCCTTTCTCTACACTGCTCCATTTAAGAAAAATTCAGTACCATTAAACCACAATAATGTGAAACTTGTGATGGCTCAGTGTATAGAGCACTGACAGCTCTTGCAGAGGACCTGGGTTCAATTCCCAGCAGCTACATGGTGGCTATCAACTGTCCACAACACCAGTTCAAGAGAATCCAACACCCTCTTCTGACTCCAAGGACATTGCATTACACATATTCTGGTAAAAATTAATATACATAATAAAAAAGAATAATTAGATAAAAATATTTTTTAAAAGTAAAACATCCAATAATTTCATGGACATATGACAGTTAGTATCTGAGTATGTGTGCCTCGTGGTGGGATTTGAGAGTTCACAGCTTTGCACACTTCCAGTTTGCTATGCTTACCATGACCACTTGAACACGTGAGCTCTCAACTTGTGACTTCTGTGGATGTGCCTGCTGCTGCCTGCCATGCCTTCCTGGTGTGATGGATTAGAATCCCTCTGTAACAGGGGTCAAAATGAGCTCTGTCTTCCATATAAATCATCTGGTCATGATGCTTTATCACAGAAATGTAGAGAAAACACTGCACCACTTCAGGAAAAGTATAATATATATATAATATATATTTATATAAAAGTACTATATATATAAAGTTCTTCTGGTATTAAAATTTTCCAGTTAGTATTTGCTGAAAAAAATGTTTATATCCTAAGTATGTAAAATGCGTTTTTCACATACTGAACTGTTAAGAACATTTGCTTCTTTAGAAACATAATTTGACATGTTATTTTGAATTTTCATATGTTAAAACTCTGTGCCAATCTAAAAAATTAGGCAAAACACCAAATCAAGTTGGATGGCCCTAAACATAAGACTTCTAGCCAATGGCTTTATAATGCATTCTAAAATGCAGTATTCCTAAATTTCTGAATAGTTCCATAAAACACTACACACCATGATCAGTCTGTAATTTTCTTACTATATAAGAACTGGGCTTTATCAATGAAATTCCTAAAACTAAAAGGAGCTTATTAAAATAAATAGTTTGAGCCTATCTTGTAACAAAGTGTAAGTTACTCATGTCAGAACCTGTAATCATTTGCCAATGATGGTGGCCTTCATAATTAAGAGCATGTTTGATAGTAAAAGCATGAACATTTGCCATAGTTTGAATATGAAATTTCCCTCACATGCTCATGTGATTGGGCACTTGGTCCCCAGACGAAAAGTTTGTGAAACCTTTAAGAGCTGAGGCTTGACTTGTGGAAGTGGGTGGAATCTTCTCTCTGCTTCCTCCTTACAGAAACCATGTGATCAGGTTTAAAGTCTAATACCAAGGAGAAATATGAAGTTTGTGCATCTTTGGTCTTCCTCCATGAAATCATGAGCTAATAGAAACTCATCTTTCTCTGTGTTGCTCCTTTCTATGAGATTGACTGTAGATATGAAGAAAACAACTATTTCAATGTGTTTCCCACTGCAAAGAAAATAAAATGCCAATGGCCACAACATGGTCAAGAATCATATTTCTAGTATATGTACACAAAGAAATAACAGCAATAACAATTGGAGAAAGTTACTTTTCCCCTGTGAGATTATATGAATTGTAAATTCAAGAGATTTTCTAATCCCAGTACAGGAGTCAAGAAATGTAGTCGTGTGAGACACCTCTGTTCTCATATTCATTGAGCTACAATTCACAATACCCAAATTATATGTGCTCATCAACATTTTGGTGGATTAAAAGTGTGGTACAGGGCATGCTGTTGCAGGCTTTTAGTCCTAGCATTCAGAGGCAAGGGGACCTTTGTGAGTTCATGGCTAGCCTATTCTACATGGTGAGTTTCGGGCCAGTCAGAGAAACATCTCAAAAAACAAAAGATGAAAGAAAAGAAAAAAGAAAGATGAAAAGGAAAGAAAGAAGAGAAAATTCAAGGACCAGAGAGATCGCTCAGTGGTGAAGAATGCTTGCTGTCCCTCCAGAGTTCACAGATTAGAGTCCCAGCACCCACATTGCCCTTGACAACTGAAGTTGCAGGGGATCCAGCACCATCTTCTGGCTTCCATGTGTGTTGCATGCACATGGTACACCGAAACTGCATGTGTTGGCAAAACAGTCGAAGACATAAAATAAAAAAATGAATATATATTTTAAATATTGTAGATACTCGCCAACTTCTCTCCATTGTCCTCTAAATCTTGCGTGTTGGTCTTCAAAACCAGCACCATGTGACCAACACTTAGAGCACTGTGGAGTTGGACTACGTCACAGGACTTAGCCTGGCCCCTTGCAGCCCTGCTCTACCCTTCACTGTGTGCCGACCCTGGGAAACACGTTCTCAGGCAGCTATTTTGAGTAACAGAGTATCTTTAAAGCTTAAGAATTATTTCCCTTTAAACTAACTAGTATTTAAGGAAACAGAAACACTGATGGATACATTCTTGATCTCAGTACTTTTTCCCATTGTCCCAGGATAGTGCAGGAAGATTCCCGTTACTTCTTCTGGTCTCCTTAGGATTCACAGGTGCTTTCTTATTACCAAAGGTCATCATCTTTTAAGCCAAGTTCATGCACATTCTTAGGATACAGGCAGAATAAGGCCACTTACTTGGCCAAAATACCACAGAATTTGTGCTTCTCTGAGTTCCCGATAGTGTCTTCCTTCTTCTCTGTATCCTCATGATCTGTGCCTCCTAGTCCATGTTCTCTTATCATAATTTACTTCTAAGTTCCCACTAAACACACATTAAGCCCTGCTCCAGCATTCAATGACTTTTCTAATCCAGTGAATCAAATGACCCAAATTATACTCACAAAATGATTCAAGTAGTATGAGAAATATATAGGCAGGTTTATTTCCAAAAATGGCCCCACTTCTGAGAACTTATACATTTTATTTTCCTCTGAGAAAAATACCATGATAGGGAAACAGTTTATTTTAGATCACAATTCCACAAAGATTACAGTCCATCACTGCAGGAAAGTCAAGAGGTAAAGTTCTTGAAACAACTAATTACATCTATAGTCAACAAGACAAAGACAATAAAGGGAGGGAGAGATGGCTCAGGGGCTAAGAGCACTGGATACTCTTGGAGAGGACCTGGTTTCAATTCTCACCACCCACATGATGGCTAACAACCACCTGTAACTCCAGTTCCAGGGGATCTTATGCCCTCTTCTGAGCTCTGTGGACACTGCATGACCCAAGTGTACCTACCTACATGAGGCAATACACTTTTACACTTAAAATATAAAATCATAATGATAAAAAATTTAATTATTTTTTTAAAAGAGAAATAGAATAAATGCATGTGTGTATAGTATATTTCATCTAGAATCAGCTGGTCTTCACACAGTTGTTACGTTGATTGTTTTCCAGAAAAGGTGCAGCTAAAGGAGACCCATCAGTGTGTTGTGAAGCATTGCCCAGGTTATACCAGAATTTTTGGATCAAGAAAAGATCCGGATTGTCTGTCATCCCTTCTTCATGATGCGTCTTTTACACAGGTGTCTGAAGCAGTGGACTAAAGGAAAAGCTTTGAACTAAAATATCATGCTTATAACCTGTCGGTTTTGAGAGAGCATTGCTCAAGTTCCTCACAATAAATAATGTAATTTGGCTTGAAATTAGAGGCTTCAGAGCACACTCATGACTCTATGCCTGTATCTTCTCTCTTCCCTGAATATCTGCTTGCAAACTCTGGAAGTCAATACAAAGTGTGACTGCAGATCAGACCCACACAGAGTGTTCACTACAGTACTTAGCTCTATTTACGTACATAAAGAGCCACGGCTTTTCATGGTGTCCTTCAGAAACTTCTTGTGAAATTGTTTAATTTTTTTCTATGGGTACTAAAGCGGAAGGATGTTGACATACTGTGGATTATAAAGTCTGAATCTTAAACCATCTGATATCCTCCTTGCTAACAGATCCTTTTTCTTGTTGACTACTTAAATACATAATGGAGATTTGCCTCCTCAACTATGGAACTACACATAACCTCTAGTATTTTTGGAGAAAGTTACTACTTAGCTTAGAAACTATAGAACACCTTAAGAGGGATACCTTCATGATACTGCATATCATTCAAAGTAAGAGACATTATCTGACAAGGATAAAATCCCAGTGCTTCTCTACTTCTAATTCCTGGCCTTTGAAAGTGTTGAAGAATCATCTCCTGGAAACTATGGAAGACAGCACACACAGCATTGTATGTGTTGTATGTGTCCGCAGTCATGGCTAGGTCAAAATGATTCAAGGGAAGCCATGCCAGAGAAGCATTGGGTGGACAATTCTTCATTGATAAAAAGATGAGCCATCAAGATTATCAGATCAAACTGACTGGGGGAGGTAAGTGCCTTTGAGATACTTGGAAAGGTTCGTTGTTTGAATAGAATGTTTTCTGCCAGAAATCTCATCATGTTGATAAAAATAATAATAAAAAGGACCAGGTGTGGTTGTGGATGCTTTTAATCCCAGCACTCAGAAGGTAGATGGAGGGGGATTTCTCTGAGTTCAAGGTCAGCCTGATATAAGTCAGAAGTTCAAGGCTACCTGTGACTACAGTAAGGAGACCCTGTCTCAAAAAGGCCCCCCAAAACACAGAAACTCAAAAAATGATTTTCTTTTTCTGTGTGTGCATGTGTGTCTGTGTATGGGTACCTGCATATGAATGTGTGTGGCCCCTGGGGCTGGAGGTCCAGGTGTTTGTCAGATTCCTGATGTTGCTGAGAGTAACCAAAGTTTGGATCTCTGCAAGTGCAGTGTGGGCTCTTAACTGCTAAGTCAGCACCTGAATTTAAAAACAAATTATTACTTTTGATATATAATCAAATTAATATGCAAATTGTTGTGGCCATCCTGCCAATACTGTTCCCAGTAGTGAATCTTGGCTCCAGCCTACAGGACTGGACATTGTCACTGTTGTCTTTCTTCCACTTGATACTTCTGTAGTTTTAGCTCTTTGACTGGATGCATAACAAGGAAATACTGGGACAACGCTGGACCTCAGCAGCCTGAATAACACCCCATCTTTCAGGTACATTTCTGATAAGTGAGGCTTGTATTGCAATCTATTCCCCAACAGCATGAGGCAGCTTTGTCAACTACACATGCATTGCCTTTCTCTTCATCCAGCTGCAGTCACTGACAACAGCTTTCATCAGTGGACAATCATAAATCCTAATGAGTAGCCTAGTATCTTTAAGTTCTTGCTGTTATTGCATTAAAATTCATGCATCCCCTATGGAGCTCCAGGCAATGTCCTTTTCCGATCTCCTTCCCAGGAGCTGTCCTTGTTATGCACTGCTAGGACTTAACACAATTTGGATCTTACTGAGAGACCATGACTTCTTCACTGCTGCTTCATCCATTCCTAGTGTTGCCACTGTCACATTTTTCTCTAGGGGTTATAGTCGGGTATGTTTTCTCAGTCAATTAAAGAATTAAAAAGCAAGAAAACAGTTCAAACCAGCTGCTACTTTCCAATCAAACAGACTTTAATTGAAAGACAGTCACGTGCACACACATAAAGAATCACACATATAAACATGTAGGAATAACTTTTATTAACAAACATAATCTGCACTAATGATCTTTAATTAACACCAGCAAAAACATGCACATGGGTCTGATGACAGAACGACTCCTTGGTAACCTCAGCTTTGTATGCCACACCAAGAGTTAATGAATGAAGGTGGGAAACCTTGAGAAGCAACATAAGTGTGCAGGACTCAACACACCCACCCATTGAATGCAGAGCAGGCTGGAAAGAACCCATGATCTTGTATGAATGATATGCTAGGGATGAAAAGGCCTGATGCTAAGAAAGAGCTGAATTTCAACTAGGAGACCGAAGAAATGTTAGGGAGCAAACACGTGAATGTGGCCTGGCACATTAGCACAGTTCTGAGAGACAGCTGAGGAATGGGTATCCTCTGAGTTGAGGTCCCTCCCAAAAGCTTTTAAGAATTGTGAAGGAAAAGTTCCTAGAAAAATTCTGCATATGGAACTGAACTTCCTGTGAGGCTGTCCAACTGATTAGTACTTCAGTGATTGTGGAGATTCTGGAATGTTTCAGATTCAGAGACTATTTATAACACTATCTTGGTCATGTTTAGACCTATAAATAGCCACCCCTTACCTACCTGTGTTCCGGATTTAACATTCTTTGACTAAAAGAATGTATTACCCTATAGAAAGAGTTCCCACCAATTAAAAGGCTAAGAATGTCATGAGATTTCTTCAGACATATCGTAGAATCCCTCACTTTGCTATGACGTCCCTACTGAATGGACCCATGTGTGTGATATGTCTCTTGCCTTAGGAATTGTCTTGGTTCCGTTGCTAAAAAGAAGTTCCTAAAACTGTTACCACACTGGATTATGACATTTGAGAAAACAGACATTCATATTCCTGGGCCATGGCCACTCACATTTGGCCCAGAATAAACCATAATTTTAATTCTTTTGAGTTATGACTTTATTTCATCATCGTGCCCAAAATAAAGCCCAAACAGAACAATACAGGAAACAGGATTGTTGCCAGGTACCAGCCAGGGCTCCGTTGTAGGCCATCATCTGGTATTGTGTCCTAGATTGGCAACTGGTGACTTCATTCTTAGGGTCCACACCTCCTGGATTAGTTAATGGTCCATTTGGTTTATTTTGAGCTGCTTTTCAGGATCTTATTTGTTTTGTGGTGTAGTGACTCCCTCTTGTTCCCTCTCTGCCAACTAGCCTCAGGCAAGTTTGACCTAAGGCTCTCCAAAATTCCAGTAAATCCCTCTCTCTGTCCCTCAGGAGCTTGTTCCACAGATCATTGTTTGGGCATATGGACATTGTACGTGACTATTGTAACTGCTTGTCATGTGCACTTAAGACTGACTAAGGTAATGTCTTGTTTTATACTTTTGTGACAAGGTAATGAAATCCTGAACATTGAAGCCCCTTTTTACACTTGCCCTTTGAATGTCAGCAGTCATTGAATGATTCATTATACCTTCTTCCAGCTTCTGTGGCCTGCTTATGCCTAGAAAGACAGGCAAGTGAAGGCCCTAACTCTTGACATCTGGATATTGCCCAGGAATGAAGCAATTATGGTGTTTGCCCTTAAAAGCCCAAACCTCCTTTAACTTGGGATTACATCTCTAAAATCTAATGGAGAGAATTAACCAGCTGCAACTTAATTAATTTGGCTCACTATAACTTGGATTGAGTCTGGTGGTCTTCTTCCCTGTGGTCATGAAATCCATAATGGTTTAGGAACTTATTTGTGTATTGCCTATTTCAAATTGTTTGCTGTAAAGAGTCCATTTTGTTGGCTTAAAAACATTTTCTTTTTTCCTTTTTTTTGTCTTTGTTCTTTTTGAGAGTCAGGGTTTCCCTGTATACCCAGCTGGTCTGAAACTCTCTATGTAGACCAGGCTGTCCTCATACTCATAGATATTTGCCTCCAGTGTACCAGGATTAAAGGTGTTGGCCACTTCACCCAGCTTTATTTACAAAAAATAATTTTATTATTTTATGTGTTTGATTGTATTGCAGGCATGCATGTGGGTGTACTCATGTTCTGGAGTCTATGGAGGTCTCACTATGGTGTCAGATGACATTTGAACCCAGGTCTTCTGCAAAGAGCAACCAGTGTTCTTACCTTTGAGCCATCTCCCAACCCCAACATGGATTTCCTTCTAATTGATTTGTTTTCAGTATTGTTGTCTACTAGGCCTTTTGAAGGCATTATGAGTTTTGTTTGGTTTGTATGGTTTTTTTTTTTTTTTTTTGATGTTTTGAGTTACTTGGCCTTTGTTTCCAGACACACCAATACCCATATCTGCATTTTCTGTGCCTTCTTCTGTTTCTTTCATCTTGCTCCCTTGTAGTTTAGAAATTTTATGGGCATTGGATCATAGAGATGCTGAAGAGAAGAGGCATTTGCTCCCTGCAGTGTAACATGTGGAAGTGTCAGGGGAAACTCCCTATGACTAGTAACAACTTCTCAAGGAAACCAGCAAACATCCCCATTCCTGGCTCAGAAGCTCAGTCAAGAAGGCACATGTAAGGGCTTCATGTCCCAGTGTCTTAATCCACCTCATTTCTGTGAATGTGCAAGACAACCCTGAGAGCCAGAGGGAGGTGGTTTCAGTGTGAAAGCCCAGGAAGTTCATCCCAAGAGGAGCAGAAAAATGGATGCAAACTTCACATGGCCCTTCTAGCACAGAAAACCTGAAATTTACCAGAGGAAAGAAAAATAAGGGAAGCAATTTCCCGTAGTTGAAATATTAAAAGAAAGAGCTCCATTCAGGCCTCCAGCTGGCTTCATGCACAGTAATTATGGACATTAAATTTGCAAGTATTTGTAAAACTGGGGAGATCAAATTGAAGAAACTTCAAGTATGATTCGGTGAAGTGAAGCTTTGATGCTACAAATTGGGTATTTGTACACACAATGTGAAGTGCTAGAAATAGAACAAAAAATGATGTGTGGGCTTTGCCTCCTCTGTCAGAAGACCTTCAGCTTCCTCCGTGTTCATCCCCCTCCCCTCCTGGTTTCTCCCTGGCGATGGAGAAATATTACCGAGCATTTCTAGAGGGGACAAGTTGAATTCCCAAAGGAACTTCAGCAAACCTCAAGAGGAAAAAAATTCTATATTAAAAGCCCAAAATATATAGTTCTTTTTAAGATAAAACACAAAGGGTTAAGGGGTCCAGATACGGTTTCCACTCCCTGGACACAAAGCCAGTTGAATCTTTAATTATAGGTTCCCTGATTCACATCAGGACATTCTAGGGTTTGTTAAAGTATTTCAAATCACAATATTGATACATGGACCAGGGGTTTCTGATTTAAAACAATTAATTCAGTTACTAGATTCAGGAGGAAAAGCAGAGGAATGGTTTTCCTTGGCAGATGGAGGAACCCCTGAGGACTAGAATCAAATAAATACAGATGCTAAAAATGACTGTTTCGACGTAGAAAACCCTGCTGTCCTGTGATACCTAAATCATTTCCACTTTATTGACTGGAGCAAAATAGATCAATGGAATGTAAGGCCACAAGAACCTACACCTGATTTCGATGCCAGATTCTCAGAAACATTTAAACAGCACTCAGGAATTCCCCTGAGAAGTTTTGAGGGTCATAAGAATCATCTCTTATTGAATTCTGAATCTATGAAAAAGCTGGAAGAGGAACTGGTCACGGAATAATGGAACCTGGACCTTGTTTACCCTAGATGCTCTCCTTACCTTACCACACCAACTTTCCAGAACTATCATAAGAAATGGAAAGAAAATCACTACCAAAACTATGAGTGTACATGATACACATTTAAGTCCTCCCGCTGAGAAACTTGTTATGGGTGAAAATTAGGTTCCCAGCACCACTTGGCTGAGGCAGCAAGGAATTTATTCGGCTTCCTGGGCTCCTGACTCCAGAGAAGGAATGGCGTTTATGCTTGGAAAGAAGCTTTATCGGGTTTCTAAAGCAGTGACTGGCTACAATTTGAAGCATCCGGTAAGAATCAAGCATTTCACAAGTTTAAAATTTCCTCTCACGTGCACATTCCTAACAGCAGCAGATCAGAAGTTTAGCCATTTGCACATGTCCCTCCCAGATTAGAACATCCAGGGAGGTTGTGGTTGGGCCATTCTTGGAACTGGGGAAGTGACTCCTTTCTGGGAGTGCTGCTAGGACAGGGTGGGCAAAGGTCAAGCATAAATGGACTTAAGGTCTGGAAGACAGCAAAATGAAAGTCTTTATCCTATTTTCCTAGGCCATTGCAAAAAACACAAATTCATTCTGAATTTAAAAGACAAGGTCATTTTCAAATATTACAAAAGTCCTGGCCACTTGAAAAGATATTTTAGGAATGTGAAAGAGCAGCAGGCTACCTAGGGAAATACTGAAATAAAAACCAGGCCAGAATATGGCTGTTCAGAGAGAATCCAGAGAGTTTTCTATTTTCTCCTTCCTGACACCTTAAGAGAAATGGAGGAAATTATTAACACTGAGGGAGCAAAGGCCCTGGAAGACACCAGGGCTACTTTATCTCTAGAAATCTCACTGTCTTTAGAGCTCTCTTACTCAGATTGAAAATCAAAGTCAAATGCTAGAATTTTCCCACCTGCCCATAACTGTTTAGACAAATTTGTTATGGCATTCTGGACCACCAGAGAAGGACCACCAGACTTATTCTGTTTTATTCAGCTAAATTTATTAATCTTCAGCTGGCTACAGTCTCTCTGTCAGGTCTGAAAGCTGCAGCAGCTGGGGAAGGGAGAGGTTGGATATACAAAGCAAAAAATATAGCTGCTTCACTTCTCTGGAATTTCTAGGTGTTCAGAGTTAAGGGCTTTCCTCCCTCCCTTGGCCTTTGAGATTAAGCAGGTCCTACAGAAGCAGAACCAGTACATGGTAAACCATTACAAGAGCATTATATACTTAGGGGACAAAGGGTGCGGGGTCTTCAGTGATGAAAATTCCCTTAGACTGTTGCTAATGTCACATGCTGGCATTCTGCTGACCTCATTCTCGTGTCTGGTAATTTCCTTTTTTCTGTTTTTCCTGAAGCTTTGTTTTGATATAAGTTAAATCATTAGCCTCACTGTTCTTATTGTCCTTACTGTCCTTACTGTTCTTACTAAAGGGAAAGGTTTTGTTTCTGTTTTGGGTTTTGGATTTTTTCTGACGTCTGTGTTCTTCATGTTAAATTAACAAAGGGTATTCCAATCAGTAGATCATGGAGGCCGGTCAGATCTGATGGTCCAAATGAAAATCCCATTTTAGGCCCAAGTGCACAATTGTCTCTTCTGGAATACATACGTAATGTAATTCATTGTGTGCCTGAATTACACAATTGTCTATACCCATATAGACACAATTACAATTATTGTCTATATGGGTAGACAATATTTTTAAAAATCCTCCCCAACAATAGCTGACAAGGTATATTCAAGAACACCTACCTTGCCCCAAACACATCCCTTGTAAGCTACTTCATGGATGAAAGGACATTTCCCTCTACCTCATGGGCCATTTAATGCTGGCAGTTAGGCTTTATCTATAATCCTGCAAGGTAAGGATATAAATATTTTGGGTACTATTTTGCATGGAAAGGAACTTCCTTAAGTGGGATAACTGAATCTAAGGGAATTTTCCTACAGAAAAGAGGACTATCAGGAGGACGTCCAGAGGATACATCAGAGAAATTTCCCAAACAAAGGAAGCATGTCTGGCTTTTTTCTTTTTTAATACTTTGAAGCAGTACTAGAAAGTTCCACACCATGTGGTTCAGTGTGGTGTAGCCTATGTGATGAGGAAATGGAGCAGTCATGTACTGAATAGGACCCCAGCTGTACCCAGTGTGAGGCACACAGGAAACCACGTAGTAAAGGTGGCAAGAAGAGTCCTTTAATTAGTAATAAGCTTTCAGGGAGAGTGGGCTTAAGCCCCAAAGAATTGTTGATCCTGAGGAGGAAGAGAACAGGGTTTATAAATCGAAAAGCACAATTACATCATGCCAGGGTCAAAGACTGTAATCATAGTTGCACTGTAACAAAGGCAGGTCCCATAATTAAACCATAAGAGTGGCAGATTAACGAACTTTTCAGCTAACAAATGGTTGTAAGTTTTAGGTAAGAAAAACACGTTTCTCAGAATTGCAGAAACAGGACTCCCTGGACATGCAGATGTTGCTCAGTCTGCCTGAATGCTTTCTATTGTAAAACTGTATTCTGGTTCAACCTCATG
Organism: Eospalax fontanierii; assembly: GCA_035773235.1. Classification (NCBI taxonomy): domain Eukaryota; kingdom Metazoa; phylum Chordata; class Mammalia; order Rodentia; family Spalacidae; genus Eospalax; species Eospalax fontanierii. The sequence continues at coordinate 81,051,265 of CM069534.1, forward strand.
GGACCTGCACGGTTATTCTTAGCAGGGCTAAGGGGAGGGGTCAAAATGGAGTCAGTCTGGAAATTTGTCAATTAGAAGTTCTGAATTCACAACACAGGACATTTTTTTTTTTTTGTACTGTTTTGCAGGAAAAGAGCTGGAGTGGAGTAGTGCGGAGAGAGCTGCCTGCCATCTTAGAAAGACCAGGTTGTTAAAGAGCAGGTCTGGGTTCTAAAACAATTCTCAATGTGCCTGAATGAAAAATCCAAATCCCGGATGTGCAGCAGACACTAGGCTCAACACTAATATCACCTAGGTTGAGCTGGATGACTTTCAACATGTGAGGCAAGAGGACCAAATCATCTGACACTGAATGTGTGACTGACTGAGGGACACTTTACCCAGGAGGACGAACAGGAAGTGTCTATTGAGTTGCTCAGGACTGCAGTAGCTGCTGTGCGAGGCTGGGAGCAAAACTTGGAAGCCAGTCTCTCTGCAGTTGGACAAAGTCTGTGCCTGAAAAGGAAGCCAGCGCTGGAAGAGATAAGTACTCTCCATCATTTTAGCCCCCGGGGCTACTTAGGTCTCATTGGTGACCCTAACCAATCAGGACTCCCTGTCGTGCTGCCCAATCAGAAGCACCGAATAGAGGCAGAAGGCGGACTATATTCCAAGCCATGTTGCGAGTTCTACTGTGTGTGTTTGGCTCCATTCCTGAAGTACGCGCCACTTGTGATGCTTCTTGAATAGCTCTGCGAGAAGCTGTGCGGAAATCGGGTGAACCCGGAAAGCGGGCCATGGTAAGCGTGTTCCCAGCTGTACCCAGACAGGAGGAGCGGCCGGAGCTCCGGGGAGCCCAGGGCAGGGCCGGAAGCCGGACGGGAGTCCTGTGTGATCCTGGCGCCCAGGTTCCCAGGATGGCCGCCTATGGCATTTACTGCTGCAGCTGCTACTGCGCAGGGCACTGAGAGGGAGGTTCCTCCTGCGCGGTCAGCTTCAGTGTCGCTCACTATCCAGAGTGTGATCGTGCTTTTTGTGCTGTGTGGACAAGGGTTTGGGGTAGTGAACATTAGCGTCTAAAAGTTGTTAGATTTTGAGATGCAGAGAAAGAAAAAAGTTTAGATTAAGGACTAAAGCCAGATCTTACAGCAGACTGAATGGCGTTTACTCAGCGAGGTAACGCAATCCTCCCACAAGCACGAAAGTTGTGCAAAAAATGAAAGATTGTTTGTTGATTGTTGTAAATTGTACACGGTTGGAAATAAGAGAGCATACACAGCTCTGGAGTCTGAGTTAAGGTGTCGTTCAGTTCTTTTTCTTGGAGATGCTTGAGCAGAACAAAGGTGTGTCTAGTTGATAGCGGCAATGCAGGGACCACAGAGAAACATCATGGCGGGAGGCGTTGGGTGTTTGACTTTCCAAAGGGTGTGGCATTCCTTCAAGTCAAGTTGGACCGCCTGGGAAGGAAATGGAGAGGGTTTGCAGGTGTAGGAGTCATGGGAAGATGACATTCAGGATCGTGGGAAAACAACAGCCTATCTGGGCAGGTTCCCTGGGAAGCTCCTCCCTGAGGAACCGTGGAGACACCTTTTCTATTTCCCCTGGTAAGCTGGTCTGTCTGTGGAACTGACAACTCTCTTCCAATTCTTGCACCTAATTTAGCAGTGGATTTGGGTAGAATCTGGTCAAATTTTGATCCTTCTAGGAAAGGAAACACTGGACCCAGGGCAGGGCAAGGGGAGGAGAAATGTGACCAGAACTAAGTCTGCATGGTAGACGAAGCCCCTTGGAACTGTTCTCGGCTCTGTGCGCCCTCCAGTCTGCAGTGTGACATTACTTTCCACGTTTACTTTCTCTCCTGAAATGAGACTTGAGTGCTACAGCTCCCTGCTTCTCTCTGGCCAGAGTTGAGGAGCAGTCTGTGCTGTGACTTGACAACCCTTAAACTATGAACTTGACTCCTGCATGCTGCTTGTCCTGTAAGCTATGATGCTCTAACTTGGGTGACGAGAAAGCTAACTCTCTGGTAGCCTTTGTTCTTGCAATTACTTGGCATATTTCTGTAAATGTCCTGTGAGGATTGTGAGATTGCTGGTTGGTCTTTCCTTGTAGAAACTCCTCTGACCTCTCACCACCTTCCCTTTCATTGTACTGTGACTGACACTCTCTCTATGCCTCACTCTTGCTTTCACTCTCACTCTCCCCCTCTGTCCCTCCCCTCCGATCTCACTTATTCTCACTGTAAATGAAGCTCCTCTCCAGATTGTATGTTTTAAAATAAGGTTTACTGTATTTTTTGTTACACATGTTTGTGCCTTTGCATGTATTTGTGTGAATTCAGGTACGTGTGAATGTGTCCACGTGTGTGTGGAGGATAGAGTATGATTTTAATTGATTCCATTTTTCACTTTCCTCCTTTGGTTTACCTACCCAAAGTCACTATTTTACAGAGGCTGATTCTTCCCTTCTCAGCAGTTAATGGTTGCAGCTATGGAAGTGTCTAAATGTTAAAGTGTGATGTATGAAATCCACAAATATTCAGTAAAAGTAGACATTTTTACACACGGGCTGGGAGAGATGGCTCAGTGGTTTAGAGAATTGCTGTTACTTTCAGAGGACCTGGCTTCACTTCCCAACATGTACATGGAACTTAGCAACAATGCTTAACTACACTTCCAGGAGATCCAACACACTATTCTCACCTCTGTGAACACTGTCAGAAACAGGTATGCCTGCATACCTGCACACATTACGCTCATAAACTTTAAACGATAAATAAAATATCTTGTAAAAAACCAAGGAGTTCATTCCTGGAATTGGACCTTTTCTTTCTAGACTATGGTGATATCTCTCTGTTAATGAGTTGTTCCTTTAATCTCTTTATATTATCTATGTATATAGTTTAAGAATATTCTATAGTGGGATGTATCTATATGACATTTTTTACATTGTTTTTGGATACAGGATCTGCTTGTAGCCCCAGCCGGCCCTCAGTCTTTATGTAGACTAGGCTTGCCACAGTCTCACAGAGATCCACCTGTCCCTGCCCCTCCCCCATATTTCAAGTGCTGTGATTAAAGGTCTGCACAACATGCCTGGCTCTGACTTTCTCTGAAGGACTCAGTGTTAGTTATCCCTTTCCTGCCTCCTCCTCTGTGCGGCCCTCCCATCCCATCCCTTTAACCCTCCTTCTCCATGATTCTTCTTTCCCAAGGCCACTTACTACTTTCCTGGGATCCATGGATTCTCCACTTGAAACATGTGTATCTAATGATGCAAAGGTAGTGTCTATTTACGAGAGAAAACATGGGGCCTTTGTCTCGTTTCTGGTAACCTCACTCAACATGATTGTTTACAGGTTCATCAATTCAACGATGAATTTCAAAATTTCTTCTTAGGAACTAAGTAGGTGTAAATGTTCCATACTTTCATTGTCTTCTCATCAGTTGATAGGAACCTGGACTGTTTCAGTTTTCTAGTTATTGTGAATAGAGCAGCAGTGAACATGTTTGAACAAGTATCTGTGGAGTAGGATCTGCAGTGGTTTGGGCTGAGTTCCAAGAGTTGTATGATGGGATCATGTACTGATGTATTTTGAGTTTTTTGAGGATTTTTCACAATGATTTCCATAGTGGGGAAAGCAGTCGGCACTCACCCCAACAGTGAGTAACTGTTGTGCTTTCTCCACATTCTTGCCAGCGCTTGCCAACCTTAGGATTTTGGATCTTAGCCATTCTACCTGGAATAAGATGAAATGTCAAGGTTGTTTTAATGTGTATTTCCCTGATTGTCAAAGATGTTGAACAAATTCTCAGTATTTCACAGCCATTGGTGTTTCATCTTTGGGAACTATCTGTTCAATTCTTTGCCCCAATTTTTAATTACTATGTTGATTTTTTTGATGTTTAGTTTTTAAGTCCTTCATATTTTATACATATGAGCCCTGTGTGTGCTTCTCATTTTGGAGGTGCCTCTTCAATCTCAATGATGCTGTCTTTTGCCATATAGAAGACTTTGTGTTTTCTGAGTTCCTGTTTGTCAATTGTGGACTTAATGCCTGTGCTGTGGAGTCTCGTTGTGAAAGTCTTTTCCTGTGCCTGTTAGTTTTGGTATATTCCCTACTTTCTCCTCTATAATATTCAGTGTATCGCATCTATGTTGAATTATTTCATGATCTGGAGTTAGGTTTGTGCATTGTGAGAGATAGGAATCTAGTTTCATTCTTCTCTATGTAGCAATCCAGGGTGACTAGCTCCATTTCTTGAGTATATTGTCTCTTCTCCACTGAGTGTTATGGGTCCCTTTGTCAAAAATCAAGTTGTAACTATGTGGATGCAAAACTGTGCCACGCCAGCACGACCTTGGGTCCGAGCTTACTGTGAGAGCCATCGGGATTAAGAAACACCCAGCACACTCTTGGTTGGGTTGAAGAAAACTGCTCTCTTTATTCACTTTAAATTCAAGCTATATACTGTTCAGTTGCTCCACCATGAGCCCCAAGGTAAATTCCAAAGAGGAAGCTTTATCAGGTTAAAACGTTCTGACCCTTACCAGACATCACAAACATATACGTCAGGGTACAACCGACCGCAAGTCTCCGATCACTAGGTCACAGTGGAACAGCTTGTATAAGCAAGTTCCAAAAAGCCCAGAGTGGAGTCATGTACTCAGCTCTAGCAAAATATATTACTTATAAGGATGGGGGTTGTGTCAGGAGGCCTGATTTCCCCACAATTCCCCCTCTTTTATTTTTTATGGACACCCTGTCTTAGGTCATGTGTGGAATCAACCCCTTACCCATCTCTGGAGGGCCTCCTCTCCTGTCTTAGGCGGGGTGATCCTTACACAAGTTGCCGGTCATAGAAATGCCCATAATTTTAATGCAGAGAGCCAGAGCTAGGGTTCAAGGGCATACATTGGAGCAGCCATGATCAAAAGCGGGTTGCCGGGACCCAGACTTTCTTTTAGGTCTGCCTGGTTTAGATTGTTTAGGTTTTGGTCTCAAATCAATGGGAGTCTGATGATGGACCTCTCCATGTTCCATTTCCTCTTGTAACTGTAGCCTTTGGTGATGCATCTGAACAGTATGGGCAGTGGTTCGGTCTATCTGATCTTTAATAAATTTTGTGAGCTTTTGAAAAAGCCAAGGTCCAAATGATAAAACTAACAACATTCCAACGAGGGGGCCTAATACTGATGGCAAAATTGACATGAGCCAGGAGCCTCTCCACCACCCTTCCATGTCCCAGCTAGTAAGCTCCCTTTTTCTCTTTTCTAGGGATTCTCTGACTTTTCCATACTATGACGGGTGACTCCAGTGTGGTCAACATAAAAACAGCATTGTTCTCCAAGAGCAGCACACAATCCTCCCTGTTTAAGAAACAATAAATCTATTTTGTAAAACTACCTCAGACAAGGATACTAAGGACTGCTCAAGGGCTGTAATTCCTTTTTCTAAATTACTAATATCTTTATCCAATTGTTCCCTTAGTTGGCTATACATACGGTTGGTGTTAACAAAAGAGGCAATGCCTGTGCCTGCTCCAGCAACCCCCACTCCTAAAATCAATGCCAAGGACAGGGTCGAGGCAGAAATGGGTTCTCTCTTAATTCGGAAAAGCTCCAAGGAATCAGTCATAGTAGAGGGAGCAAAAGGAAGACCTTCATCCTCAAACTCAGGATATATAGAAATACGGGGAAAAATCTTTAACAACAAACAAACTTGGGGTCTTTTTATCATCTTATCAACAGAAACACATGCTGTCAAGGAATCCTGACAGGCCCACCAATGTCCCTCTGGTGGTTTACAATAATGTTCCAAAAGGGAGACATTAACTCTCGCACTATTATTACAAAAGGTTATCGATGATACATTAAGACCTGGAGAATATAAACAAGTGCCATATCCCAAAACTGTAGGCAAGGAAAAGGAGACATTAGCCTTAAGATGCCAGGGACATTGGCTATAATCAGTTGTAACATTTGGAGGCCCAACAATAGTCTGGGCCACCCCTTCATAAATTGGCAAAGTGGTGGCAATACAGAACCAACAGGAACTGGTAAGATTAGGGGAAGAAGAATTAAGAATATTAAAGGTGGACTTCATCAAATCAAGAACAAATTGAAGGGTAGTGTGTGGGGAGAAAAGGTTGGAGCAGCAAGCTCCCCAATTTTTTGAGTGCTAATATCGATCTTATTGACAACTATTGAGGAAGTATTAATCTTAACCAAGGTGACTTTTTCTACATTAGCAACTGGCAAGGACTTGGTAAGTCTTATCTGGAAATGTATTGAGGTCCAAGTTGGGTAAGTATTAATAGACCATGTTTTTCTTTTAAACCATTCTGATTCTAAAACTTTCCTACCCTGATCAGTAAAATTAATAAGGAGGGATGGCACCAGGAATTACAATCCGGATCCTGTCCTCCTCCTGCTGAGTGGGGATATGTTGGTCTCAAGGTGATATAATCCCAACTAGAGGATGGTTTCCAGTATGCATCCCCTCTAGTTTCACATCCCCATTTAGCTACAAAATGGGATTCCATACCTCCACAAGAGGCTCTCATCTCCTGACGTTGATGTTGGGGGACTACATACAATGTTGGGACCCGGAGAAAATTTCACCTACTTTTCTTATTGCATCCAGGAGTCCTTACATTAAAAGGATCAAAACTGGTATCAGAGGGGGCACTCCCCAGGGCAAAGTATGCCTCCACCCCCCATCCATTAAGGCTCCCCAGTGCCATTTTGCAGAGATCCGGTGTCAAAACTGGCCATGGAACGTTCTGCTGCATGGTAGAGTTGTACCAGATGACTTCTCCAGCCTGGGAATAAACTTGCCAGGTGTAATTCCAGGGTTGATGTTGCAAGTTACTCCCAATGATGACCCGAGGTTGGAGAACTGCCAGTATCACAAGGGAGATTCTCCATGCCATTATTGCCTGAAACGAGAGGAGAAATTTTTGCTACTCAGAGAGATTTTCTCCCTGGTTTTGGGTTATCTGCGTCTCCTTCAGGGGGCATCACCCTCAATTTTTGTCTTGAATTGCCTGATGTTAGGTTATTCAGTACCTCTACAGGACACACGTTCCTGTCTGGTACCCAGATAGGTTTATCTCTCCTGGGTGGGAATATGCAAACTCCCAAAAAGACTCTAGCCAGCATGGGGGTGTCATCTTGCCACTGACCTGTCAATAGGTCTTTCCATTTTACCCAGCCAAGTTGCTGTTGCCTTTTTTCTTTCCAATGTCTTTCCATGGCTGACATTTTTTTATCATCTATAGTCAAAAAATTTTAAATATAAAGAATTTTGGAAAGCTGCACCTGGGGGGACAATACATATTCCCCTTTTTATTTTTTGAAAATATTGTTTAATAGTAGCATGTGTCCTTTCGACAATGGCTTGCCCGGTGGGATTATAGGGAATGCCAAAGGTGTGGTTAATGGAATATTCTTTGCAAAAGGAAGCAAACCTCTGGCTGCTATAAGCCGGACTATTATCTGTTTTTAGGTTAGATGCAATGCCCATATAAGCAAAGGCCTGTAAAGAATGGGAAAGTACATCTTTTATTCGTTCTCCAGAGTGGAGGGAAACAGAGACAACCTTTGAAAAGGTGTCCACAGAGACATGCATGAATTTATTTTTTCCTGCCTCTTTAAGATGGGTAACATCCATTTGCCAAATATGATTAGGTTTAAGTCCTCGTGGATTGACCCCTTCATTAGGCAGATTATGAAAAGGTGCACAATCCAGGCATTGAGAGGTGATTTGAGTAGCAAGGGCTTTGGTGCAGCCAGTATAGTAGCTTAGAGAGGACACATTGAGATGGTATTTTGCATGAAGTTTGAGGGCTCGTTCCTCTGCGGAAGCCACTAGCGGCTGGGTAAGTCTATCAGCCACGGCATTCCCCTCTGTTAGAGGGCCTGGGAGGCCTGTGTGAGCGCGGATATGACCCACAAAAACAGGCTTAGTACAATTCCAAACCTCCTGTTGTAATTGTAACAGTAGGGCTTGAACCCTAGAGGAGGGGGAAACACAAGGAGCCGTTTCTAACGGTCCCACCACTTGGGAAATATAGACACTATCAGTATACAAATTAAAGGTTTCTTCCTTAAATAATTGAAAAGCAAGCAAACAGGCTTGAAGCTCCACCCCCTGGGCTGAAAGTCCCGAGGTTAGGACTGTATGATTTCCCCGGGGGGAGTGCACTGTAGCAAATCCTTTTGAGGAGCCATCAGTAAAAATGGTAAAGGCTTGAGACAAAGGATAACTTTTTATAATCTTTAGGAAAATAACTGGGTGTCTTTTAAAAAACTGTAGAAGAGGATTGGTGGGATAGTGACAATCAAACTTCCACCCAGAGGTGGCGATAAACAGGGACCAACCATCATGAATATTTTGGAGACGGCATAGCTCCTCTGTATTATAAGGAATCACTGCCACCTCTGGGGTTTTACCAAAATATTGTAAAGCAAATTTATAGGATTTCCACAAAAGAGTCAAGACCAGCTCAAAATAAGGTGTTACAACCTTCTTGGGGGAGGATGTTAAATGTATCCATTGTAAGGGCCCCTTTTGCCAAAAAACAGCAGTAGGTGTAAAATGTGAGGGCAAAACAATTAACTTAAAAGGAGCAGTATAATCAAGTTGGCACAGCTGGGCCTCATTTATTGCTTGAGAAAGTATCTCTAAAGCCTTAATTGCCTCTGGGAGAGGTGGGGTCAGGATCTCCTGACCAAAGATCATACAAAGGTTTTAAATCCCCAGTCTTAATAAAAAGAGAGGGGCGCACCCATTGAACATCTCCCCAAAACTTTTGCCAATCATGTAAATTATTTAAATGGGAGGTCTTCAAAATCAACTTTTGGGGGCGCACAATCCCTGACTGAGTTTCATAGCCTAAATAAGATACGGGGAGTGCATTTGTATTTTTTCAGGAGCCAAAATTAATCCCCATCTTTTGAGTAAATCCTGTAAGTCAGGGAAACATTGCAATGCCTGGGTTTTAACAGGGGCGACTAGTAGGATACCATCCATATAGTGAATGATATAAAGAGAAGGATATCTCTTCCTCAAGGGATCCAAAACTGCAGCAACATATGTTTGGCACATTGTGGGGCTATTAGCCATACCTTGGGGAAGCACTACCCATTGAAAGCGCTGAGCTTGTTCTTTAAAATTAATTGATGGAAGGCTAAAGGCAAATCTGGGGCTATCATGAAAATGTAAGGGGATTGAGAGAAAGCAATCTTTGAGATCTATAATAATCAAATGCCAATTTTTTTGAATAGCCATGGGGGAAGGGAGGCCAGATTGTAAGGCTCCCATAGATTGCATAGTTGCATTAATGGCTCTCAAGTCTTGTAAAAGTCTCCATTTTCCAGAGGATTTTTTAATTACAAAAATCAGGGTGTTCCACGGAGAAGTGGAGGGTATTAAGTGTCCAGCCTCAAGTTGTTGTTGGACTAGGGCATGTGCCACCTGCAATTTTTCCTTTGACAGGGGCCACTGTTCCACTCAGATGGGGTCATCAGAGAGCCAAGTTATGGGCAATGGGGCAGGCAGCGGAACAGTGACCCTTAGCAAAAATTTCCCAGTCCAGTAGTGTCTCCAGGGATCCGGGTATTGTCTAATCAGGCTGAAAGAGGCTGTGGGTCCCCCTGAAGCTGTTTTCCCAGGCCTTTTCCAGCCCGCCAACCCCAGACTTCCATTATCTTTGTTGCCTTGGGGGGCAAAATCATAGGCTGGGTGGTGAGGACAACATTCATTTCTTGTAACAAGTCCCTCCCCCACAAATTGGTGGGAAGTCCCCTTAACACATATGGCTGAAAATAGCCTGAATGACCCTCATCATCTCTCCATTTTAGAATTTTTAAGCTCTTTTGCGGTCTAGCTTGTCCTATTCCCTGAAGAGTTGCAGGAGCTGTTTCTATAGGCCAAGCGGTCAGCCAAAAGGTTTCAGATAAAACCGAAACATCTGCCCCTGTATCTAGAATTCCCTTAAAGGGCCAGTCCCCAATATGTATGGTAAGCTGGGGCCGATTCTCCATGGTGGCTGTCCAAAAAATGGCAGGTCCCGTAGACCCAAAGCCCCTGGCACCATGGTGCCGGCACAATGAATTTGTCTCTAACAGAGCGGCCAGGAGTAAAACCAATTGCGCTATCTGCTCCCCTTTAGGGATGGCGACAATTCTGTGAGCCACAGAAACCATGATTTTAATTTCTCCCTTTCCATCCTGGTCTATGATACCAGGGTGTACTTGAATTCCACGAAGAATGGTACTGGAATGCCCGAGAATGAGTCCCACTGTCCCAGGGGGAACAGGCCCATTAATTCCAGTAGGGAGAGCCTGAACTCCCATCTCAGGGGTTAATAGTGTTCTGGTGGAGGGACTGAGGTCCAGCCCTGCACTTCCTGGGGTGGCTCTGAAGAGGCTGCTGAGTGGAAGAGATTTGTTGAGCTGAAGGGATTGTTCTGGGAGGCAAAGTGAATCCGCCCGCTCCCTGTGGAAGGAGTCATAGCCCCATACACATTGGTTCTGGGGCCCTGGGGCAGGGCCCTGTTCCAGTTTCCTGAATATGGTCTCTGGGACCCCGTCATTAAAGGGGGGAGAGGATTGCCCTGAAAGTCAGTTCTGGACAGACAATCATTTGCCCAATGATGACCACGACGACACCGGGGGCACAAGCCGGGTCGGCGGAGTCCCCCTTGTTGATTTCCTGGTCTGTTCTGAGGGCATTCTTTACGGAAATGGCCACGTTGCCCACATTGGAAACAATCGCGGCTCTTAAAGGCTTCTCTCGGGGGTCTCGGGGGCCTCCGCATCTCCCCTCTCCCAAGAGCAGCTGCTAGGACCTGTCCCTGTATAAAATTAGAATCTATATCCCTGCATATTTTTATATAATCATTAAGGCTTTTATTTCGATGGGGACGAATAGCATCCTTGTAATACTTATTTGCATTTTCAAAAGCATGGCTTGTCCAGCTGTCCCAAAGAGGCGTTCCGCTAGTTGTAATAAGCGGTCCACAAAATCTTGAAAGGGCTCAGACGGGCCCTGCAGTATTTTTGAAAGCTGGTCTCCTCCCTCTTTGGTTGGGAGAGCACGCCAGGCAGCTGTAGCCGCAGTGGCGATCTGTGCATAAACTGCAACGTCATACTGTATCTGCTGGGCGATATCTGCATATTGCCCTGTTCCAGTAAGCATTTCAACATTCCTTTCATTTTGTCCTGCCTGGGCATTTAGTACAGCAGTTTGAGCACATCTCTCTTGGAACTCTCCTCTCCAGATTAAGTAATCACCCCCACTCAATGTGGCACGGCAAAGTTGCTGCCAGTTGCCGGGTGTAAAGTTAAATGGAGTGAAGGTATCTACTATGGAGAGTGTAAATGGAGCCTGCGTCCCATAGCTCAGAACAGCATCTTTAAGTTGTTTAATATCCTTGAAAGACAAAGGATTATGGCGTCTGACAAGCTGGTTAGGGTGTTGGGGATCCGGGACCTCCGCCACCGGCGCCGCCAAGGGACAGAAGTGGACTCCTCCGGCTGGCACCCCATCCCTCTCCATAGATAAGGGGGGTGGCCCCAAGGGTTCCCCGAAATAAGGCGGAGGCGCGGACGGCTCCGGTGGGGTCCCTTCCTGATATTTTGAAAAGGAACGGCCTTTGGCAGCACTCATCTTGCGAGTCGTTTTCAGTTTTTTACCTAAAGTTGCTATCTCCTCTTCCAATCCTTCCTCCTCTGAGTCCTCTGCCGAAGTATATTCAGCAGGGTCCTCATAAATAGCCTGATCTTTAAAAGGTTTTTGGTCTATTCTGCCCCCTCTTGAAAGAGTTTCCTCCTCCACACTTAGATTTCCAGAATGTAAAGATTGCTTAGTTTCTGTTTCTTGAAGTTCAGAGAGGAGGGATTTTGTTTCCTGAACCAGTTGCCTAAGTTGCACTCTATCTGTTAGGAGAGCGTCTTTAATGAGCCTCCAAAGTGAAAGAGTAGAAAGAGGGAAAGCCTCCGCACCCTCTTTAGTTAGCAGTTTTTGGAGGTCTCTCCGAACCTCCTCCCAATTTGAGATCTGCAAGTCTCCAGTCGTAAAGAACCAAGGACTTGCCTTTTCAATGGATTTTAAAAATTCCTCTAAGGTCTTATTTTTCACCGCAGTTTTCTGTTCTTCTAAAAGTTTTTTAAGTTGATGCTGTAGCTGTACTTTTCCTGGCTTATTGCCCATTATTATTTTCTATCCTTATTAGCAATATTGCTCTTTAAATTATCCCCAATACGTCCCTGCGCGCCAAGGGACGACACCGTCCGCTTACCCCTGCTTTCAGTATCTCGGTGGGAACCTCCAGATGCCACACCAGCACGACCTTGGGTCCGAGCTTACTGCGAGGGCCTTCGGGATTAAGAAATACACAGCACACTCTTGGTTCGGTTGAAGAAAAATGCTTGCTTTATTCACTTTAAATTCAAGCTATATACTGTTCAGTTGCTCCACCATGAAACCCAAGGTAAATTCCAAAGAGGAAGCTTTATCAGGTTAAAACATTCTGACCCTTACCAGACATCACAAACATATATGTCAGGGTACAACCGACCGCAAGTCTCCGATCACTAGATCACAGTGGAACAGCTTGTATAAGCAAGTTCCAAAAAGCCCAGAGTGGAGTCACGTACTCAGCTCTAGCAAAATATGTTACTTATAAGGATGGGGGTTGTTTCAGGAGGCCTGCTTTCCCCACAAAACTGGGTTCTCACTTTTATTTCATGGATCATTATGTCTGTTTTTAAGCTAGTGTCATTTCTTTTTATTAATGTAGCCGAACAGTATTGTTTGAGATCGGGGATGATATTGTCTCCAGTAGTTCTTTTGATCAGGATTGTTTTTTATATACTAGACTTTTGTGTGCTTCCTAATAAATTTTGCATTTATTTTGTCAATTTCTCTGTAGAATTCTGTTGGTATTTTAATCAGGATTTCATTGAAATAGTAGATTGATGTGTGACTGAGTGGATAAGTGTCTGCCTGTTACATTTTTGTCCTCTTGTGTTAGAAGTGAGCTGTCATAAAAATTTTTTGCTGTGAGGTGTCAGTTACATCCAGCCACACAGTCCACTGAGGAAGATGCCACGTCAAGCCACCTCCTCTCTAGGTCCACAGTGACCAAGCGAAGTATGACCTTGCCACTTTACAGTTTGGGTAAACAGCGTTTATTTGGGCTGTTACAGCGGGGCAGGAAGGTTCCTCTACTGAGATCGTACAACAAATTCCCCATTTCCTCTGGGACCTGGTGAGCTGCTGCCAGCCATCCAACATGGCCAAGGTGCCAGTCTCCTCCTGGCTTCTTACACTCACCCCTTAGTCTCTCCCACATGTACAACTCAGGTCACTGGTTGGTTGGGAGGGGTCACTTTTACTCTGCTTCTCTCTTTGTACTGAGCACCAACAGTGAAGTTGTTTGTGCTGTCGTTGAATGTGTGGTCTGTCTTGCTTGCCAGTTAGACGAAAAAATTCATACAACATCTCGAGAGCACAGAAGGATTCAAACAGGAGCTCAGAGAACAGGTTAGAAAATGACCAAAAACAACAACAAAAAAGAACAAAAACCAAGAGCCTGAGGTAGGGATTAAGTGTTTCCTTGCTATTTCTTCTCATTTATCATTTTCTTATGAAGGGAATAGAGAGGTTTATAAGACTTTAAGTAAACTTAGGAGGCGGGAGAAATGGCTCAGCAGTTGAGAGCACTTGCTGCTCATATAGAGAACCAGAGTTCAGTTTCCAGGACCATGTCTGAGGCTTACAACTGCTTGTAAATCCAGTACCAGAGAATCTGACTTTCTCTTCTGGCCTCTGAGAGAACTAAATACACAAGGCATTCTCTCAGAGCCATATACATACAGGAAAAGAAAAATAATGTTCTTTGTAAAAGTAGACTTAGGAGGCTCAGGAATCTCCTGAAACAAGGTTCACAGTGCTGCTCACCAACATTATATATACATATAAAGATTAACATATTGACACTATCAAATACAAAAGATGTTGACGCTGTAGACTTGATGTTCCCCAGTAGTTGTTCAGGAACCTTTCTAGATGGAGCTTTTGTGAGTCATTACTCGTTCTGTGGAGGGTTTTCCTTGATACAGCTGTGTTTCTGGCAGATGTGGTCCTGTCTCCTTCTCGAGTCAATCCACAAAACTAAGCTTTGGTAGAATCATTTACTTTGAGTGTCATACTCTCTGGTATGAATACACATGGAACCACCTGCCCATGAGAAAGTTCTAATTTGGAGAAATTTTGAATCCATCCCCAAGGTCCGGGTATGGAGTGTGCGAGACCCATTGTAGGTTCCATTTTCATGTAGTGCTGGGGAAATGGCAGGTGGAGGCGCGACAGATCTCCAGTTATGTGGAAGGCAATTTTGTCAACAACCTTACCCATGGCATCCAATCTAGATTAATGCAGTTCTGCCTGACAAAGTGAAACCCAGTTTCATTTTGGAGACACCTATTGTGATTCTGGATAGTAAAATGGAGTGATGTGGGGTGATGTTCACAAAGGCACTAGCTTTCAATTGTCCTTGTTGAAAAGTCTTCTGGGGAACTGAAGGCCTGGCCAACAGTGATTTTTCTCAGATAAGTGTCTATATCCGGCTTACAACTGCAGTTCATGTCATTTTGTTAAGACTGAAGATGAGGATTCTACGTTGTTCTAAAAGTGCTTGTCTTATAACACACCACTGTTGGTTAGGAATTATTTTGATGATGTATTTTATCCTGATCACTACGGGACAGGCTGCAAATGTTTTGGCCTGATTTTCTTTTAGTTGTAAATTTTTATTTTGTGTATAATATGTATGTAGATGAATTTGCATGTCACAATTATCAGGGGAGCAGCCTTTTGTTTTCTGTTCTGTCTTAAAATTGTTGTGCGTTTCAGGGATCAGATTCAGGTCATCAAGCTTGTATGCCAAGGCCTTTACTTACTGAGCTATATCCCTGGAATCTGACCACTGAGTTTTAATGGTCAGCAATTAATTTTGTTACTTTGTCTTTAATTTTTGGAAGTCCTTGGCAGTGTTAGGCCAAACATGACTTTGTTGTTCTTTGAGTGTGACAACTGGTAGACACTTGCTGATCCTAATCAGTGTTTTGTTGAGTACAACATTGTGTGGTGTCCTGATTCATGAATTTTTCTCCAAGAGTATACAGGGAGAGCATGAACTTTCATGCCCTTGCCGCCTGCCTTTTCTCACTCCAATCCTTTCTCCCTCCCTCTTTTCTTCATAACATGACTTGAAGAACTGAAATCATGTGAACCTTCTGTCTCATTCTCTGTCGGAGCTGTGTACACACGTAAACATGACTGCCTATATTGAGTTCTTTCTGAAGTATAATGTCACCTTCCTCTACTTAATATATTTATATGTATATTTGCTAAAACCTTGAACACTAATGTTATAGTATCTTTACATAGTGATTGTGTATCATATTTATTATTTGATTAAAACTATACATGGGCTGGAGACATGGCTCAGAATTTAAGAGCATTGTCTGCTCTTGCAGAGGACCTGGATTTGACTCCCAGCACTCTCACAGCTACTAGCTTTCATTGGTAACTCCAGACCAGGGAATCTAAAGCCATCTGCTTAACTCCGAAGGCATTGTACAATACAGCTGCATGTAATAAATGCAGGCACTGTACTCATACCATTAAATAAGAAAAATATATAAGCATAATTTTTGTAATTTGTGCTTGTGTAAACTAGTCATAGCATATGTTATTTCTTTTGAGAGCACATACAATAGGCTAATTTCCACATTTAAGGAGGTGTGACAGCATGTGTGAATACTGCCCAACAGGATAAGTCATTACACACAATGTCTGTTATTATTTGACGTCACAGGAGCTGATCAACTAGTTATCTCTGTGAATCTTGGCTAAATCAATAGACCTTTCAAAGACAACATTTCATCATATACTGTAGACTTTGTATAGTCACATATGCTAGGTGATTTATCATTTGTTTTTAAGCTGTCTGTGCCAAATGTTAAATTTCCTCATGCCATGGAAAGTTAATAATCGTGAGCAGGAATTTCTATGGACAAGCAGGCTCTTGGATGCTGATTGCCCTGTGTTCTGCCAGACTTTCCTAAGACAGGAAGAAGATATGTGCTGTAGAATGACAATTGGGGCAGAGCACCAGCACATCCTGTGTTCTGTGCCCAATAGTGAGAGGAGAGTCCCTGCAGCGCTCTTTCTTTCAGAACAGCTCAAAGGTTGCATTAGAATTTCTCTGTCATGAAAGAGAAATGTGTAGATAGTACATGACTGTAGGACCACGTTATCAATGGACTTTATGGAATACTTAGGATTCTGTCACATTTGAGGATGTCGTGGTGAACATCACCCAGGAAGAATGGACCTTGCTAGATCCTTCTCAGAAGAATCTGTACAGAGATGTGATGCTGGAAACCTGCAGGATCCTCACTTTTATAGGTAAAAATATTTTCCTACCTTCTCTTAGTGTACTGAGCAACAAGCGTTCACATAAATTGATGTTCTTATGTGATTTGAATATGGAAAGGTGTTGGAAACCAAGTGACCTCTGTCTTGCCCTTCTGCAAATGTAACATCCTGACACTTGTTGATACCAATTATTGTTAACCAGTCTCTTAAGTGCCTCTTAGAGTTTCTTATTGTTTATTAAACAAGGTCCCCCACCCATAGCTGCCTTTGGCTGCACATACTCTTGGCTCCTGGTTCTTCCAGTGATTTGTTTTCTAGCAATCTTGGCCACCACGCCCCATCTAGCCCCTGCCTGCACTTAGTATCTCCTTCCTGATATTCACATAACCTTATGGTGGGTTTTTGTCTCTGTTAATTACCACATTCCTGTATGGGTGCCTGACTCCCTTAAATTACAAATACCCCCTAGAAGAATAAAGATTTGCCGATTTGATCAGAAGACTGTCTTGTCGGCCCTCCGTGTTCCTTTTTGTCTCTTTCATCCCAGGTTTCTGAGGACTCGTGCTCTGTTCATGCCCTGCCGGCCGGAGCAACTGGCGCCCAATATGGGGCTCAACCACCCCTCGATTCCTGTGAACACCGTCCAACACTTTGACCAAGGTACCCTCCCGAGCTTTGCTACCGAGATTCTTCTCTTCAAGGTGCCTTCCCAAGCTTTGCTACAGAGATTTGTCTCTTCAAGGCGCCTTCCCAAGCTTTGCTACAGAGATTCGTCTCTTCAAGATGCCTTCCCGAGCTTTGCTACGGAGATTTGTCTCTTCAAGGTGCCTTCCCGAGCTTTGCTATGGAGATTCGTCTCTTCAAGGCGCCTTCCCGAGCTTTGCTACAGAGGTTTGCCTCTTCAGGGTACCTTCCCCATTTTTTATGGACGGTGAATGGTGAGTTTTGCTATCGGACTAGGGACAAGTAAGCATGACTTGCTTGTTATGGGCCTCCAAGAGGCCCTCAAGGTACGAGGAGTTAAAGTTAGGAAAAAAGACTTGCTTCATTTCTTTCAATTCTTAACTGATGTCTGTCCATGGTTTCCTCAGGAAGGTGCTATTGATGAAAAACTATGGGCCAGGGTTGGTGATTGCCTTAAAGATTATTACAAAACCTTCAGCTCAGAAAAGGTTCCAGTCACGGCCTTTTCCTACTGGAGCCTCATGGACGATGTTCTTAAAGCTTATGGTGCTTTCCCAGATATTCAAGATCTCGTTAAGGAAGGGGAGGAGACCTTAGAAAGGCTTTCCAGGCCACCCTCTGAGATGCCTTCCCCATGTCCCTCTGTTATTATTAATGTTGATTTGCCCACGGATCCTGAACCAATTGCACTTAACCCGGGATCCTCCACCTTTCTGGAATCACCAAAGCAATTCTATCCCTCCCTGGCAAACATTCAGGGTCCCTTGTGTTTGGGGCAACAGGATCCTCCCCCACAACTGTTAAATATATCCTGCCTTTCTTCTGTTGAGCCCTCCCGGCTGCTTCCTCCTTGCCTACCATCTTATTGTACCTCCGGCCCCCCCTTCAGTCAGGGCCTCTTGGAACCTCCCATTGCGCCTGTGTTACCAGGCACTAGTTCAGAGATCATTGCCCTTCGCAAGGCCCTAGAAGAAAAAGAGACTCAGTTACAACTCCTCAAAAAATTAATTGCCGTTACTGAGGAGCTTTCTGCTCTCCAAACCCCTTCTAAAGCCTCTTCAAAGAAAAAACTGGAAACAAAACTATCCCCTTTACAACACGCAGTCGATCTGTTGCTGCTGCTTTTAATCCTGCTGGCTCAGACAACCCCGGGTTGGATAAGTAAGAGGGCTGCCCTCTGCCATCGCCCTCTCATCCCGATCCCTCCTCTCTGTCTCACCTCTCCTTGCACCTTGGTGCCTCAGAGTCTGATTCTGAACAAGATGAGGAGCTGCCTCAACCTGCCCTCCAAAAGTATAAACCTTTAAATGTAAAATTCCTTGAGAAACTTAAATCAGCTGCTGCCAGTTATGGAGCAACAGCCCCATTTACATTGACACTTTTGGAGAGCTATAGTAAGACATGGTTTACACCTAATGACTGGAGTCGTGTTGCCCGTGTGGCTCTTTCATGCGGGGACTTTATTCTTTAGAAAACTTTGTAGAAGTTTGTAAGAACCTTGCTCACCAGAACTTGCAAAGACCTTCCTCAAATACCTGGTCTTTTAAGAAACTCATGGGGGAGAGCCCTTATAATACTGACGAGATTCAATCTGCATTTCCGCCTGGGCTCCTTACTCAAATCCAGACAGCCTGTTTAAATGCCTGGAGGCACTTGCCCCCTAAAGGCCTGGTAACTACTTCCATAGCCAAAATTCACCAGGACTCTGAGGAACCCTTCAGTAATTTTATCAGCTGCATTACTGAAGCAGCTGAACGCCTCTTTGGAGAAGGAGAGACTGATAGTCCCTTCGTTAAACATCTGGCTTTTGAAAATGCTAACCATGCCTGCCAAGCTGCAATTCGCCCACATAAAAATAGTAGCCTTTCTAAGTATATCAGACTCTGCTCAGGTTTTGGATCCTCAGATGCACTGGGACTAACAATTGGGACGGTCTCACATGACGTGCCCCTCTCCCAGCTTCAAAGAACTCGCTTTAATTGCAAACAGCCAGGCCGTTTCTCTAGGGAGTGCACTGCCCCTCGGGCCCAGGCCCTCCCCCATCCCCGCCACCAACCCGCACCTGCTATAACGTGCCCTCGATGTAAGAGAGGCAAGCATTGGGCTTCCTCATGTCAGTCTAACTCCCCCTTACAGGATCAGCCTATTTCTTCCCGACAGCTGGGAAACTTCCTTTGGGGCCAGCTCCAGGCCCCTTTTCTGAGACAAGCCCCTGGAGCTGTCAGGGTTGTCCGTCTGCGAGCAGCCCAGCTTGCTCCCCACAATTCGTTTGCAAACTCTGGCGAGCCGCAGCAGGCAGTGCAGGATTAAGCCTCTGTGCCTCCTTTGGCACAATATTAACTGCTTCTGAAGGTCCCCAAGCCATAAAGACAGGGATTTTTGGCCCCCTGCCCCCCAACATGTTCGGCGTTATTCTTGGTAGGGCCAGCGCCACCTTACAAGGTATCCAAATCACCCCTGGAGTGGTTGATGATTACACAGGGGAGATTCAGGTTATGGCCTCTGCCTTGGCCGGCTTGCAAGCTATTTCCCCAGGGGACCATATAGCTCAGCTTATTCTACTTCCCCTTTCCAAAATAAACAATATCTGCTATAAAAACATAAGGATTCTGACCCCCCTTGGTCTTCAGATATATATTGGATACAACAGCTCTCCCCTAATCGCCCCTCCCTCAAATTATTCTTAAATGGAAAATCTTTTCTGGGATTATTAGAAACGGGGGCGGATGCCATGGTAATTTCCAAAAATGATTGGCCCTCTTCTTGGCCTCTTACAGCTTCCTATACCCAGTTAAGCGGCATTGGACAGTCTACCAATCCTCAAATTAGCTCCCAAATTCTAAATTGGACTGATGAGGAAGGAAATTCGGGCACAGTCACCCCTTTTGTGGTCCATGGGTTGCCTGTTAATTTATGGGGACGTGATATTCTCTCCCAAATGAGTGTCATTATGTGTAGCCCTGATGAAATTGTTACAAAACAAAAGCTCCAACGGGGATATGTCCCTGAGGTAGGGCTTGGAAAAATTTTACAGGGAATAAAACAACCACTCCCTATTGCTCGTAATGCAGACAAACTGGACATTAGCGCTTCGCCTTTTTCCTAATGGCCATTGACATTCCTGCCCCCCATACTCTATATGCTGAAAAAATCTCCTGGGTAACTAACAATCCTGTATGGGTTGATCAATGGCCTTTATCAAAAGAAAAGACACAAGCAGCTATTGCGCTAGTGCAGGAGCAACTTGCTGCTGGTCACTTAGAACCTACTAACTCTCCATGGAATTCACCCATCTTTGTTATAAAGAAAAAATCTGGCAAATGGCGATTGCTACAGGACCTGCGGGCAATCAATAAAGTTATGCTTCCCATGGGAGCCCTTCAGCCAGGGCTTCCTTCACCTGTGGCCATTCCCTCAGGTTATATTAAAGTAATTATAGACTTAAAAGACTGTTTTCTTACCATCCCCCTCCATCCGGATGACAAGCCTCATTTTGCCTTTAGCATACCTCAAATTAATTTTCAAGGGCCTATGCCATGCTACCAATGGAAAGTGTTGCCACAAGGCATGGCCAATAGTCCAACCTTGTGTCAAAAATTTGTTGCCCTCGCCATAGATCCTATTAGAAAATGCTGGCCTGCTGTATATATTCTTCATTATATGGATGACATTCTCTTAGCTGCTGCCTCTAAGGATACGCTCTTTTCCTGTCTGGGAAGCTTAATGTCAAACCTAGCCCAAAGAGGTCTTCAGGTCGCCCCAGATAAAATACAGCTCTCAGACCCTTATTTTTATCTGGGGTACGAACTTCGCCAAGAAAAGGTTCTAACCCCGCGCATTCAGTTGCACACCTCTCATTTAAAAACACTCAACGATTTTCAAAAGCTACTGGGGGACATACAATGGCTTCGGCCTTTCTTACGCCTGGCCCCAGAAGTCCTGGCCCCCTTATTGATATTCTTAATGGAGATCCTAAGCCGCTTTCCCCAAGACAGCTTACACCACGAGCCCAAAAGACTTTAGACATAATCAATGATGCTATAAACGCCCAGTCTGTATATCAGGTTGATTACACTCGTCCCTTAGCCTTTATAGTCTACTCCACTAGTTATGCACCTTCTGGAGTATTTTGGCAGAACTCCCCTAGGAGCAGGCAAGGACACCCCATTCTTTGGGTTTATTTGCCTGCCTCTCCTCATAAGGTTCTTGCTACATACCCAGTTTTGGTAGCCCAACTAATTATAAAAGGCAGAAAGCTTAGTCGCCAATATTTTGGCAAGGACCCTGACTCTTTAATTATTCCTTATGGCCCAGATCAACTTAACTGGCTCCTTCAAACCATTGACGATTGGCCAATAGCCCTCTCCACCTTTACAGGAACGATAGATAACCATTACCCACCTAATCCTTTAGTTCAGTTTGCTACTTCTCATCCCTTTGTTTTTTCAAAAAATACCTCCTCTGTGCCTTTACATGATGCTATTACCATATTTACAGATGGCTCAGCAAATGGTACTGCCTCCTATGTTGTCAATAATCACCCTACTGCCTTTCCGACCCCGTATACCTCAGCACAGTTGGTAGAGCTGTTTGCCACTTTTGTAGTTTTTGAAAAATTTCCCAATCAGCCTTTTAGTCTTTATACTGATAGTGCCTATGTTGCCCTCTCTGTTCCCCTATTAGAAACAGTTCCCTTTATAAAGCCCTGTTCTAATGCTTCCTCTCTTTTTCTTAAAATTTGTTCACTCATTTGCTCCAGAAACTGTCCTTTTTATATAGGCCATTTGCGAGCCCATACGGGGCTTCCAGGGCCACTGTCTCAGGGAAATATAATTGCATATGTGGCTAAACAACAACTGATAGCCTTGGTATCCCTTGACCCTATCTCTCAAGCACAGCAGGCCCATGCATTACATCACCTTAACTCTCAAATGCTATGCCTAGCTTTCAAAATTACATGTGAACAAGCCAGGAACATTGTACAAGATTGCCCCAGCTGTGCTACTTTTCTCCCAGTCCCCCATCTGGGGGTAAACCCATGGGGTTTTATTCCCAACGAAATATGGCAAATGGACGTCACACACCTTAATGACTTTGGAAAATTGAAATATGTCCATGTCACCATTGATACCTTTAGTGGCTTCATATTTGCTTCCCTTCATGCTGGAGAGGCCCCCAAAAATGTTATTGTACATGCCCTTCAGTGCCTCTCCATCATGGGTCTCCCCAAAACAATAAAAACTGATAATGGTCCAGGATTTACAGGAAAAAAATTCCAATCCTTTTGCCACCAACTCAATATTTGACATGTTACTGGCATTCCTTACAACCCTCAGGGACAGGGCATTATTGAACGAGCTCATCAGACCTTAAAGGCTACAATTTACAAAATAAAACATGAACCTTTTTATGAAACCCGCGGGTCTCCCTGTAACATTCTTAATCATGCCCTTTTTATTGTTAATTTTCTCTCTTTAGATAATCAGGAACACTCAGCTGCTGACCGCCTCTGGCACCCCCAAACTAAAAGTTATCATGCCATGGCAAAATGTCGAGATCCATTGACTTCACAATGAAAGGGGCCAGACCATGTTTTGATTTGGGGCCGAGGCGCAGCTTGCATTTATGACCAACAAGAAGGGAGTGCTAGATGGCTCCCTGAAAGGTTACTAAGGTAAGTCAATATAAGTGTGTCCAGGGACGAGGGCTCCCCCTCTTGAGACCTTTTCTCTCTCTCTTTTGTTCTAGGACCTCGGCATGTTAGAGTTGTAAATACCTTGCCTCTAGAGTTAAAAAAAATAAAAGTTCAAAAGGCATTCTATTCCTTTGGCTTCTTGCCACCAGCCTTCCCCTAGTTGTAAAATATGGCTAGCCTAAGGGCTTTCATGTCTGTCTTTCGTTCCCGTCTCTTGTGATTTGGCAACATCCGGATTTTGTCATTTGTCTGTGTCTGTTTTGTCTTAAATGTTGTGATTGTCTTGTTATGGCCAGAGTGAGATAAAAAGTGTCAAATTGCCACTACTTTAAATGTAAAATCAAGCAGTTATTCAAGAGTCTTTGAATCCCAAAGAAAAAGAGGAGAGAGAGGAGGATTTACAGGGCGTGGTTGAATGAAAGCTGTTAAATATCTGATAGAGGATTTTCCACCATTTATTGTCCAGCAAGGCCTGAGGCTGAGCTAAAGATAAGATACTTAAAATATGTGGCACTTACCAGGTGTGGTTAAATCTCTGTCCTACAACAGCTCAAGGTTGAGCAGGCCTTTTCTCTTGTTACTTACTCTGGGTTAAATCATGTAAATTTCGCCAGCTCCACACCTTGCCCTAGGGTGCCTTGCTTTCAGAAACAATTCAGCCCCTTTGCAGCTTGTAGTTTCTGCCCCGAGGAAATGGCTCAAAGATAACATGCTTACTTAGCATATACAAGGTTATGGGATCCATTATTGTCTATAAACTCTATGCTTGCATTTAAACAATACAAGCACAACTGATCTTTTTCCAAACTGTTGTGCACCTAATGATTTCTATACTATGGTATTTTACTACACAGCAAAAATGAATACAAAATTAAAATGAATGTTTCTATCCCTGCTAGTAATTACTAAACTCAACAGCTCTTCTGTCCCATGTAAACCACTGAGTTTAAAAGTAATAAATCTTTGTATGTAAGTTTTTAATAATACGGAGAGATTGACTCTAAAGCTGGATTGGCCCCCAGCCTTAGATTCAATTCTACTCGTTATGGGATAAGGCTGGCCACCTTACCCTATAACAAGTAA
Source organism: Eospalax fontanierii (assembly GCA_035773235.1). Taxonomy (NCBI): domain Eukaryota; kingdom Metazoa; phylum Chordata; class Mammalia; order Rodentia; family Spalacidae; genus Eospalax; species Eospalax fontanierii. The sequence goes on from CM069534.1 coordinate 81,075,162, forward strand.
AAGAACAAACAATACAGCCTCAGTGCAAAGGACATTGTGCTGTTGATGGTAACTGAGGGATAAATTAATTTTAACAGATTATTATTCATCTTCCTCCTATATTTTAAATGTTATTTCATCTCATGGTCCCAAGACAGCTGCTCATCTAACTAGAGCTAAGCATAATAAGTTTTTGTAAACAAAAAAGTCATATACCATACAATATAAAATATTTAACTGGGTGCCTTTTAGAAGTAAAAATGTAATTTCTATTATATACCATGTGCTTATCCGTAATTATGGCCAATGCCCTTACTAGGATAAAGGAAACCATGTAGTCAGGTCTCCATATCTTAAGTATGTAATTTCATCAATATGGCGACACAGTCCCATGGCCTGACTGCCACTCTGGACAAAACTTTTCAAAATGGCGATAACCTACTTGACCTTGCCGCCATCTTAATCCAGCCACAGGGCATAATTCAAAATGGCCACACCCAGGAATTTACTGGTTCTGTAGAACTCCAGGAGATCATGATAATCTAAAAATCTTCTAAACCACAGGCAGTTAATCACATCTCCTAATCCTATTGCAAGCTGTTTTTTGTTTTGGTTTTCATTTTAAATTCTTCATAAAATCATAAAAACAAAGGCTTCTCACATGAACTTTTATATACATTCACTAGTTATTACAAGAAACTATTTTAAATTCTGAGGTTCATTTATATAATTTATCAAATTTAAGGAAATTAATTTAGATTTTAACATTTTTATATGGTATATTCACTTATTTCTAAATGTTACCTGGTTAAAGCTTACATGGTTTTTAAGAAAACTTAAAAAGGTTTTTCTAGCCATAAGCCTCCAAGACTAACTAGGTACAAAGTGAGCTGATGTTTTGTAATGACTAAACCTAGAAAGCTCATGTGAATTCACAGTACTCCAGTACCAAACTGTGGGGCCCTGGCCTCCCTTATATGCCTTTTTCCCTGTTAAATTCCCGGCCAGGAACTAGCTTCAGTTTGTCAGCTGCAGTTGCTCAGAGGACAGCTTGACCTTTAGAGGCCTAGCTACAATTGCTAAACCAGGTGTGGTCCAAACCAGGTGTGGTCCAAACCAGGTGTGGTCACACACTCGGATGCTCACTGGGGGCCTGAACCTTCCTCCCTTCCCAAACCCTCCATAGAGTTTCCTACAGTAAATCACTCGCATCTACTGGGTGACATCCTAAAAATAAACAAACGCCTTTTTGAGTAGATAATATTGATAGATCATTATGTGCTGTTTAACAAAAAGAGAGAGAGAGAGAGAGAGAGAGAGAGAGAGAGAGAGAGAGAGAACAAAACAGCCTGAGAGTAAAGCCATTCTGTTAAAATAAAGTAAAAATTATTTTTTATAAAGTAAAATGTTATTAAGATAATGTTACACAGCATTCCTGAGTCAAATAACTGCCATCCTCATGACTTCAGCTGTGTCTATTTACAAATTTCATCAGCTGTATGTAATTTTGCCCTAATCAAAAGTGATCTCCTGCATTTAGGGAAAAAATTAACTACAGATCACCTTATACCTGTAAACTTTAATATGATCAAACATTGGTTTAATACTAAAGTCTTAAAAAAGGGAGTAAAACATTACATAGTACTCCCAGTAAGACAATTCTAATGTTATTACATATTATGGTATCAGTGGTTTAAATGGTCTGAAGAACAAATATATGTTTGGTTTTTATATTAAAAGTATAAATTTATAAAAATATTACTTTCTCCAGTGCTTTGCCGCATTTGGCTTGCCCCAAAAAGTGGAGGCCTTACAGCCCACAGGGACAAGCTATCATGGACCACAATTACAAAGACAAAAAGGGGGAATAGAGAGTCTGTGACCCCACGTTCAGCTCCAACTAGCATTGTTTAAAATTTGCCAAAATAGAACCTAAATTTGTCAAACGTTGGAGTAAATAAGAACAGCAACCAGAGGTACATGGCTTTGTGCTCCCTATGGATGAGCCACAGTCTTTTTGGATCCTGGCAAAAAAATTAAAATATTACAAGACCAGAGACCAAATAGATCTATGAAAAGAAAAAGAAAGAAATCTAACCCCTTAGCCCCTGAGGCCTATGTTTTCCTTTCACAGGTTGCCACAACTGCCAAAAACCTACTATGGATCAACTTGGAATTGAACAGGACAAACCTCCAACACCCACCAGCAGACTGCAGTCCAATTCGGCATCACCTTGAATAGCCAGCCAGACAACCGCCTTCACAGCACTGGACACTTGGTGGCCTGACCTACTTGGCCAGAGGGAACTGGGACATTGGTGACTGGGACAGATATGGGGGGACAAAATGCCTAAACCCCCAGGAAGCTAAGACAATGTACAAAACAGACTTAACACCATGTATTATTGCAGACCTTTTTCAGGGGAAAAATGATTCCTATGTGTTACCAATAGTACTGTACAGAAAATGACAACCAGTTATATCTAACAAACTTATGGGGTTAATCGAGGCCCTTTTATTGGATTTTTTTGTTTGTCAGCTTTGGACTCTTGGTATTTAACAGAGTCATGACCTTTGTACGACAGCAGCTTGACTCCATGGCATCAAAACCCGTTTAATTATGTAATTATAGACCAAGGTCTTGGAACGCCCTATATATACGTGCATATTTAGAAAGCTCAGGGGCTTCCCTGCACCTCATGAGCAAAAGGCTGCCATTACTTGAGAGTGTCAGATAAAGTACTGTAAAGAGAATATCCATAACTGGATATGTCGGGGTCTCTTAAAGACATGCCTAACTGCAAGGAGGTTCATGTCAAAAAAATAATAACTCAAAAGCTCTCCCCAGCAAAAGACATGATTGCCTACAAAAGGCCATGGGGGTTAGGTCTCTGTCTTTCTCTCCATCTGCAGCCGTTACCACCACTCAGGGACCAAGCCTCGATCTTTTTAATTTTTCTAGTAAAAGGGTGGAGATGTCGGAGACCAAGTGACCTCTGTCTTGCCCTTCTGCAAATGTAACATCCTGACACTTGTTGATACCAATTATTGTTAACCAGTCTCTTAAGTGCCTCTTAGAGTTTCTTATTGTTTAGCAAACATGGTCCCCCACCCATAGCTGCCTTTGGCTACACATGCCCTTGGCTCCTGGTTCTTCCAGTGATTTGTTTCCTAGCAACCTTGGCCACCATGCCCCATCTATCCCCTGCCTGCCCTTTTAGTATCTCTTTCCTGATATTCACATAACCTTATGGTGGGCTTTTGTCTCTGTTAATTACCACATTCCTGTATGGGTGCCTGACTCCCCAAAATTATAAATACCCCTAGAAGAATAAAGATTTGCTGATTTGATCAGAAGACTGTCTTGTCGGCCCTCCGTGTTCCTTTTTGTCTCTTTCATCCCAGGTTTCTGAGGACTCGTCCTCTGTTCATGCCCTGCTGGCCGGGGCTGAAAGATAAGAGTTAAATACATAAATCAGGCATGGGTCATATTCACTAAAGCTACAGACTAAGTTTTCAGTAATTTCTAATTCATTAAACTTCTCTTTGACCACATTTTAGGAAAGAGAAGTGAAGATGAGAATATTAAACACTATTGTCAAAATTCTGGAAAATATTTAAGGTAATTGTAAAATGTCAAAGGAAACATTCTCTGAAGTCATTTTTAAAAGACTTTAATTTATTCTATTGTGTCTCTTTTTGTGTCTGTCTTTGCTTCAAACCGTTTGTACAGGACATTTAATGTGAAACAGTACTAGGAACATACATTAAAAATGTCACTATTTTATTATAGCTCTGTGGGAACTATATTATAGAACTAATTATCAATGTATTGACTCTCTAGCCACAGAGATGTGGCAGAAGACATAGAATTATATAATTTTGTGAATAGTATGTGACCTACACTTTGTAATAAATGCTAGTGAATTGACTTTTGCTAATATGTTTATCGTTTTTACAGAAGCTCAAAGTTCAAGACATTCTTTGAGCATCAAGAAAATCATCAGGATGGAGAAACCTTTACTTGGATAGCCAAAGCCAATATGACCATGAAAATTTCTAGTGACCTAACACCATACGAAAGCAATGTATGTGGAAAGGTTTCCATGTGTCATTCACCCTTTAATAACCGTCCTCCCTCTCACTCTCAGTACAAGTCATATGAACATGAGGAACATGAAAATAAGCCCATTAACTCTCACTCCCTCACAAGCTGTCAAAGATACATCAGAACTCACACTGTGGATGGACCTATTGAATATAAGACATGTTTAAATTCTTTTGATCTCCAACATTTGTTGGTAAAAGATCAAGGAACTCACAATGCAAAAAACCTGCACCAATACAAAGAACCTAGAAAGGCCTCTGCTTATGGCACTTCACTTCACACATCTGGAGGAACTGAAACTGTAGGAAAGCACTTGATTCCTTCCACTTTTCTTTGAGGACATGAAACAATCCTTAGTGTTGAAAAACTCTATGCATGTAAACATTGTGGAAAAGCCTTTAAACAATACGGTCACCATCGGGAGCATGAAAGAATTCATACTGGAGAAAAACCATATGATTGTACACATTGTGGAAAAGCCCTTAGATGTCAGAGTTATTTCCAGGTACATGAAAGAATTCATACTGGTGAAAAACCATATGAATGTAAACATTGTGGTAAAGCCTTTGCATATTCGTCTAATCTGCAAGGTCATGGAAAAATTCATACTGGAGATAAACCATATGAATGTAAACAATGTGGAAAAGCCTTTAGATGTCAGAGTTATCTTCAGTTACATGAAAGATTTCATACTGGAGAAAAACCATATAAATGTAAAGAGTGTGGTAAAGCCTTTATGTGTCAGTTTAATCGTCAAAACCATGAGAAAACTCATACTGGAGGAAAACCATATGAATGCAAACAATGTGGTAAATTCTTTAGATTGAAGTATTCTCTTAAAATGCATGAAAAAATTCATACTGGAGAAGAATTGCATAAATGTAAACAGTGTGGTAAAGCCTTTGTAAGTCAGTTTCATCTTCAAAGCCATGAGCAAATTCATACTGGAGAAAAACCATATGGATGTAAACAATGTGGTAAAATCTTTAGAATGAAGCATCATCTTCAAAGCCATGAAACAGTTCATATTGGAGAAAAATTGTATAAATGTAGACAGTGTGGTAAAGCCTATAAATTTAAGGGGGATCTTCAAAAACATGAAAAAACCCATATGGGATAGAAACTGTATGACTGTACAGAATGTGGTAAAGCCATTACACTCGACAGATACCTTGAAGAACATGAAACAACTCATACTGTAATGAAACCCTGTGTCAGGAAACAATGTGATAAAGACATTAGATGTAATAATTGCATTCAAAGACATTTGACAGCACATAGTGGAGAGAAATCCTAAGCCTGAAAACAAACAATGTGGGAAAAGCCTTTAGATGTCACAGATATCTTCAGTTAAGTGAAAAATTCATACTGGAGAAAAACCACACGAATGGAAACAATGGTAAAGATGTCACAGTGATGGCCACAGACACGACAATTCATGCTAGACAAAACTGTGAATAGGAGCAGTGTGGAGAAGGGTTTACACATCACAGCCATCTTTACTTGAGAAAATTCATATTTTCGTAAACCTATGAAAGGAACAGTGTGGTAAGGCCTTTAAATCTTATAGTTATCTTCTTTTCTGGGAAAAATCACTTTAGACCAAAACCCAATGACTAAAAGCAATGTAAATCCTACATAGTTTCTTAACTTACATGAGAAGATTCAATCCGGAGGTAACCCCTGACAGAGCAAAGAATGTGGAGAGTATTACATTTCACAGTACAGTAGAGTTATAAGGGGAACTGAATCATGTCTAAGAACCTTGTGAACAAGGTCTCTAGTTGTTAAAATCCGTCAATACAAGGATAGAGCAGTTTCACAGCTCAGTGCTCTGTCAAAGCCAAATAACTCCTGGAAGAAACTTCCTAGAAATGTAAAAACCCAAGTGTTGTTAATGTTTTATTTGATTTCACTTCAGTTATGGATAAGAACTCACTCTCAGACTTCTAAGAGTATAAGCAACAAGGGAAAGGATCAACCTGTTCCTAGCAGCAACAGCGTTGCATGAGATTGTTCCTAGGGATCCCTGAGCAAATATCCACTCACCTGAGATAGGAAACGAATAACATGGAATAGTAATTCTATCAAAGTCCAAATAATTGAACCTGCAATTACTTCCAGGAGCATGGATCATCACAGACAGCTGCATCTGCAAAAACCCATTCAGCCCAAGCGATGGCTTATGAACATACAGCTTGCTTAGTTGGGGAATTTCTTCTTTACAAAATTGTTTACTGCTTCTGTAATCTTTTGGGGCAGACTTGAGAATCTTGTAGATTTGTACTTTCCTGAACCTGTTTACTTTTCCATTTTCATGCTCTCTTCATGGAGACTGTGAAGTCAGAGGAAATTTCTCCACAGCAGACCACCCCTTCCTCTGCCTCTTAAATTTCTTAAATTTCTTTTAGATCCTTCGGGGGGCGGGTGGATATAGATGTCTGTCGACGGTTAATATGGGGCCACTGTGCTGGAGCAGGACTTACTTTATCTCAGGGTCTTCATCGTAGATTCTGAGTGTCTGTGGTGTTCCAGCCATTGTGAAAGGAAGGTTCCTTCCATGTTCGATTGCAGCTGACAAGAGCAGTGATCTACAGGTGTGAACTGAAATGTTGAGAAGGCTATTGGAGAGTCATATGACATCCTCCTAATAAAATGCTAGCAATTCCTTCCCTATTAGGGCCTATGACTCACTGATCACAAGTTTTATTCCTGGCTTATAATGTCAGACAAATGTTCTCCTGTGGAATGGGCTGTAAGTCCAATCTGAAAGCTGTTTGTTGTACTCAAACAGTAGTTGTGCAACTATTGCACCGGGAGGCATATTCTTCCTGTCCTGTCGGTTCTGGACACACAGGGTTTATAGATTATCAGGATCATCAGTGCCAGTTCTCCCCAGCAACCTGCTTTACACCTGGCACCATACAAGCCAGTCAGTATGGAGGAATCTTCCATCATATTAGAGCATCTTCTCTCCATGTCCTGTAACCTGAGCATGTACTATATTCAGTAATAATGGCTTACCCGGTATTCTCAGCATGTAACCAATGGTAGTGGCAATAGCCTTCATGGTTGTGGGACAGACATTCACCAGCCTCTGCCTCCAAGTGCTGATGTTAAAGAACTGTCCCAGCACACCTGGCTCCTAATACATTAAAACAACCTAGCCCCCATAGGATTGTGAAGTCCAGGAGTGTATTTATGCACACGATTACCTTTAGTTCGTGTGTGTGCATCACTGTGAAGTGAGTAGCCTTGTCGTGGTCAATTACATAGAGTGGAGCTGGATGAAAGTCTTCTTTGCAGCTTCACCTGTTCATCATTTGCCTGGTAATGCTTGTGAGAGGCCGTGTCCACACCTAGAGGGCATATTTGCATCTGTCACTGATTGACATAGGTAGTATATTGTCTGTTTGCCAGTACTTAAGCGACTAATGTGCTTACATATGTGCTCTGTCAAAATATATAGAGCCAGGCTTTGGTTGTGGGTAGGAAAATCATGTGACTGGCACCTAAGTAAAGCTGTCTGTGGAAACAGCTGTGTTTCCTGCCCACGTGTGTTGTCTTCTCTGTGCTGAATGTGGCGTCTCCTGTGGTTGCTGCTGTTGCTACTACACTCCTCCACTGATAGCCTGCAGGTCTATTGGTCTTCCAGCGTGGACTATATAGCAGCAATGCCAGGAAATTTCCAGTCTTTTTTTTGCCAGATTGGAACTGCTGAGGCATCTGTGGACTGAGCAGCTTCTGAGGTGTCCTCTGGGTCCTGCACATAGGCAGGCTGGACTAGCAGTCCCACTGTGAGCTAATCTACTGAGTCCGCTGTCATGGCACACACACATTCTGTTGTTTCTGTTCCACCACAGCATTGTTTGTTGCATAGATTCTGGTAACAGGGTGGGTTGCGGCAAAAGTATTGATGGATGTTGATCTTTCCATTGTCCAGGTTTTCTTGTAAGATACACAATTCTCTGCATTTGATCTGGTACACCAGATATGCTGCGCTAAAGAGATAAATTTATTTTAACAAATACAATTTCTAAGTGTGTGTTATAAAGGGACTTAAATTTCAAACAAACGGATTTGTTTAATTTCATTGTGAAAATAAAAATATCTCCAGACAGTTATGTTTGCTTGTGTTCACATCGAAGTTTTTAAAAATTCATTTTTATTGTATGTGTATTGGTGCTTTTTCTGTATGTGTGCACCCAGGTGGTGCAGGGCCTGCAAGGGTCAGAAGCAAGTACTGGATCCCCTGGAGCTGGATGATTAAGGATAAAAGACTATTTCATTTAGATACAAATGAATTTTCCTTGGTCGTTTTGTGCTAATATATGGATTGTTTCAAACTGGAAATAGGAAATAGTAGAAACAAATCCAGAAAGCTTCCAGTTGACACTACCTGTGTGTGGAAGTCACAAAGTGGTTTAGAAGAGAGAAAAGTGCAGTTTTTGGTATGCAAGGATCATACTCATGGTAGGTAATATAGATTATACTAGGTGTTTTTTTCCCTAATCAGACTACTCTAGGGATCATTTTCTATTTTGCCTCTTGGAACATTTGGGAAAATAAAGCAGTCCAAAACAGCCTGGCAATTATAAGTCCAGAAACTATTCCAGTTGATAACTGGACCCTGCAAAATTACTTTCCTTGAATGATCAGTCTCTGCAGGTCACAGTAACCCAAATATGAAGAGAAGGTTCAAGAGGGGGAGTGATTACCATAGATGCAGTGTATGGAAAAGAACTGTTAATGGAATTCTAAAAGAAATACAGGCTCCACCCCCACCCCTTGAAAATAAGTGGTCACTACTGAGGGGTATTGTCAAATTACTTAATGTGAGGATGGTCCTTCAACTGCACTGAAGGCTGAGCATGAAAAGTAATGGTGCCCGAGATTTAGCAGTGGGAACCCCTTAGGTGGCGCACACATTCTGTTGTTTCATGTACAAAGAACAGGTTCCAATGAAAGGATAATAAAATTTTACTAAATTTTTTTTTCTTCTCAAGGGTATAAGTATTTTCTGGCATTTACTTGCATATTCGTTCTGTCAGCAAAGCACTGAAGCTTGTCTAAAATTACTTGTTGTTATTCACTAGAGTGAAATCTGCCCCTTTCTGGGTCATTAAAATGTCAGAAGCTTCCTAAAAGTATTTGAGCTTGAAAGATGGGCTTATGAAAGAGCTCATGTCATGTGTTTAAAATCCTGAGAGTCTGAATCTACATGAACTCAGACACAGCAATGCACATACCCATCAAGCATACCTGTGTTCCTGGAGGAGGCAGAAGCAGAACACGTGCAAGTCCACAGGCTGTAGAGCATGCTGTACTCAGTGGGAAATACAGAGAGCCTGGGGTAAACAAGGTCGGAGTGAGGAATGACACTTGAGGTTGTCCCCTGACCTTCAACAAGCACCTTTGCACATGCATCCCACACTCGTAGACATGAATGTGAGCATGCACACAAAAATATAAGATTCCTTAAACTGACAATTACAAATAGATTACTGGGCAAATGTTACTAAGTAGTGCATGCTAAAATATCTCTTATTTGATTGATTGCTAGGGATCTGTTTTCCAGGGTGTGCTTTGTATACGTGTAGTGGGTGTGAGATCTTAGCTACAGTTGTGAGTCAGGTAAGTGTGTAATGTCAGAGATGATCATTTTTGCTTTCCTTTTCCCCATGAAATTTCCAAGATGTATTTGCCTTCAAAATGTGTGTAAACTTACTCTGTCTTATAAATGGGTGTGGTATTATTATTATTATGACCCAAACTAAATCTGAATAGAAAATCCTCTTATATTGGCTGTAACTCGAGAAATCACTAACACCTCATCTCTTTAGATATTCTGAACAGAGATGATATATTCCAACTGCTAGGATTGTGAACCCTACTAGTTCATGCTGTTCTGAGGTCAGACATTCAAACTTTCACTGCAGAGCTTCCCCTGTAGAAGTCATTCCACATAAAGTGACATCAGTTCCAAATCAAGTGCTAGAGATGCCTGGCTACCCATACCCATCTTGTGGTTGATGGTGCTCTCACAGACTCATGGTAGGATCCAGAGGACACAGCGGGATGTCTCTAGGGCATCTCTTATATCTCTGGGAACCTGTATCTTTCTCAATACAGTTTCTACTTTCTTCAGAATTCCATCTTAATCCTGTTTAGACCTCCACTTGACTGTGTCCTTAACCACTGAGAATGAGGATGGAAACCTGGAGGATTTGACCATGGCCATGGAAAGAGGTAGTGCCTTGTCTTGTGTCTTCAGTTCCTTTTAAACAAAATATTATTTGAACAGAAAGAGTGACGGCCCCTTAATGACACACTTATTAAAATAACATATTTCAATAAATATTTGTTTTTAAATGATGTGAAGTACCATTTTTACGTGGTTTCTTGACCTACTTACATGACCCTTTCCTTTACAAATGATCCAGGAAAACCCCAAAGGAAATTTGGGACTCAACCTTAACTCTTGACACTAAATGATATATTCCTGACATCTACGTGGCTATTGGGGGTTCACAGCCATGGTTCCTTACCCTTCTCTTCACATACCACAAGACTAATATACCATCAAATAGCACCTGTATTCTGTTAGACATGTCCCCATGTTGATATGCAATATGTCTGTGATGTTACCACCAGTATATGTTGCCTTGGAATAAAGCTTTATTACTACTGAAAGGGAGGAAAATTCATGCTACTGTAATGAGTTGGGCATATGTGATTTGAGGTAAGCTAAATCTGTTCCTTGAGCATGCTAACTCACATTTGGTTCTAGAATTAAGGTTACATTGTGGTTTGGATATGTGTAGTTGAAATTTCTTCTGGGAGGTATACACAACCTTACTCCCCCGTCCCTAGGTCCCTAGGATAAACAGGCTCGATTCTGCTAAACACAGTCTGGGATACCAGTTATCTTACTGGGCTTGCAGAGCTGTGGCTGAGAGTTGATCTACAGGAATAGGGGTGCTCCTCTCCTAAGGCCACACTGGAACCTCCCAAGTGTGGATGGTGACTTTCCCCCAGACACACAGAATGGCAGGAGACACTGCCCCATGGCTTCCTCACTATACATATCTTTAAGGCGTCCCTTGGTACAACAACTCGGCCCTAGTTGCACCTGGAAGAGGAGCTAAGTATATAAGCAGAGGAAGCTGTAAGTAGGCTCTTTTGCCCCAGCTCTGGGGAAGTCATAATGCCCAGAAGGCGAAAGAAAATGATTAAAAGTAAAACTCTTCCATGGTCTTACGGTTAATGAATATATTAATCCACCATTCAAGTATTAAGAAGTTTTCTTTTTTTTTCCTTGTAAGTTCTTTTGTTGCTGTTTAAGACGGGGTCTCACTATGTGACCTTGGCTGGCTTGGAACTTGCTATGCAGACCACCCTGGCTGGAAGTCCCAGATCATCCTGAGTGCTGGAACCAGGAGGCAACCACACCAGGCCAAGATGTCTATTTTGGCATGGCTGAATCATCCTGTGTGTATTTTAGAATTGTATGTATGGAAGGATTAAAAGTTTAGTATGATTTACAACTGCTATTGGTGCTTGAAATAAGGTTTGTTCAAGTTTGTTATCTTGACCAAGTGTTCTGTGTAGTCCTGAAAATTATCTATGATACCTGTACTTTTAGTTTTGAATGAGTGAGTTTACTAACTATATAAGAAACCAAAGAAACAGAATATATGTCAGAGTCTGATAGATTGGCATGCAAGTAATAGGTAGGTAGATTGCTCGGTGGATAGATGGTTGGATGGATAGCAGAGTATCAAAATGGGTGCTCAGATTTCCATCAGAACTCTATTGGGGAAGCCTCCCTATTGCAAATCAGGTGGTGTTCCTGATCAAGAGTCCCAGACAGATCAGCAAGTCCCCTCAGGTGAGTCTTCCAAGTGACAGAATAAATATCAGCAGAAAGGGAGCATCATCAAGACAGAGGCTTACAGACACCCACCTGAAACTCCCTGGGAAAGTACCATTAGAGCAGCCAGCAGAGTTCACATTAGTTAAGGGTCTTACAGAAGGAAGTGTTACTTCGGGTGAGGCTCTCAATTAAAAGAACCAATAAAGAGAGGTGGGGGAGAATCATGTCAGGTGCTCACCACACCCAGCATAAGGTGACTGCAGAGCTGAGGCACTCGCAGGAGTTTCCAGTTGAGATTTTCTCAGTGGATGATCTTCCCATAGCTGAGCATCCCGCTTCTCTTTCCCACTTCAAGCACTTTCATGTCGTGTCATAAACAATAGAATCCACTGTTGAAAGTGGTTTGTCTTTTTATATTTTCAGGAACAATGTTTTTAGTCTTAAGTTATTTTGCTGTTCCCGTCCCTTTCTGCTACAGACTTGGGGTGGAAGGGCATCCTCAATCAATGGACCTTAGAGGGCATTTTAAGTCTTGCGTGGGTCTGAAATGGTGGAGAGTGTGGAGAATCTCCACTTCCAAAGCTATCCTTTCAGCTCAAATAGCATTGTATGAGTTCCTATGTAACACAGATTCCACAAGGGCATTAGAGAGATGGCTCAGCAGTGAAGAGCATTACTGCTCTTCCAAAGAAGCCAGTTTCAGTTCCCATGGACACATGACAGCTCACTACCTGCTGTCATTCCATTCCCAGGGGATGTAATGTTCTCTTCTGGTTTGGTGGCAGCACTCACATGGTGCACACATACCCATGCAGACAGACGCTCAGAAATAAAATAAAAATAAATGTAGATTAAGAGTACAGGGGCTGAAGAAATGGCTCAGAAGAGCACTGACTCATGCAGAGGACAGTAGTTGGTTCTCAGTACCCACTGGAAGCTTACAAATATACTTAACTCCAGTTCCAGGAGATTTTGTGCCTTCTGCTGGTCACTGCTGGCACTGCATGTTCATACTGCAATTTCATGGATGCAGGCCAAACACTCAGACATAATTTTAAAATTATATATAAAATAATATAAACATAATTTATATATAATATAAAAATTAAATTGTGACTTCATTGCACAAATCCTGGCTGAAGTTCAACTCTAAATATTTGTGAAAATTATTAGGTCAAAATTACATGTCCTGAGGTATAACTTGTGCCCATCTGATTTCCTCTTTACAGAAATAAGGATTTCTAAACCATTGATCTGCTTTTAGTAAAATTTAAAGAAAAAGTTCCACAACTCTTTGGCTTCCATGTAGTGGTCTGTATCAGGTGTTTCTAACTCCTTTCGGGAGCTATTCGTATCAAACATCAGGAACTCACCCCTTACATTTGTACTTCTCACTGCACTCTTGTGCTAACTTCTCAGCACATGCATGGACTTTAGAAAAGATATGTGACGTGAATCTCAGTCATCTCATGACCTGCTAGAACATATACTCTCTGTGTTTTTAAGAGAGCCACAAACAAGGTGATATTATGTCCCCACATTAATAAAAACATGGTTTGCCATACCTGTCTACCCACAACCCCCACCTTATTTGAACCAAGACTTCATGTTTAGGAAGGTTCAACTTTGGGCCGGTGAGACGATAATGTGTAAAGCCATTCTCCTCCAACCTCGGTGACATTGATTCAGTCTCTGGGTCCCGCATGTTGGAAGGAGAGAAGTAGCTTCCCCAATGTGACCCTGACCTTTCATTGTGTGCTCCTAAGCATGCGCACGCACACGCACACACACACACACACATAAATGAAGAGAGAGAAACAGAATCAATCAAATATAGTAAAAGTTGTTTGGAAGATTTGGTTTTTTTTTTTACTCCCTTTCTAATAAAATTGTGTGATTATTCAGTACAGTTTGGAAAGAAAATTCAAGTTCTTCCGTTTATAATAACATATTCTAATTCTCCACTAAGGACCTCCACATTAGGGATATCTCTTCTAAATTCACACTCAAGATCCAAAGCCAAATGAGCTCAGTCCTTCAAAAATATTACAGAGTACAAACTCTTGTATTGCTATGATTCTATTGACATTAAACATGACAAAATTTAAAAAACTCTATAAAAAGTTAGGTTAACTTCATTTCTCTTTGTTAGCAATGTCAAATATTTGATTTGATTTGTTATCAAAATTACACAAAAGATTCTAACTCCAAGTGCAGTAACAATGATGAAAGATTTATCGATCCATCCATGTGCTAAATAAAGAGACCTAGTTGAAAAGTAGGAACAGACTTGGACTTTAAGAACAAACTGAATTCACTACAAATAAAAAGATAATTCTGAGAAAAAGCATGTCTGGAAAACCTACAGCATCTTAGTGTCTGGCAAGTCTTCCTTCTTTTCTACCCCTATTACAGGTACTGTTTGATATACTGAAAAGTGGTGGTTCTGTTAGGAAGGAGCTCAAAATGATAGTGCATTGTTACATGATTTCCTTTGTAATGTGACTCTTCATTTAATTCTGCATTGTAAAATCTGAGAAAATATCAACTTTATAACACACATCAAATTATTATCTTTTATTCAAATGATAACTCATTACATACCAATCCTTCCCAGATTAAAACTGACCACTCCTAAGACTGTGACTATAAAAATCAAACTGGAAAAAAATAATTTCAGAATAAAAAATTATTACAGGAACTCCAAACATCAAGTGACATGTTCTGTGAGTACAAATAATGATAGATCTGGAGTAACATTTCCTCAATATAGATAAACAATGTGACACTTCAGAGGTTCAAATGTCAGATGTAGTCCAATACGGTGGCTCACCTGATGAAATCCCTTCTAACCAATCTAGAAAACTTGAACTGCGTCTCTAGAACCCATAGGGTAGGAGGAGAGCATCAACATTTGTAAGTTATCCTTGGACATCCACAAGTGCAAACTTGCATGTACCCAAAACACAAAACACCAAATGTAAATACATGTAAAATCACAAATGTCTGCATTTGTATGCAGGCAAAACTCTCATACACACTAAATAAAGAAAATAAATTTAAATAAATTTTTTGAAGGTTTAAGATCAAGCATGGTGACATATGCCTTTAATCCTGGCACTTGGCAGGCAGAGACAGGAGATACTCTGTGAAATTAAGTCCATGCTAATCTACATAGTGAGTTCCAAGTCATCTGGGACAACAGGAAGACATTGTCTCAAGAAATTTTTTAAAAGTGCATATGAGAGTTTTTCCTGTGTATGAAAGTACCTGTGTGTGCATTGCTGAGGGACAACAAAACACGGCAATGGAACCTCTGGACCTGCAGACACAGATGACTGAGTCACCATTTGGGTGCTGGGAAATGAACTTGCATCCTCTGTAAGAACAGCCAAAGCTTCTGATTGCTGAGCTGTCTCACCAGCCCCCTAGACCCATAGTTGATGGCCAGTGGATTTCATGAAATCCAGGACTTTCTTCCTTCATTTCTTTGCCAACTCCTTTTCTCTCAAGAAGACTATTCCTGAATACTTAATCTGATTTCTTTTACATAGAAGCAATGAGCTTCTCTCCTACTGTGGAAAATAAAATAAAAAAATATTGACCCTTGTAACTTTGAGAAATTATGAGGTCTATAGTCACTACTAACAGTTCACAGGACATGGGCATAGAAAAAGTCTGTAGCTCAAAGTCCTCTTGGAAAGGGCTATGTTTAGTCCGTACCTCCCCAGGTCCTACAGCAAAGCAACTCAAATTTCCCAATTCACAGTTGGGCAAATTCTCGCTAATATACAGGGGCTCACTAACAGATCAGTGGGTCGGGGGTTCCTTACAGAACATGGGTGTCCTCCCACCCCTCCATGAGTTACATTAATAAATCCACAATGTGGCTTGGATCTCCCGACATCCCAGTGGTCCTGTGGTCTGATCCACAGTGGCCGGGAATGGAAGAATCAAAAGCCCGCCCCATGGCGCCCTCAGTTTAAATGCCTTTAGCCACTCCCCTTCTTATATCAAAGCCAGTGGACTAGATGGGAGGGGCATAGGATGTTCCCAGCTCCTTGTCTTTCCTCTGAGCAAGGTAGTCCTGGGTAAATATCACCCAGCCTGGGAGGGGGTGTTTGTCCACAGTAGTCCGACTTCTCCCTCAGAGAATCAATTCACTCTACAAAGTCCTACAAGATAAAGCATGCAAGACAGTCTGGGAAATAGCAATTCCCTTGATCTACGGAGAGTCCCATCAAGATCAATGGGTGTCATGACTGCCAAATAGACAAGTAGCCACAAGAACCTCTCCATTTCCTATTAAAATTAAAAATGAACTTTCCACATCAAAGGACATCACAGGGGAGAGAGGGAACCACCCATGTGCTTATGATGGAAACGTCAGAATAGGGCAGATTGCTCAACTGTCTAAAGGCCAGGAAGGTAAGAAATAGTTTATTTCACTCTGAAATCAGCCCCATAACTCTATCTAGTAATTCTATACTTCATGACAAATGGAGGAGAGCCACTTTCCATGGCTATTAACCTAAGACAACAAAACATATTTCAAAGAATTCTCCATGCTGAAGAAAAAGATGATGAACTGCACCCATGGGTCACAGAAAGCGAAGGAAGTCACAGTAGCCCAGCAACCAAGTGAATGAGTGTTAAGACATAGCCAAGCGTTAGAAATCAAACGTCAAGAGTTTATAGACATCTTTTAATATTAACTCCACGTCATCATGCTTTCAGTTGTCCCACCAGAATATAGCACCTTTTTACAAATTTGAAATAACACATCTACCTGTAAAAAGAATCATATGCTTGAAGTGAAAAAATTCTCAAAGATTTGCTAAGCACATACTATTAGAAATAAGCAGATGTGGATATACTGATATTTAGTAAAATAGAAGTCAAGCTTGAATACATCAGAAGAAATAAAAATAATCTTAGCATATTAAGGGAACCGTCTCTAGAATGGACAGTAGAATTCTACAAGTGTGCATAAAACATCAGCACACCCAGCTTCCTAAATACAAATAGATAAAGAGACACAGACTCATTGCAATAAAATCATTATGGGTTACTTTAACACCACACGCTTGCCAGTACACAGGTGATCAACACGAGACATCAGCAAAGAAAAATCAGATGAAAGTGACATGTTAAAACTTGGGCAATGAGATTTTTACGAAATTGAAAGCTTTTTATGCAGGAAAGCAAACTATTGAGTGGAGGACGTCGTCTGATGAACAATATTCATAGGTATCTGTGCATCTGAAAGGTATTCATATCTACATTAAAGAACTCAGAACACTAAATATCTGAACAACAAACACCCCAAATGAATAAGTAGCATATTGAAAAGAATAAATTTCAGAAATGAGTCACAGATGGACGGTAAACTTATGAAACAATGTCTGGCATTGCTAGTCATCAGGAAAATGGAATTAAAGCTGCGCTGAGATGATATCTCACTCCAGAAACAATTAATTTCCTGATAAAAACAAAACAGCAAATGCTGACAAGTATATGAAAAGGGAACTTTTACACCCTGGTGGTATGAATGTGAATCGATATAGTCATCACAGAAGTCATTATGGACAACACGCAAAGAAAGTAAAATAGGTCCGAGGAGATAACTCACTGAAGGGCTTGCTTGGAAGCATGACAAATTGAGTTCTTTCCCAGAACCCAGGGCCAAATATGGACATGGTCGTTCATGTTTCTTTTTAGAAAATTTTTACATGTATGAGTGTATTGCCTGTAAGTGCACCCATGTTGTGCAATGCCCGTGGAGGTCAGAAGATGGCACCAGATTCCCCTGGAACTGGAGTTACAGATAGATGTTAGCCACCACTTGGATGCTTTGAGTTGAATCTAGATCCTCTGTTAAACTAGCCAGTCCTCTTAACCACTGAACCATCTTTCCAGCCCTGGTGGTTCATATTTCTCTTCCTGTGCATGGCAGTTCTAGACAGGTGATCACATTTGTTCCTTTACCAACTTTGTCCTGGAATAAACTACTTCCCGGGATGTAACACTTTGTGTGAATTTAATGAGATAGGATGGGCTCAGTTCCCCATTTCACAAATGACAACCTGTGTGCAATAGTGTCTGCAGGGAAACTCACCGGACACACTGTCCACAGTGTTCTGGAAAGGCTGATGCTCTAAGCATTTCTGCAAGTTTGGGCCCATTTCAAAACATCCAAACTTAGAACAAGAGTTCAAAATTCGCCATAATATCTGTATAATATTATGAGTGAACAGATCTTGTAAATTGTGTTTGTGGGCTCTCCCAGAGTGTTAAACTCCCTCATCCCAGCAAACCTAAACTTTGTGAGAAGGAATTTCAAAGGATAAGCAGACTCATGGTTGGTAATTCTTTTAAAGATTTGTTTTATTATTTATCTGCATTTGTACATGTGTGTGTGCATGTGTGTGAAGATGCATGCAGGTGTATGAGGTTGTTAGATATCATAGAGCTGTAATTACAGGCACTTTCAAGCCCTTAGGGTTCTGGGACCTAACTCCGCCTATCCATGCAAAAATCCTGGTCTCTCCTGAACAAAAATAGGAGATAGTGTATTCTGCATCAAGATATGAGTGACCACGGGCAGTAACACAGTCTCAGATTACCCCAGATATCAAGTTCTGATTCTGGTAAAAGTTTAATGAACATTGTATAGTAACAAACTGCAAGAGTCATAAATCAAGGCACTTTAAAAATTATTGGATGGCAAAAGCTCTGTCTCAGATCTCTGGAGTAGCTTCCTAACACAGACTAGCTAAACCCCTGCGTACATTGTTAAGTCCGTCCTCAAGTGGTCCCCAGCCCCATCTTCTCTGGCTCCTGATCTGCAGGACAGACCTGCCCAACTAGGTGTCAGGTATGTCACATTCTACCCACCTAACCTCTATCCCATCCTGTCACCCATCCCCACCCTGTTCCCTGCCAGCCTTGGACACAGTCCAATTCCAATTCCTCTGCCTCAGATCTCTGGAGTATCCTCCTAACCCAGACTAACTAAACACACTGCATAGGTTGCTAAGTCCCTCCTCATGTGGAGCTACCCTCATCTTCCCTGGATGTTGATCTGCCAGATAGACTTGCCCAACTAGGACTCTGCAACCAGGCTACATATACAGTATAGACAGAACAGATAAATTAAACAGAAGCAGAATCGAAGTTCCTATCACACACATAACAACAGAGAACATTCATAGGCCCAAATGGCAATGCAAAAACAGAAATAATATCAAAAAACAAGAGTATATGTCCCCAACACTATTTCTCCAGAGTGCACTACAATAAGAACTACCCTAAGGAAATCAAGGACACAAAATTTAAAAGAATAATCATAAAGACAAAGAATTTAAAATAAACATAAAAAAACATAAAGAACTCCAAAGAAGATAGGCATAAACTTGCGATGGAAGCTCAAGAATATATGAGTCTGCAGCTTAATAAAATATCAAAGACAATGATGCTTTCAAACACGAATTCAACAAAAGAGATATACGGAAGGAAACCCGTGTGGACAGGAAGATTGAATTGATAAACTCAATAAACCAATTGGAAGAAACAGGATAGAAAACCTCACAAGCAAGATGGATGAAAAAGAAAAACACAATTTCAAGTCTGGATGACAATGTTGAAGATCTGGACTCCTTCCTTAAGCAAAGACCATGGGGAAAAAACAAAGTAGGAATGGAATAGATAGGAAATGTGGGACAACATGAAGGGACCAGGTATAGGAATTATAGGTATAGAGGAAGGAAAAGACCATTGAGCAGATTGTCAAGAGAATTATAGAAGAATATGTCCCTAAATTGAGGAAATATTTATCTATACAGATTCAAGAAGCAGATAGAACAGTAATTAGACATGACCAGAATAGATATTTCTCACAGAATATCATAGTAACATCCTTAAATGTACAGAACAAAGACAGAGTACTGAGAGCTGCTAGAGAAAACTGACAAATAAGATATAAAGGAACGTTCACAGAACATGAAAATGAAGTTCATAGAACATGAATTAGACATGATCAGAACAGAAACCTCCCACAAAATGTCATAGGAAGAACATTAAATGTATAAAACAAAAAGAGAGTACTGAAAGCTGTTAGAAAATATCAACAAGTTACATATAAAGGAAAACTCATGAGAGTTACATCTGACTTTTCAGTGCAAACTATGAAAGCCAGAAGAACCTGGACCAAAGTATTCCCAGCTGTAAACGACCATGGATACTAACCCTGAATATTTGTCCGGCAAAACTATCTATCATGGTTCAAGAGAACTCTGAAAATTTTCAAAACATAAATAGACTGATGGAATTCAATATCTATGAAACCAACCCAACACTAGAGAGAATACTTGAAGCCATACAAAGGATCTGAAGACAAGAATGAGTATACTCAAGTGGCTACAGAAAGAAACTAATGTAAGATAGAGTTACAGAAACACAAAATAGGATCACTAACAAAGAAATTAAAATGACAGTTTATCATACACATCTTCAGTAAGAACACATTTTCAGTGGCTTTAACTCCCCTGACAAAAATCACCGACTACTGAAATGGATCAAGAAAAAAAAAAATCCACATTTTTTTCTTCAAGAAAATCTCACACTCAAGGATAGACACTATGTTATGGTGAAAGGATGGAAAAAATATTCTAAGCAAATGACTCTAGGAAGAAAGCAAGGGTTGCAATTCTAATATCTGACAAAATAGACTTCAAATTACAGTTAGTCAGAAGAGATAAAGTGTCTCTTCATTCGAATCAAAGGAATAAACAATCAATAAGATAGTACAACATGAATATTTATACACTAAATTCTAGTACATTCAATTTTTAAAAAGTACTCTAGAATTATTAACATACAGATTAACCTCAACTCAGGAATAGTAAGTGATGTCAATAATAAATTATCTCCAATAGATGGATCAACTGGACAAACACTAAAAGAGTCATCTGAATTAAAGAGAAACTAATATCATTCCTAACAAACAATTACAAAATATTCCACCCAAGTACCAAGAATTCACTTTCTCTTCAGCAGTTCATGCAAGCTTTTCTAAACTTGACCAAATTCTGGCACACAAAACAAATCTGAACAAATAAAAAAATTGTAATGTTCCCATCCATTCTATCAGAAAATAGTGCCGTGAAAATTAGAGACAGCAGAAAGGAAGCTCTCGTAATCACACAAACTCAAGGAGATTAAAGTACACACTCTTGAATGATGATAGGTAAAGAAAAGTCATAAAGAAATGAAAGTATACCTTGAAGCAAATGAAAATGATAATACAAACACAAAAATCCTCTGGGACACCTTAAAAGCAGTTCTAAGAGGTTTATAACTTTAGTGCCAATGTTAAAAATCAGAGCGTGAAATGGAGAAATGGCTCTGTGGATAAGAGACCTGGATGCTCTTGCAGAGGACCTGGGTTTGATTCCCAGTATCTACTTGGTGGCAACTATCTATACCTTCAGACACAACAGATTTAACTCCTTCATCTGATCTCTTCAGGTATTGCATGATGTGGGTGTTCTTACACACAGGCAAGCAATACACTCATACATAGTAAAGAAATCAGAAAGCACATGTAAATGACTCCATAGTACAACTCAAGACTTCGAAAGTTGCTCAGTAAGGTCAACAATGAATAAATGGGACATCATTAAACCATAAAGCTTCTGTATCACAAAAGAAACAACCAATAATGGAAGGAGGAAAGCCACTGAGAGAGAGAAAATCTTTAACAGCTAAACATCCAACAGAGGATTAATATCCAGTATATACAAAGAACTCAAAAAAGAAAGAAACAACAAAATAAACAACTGAATAAAAAAATGGACTGAACAGAGATTTCGTAAGTGAAGAAATAAAAATGACAAAGAAACACTTCAAAAGTACTGAAAATTCTTAATAATTAGAGAAATGTATACACAAACCACTTAGAATTCTAATTTACCCAAATCAGATTGATTAAGACAAAAGGAAGAAAAGACACCAAATGCTGGTGAGGCTGTGGAGAAAGAAGAATGCTCATTCACCACTGGTGGGAATGCAAAGTTTTGTAACCACTATGGAGAGCAGTGTGGTGAATTCTCAAAAAACTAATGAGTCTACTGCACGATCCAGTTATACCACTTCTTGGCATATGCCCTCAGGACTCATCCAACTCTGGAGATACCTATACATCTAAGATTTTTACTGCTCTCATCACAGAAGCTAAGAAATGGAAACAACCTAAATGTCTGTCAACCCTCCAGGGAATAATGAAAATGTGGTACAATTACAAAATGGGATTCTACTCAGCAGTAAGGAAAAATAAATTATTATATTTACAGGTAAAAGGAAGGAATGAGAGTATTATATTAAGTGAAATAACAAAAATGCTGAAAAGCAAGCAAATTATGTTCCCCATCACTTGCAGATTGTAACAGCAATCCTTATATGTGAGTGTATATCCTGATGTAGCACCAGGAAACAGGAAAAAGGAAAGAACATGTATGAATAAAGGAAAGAAAGAATCCAAAGAGGGAATAACAGATGTGTTATGGGGTCAGTGGGGAAGTGTTTGGCTGCGAGGGGAGGAGGGAAGAACATGAGGGGGCCATGGATGGAGGAGGAGGGAACTCAGGACAGCGGAGATGAAGGGAGGAGCGTGTTATTGGGGTGATGGTGGGGATAATGGAGAACTGGGACTTGGGAGGGTGGTGAGGTCAGGTTGAAGGAAAAGAGAGTACAGATGAATAGGTCTTGGGTGTCTGGGGAAGACAGAGGGAAATGTGTTGCCCCAGGACCCCCTGAGAAATGCATGTAGAGTGCCTGACCATTAGGACATATGTATGCCTGGGTCTGTAGAGCAAGCACCACAGTGCCAGACAGAAGAGACCTCCCTTTGAATGGAGTTGGTGACAGTGGTCCAAGAGACAACCAACATGACAGACTATTACCAGAGCTCTTGGTTATCTCCAAGAAATAGAATATAAGACCCAACTGCTGAAGAAAGGACATGTTTCAGATACAGGATTTGGAGCAATGGAGCAGACAGTCACCTGGAAGTCTTTTACCTGCTGTTTAGCTCCAAGACTGTTTGATGAAACAGGCTAAGTGAGAAAATTAAACAGTGGTCCAACCCAGTCCTAAAGACTAATAACCATAATGCCTGGCACAGCAAAACACTTCTATTTAGTGCGATAGTGGCACAGTTATGTGAGGGGTGATCAACACCTATCTAACAGAACTTAAGGCCCTCTCACTGGGAGTGAACTCCTGGATGGAACAGTAAACACAGTCAATAGTTGGAGATGTCATAGATCCTAGAGAAGACCCTGTATCTGCCGTATCTCTAAACAAATGCAATTTCTTACCATATGCTAAATATAGATACTTATATTTATGAACAAGTATACCATACACCACTCATTACGGAAGCTAATTTTTGTGACAGATGAATACTACTGCAGAATCCAATGACAACTGGTCAGATACACAGAATATAGTTATGAGACATACCCAGACCTAGGTGACACATCTACAGTTGAACCTCTCTGCCTAAGACTCGTGGAACATAGCAGAATGAGGGCTAGAGAGAAAATGAATGCATCCCTCCACTGTCACCAGAGAAGCTTTCTTATACAATACACTGTGATGCACACAGAAGGCCACAATTGGCCAGTTTTAAAGAATCAGAGATTTCAGTGTATGTGTCCCTGGACAGGACTCATGTATTAAACCTCACCAACTGATGGTTCAAGAAGAGGAAGCCACCTTGAAGCTCACCATAGACAGGGTGCTCAGGCATCCAAGGATCAGGTAAAAGGCGGTGAGTGAGCCATTGGTGCAGATAATGTGACTATATTCTGAGTGTGCATCCTGGTTAGGGCCCCACCCAAATGCTAAAAAGAGTTGGACAAGGTGCAGATGGGGATAATGAAGTCAGACACCCTAACAGCAGATGCTACCTCATGCTTTTTACTGAATGCTCACATTACAGTCTGGAACATAGTCATAATTTTGCTTAAGAGAGTGTAAACAGTGATAGAAAACAGAACTGTAAACACTATCTGATAGAGGATGCAGGTGGCTGTTTTTGGACAACCAATGCAGAGTAAGGAGCAGAGAACAGGTAAGGAAATGAGACCATGATCACTGACCTTGACTGTGGGAGTGTCTGAATCACAAAGCGAAAAAGATCCCCACTTTGAGGACATAGAGACTCGGGACTATGCCTGCCAGAGTCATCCCCAGGGGTCTTTCCTTCATAAAATAAAGAGGTCACATATTTGGGGTGCTGTACCTTCAGTGAGTGTTGATATACTGATAATCTGGAACCTCACACAATAATCCGTGTCCAGAGAGAAATGCAAACTCTGACAGGCCTAGCTTCAGTTTGTCCTCTTTATTCCCAGAACCTATACAGGGTACAGGGAGTAATTTTCAATTAATACTGTTCGTCTTGTTTATGGACCACAACTGTTTTCTCTCCTTTCTCATATGACACATTGAAGAGAGTTTACCTCTTTCAATCAAAACAGTTCCATTCCCTGGTTTCTATGTTAAAGCACTGTAAGTAATATCCGGAGTACTCCTTCAATGAGCATGTACTCACTGAAATACCACCAGTGAGTCCTTCATTTGCTTTATTCCAGGAAAACGTATACTTACTGGATGAGTAGAAGAGCTGCCCCTCCATCACAAGAAGTTATCATTTGCACCAGAAACATTGAGTCTTGATTATATAAAGATTTATTTACTGGATCAAATTGGAAAGACCTAACAGAGTTCCATTGCATGTTTCTCTCAATGCATAATCTGTCCAACCACTTATTGGAATTATATTTTATGAGTGCCTTTTTATAATTTTTAAAAGTTATTTTAATTCAAAATTGTATGTTTCATACAGAACATCTCAAGTGATCTTAATAACCCTTTATCTACAGGAATCTCCCATAGGCCCCCAACTGGAATCCAGACATTCTTTCATCTGTGTTAAATTCTATTGTGTCATTAGTATTCCCAAATGACCTCAGTGCAGGTTCATCCACTGAGATCTAGTCAGGCTACCCAGAATCCCTCACTTTAGGGGACAAACTCATCCTCACCCAACATTAATCAGTTGCCAACATTTCTTAAGCAAAGGATGAGGTGTTCTACCCATTTACTAGGTTCCATGGTGGATTTCTGTCTTTTGAGTTTGCATGGAGCTTGAGCATGCTGAAACCATTGCTGTAGGGTCCTATGAGCCAGGTGCCAAGACCTTATAGGATTCTATTTCCATATGGTCACACATCTCCTCACTGCCTCTTACAATCTTTCTGACAGTGATTTTACAATGGGCCATGAGCCATGGATGAGTGAACTTAATGAAAGTGTCCTGTCCAGAGACCCACACTGTGGGGATCTGGTTACTGAGCAAGGCAAGCAACTCCTGATACCCTAAAGGGATGGCAGGTGTCTGACCTGCTCTGCCTGATGTGATATGATCTTCCTTTCCCCCACCCCAGACCAGAACCAGGTTTTTGGGTTTTGTTTCCTCATTCCTGAACTTCCACAACCTTCCGGCCTTTACCCCAACACCCCACCTTTCCCGCCTTTTGTAATGGTCAGAGAGGCTTCCCTATATAAGCCCCTGCATTGGCTCTAATAACCGAACTACCCACCGACGTAGTCTCCCGGGAGGGAACTCCTCCCGCCGCACTCTGAGCCTCCTGAGGTCCCGTTCCATCGTCCTCCATTCTCTGGCATGGCTGGAGCACAACAGCCGTGCTGGAGATGGAGACGCACCCACACCACACTCTGCAGATTTCTAATCTCCATGATTTAGCTATGTGTGACCTTTTGTGTTACTGGCCTTTTGTTGCATGTGGGAACTTCATTAATGAGAGGTGAGAGATTCATTGGTGACTTCTTAACCTCTTCTTGAATGTTGAACGTCCTGTGAGCTGTGGGTGTAAAGGTTGCATTGTAGATGTGCTGCTTAGACATGCGCACAATGTTTGTGTGTGACCTGCTGTGTAACTCTGTATTAGTCTCCATCTGGTGACAATGAAACTTGTGATGGGTGGTGACTGGGATTATTGATTGTAAATATAAGGATATATATTTTATACTTAGTAAGAAGTTACATTGGCCTAAGAATTTGACAGTTTTGGGGATTTCTCTGAGATATATGAAAAGAGCAGCCATGTGTATTTGGTTATGATTACAGTACCACATGTCAATGTCCTCCTATTGAATGGGCTCTAAGATCAATTACTTAGCCATTGACTGCCCCCCCACCCCAATAAAAGTGCCACTATGGCACCAGTGTCAAATACTGTGCCAGTCA
The DNA here is from genome assembly GCA_035773235.1 of Eospalax fontanierii. Taxonomy (NCBI): domain Eukaryota; kingdom Metazoa; phylum Chordata; class Mammalia; order Rodentia; family Spalacidae; genus Eospalax; species Eospalax fontanierii. The sequence goes on from CM069534.1 coordinate 81,101,463, forward strand.
TTGCTGTGGATATTTGGTAATGAAGCTGGTGTCGAGTCATCAACTGATTTTCTGTCTTGGCTACTTGCATTATGCTGTCCAGAGCTATGGGTGCTAGCACTCAGTGGAAGTGGCTTCCAGGTCAGTTACAGCTGCATTGCTCCAATTTCAGTCTCCAAAGTATGTCCTGTCTTCAGCAATAGGATCTTAACTTCATATTCTTGGAGACAATCAAGGGCTGTGGCATTTTCAAACTCTTCCTTTATAATGTTCTTCATCTCTTTGTTGTCTATTGTGTTGTTTCCCTTTCAACTCAGATTTTGTTGATTTTTCTTTATTTCTTTTGTTTAAAAGGGCCAATGGTCTGTCTCTCTTATTTATGAATTTAAAGTACCCGTTCTTGGATTCACTGAGTTTTCAATTTCATTAAATTATTTCTGATATTTGTTATTTCTTCTTGTGTGGTGGGTATGGTTTTTAGTTGCTTTGACTTTCAAGATTCTTGACTTCCAATTTGTTAAATACTTTATTTGTTTTCCTTCTGATTTTTTTAATGTAGGCAGTGAGAGTTTTAAACTCACCTATTATGACTGCTTTTAAAGTGTCCCAGAGGTTTTGTTGTGGTGTACTGTACTTTTCATTTAATTCCAAGAATAATTTTATTTCTTTCTTAATTTCTCTTTGAAACATTCATCATTCAGGCATGTGTTGTGTAGTCTCCATGAATTTGTGAAGTTACTAGAGTTTCTTCTGTGTTAATTTAAACTTTATTGCATTGTGATGTGATAGAATGTGTGGAATTGTTTAAATTATTTTTTGTTTGTTGGAGTTTGTTTTGTGCTCCAGCATGTGGACGATTCTGGAGAAAGTTGCATGATCTGCTGAATAGAATATGAATTCTTTGGTGCTTGCATGGAATATTTAGTAGATGTTTGTTGGAGCAATTTGATGTATGGTGTTTTTTAAGTCAGATGTCTTTGTTTATCATCTCTCCCATTATGTGTCTAATGGAGACACTTGGCTATTGCCATCCTCTACTATTAGTGAGGTGTGATTAATCTGTGTCTTAAAGACCTGTAGTATTTCTTTTATGAAGGTGGTTGCCCACAGATTGGTGCATATATGTGTGGGGTCTCATTAAATGCCTGGAAATGGTAGATGGACAGTTAAAATGGCGCCTGAGGGAAGTGAAACCTAGCCGCCCAGGCCGGGGAGATAAACAAGCAGTTTCCGAGAATCTAAGTGAGACTTGGAGAAATCAAAACCTACCCCCCCAAGTATGATAATTAAGCTTATGCTTGCTATCAGATGTTTGGACTATTAATGCGTTTTGCAGCCACCCATGTAACTGCCCCTTATGCTGGAAAAGCAAGGCTTGAAAGTGTGCAAATATGATAGGACAATAAGACGTGGGGAAGTATATTCTGATTGGGGGAAAAGGGCATAAAAAAGCATGCTTGAGCATTGTAAATTGGATTCCCTGCTGTGTCTGAGAAGAGCTGTAGCATCTGCTAGAGTTGCAACATAATAAAGAGTTGCAACACCAGAAGACTCTGGCTGCTGACTCTTCTTGGCCTGATGGGGACCCTGGCCTCACCTGAGGGGTTCTCGCTGCACCCTGGTTTCATGCTGCATTCCAGAGTGGGCTTTCTTGGGGCAGGTCGCACCTGATCTCTCCCGGCTCTACCCCCCACTGGCCGGGGTAGGAGTAATCCAAGGAGCAAGAGGCATCTTGCAAGCATGCTCCTGCTCCTCTGTAGCGGAGGCCCTTGTGAGAGCCACAGGAGGAGAACGCCACATATATGTTAATGATCTTAGTTAATCATTCCTTTGTTCAGAATGTAGTCATCGTCTTTATTTCTTCTGATTAGTTTTAGTTTGAAGTCGATTTTGTCAGATAGAATAACTTTTGAGTGTTTCTTAGTGCATTTTGCTTGTAACATTTTTTTTCATTCCTTTCACATTAAAGTAGTGCCTGTCCTTGAAGCTGAGATGGATTTCTTGCAGACAACAGAAGGATGACTATTGTTTCTTCATCTATTTTGACTTCGAAGTTCAGTTCGTTGATATTTAAAGCAATTATTACAAGATTGGTTCCCATCATTTTAAATTGGTCTAAGACTGTGGTTCTCCAGTTCTGTGTCCCCGTGGGTATAGTCATTCCTCTCTTCAGCTCTTTGTATTGCTTCAAGTATTCTCCGAAGGGCTGATTTTGTGAACATTAATTCTTTCACCCAATTCAAGTCACAGAATATTTTTCTTTCCCCTTAAACTATAATGGACATTATTGCGGGGTAGAGTATTCTAGGTTGGCATCTATGGTCATTTACAACTGAGACTACTTTGGTCCAGGCTCTTCTGACTTTCAAAGTTTGCACTGAAAAGTCATCTGTAATTCTGGTGGGTTTTCATTTATATGTGACTTTTTGTTTTTCTTTTGAAGCTTTCAGAATTCTTTCTTTGTATTGTACACTTAAGGTTTTTACTATGATATGCTGTGTTGAGTTTCTTTTCTGGTCCTGTCTATTTGGTGTTTTGTGTGCCTCTTCTATTTGTAGCTGACTTTGCTTCCTTTATTTGGGGATATTTTCTTTTACCTTCTGGTTGAAGAGCTGGTCGATACTATGATCCTCAGATTGTGCTTCTTTCTCTATGCTGTGATTCGTGGATTTTTTTTTATGGTGTCCCTCACTTCCTGTATATTACATTCCTTTTTTGAAAAAAGTTTATAATCTTTGTGGAGTGCTCCAATTCTTCACGTTTATCATCCTGTCTTGATACTCGGCTTCACATTGCATTCATTCTATTGGTGAGGTTTTCTCCTCGTCATTTAAATTTGCTTACTGAGTAATTCACTTCTTTAGTTCAGCTTGAGGTTTCTTTAATACTTCTTTCTCTTTTGTGATTTCAGTCAGAAGTTTATCCCTATCTTCTTTTAGTCCTTTGATTTGTTCATTTGTATGTCCTTTAAATTCATTGAATTCTTTGATTGTTTGATGTTTATGATTGTTCTTTTAATCTCTGGGTTCTGCGTTGTTTCTATGGGGTTTTCATGCTAGAACTCTTTTGGAGGACTGGTGATGTTTGTTGAGAACATATTATGTGAGTTTTTCATGTTATAATTTTTTGTTTTGATCTTGGCTTATGTATTTCTTTTATTATTTGTGATTCTGATGTGAGATTCAATCCTTTTGTTGAGTTGAACTCTAATTCTGATTGTATACTTGATGTGACTTGGTTGTAATCTTATTGGGTATGTAAAGCTAGTTGGTCAAATTTTCAGGTTCTCTCCTTTGATTTTATATTTGAGGGACCAGATGGCTCTATTTCAGCTACTCTAGAGTTCCCTCAGAGGCACAGATTAGGTGAGATCATATGCCCTCAGGCTCTCCCTTAAAGTCTGGGTCCATCTACCCAGCAGGCTTTGATAAAATTGCTAGGCAGAGGATGAATTCAAGCTTTCTCAGGCAGTTTTAAAAGGTCTGGGCTCCTACAAAAGGGCAGAGATATCTAGCCTTGCAGCAGTGGGAGTAGTTGCAAATGGTACCAATGTAGAGGGAAGGACATGATGTGATTTGGAAAGTTCACAGCCCTACAGAGGTAAGAGGGTTGTCCAGAGATCTTGGGGATTAAGATTAAGACTGTGTCTGTGCCCAGGGTAGATGGAGAATGGGATGTGGGGTGAGTGAGTTTAGAGTTGTTGAGGCAGTAGGGAATGAATTGGCAGTGGGCAGGATCAGATTCACCACAGAAGAAAGCTGGTCTGAGGAATCCAAGGCATGTTTGGAGAGGGACAGCCTTTAAAATTTCTAAGAAACTAGACTGAAAAACTGAGCTGTTCTGAGTGTGGGATTCAGGGTACAGTGGATGGATCTGGACTAAGGGAGTAGTCTAGGAATCTCAGGTGCTAAGAGCAAGAGCGGGCCTGTGCCCAAGGCTAGAAGAACTGAGTTCTTTCCTGTACTTCATTGGTAAAATTGTTTAGAACATCTGCATGAATTACCACCACATATATGTAAATTTGTGATGTCCAGTGAATGGAATAAAATTGAAGCACATTTGGGGACTTAAAAAAGCTCCATAGGATGATATGTATGTACACTATATTGGATGGTGGGCACTGGTGGTGATGTAGATTGGGTATCTAACTGTTATTAAACAATATTTAAGAAAATGGCAAAAATTAAGTGAAAAATACCACTATAAAAAGAAAAGAAGAGGTGGGATTTGGAAGAAAAATAAAATCTTACTCTTTTCTTCCAAATCCTATAAAGCTTGGTTTATGACAATGAATTTTAACCTTAATTCCTTCATACTCTATAAGATTTTTGTTGATTATAAGTCCCTGTTGCCTAGAACCTCATGGCCTGGGGCCAGTAGAGCTCCTACCCCTCTCTTTGCTCTGCTTCTTTTAAAGTAGCCAAGGTGGAAAGACGCTGAGGAAGACTGTGATACTGGACCCCAGCCAATGGGGGAAGGACATAGAACTTTGTGTTAGGAATAGAATTCTGTCAAGCTTCTGGTGCTGTGTATTTGCTGGATCTGATTGCCCATGCAACACAATTTTTTGCAAAAAGAAAATCTGCTTTTTGAGTTTAAAATGTTCTATGATCATAGAGGGTTGGCATGTTGTAGGTCTAGTGTTAGTCTATCTTGGGCTACCTTTTCCCCAGTAATACCAATTCACTGCCCACTGTCATGTCTGATCTGACCTTGTGTTAAAAAGATAAATCGTTTTAGAATGTTCTAATAGACTGCTAGCTTCCAACAAACCAAAGGCTAAGAATGTCCTTATACAGCTTCTGATTTCTCTAGCTGACATTTCTCCAGTTTGCTAAAACCTGCCTACCTGATATTCCCATCAAACTACATTTTTAAATCCCTTGATTTATGACAGTCTTTTGTACAGTTATTATAAAAGTAACATTAAAATTTTACAATATACAAACTTGGTATTGGATACCCTAAGCCGGTGCTTCTAGCAATAGTCACTCATATTTGCCTGCAGGATAAAGTCTTATGGTCCTTAAGATGAGAACTGGAGTTTTCATCAGCAGGCGTATCACAAGTAGAGAGGAAGCAGGAGACTAAAGGAAGTGCAGCTCTGGGCTGAGTTGATTGTTTCTCACATGGCTTCCATCCCAAACCATCATGTACTGCAGTGCACAATTGTCTTTTTTCTCTGAAAATTATTAATGATTTTTGTGTATTTCATGGAATACTTTTTTATTATATTTAGGCCCCTCCCCCCATTGTCACCCCACCAGAGTCCATGTACTCTGATATTATATCTACCTATCATCTGTCTCTATGTATCTATCTATGTATCTATGTATCTATCTGTCTATCTATGTATCTATTTATCTATCATCATCATCTTTGTCTCTATGTCTCTTCAGTGAAATCATTGCCCCAGTTGTTTTTGCTCTGTTGTGTGGTACAATCCACTGAAGCCTGCTCACCACACCCTCATAGAAAACTGATTCTCCCTCATCCAGGGTCATCAGTTCCTCACCTAGAGCTGTGTCCTCCTTCCCACCTCCCCAGTTCCATGTTGGCTTGAGTTTACATGGGATTGGTGCATGCTGACATGCTTGCTGTGGGTTCATAGGATCAACTGCCCAGGTGTCTGGAATACTCTGGTCCTTGTAGTCATCTACTACCCCTGGCTCTTGCAATCTTTCTTTTCCCTCTTCCCCAGTGATCCCTGAACCTTTTGAGTTGCCCAGTCTCAAGAGACACCATTCCAACTGAACACCACAGGCTAGAAAATACCATACCAAAGAAAAACCTGTATATCAAGAATAGATTCCCTTTTTCAATGCTGTTAACTGTGGGTCCCAATGCACCTCATACAATACTGGAAATTTCCCCTGCTCTTCACTACCCAATGGAAACTGACAGTAAAGCCCTCTCTCTGAAGACACTACATACATGAGCTGTAAAGCCAACAAAAGGAGAAATCAAGCTAGGAGTGATCCCAAGGCTTCATCTCTTCCGACTAGCTTTCAAAGTGCTGGAAGTTGTTATGCATGCTATTCAAGGAAAAAACCAATTATTGACCTTTCCCAGCTGTGATACCTGCAAGCTACAACATCTTGACATGGCAGGAAATTCCTACTGGTGCAATAGTGGCACAATTATTAGGGGAGTAACCACCCAAAGTTCATTGGATTTTTGGTCTTCTTCTCAAAATGGAGACCCATTCCTGACACAGATAGCAGGCAAGAAAACCTGTGGCTAGACAGGTCACAGGCCATAGGGAGGAGACTGTTGCTATTACTTTACTAAATACACAAATTATTAAACTGATTTGAAATGACTTATTGTTAGACACATAAAATAATGCATCCCTCATCTCTCACCAGAGGAACTTCTTCATAGCACAGGGGGAAATTAACATAGAGAACCCGAAATGGCCAACATGCAGAGAATTAGAGACTTACAAAGGGCTTTTTACTGATTAGGACACAGGATTCTTTAGTGCCACCTCTGCAACTCTGAAACTACATTAGCTTACCTTGATGACATGCTTGCACATTCATGCTTTCACTATTATTTTATTTCTCTTGGCACAAAGTGAATGTTCTGAATGTTTGTTAGGTTCAAAAAGAATGCATGGATTCAAAAGTAGAGTATGGCTTAGTAACAGAATTCAGAAAGTTAGCTGCCCTGCTGTCCTAAAATTCATACGTGGCCATGAGTGAGAACAACGTTGGTCATGAACGAAATTGGTACAGTAGACATGCAATCATATTAACCATGGAGATCTATGGGGTTACATAATGAGGATATGTACACAGATATTCTGCACAGCAGCCTTGGTCTTGTTAAAGGTGGACTACAGGTGAAATGAATCTTGTTCAGGATGACATAAATAAAGCACTGTATTTTATGATATCTAAAGAGCCTGAAATGGGGTCCAGGTTGTCAAAATATGGAAAGTAGGGGCAGGAGGGACGGCTCAGGAATGAAGAGTGCTGGCTGCTCTTGCAGATGATTGAAGCTTGATTCTCAGCACTGACACTGAGTGACTCACAACTGCATGTAACTCATCTCTAACGCATTAAATGCTCTCTTATGGTCCTTGAGAGCAGTAGCACACATGTGAACATATTCAGATATACACATATACATAAATAAAAAGCTATGTAAGTCGTGAATAATAAAACAAAAGTATATACTGGAGGATTGAGGCATGGTGCAAAAAAGGACAGAACACCAATACAAGCAATTTTTGATATCATCAGTTCCCACATATTTCTTGTTGAGCTGTGCATGCTCAACACCATGTGGGGCAAGGAACCAAAATTTATAACTGAAATATTTACCGTTTCACAAATGATTTCTCTGACTACTGTTAGTAGTGCATATGCATGTGATCTGCATAGGGATGTGTTCATGAATTCAGGTGCTCAGAGACCAGAGGCATGGGACTGCTGGAGCAGGAGGTGCGGGGTTAGTGAACACCTCACAAAGACTCCTGGAACTGAAACCAGATCCTCTGAAAGAGCAGCAAGTGGTCTTTTAACCACTGAACCATCTCTACAGTCTCTGTACTCCAGAGAGCTACAGATAAAACAACCTTTAGGAGCAAATACATCATATCTGTGAGCACACATATGCAGTTATATATTATTTCAATGTATGATTTTTATGAAATTTTGTGCATATCACACAATAGGCCTTAATCATATTTATTCTCTCTTGCCTTCTGCATCAGTTCAAACCACACCACTAGATTTGCTGCATTCTCTCAGATAGGTTAAGGCCTGTCTAGTCAATACTGTGTACCCATAGAGTGAGTGCATTCACTAGTCAGATCATCTAGAATCACTCCCTAATAGAAGATCAACTCTCCCTTACATACCAGTTGGCATTTATCAATAGTTCTTGGCTGAGATTAAAGCCCCCGACCATTTTCCAAGTTCTGTCCTTGGGTTTTGTCTAAGTTTGTTTGGGTCTTGTATAGGCTGTCACTGTTGCTGCCAGTTCATACGACCAAGTTCCCTGAATCCTGGAACGTTCTGCTTCCTTATGGCCGTGCATGAATCCTGGCTCTTTACAATCTTTCTATTCCCTCTTTTGCAATGGCCTGTGCCCTAGTCAGTGAGGTTTAGTATCGTTCTGTCCAGGGAATTGCACTCTGCAGTCTCTTATTCTCTACATTTTGGCCAGTTATGGCCTTGTGTGTTCATCACTCTCTATTGCATAAGGAAGCTTTCCTGGTGACAGTTGAGAGATGCATTCGTATTCTCTTCACCCCAAGTTTCACTAGGTTCTTTGAGCCTTGGATATTTAAGTGTAAGGATTTTGCTAGAAAAGGAAAACTCTTAAATGTATCAGATAACAACGGAGAGGAAACACTAGTCCTGTGCTCAAAAGTAACAATGTATAGTAAAGAATTATTCTCTACATGACATTCTTTTACTCGGTGTCAGGAATAAAGGGAATAATTTGGCTTTATGATTCCATCAGGGTATACTGTGTGGCATCTGTGAATAAAGGAGAAAACTAAAAGTGGACTTGTGACAGCTTCCATTTCTTCGTAGACATGGAGAATGTGTGAAGTGTCCAGATCATCAATATGCCAACACTCAGCAAAACCACTACCTCCAAAGTCTGTGAAGTTGCATGTATATTTTAATACTCTGTCTTATTTTGGGGGTGGTACACTGAACTGTACATTTTGTGGTAACACATTTTGCTTAAAACATTTCACCCTGATATTGAGTGCTCTAGACTTAGTGGAATAGTACAGCAGCTTCCTAGACTGCTGCTTTTATGACAGTTTTCTGAGTTGCTTTATAAGGCAATGAGGTCCCTGTGTATCCATATTATTGCTATTATAAGCTTTCAGACATTTGAAAGGATTAAACAACTCCCTGTTCTTTAAATGACTGTACTGTTACACAAGGGCTGGCAACATGACTTAGAGGGGAATAGTCTTGTCAAGAAGCCTGATGTCCTGAGTTCAGTGTCAGGAATTAACATGGAGAAAGGAGAGCATCAACTCTAGCAAGCAAGTTGTCCTCTAACACCGGCATGCTCGCTGTGACAGAAGCTCACATGTCCATGTGTACACACACACACACACACACACACACACACACAATTGATATATGTAGTTATTAAAGAGGCATGCTTTTAGTATGCTGACTACAGGGTTTTTTTGTCCAAATATTGGCTTTTGCAGTGTTCTCGAGGCTGTTTTGCAGGATATCTCTCTGATCCAGCCCTTAGAGTTTCCAGTTCTAAGTTCCCATGATACGAAAATACACTTTGCTTTAGGAAATCCCAATGTTTTCAATTTATGGATTAATTTAGAGGGGACCCCACCGTTATAAAACCATGAGATTTCCACCTATGGTGTCATATTTTTCCAAGCATTCTAGCTTGATCACCCATTATTAATGTGATAGATCGTATTAATGTATAAGCTTGTAATAGTTATGTAATATATTTTCTTATATTTGTTGTTACAAATTTTGTAGGATTTGATGATATCACAAAAGGAACGTTTATCTGTCATGTTTTCAAGCACTATGTGTATATAGAATATGAGACTTCTGTTAGCATATAATTGGAAAGATGGATTACATTTTGACTTTTTATGAGTATGTGCATTTGTCTGTGCAGGTACAGAAGTGCAGATCAGAAGAGGAAGCTCCTAGATCTGAACAAACAAGTGACTGAGAGCTGCCCAATGTGGTTGTTTGGAAGTGAACTTGAGTCTTCTGCAAAAGTATTACAGGGTCTGACCTGCTCAACCATCTCTCCAACTCCACCTCATGGCATTCCCATGTATTCATAAAACGTTCTATCAGCATTATTGCCTCTCTGTACTCCTTGACCAATTAATAGACAGTTTTTACCCTCCACAGTGTCATATCTAACCATCTCATAATGGTTAGGTAAACTCTTTTGAAATGTGCTAACAGCATGATTGCTTCCACCAATTCAAAGGCTAAGAATGTCACTCTGAAGCATCTCAGTTCCATAGGAGAGATTTCTCAACTCTGCTCTAACCAGTCTATCTGATGTTTTCACCAGTATTTAAAAAATACTTTTAATATATTCTATTGTTATGCTTTTGTGTGTTTACCTGCATGAATGTAGGTTCCCACAGGTGCCTGCAATGACCATGGAGGATAGCAGAGGTCATATGTTCCCATAGCACTAGGTTTAAGGACAGTTGTTAGCTGTCATTTGGATGTTGTGTACCTCTGTAAGAGTGACCAGTGCTCTCAACTGCTGAGCCATCTCTTCATCCCTTCATCAAAATATTTTTAAAGTGACTTAATTTATGGCTTTTCTTTGCTCTGTTACTATAAAAAGTTCATCAAAGTGTTACTACATCACAAATTAATCTTTGGGGGAATGTGAATCTGTTACTGCGTATGGTCACTCATGTTTGACTCTTGAATAAACTATCTCCTTTACATATGAAAGTGAAGCCTGGATTTTTGCATCAGCAGGTGTATTTCCAGAGGGGAGGAAGGAAGGTGCTGAGAGACATGCAGCGCTGGGCTGTTTGTGTTCCTCCTGCAATTCAGGAATGCTTGGGAAGAGGCCATGAGAAGACCTTGCCTGGGGTCAATATTTTGTAGAATATTTCCAGTGGTTGATGTTTGGTGAATATCCAAAAAGTGATAGAAAAATAATAGTAATTCAGAATGAAAATCAGGATATAATTTTAGTCATCTGAGAAAGATATAAGAGTATGGATCGATTAGGTGGATTGAATTGCATTGCTGAATTCATGTTGATTTCATCAGTTCAAATTCATGTGCTCATGACCTGGTGGAAAGAGCTAATGCTGGTGGAGATGTAAAAGTAGTAAAGAGATAAGGGCTGGAGAGATGGCTCAGTGACGAAGAGCAGTGCCTGCTCTTGCAGAGGATCCGGGTTCAATTCCAAGCACCCAAATTGGGGCTAACCACTGTCTGTAAGTCCAGTTTCCTATGACTGAAGTGCAGGGATTTCAAGAATTTCAGTAAAATATTCAGAACAGAAAAATACAAGAGTCAGAGTGGTTTGTTAATTTTAATTTGAACCTGATGGATTAAGGATCAACCTACGTAAAAGGCTGTGAATGGATCTGTGAATCCTCTGCAGAGATTAGATAAAGCAGTGGGAGTGGGGGACTTGCCCTCAGGTTGGGGTGCATATTCCAAGGGATGTTCAAGGAAAAAGCAGTGTTGTCTGCTTTCTCTTTCTTCCTGAAAGCCTACATCTGTAGACACTGCAATTTCAGCCTCCAAAGCGGAATGAAGTCTACTGGCTCTCCAGAGACCCCCAGATCTCCAGCCTCTACTGTGTAAAGCAGTCTAATAAATCACCCTATTTATTATATACAGATTGTATTGGCTCTATTAATACATAACCCTGCTTAATATATACAGATTATGTGGGCTTTATGAACACATCACACTGTTTAAAATATATAGCTTGTGTTGGCTTCATTCCTTTAGAGAACCTGGCCTACTTCAGTAGTGTAGGGCAAAATGCTCCAGAAATGAAAATGCTTAAGAATTAAAAAAAAACTCACTGTAAATATCATCTGAACAATGTAGAGGAATTTATTTCACTTTTGTTTCGCTTCCTCTTATTTTTTTGGCTTGTGCATCTGGTATTTGTATCAATGACCAAACGAAGAAAGGAAAATTTTATCTTTGCCCACAGTTTAAGGTTGCAGCCCAACATGGTGATGGAGACTGGTGGTGAGAAACTGTCTCTTCACTAATGGCTGAGTGAGAACTGCACTGTGCACATGCGCCACATGTTCAGTATCCATTCATTTGATGGAAGTCTAAGCTGATTTAACTATTATGAACAGCACCACAATACACATGAATGGCAGCCAAGTTCACTTAGATATCTTTAGGTCTATGCCTAGAAATCATGTAGCTGGATCATAAATCAGAACTATTTGAGACACATTTCGCCCCCAGAACCAGTAAGTGTTTTCACTCTCTTACATCTCCACAGGTAGTGTGTAAATTTTCATTTGCTTCTTCAGCATTGGTTGTAATTCTTTTCTTGTTGATGCTTTTCTAAAGGGAATAATATGAATCTGAAGAATTTCCATTTCTTAAATAAATTAGGATATTGCACATTTTTCATACATTTATTGGACACTATATTAACGGTTCAACTCAACTGAACAAATACTCAATTACTTACTTAGTCATTTAATATTTTGAGTTCCTTAAAAATTCTAGATATTAACTTTCTGTCAGATGCATAGTGGGTGAAGTGTTTTCTCACTTTCTCTACCCTGTTTCTTCACTCAGCAATTGATTTTTTTTTTTCCTTCAGAAGAGTTCTTTATTGATGCAATCCAATTGGTCAGTTCTTGGAACTAATGGCTGTGGTACCACAGCTCTTCACAGAAACTCCTCACATATGCATACACCTACATATTTCTGATGTTACTGCTAAAAGCTTCAATATGTCAGGTCTTATACTAAGATTTGTTTTTCAGGTTGAACTAATTCATTTTAGCAGGTGAGAGATGGTGTACCCAATTTCATTCTTGTAGTGGTGGAAATTTAGCTTTTCTACCACCATTTATTAAAGAGGTGGTTTTTTTCTCCAACGTATGATTCCTACTTATACTTTTCAAGCAATTGTGTTTCAGATATATGGATTTATTTCTGGGTCCTCTATTCTATCCCATTGATATAGTGTCAGTTTACATAACAGTGCAATGATTTTCTTGTCTCTGTAATTCACTGATTTGAAACCAGGAACTTAGATGAGAACACCAAATTGACTCTGCTTAAGATTTCTACAGCTACATGGAGTCTTCTCTGCTTTCAAATGAGTACTAGAAGTATTTTCTGTATTTCTGATGTAATTATCATTGGAAATTTGCTTGGGATTATACTGAATCTGTAGATTATCTTCAGAATATATGCAGTTTCACAGTGCTCATTCTGCCAGTTCATGAGCATGGGCCTTTTCACTTTCTAGTGTCCTCTTTCATTTCTTTTTTCTCTTTTCATAGTTTTAATTCTGGAGTTCATTCACTTCCAGGGTTAGGTTTACTCCTGGGCTTTTCTGGTCTTCGTTTTGGTTTAGCTGTTGATACTTCTGTGAATAGGATATCTTCCTGACTTCTGTCACAGCATACTATCTGGCTGAAAGTGACTATCAAATCAAAGATTAGGATAACTGAGATTTTAAGGTTTCTTAAATATATGATCTTGCAGTCTGCAAATAGGAATCATTTCGTGTCTTCCTTTCCTGAGCTTATTTATCCAATTTCTTCTCTTCCTCCTTTGCTGAAGAACTGCGTTGAGCAGACAGTAGACCTGTGACTCACTGCTGCTTTTAGAGGAAGTGCTTTCAGTTTTCTTCACTGTCTGTTGGCCTTAGCGATACCACCTAGACTTCATCTTAAATATGCTCCTCCTATTCCCAGCATTTCGGAGCTTTCACCATGAAAGGAAATCCAACTCTATCACTGTCCTTTCTGCATCTCTTTAGATAATCATGTGGTTTCTGTCTTTCAGAGTTTATCTCCTATATTGCATTAACTGTTGCAAATTAATAAACAGTCCTCACATACCTGCAATGAAACTAGTTTCTGAATATGTTGCTGAGTTCCATTTGTGAGCGCTGTGTTGGGCATGTTTATATTTAGTATTCATGAAATACATTGGTCTATGATGTGTTTGTGTGTAGAGATGTGTATTTGCATCTGTATGTTTTTCTCTTATTTGTATATCTTGGTAAAATGAGCTGCCAAGATCTGGTTAGTATTGCTATTCCCTTTCAGTTTTTTGGAAATCCTTGAGAACCATTAGTGTTAACTGTTTTTTACTGAACTGGGAGGAATCAACAGTGAGGATGTTCCAGAATTCCATTGTTGTTTTTCCATTAATGTTACTTCAGGCTCCATCCTCATAGCAGATCTTCCTAAGCTGTGCATAATCTTTTAATTAATTTTGTTTGCCATACAGGCCTTGAAACTTGTAAATATCTGCATATACCATGTGTTCTTAGCATGTTTTCAATATATTCTTGATGATGGTGTGTAATTCTTTGCTATCTGTTGTAATGTCTCCTTTCATCTCTCATGTTATTAAGGTGGATGTTTCCTTTCAATTATTTTGAAAGATTCCCAATATTACTTTTATTACTTTTGTTTTTAAAAGGCATCCCATAGGCCTGTATAGACGACTCAGCAATCAAAAACACTGACTGCTCTATCAGAGGACCAAGGTTTTGTTCTCAGCACCCCAAGGTATCTAACAACCATGTGTCATTCCAGTTCCAAGGAATCAGATGACCTCTTGTGACCTCTCTGGGCAGTACTTGGCATGGTGTACTTACTTACATACAGGAAAACGCTGATACAAATAATGGAAAATAAATAAAATTTAATAGGCACCTGATGTTTCATTGACACTTTGTACTTTTATGAGTTTCCATTGCATTCATTTCTACCATCATATTTAAATTTTCCCATGTTCTGTTATTTGCTTTGTCTTCATGTCTTCCTTCTGGAAGGGCATCATGAGGTTATTTATTTTTCTTCTTTTTATTACCAATAATCTTCAAATAAATGATGAAATAGGAATGAAAGACTTCCAAATGCTCTTCATATAGCCAGTACTACCCTGTCACTGAAACCTAAAATTCAAGAGGAATAAAATTATAGACCAATCTTCTCTGATGAGCATAGACACAAAAATTCTCAATGATGTACTTGCAAACATAATGCAAAAGCACATCAAAAAGAACATCCACCTTGACCAAACTGATTCCATCTCTGAGAGGCAAGGATGGATCAACTTACATAAGTCAATAAATAACATCTGCCACATAACAAAGTCAAGTACAGAAAGCATATGATCATTTCATTAGCTTTATGTAAGGTCTCTGACAAAATCAAATTTCTTTTCATGGTAACAGTAATGGAGAATCTAGGGTATAGGGGGTGTTTATATTTCGACATAATGACTCCAATATCCAACAATCCCAGAGAGAAATTCATAGTAATTGGAGAAACCTCAAAGCATTTCCATTAAAATCAGGAATAAGAAATGTTTTTCCACACTTTCCATTTCTGTTCAATATGAAGTTTCAGCTAGTGTAATTCAACAAGTGAAGAACATAGAGATGATGGAAATTGGAAAGAAAGAAGTCAAAGTATCCTGATGTGCACATGGCATGATTCTGAACAAAATACACCATAAAGACTGCAAAAGCAATCTACTAAAGCAGAAAACCACGTTGATCAAAGAAACAGGATACAAAATTAAAATCAATATCCTCTTAGATAAAAAAAACCGATACACTGAGAAGGAACCTGGATAATGAGCCATCCATGAAAGGCTCAAAAAATTCTTGGAGCATATCTAATCAAAGAAGTGACAAACTTGTATAATGAGATACTAAAGAAAGAAATGCAAGAAAATACAAGAAGTTGGAAAGATCCACCATGCTCAAGTTTTGTAGGATCAACAATGCAAAAATGGCTATCCTACTAAATGCAACCTACAGACT
Source organism: Eospalax fontanierii (assembly GCA_035773235.1). Lineage (NCBI taxonomy): Eukaryota > Metazoa > Chordata > Mammalia > Rodentia > Spalacidae > Eospalax > Eospalax fontanierii. The sequence goes on from CM069534.1 coordinate 81,116,961, forward strand.
CAACAGATCCCTAGTAAAATTTGAAAGAAATTCTTACAAAATGGAAAAATTACATTATTATCCAAGTGTAAAAAACTACAGAATAGTCAAAATAATACTTAGCAATAAAAGAAGTGCTGGAAGCATCACGATTCCTGATTTCAAATTACACTACAGAGTTATAGTACTAAAAGCAGCATGGCACTGCATAAAAACAGTCATCAGATCAGGTCAGTGACAAATGGAATATAATTGTGGAACCAGATTTAAGGCCATGCATTTCCAGCCAGCAGTTCATTGACTAACAGGTCAAATATGCACATGTGAGAAAAGACTGCACGTTCAACAAGTGGTTCTGGGAAACTGGACACCTACATGAGAAGAATGAGAGAAGATTCCTCTCCCTTGACCCACACAAACTTCTGCCATGACTGGATCAAGGACTGCAAGATAAGACCTGATATCCTGAACCTATTAGAGGAGAAATTAGGGAACACACTAAAGTGTACTGCACAGGAAAGGGCTTTCTGAAAAGGATGATGATAGCACAGACATTAAGATCAACATTGATAAATGGGACCATATGAATCTATAAAAACTGCTTTATAGTAAAGAACACCATGCTTGAATGAAGAGGCAACCTACAGAAAGGAAATTCACTTTTTTACCAGCTATGAATCTGACAGAGGGTTAGTATCTAGAATATAGATGTGACTCAAAGAATGAAACATCATAGAACTAAACAACCCAATGAAAAATTGTGATAATGATGTAAAGCATGAGTTCTCTAAAGAGAAAATGCAAAAGCCTGAAATTATTTTTAATGTTCATCATCTATAACCATCAAAGAAAGGCAAACTGAAATGACTAGCCTTTCATCTTACCCCTGTCATATCCAATGGATAAGATAAAAATTGAAACAAACAAACAAAGAAAAAGAAAAAACAAGCATTTTTGGATCGGGTGGATTCTGCTCATGGTCCAGGGAGGTCAACTGCTTTGTAAAGAACCATACTCATGCTTTATTTTGGTTCTGTAGTAAAAGCTCTCAGTCATCAGAAGCAATGGCCAATTTGTGGTTGTTAATACTCTTAAGGAACTGTCGAACTTTTTTAAAAAAACAAAACTCATATCCAATGTCTCCTTGGACAATTCACGAACCACACAGGAAATCCTAAGTTAGAAGGCGGCTGAGTCTCCTGGGCTAGAGCCACCAGGGAATTTGAAGTTTCATCATGAGATAATGCACGCTCAGTAAATACTTCTGGGATCAAAGGTAAGTGAATGAATGAATGATCAACCATTTAGAGCACACCTGGGAAGCCACAGGCCGGTTCACACCACCCTTCCACACCACAGCTGGAGGAGTGCCCCGTCTCCGTGGGTGGCTTTCTAACTCCACTCTGAATCTGCTGCTGGTAGGCATTGATACCTGTTGCCATGGCAACAGTGTGCATCACTTCACTCCCAGGTCCATGACACCTGTGCCTGCCCAGTCTTCTACTCCCTGAGTCTTCCAGTTCTCTGGGCCAGTTTCCTCTGATTTGATGATTTGTTAATGCTACAGGAAGCTTTAGAAAGAAAGAAACACATGAAATTGTCAAAAATCCCAGGAACAGAGAACCCATGCCCTATTCCGTAAGTGTGAACTTTCCGCAAGCAGGGCTACTGCCAGCCTCTGCCAGGCAGAAAGTGACTGGGCATTCTTTCTCTGTCTTGCAAACTTGCAGTGCCTTCGTTCAAAGGCATTTCTTCCACGGAAGAACAAGACGCAAGATCTCCGGTTCTTCCACCTGGAGAACTGCCTCTGTCCTCTGTGCAGCTCACCCCCTAGATGCTTCTCGCTGGGGAACTGGCTCGGTCCTCTTCCTTTCTGTCTTGCTAAGTCAAACTGCTTGAGCCAAATGCTCCGTTGGAATCACCGCGAGCACAGCCGATTAACAGCGTCAGGGTTCCCTTTTTTGAAATGCATCCCAAAGTGCAGTTAGCAGAGGATAACCCAGCACAGGAAGCAGAGGATAGAGTCCAGTGATCTTCAGAATGTCACCTCACACCCATGTCTACTGTGTTGGTGAGGGAACCAGGAAGCGGAGGCTATCTTATCTATCCTGTATTTATTCACTATCTCGTTCACCAGCCGATGTTGATAGATGTACCAGTCCCAGAGCACACAAAGCTCTGATCAAAGAGCAATGTTTTTGCTCCTCGGAAGGTCACTTATCAGAGAGGGGAGAGTGGGAGCAAAGGAAGCCAAATTCCTGGTGTGCTCGGTGGTGATAGGTGCTGTGGAGTGAGGGGTCGTTCAGAAGTGCATGCATGGTGGGTGCGGTTTTAATGAAATGGACAGGAGGCAGGGACATTCTCACTGAAAAATGGCTCTCCGTGGAGACCTGGAGAGGTGAGGGGCTGAAGTATGCATTTAAGCTCAAAGAAAAGGTGGCAGCTAGTGCAAAGACCCCGAGGTGGAACGGTGTCAGGCATGACCTGAAGGTAAGTGTGGCTGGCACAGAGAGGAGGTGAGATCATAGAACATGCAGTGGAAGAGAGAGGAGGGAGCCAGTGCAGTAGAAATGTACAGTCCACTGGAATTACCGATAAATAGGTAATATCGGGGCTGGGGCATTGGCTCAGGTGGTAACGTGCTTGATGAGGAAGCACAGAGACCCGATCTCAGTTCCCTGAATCCAGGTTTAAAAAGCCTGGCTCTGCACCGCATTGTTAAAAGCCCAGCACTGAGGAGGCAGAAACACCGGATTCCTGGAACTCTTGGGTAACCAGCCTAGCTAAATGGGCAAGATCCAGGTCCGTCAGAGAGCCTGACTCAACAAAACAAGGTGGATAGCTCCTAAGCAAGACATCTGAGGCTGAATTCTGACTTCTACATGCATGCACACACATATACCACTTGAACAGGTACACACAAGAACGCATACTTAAAGCTGCACACACAGAAAATAAAAGAGAAAACTAGATGGCGTCTGTGGACTTCTGTTTCATTTGGGGGCCGCTGGAAGCCAGGGAGGACTATGAAGGGCACCCTCTCTCTTACTCTGCACCAGCAAGAAGCTAGGGCCGATGTTCCCAGAACTTGGCATCCCTGGGCAACGTCCTACCAGGGAGAATGTGTAAAACCCGTTTCCCCAAAGACGGAAGAGAAGAAGACCTGGGATGAAGCAGCAAGGCCTCCTGAGCATCCAATCCGGAGACCATTCTCCTGCCTGCTTCTCCAGACTCCCTCTCTTTGGATGGATTACTACTGTTGGGTTTCTTTTCATGTGAACGTTAAAGTTATGGTAGACTTTTGCTCAGTTCTTCACTGGTCAGAAAGATGAAGAAAGTTGAATTCTTTTATCTGCTCTGTCTTTAAATTCCTTGGTTAACATTACAAAGGATTCATAGTTTCAGAAAGTGAGAAATTGTTACAGGAGAGAAAAATCGAAAGACTGGGAAAACCTCAAAGAAACAAGTTCGCAGGATTTAAAGTTGCATTTGGTTTGCATTGAAGGGATGATGGTCTCAGTGGTGAAATCAGAGGCCTGCACCCTGCAGCTCGTCCTCTGCTACTCTGGGATGTTCATTTCTCCACATTTTCTCTTTCTTCTGTAAACGCAGACAAAAACCGTGTCTATTCTCTCATTCTATGGCTTGAAGGAGAATCAGCAGCAGAGATGCCAGGTTGTTTTGAAGAAGACAGAAATCTGGTCCCATGCACACATGTTCAATCTCTTTTAATATTACTTTAGTTATTGAAAGTAATGTTGTCTGCTCCTGGGCATCTTGTATGTGATTTGATCATGGATTCTTCACAGTCAAATCTTATTGAAACTCAAGCCCCCAACTTCCAGGGTAGTCATCTTAAGACAACAATCGTGTTAATGACAGTCATGACAATAACAAGAAAAAGAGTAACAACCCAAAAGTCATACGGAAGAATGGTCCTGGATTTTATGTTCAATCTTGCACAAGGAAAAGACTTAGCATCCAGAAGAACACGAGACACTCTAGTTCACTGCTCAACTGTAGGAGGAAAATACGAGCTCAGGTGCTACAGAGACCAGTATGGATCAGACGAGTGGCAGGGGGTGGAAGGCTTGATCTTACTTTCCTTCTGCCTTAGACGCAGGGGTCTTCTTCATAATAAAACTACTTCTCCTTAGCTAGGTCAGACTCGCATTGGTGGGATGTTTGAGAAACTTAAAGCCAATATGGTATTAGAGGAGGCTGAGGGATCCTTGCCCTTCATAAGTCAGCTTGGCTGATTCATCACGGAGCAGAGGGGGAGAGATGCAGATTAACCAGCGAGCAGCAGAAGCTGTTTCAAATACACATTTCTTCAACACTGGCAAACATAATGGGGTGAGGTTTGTTAGTTCCCCACTAATACATAAGATTTTATAGTAATGTTTTTTGAGACAGTCTCACTGTGTGAATCAGGCTGGCTACAAACTCACAGAGATCCACCTGCCTCTGCCACTCCAGTGCTGGGATGAAGGCGTGGGCCACCACACCTACCTCTTTGTTTTCATTTTAACACTTTACTTCCTTTCTTCCTTTCCTTTGATTTTGTTTTGCTTTGAAACAGGGTCTCAGTACATGGGCCAGGCTGACCTGGGGCTCCCCATCTACTTGCCTCAGCCTCTAGAGTGTTGGAGTTCCAGATGTGAGGCACCACACCCACTGTAATATTGTATTTCAGTAACATATCTATTACAGAGCATCCATAATTAAAACATACAAGAAAAAGAAATTAAGTAGCACATCACACCACCTTCAAGGCTCTACAGTTGAGGGCATGTTCCAGATCCTTTCCATGCTTTTACACCAACTTAGTTTCTATTCATTTTGCAAAACAGTTTAACCTGTTTTTCACTACACACACATATATATGGAAGCATGCTTAAAGTTTAATGTGTTCCCATGATACCATCTCTATAGCATACATACCACTTTGCAGAAATGCACTAAAGTTTATTTACCCATACTCCAATAGATATCTCTCTCTCAATTTTCCACTGAAATAGAGTTGTATACAGACCATCTCTAGCTAGCCTTTCTATAGAGCTATGTTTATTTTCAAGGGCTAGATTTCTAAAAGTAGGGCCATGTTACAACAGGACAGAACTGTTGTCCACTTTATTCAATACCTCTCAGATACAGGAACAGCAGGTCAGGTACAGGAACAGCAGGCGTCTTTGTTTCCTGGAGTGCAGTAGCTCCATCTCTGATTCCCCTCTGGGTTCAGGAGCATCATTCTTGCTACATAGTTACCCTTGAATGACAGGTTTGCTGGGTTTCTACTCTGTCCAAAGGCAGGGTGCTCGTTTTCTGGTCCTTAGTGCGTGGCTATTGTCAAATGCCACTCGTGGAGGGGATGTCTCAGAACAAGCTGCATCTCTAGAGACCTTCAGGCTGATTATCTTCACTTTGCCCTCATCTGAAGAGCTTTTAAACCCATCTATGCACCAGAATCCCCCAGACAATGGAGTCAGAGATTGGAGTGACCTAAGCAGGCACATTTTCAAAATCTTTCCAGTGTTCAAAGATTCAGCTGCCCTCAGAAAGTACTGTGCAAGCTCCTTTAGGCTCTGCTCCAGGGTCCTCACCTCCCAACCTACACAGAAACTTGTGTCTGTGAATAATGTGGTATTCATGGTGACAGAGAGAGGAGACTGGAAAGTCTCACTCCTCTAGATGGATTTGCTTTAAACATCTGGATCAAAGTCTGAAGCCCCAGCCTTGGGCTCTAACAGAGAGTGGTTAAAGCCTACCCTGGGGTGAAGAGCACTGTGGGCTGGGAGCCATTTCTGCCACTCCGACACCTGAGGTTTTCTTCCTCCTGCAGCTGACCTGGACTCTAATGCTCTCTACTTGCCTGAACAAATCTGTCTAAATGACTCAGTTTGTGGAAAGGCTTAGGTGCAAATCCAGGCAGAACTCTTTCCTGTCTCTGTCTTTGCTAGGATTAATTAGCGAGGCTACAGGAACTAAGGTGGAGACACCCAAGTCTGCTATTGGTCCACACTGCGTGCTTCCAGCTCCTCCCCTCTCCAGCGCCTTCACTCTGTCCTTCCGTTTCTCTCCGACACTGTTGCTCCTTTACATAATTATTTGTGTGTGAGTGTGAGAGTGTCTGTGCCTGTATGACTGAGTTTGTGTGTGTGAGTGTGAGTGCGTATGTGTGTGTGTGAGTGTGGGTGCCTGTGTGTGTGTGGTCTCTCCCATGGCTCTTCCACACTGCACACTCCAGGCTGGCCCATGAACCTTCAGCTGATTCCCCTGTCTCTCCTGCCCATCTCACCTCAGGAGTGCTGGGACTGCAGACGTGGGCCACTGCAGCCAGGTCTTGTGTGTGGATTCCCAGGGGAAAACCTGGGTCGTCAAGCATATGAAGCATCTCTGAGCCATCTCATCAGGTTCTGTTTATTCTATTCATCAAACACTTATTCTCTGAGCATCTACTGTAAGACAGTCAGTATTTTAGGAAATAAGGCAGATAGTGTCTTTAACCTTAGTATAGTTCTTGGCCATACCTCACATGCCCATACACACACACACACGCAAATACGCACACATGCACACATACATCACAAATATATACATATGACAAAAAGGTGACGAGGCAGTGTTGAGATACAAGTGGCCCCAGGATAGTCAGGACAGGCCCAGCAGGGGTCCAGCATGGGGGCTCATGACATCCTAACAGTCAAGTTTCCTCTCCAAAATGAAATGAAGGTCTACTTGCGGCATAAAGACAGGAAAGTTACTTGAAATGCAGAAGACAGACATGCAGACTCTGATTTGTGTGGGTACATTTTTCACCAAATGGAACCCCAAATCTGGCAGTGCCCAGGAAGTGGCAGTGAATAAGCAGAAAGTATGACCCTGCCTGGATGGTGAACGGCTTCGATGAGAAAATCTAACCCTGGTCTCTTTCGTCACAGCCAGATGATGGCTTAGTGGGCATACGTACATGCTCAAGCTAATTGCATATCCACTTCCACAAATGTTTGTGCCTTTTGCGTGTGGTGAAAATAAAAACTGAATTTTCTATGTAGTGATTTTCAGGTCTTTACTATGTTAATGTTAACAAGAGTCACCACGCTGTCCTTGAGAGGGTTAGAACTCACTCATTTTATTATGAGCTCATATTCACTGGCCAGCATCTCTCTACTAAGCCTACCTTCTGGTCCCTGGTGACCAGTCTTCTATTCTTCATAAATTCATTTATTTTTCCCTTTTGGGTTTAATTTGGCAAGGTCTCATGTAGCTCAGGCTAGTCTTGAACTTACTAAGTAGCCAAGGATGACCTGGAACTCCTGATTGTCCAACATCTGCTTGCCAAGTGCAGAGAGTGCAGGTGAGTGCCACCTCGCTCAGCTTCCTTCACAGACTCTGCCAGCATACAGGGCAAAGGGTCTCATGATGGCATTTCCCACATCTGTACCATCATATTTGTCTTCATAGACTCCTAACATTACTGATATCCTAGAAACTGCCCAGCCTTGTCATTGCAGAGTGGGAAAAACTGAATCCAAGAGAGGGACTGGTCTCCAGTCACAGGCTTGCCAAGCTGTCTCTCTCTACTTCCCGAGGGCACTTTCAGCATCAGAGGTATAGTGGCTCAGTTTGAAACCACACTGAACCAGAGGCAGATCACCTTCATGGTTGTCCCGTCTCATGCTTCCTTTCCCCTTCCGGTCACTCCTCACTCAGGCCACTCTTGATTGGAGGCCCTATCATGAAGGGACAGCCCGTTCTCCTCCAGGTGGCTTCCATATGTACCTGCATTCCATCACAGAACATAATCACAATGCTGCAGAGACCAGATGTTCCACCACGAGCTCTTCCTTCCCTGACTCCCTAGCTGGGCTTGCTGGGAGCTGAAGAAGGCAGAGGCAGTCCTTTGTCATGTCCCCCAGCATCTGGCTTACTACCAGGTTCCCACAAACCCAGGGACCAACTCTCTCATCAACAGGGGACTCACAGGATGGAGAGATGGGAAGAAATTGAGTGAGAGGTATTCAAGGTCAGAGGTGAAAGTAACTTTTTCTTGAACCCTCAGCAAATCTCTCCAGGATAAAGGAATTCTTCAGTGTCCTCAAGAATTGGGGGGAGGGGCGTGTTTCCCCTTTAGACAGGTAATAGCTGTCAGTTGCCAGGCTTTTCCCAGGATCTACGATCTCTGACCTCTGAGCCCTGATCCTGCCTGCAAATAGTCACTCCACTGCCGTAGCGTCTGTTTTCAGACTATTTTGAAATGCCGTGTCGAATCTTCTTGTCTACTGGAATGTGAACATTTCACATGTAGATAGAAATTGGGTCTTTATTTCAGTATCAACAGCCCCAACAAAGTGCCCTGCATATAATAGGTACTAAGTTTATGTGGGTCGACTACTAAGAAGTGACCCTAGGAGTCCTCCGAGCCCTGATACTCCAAATATGGCCTGGAAGACCCACAGAGTTAGTGACAACTAGAAATGTATTAGAGATGCAAAATTGCAAGTCGTGTTAGACCCAGTGATTTGAAATCTTGCATTTTAACAAACCCCTGGGGCATACCACGCATTATGGTATGACAAGAACTGCATTTCAATCAGCCCTACCGGGCAGAGTCTGAGATGGAAGCTGGAACAGGCAGGACCTGTCCACATCCGCTCAGCCTGTGGGTTGTCATGCTGTGGGGAGGGCCTATGTCTGGAATCTCTCTGGGACTCCTGCCACTTTCCAATCTCCATTTTGCAAAACTCACGTCAGACCCCCAGCAGGAACTGGTACAGACCTAAAAGGAGCAATGCAAGGCCACAGCACAATTCCCTGTCCTCTGAAAGATCAGTGTCTTATCGCTCATAAACAAAATCCTACTTTCTATAATCCAGAGCAACCTTGGATTAAATCCTTCACCTCCCCTTCTTGTATCATCTGACATTACACCATTAAAATCAGATACTTGGGGGCTGGAGAAATGGACCAGCAGTTAAGAGCACTAAGACCCAGTTTGGCTCCCAACACCAACAGGGCAGCTAGCAACCTTAACTCCATGGAGTTCCAGGGGATCCAATGCCCTTTTCTGGCCCTCAGGGGCACTATATGTCACAGGTGCACTTATGTGCATGCAGGCAAAACCACTCATGGTGGGCAATGAGCAAGAAATACTTCTTGGCTATTTTACAGGCCCAGATTTGCTGTCATTCATCATGCTGCCAATCCTGGCATGTACAGACCAAGCACTTCTTTCCTTGTCAAAGTCCTAATCTATTTACCCTCCAGGTTGGTAGACAACAGTCCTTGATGATGCCCCAGTAGGATTAAGTGATTGAGAGAGGCTCAGGGTACTGCCTCTGTTTTAGGAGGGCCCAGCAATTCTTCACTTTCATCTTGCTTTTTACAAATAACTGTGTGATTTTTAGTTATGTATTCTTGTGTGTCTGTGTGTGGGTGGGTGTGGGTGTGTTCAAGTGCAAGTAAAGGTACCTATGGAGGAGAGAAGAGGGTTTCACATCCTCTGGAGCGGAGTTACTGGTGACCGAGAGCCACCTGAGGGATGTCGAAGCTGAAACTGAACTCATGTCCTGCGGAAGAGCAGCCAGTGCTTGTGACCATGGAGCCATCTCTCCAGCCCCCTCTCATTCTTTAGTTCACTCAGATAAACCCTACAAGAAGTACAGGTGCATTCCCACCACGCTGGCCCCTCCCCGACCCTCACCATATCATGTTCTAGTACCTGAGGTCCAGGGTCAGGTCTCTAAGACCTGCAGCTTCCCAGCTGGCACGTTTGCTTTCTCTGAGCTTCCAGGGTACTTGGCTTGAAAGGTGTACATTCTCCAAGAGGCTCTTGACACCCTCCCACAGACAGTGGCCTGGTCTGCTGCAAATGTGTCTCAGTTCCACCACTCTCTAACACTGAGAACTTCTGTTTATTGACAGGCCTGCACAGAGCCCCCTAAAAGGCTCCTTTCTTTATGCATCCAATAACCCCATGAATAGGTTTTGTTAATATCTCTGGGCAGAGGAGATGGTTCAGTGGGTAAAGAGTTCATCACTCGTGAGTGAGGGCCTGATTTCAAATCAGACACAGTAGTGAGTGCACATCTGTAATCCCAGCCCTCCTAAAAGGAGATGGGAGGCAGGGACAGGAGATACCCTGAAAGTCCTGGGTTGGACTGGAGTGTAGGATCAACAGTAAATAGACTTGTCTCAACTCAGACAAGGAGAGCGGTAATGACTGACACCCAAGGTCATCCTCGACAGCTTCCATGTGCAGGACTGTGGTACACACACATACACATATACCACACAAACCACACACACACACACACCACACAGACCACGCACACACATACCACATACATACATACACACACACAGATACACACACTTCTTTAAATAAGCTAAAATCCGCACTACAGTACGATGGATTCTCAAACGAGGTAGAAGGTTGGGGTTGACACCTGAGGCAATTTTCTGACCTACACATGCAGACTATGGCACATCCCCCTCGCCCACACTCCAAAAGATTTCATTTTTCCCCACTTTACATGTAAGAACAAAAAGAGCAGGAGAGTACAAAAATAACAGAAATTTGCCAAGACCATTTAAAGTAGACGGGATGTCCCAAACCCACTCCAGGTATTTTGACAGTCTGTTTGTAGGGCACGCTTTGACCTGGCTTTTCCCTGCCTGCAGTGCATGTGTGAAGTTAGAGAATGTGCTGAGGCAGAAAGAGCAGGAAAGAAATAAGGAGGGTAAAGAGAGAGGCCTGGCCTCCGGGGCCGGGAAGGGTGACAGAGAAAGGCCTGGCCTCCGGGGCCCAGTGGAAAGTGGTGGATCTTTGGAATGTGGAGCCAAGTTGGATGTCTAGCCCTTGTAGGAGATTGTGGGACCCCAACCTCCTCTTTCTCCTGGTTTCTAGGGTTCCCCAGTCTGAGGCTGCCCCTAGCTCCTAGTCTGAGGCTCACATCAATGGGGTCTTAATTTCCAATTGGAACGTTCAGTACTGAACGTCAAGAACATTACTTTTTTATAAGTTCATTGTCTCAAGTACTCCTTTACAGTGATGGAGAGCTGACGGACATTACGCCATCGTCTGTTTCACTGAGATGGAGTCCCATCCGCCTCTTTCCTCCTTACCTCCTTCTACAGAGCGTGAAGGTCTGTGAAACCCAAGAGGAAATGGGATGTGTGTTATAGAAGACAGAGTTAAAGTGCTCATAAAAATGCTAGAAAGACCACTGACATTCAGTAACTAGCTAAATTTCAGTGGGGTAATATGGCGCCACGTCCTGGATCTGGGTGACCCTTCATTATGTCACTCTCCTTCAGGCTTGTTCTCTGGGCTTGTGTCTCAGAGCACAGAGATGGATTTACTGGCTCTGCCCATAGGAAGTCAGCTCAGGGTGGCTTCAGGGTCCTGATACACATTCCTCTGCTCCACCTTCCAGAGGAATCACCACCAATTGTGCACAGGCCATGGCAGCTAAGCCTGAGAGATGGCAGTGCCCTGAACTCCTGGTCCAGTGCTCCTTTGAAAGTGCCTTTTGGAAGCCCCAGTTCATCCTCAGACAAGTCTGCCTGCCACTCATCCAGGACATGGGAGACAGGCCTCACCTCAGAGAACAGTTTGCAGCAAATTCTTTCTTGAGTGCCCTGATGCAGATTCTGTTATGAATGGTCATAATGCGTTAGCTAGAATCAGGCTCTGGGCCTTCTCAAGAGCTGTCATTCCTCTAAGTATTGATTGAGGTTGGATTTCTGCTCAGAAATGCAAGTGAAATTCATGCCCACCACGGCTTCCCGGCAGGCGGTAAAGGCCAACATAAATTACAGAGAGCTCAGTCCCAACATGATTCTAGACACCAATATAAATGTAAATAGCTTCCTCCAGTCTCAATGTGCTGTTAACACGCGAGCTCTGGGGTTGGCCAGAGCCAACATGGAGTGCTAACTACACATCTAGACATGGGCTTCAGAGGACAGGATAGTCCATCTCTGGTTCCCATTCACTGGCGGCTCTGACTGTGCACACTTGCTGAGCACCATGCAGTAAGTCAAAAAATGTCAATCAGCCATCCGCTCCACCCTCACAGAGTACGGAGTCTACCCGGAGGTAAATCAGAGTTCTTACAGATAACAGAGGAAGTGTGGTGGGAAACTACTTAGTTAAGTACTTCTTCCTCTGCTTTGGGTACAAACATATCAATCAAGACCTAAAACTGATGAAGGGAAACTCTAAAACAGAGACAGCATGGGTCTTCTTTTGTTTAATTTCTTCTTGGCATTTTATTTTATTATGTGTATGAGTGTACTGCCTCCACGTGTGTAGGTGCCTTGTGTCATGTAGTGTCTGTGGAGGTCAGAAGTAGGTGCTGGAGCCCCTGGAACTGGAGTTACAGATGACGGTGAGCCACCATCTGGGTGCTGGGACTCAAACCTGGGTCCTCTTGCAAGAGCAGCCAGTGCTCTCAAGAGCTGACCAATCTCTCCAGCCCCTGAACTTGGGTTTTGTTGTAGATCCAACATCACAGGCAAAGACCAGAAGCAGTCAGTTACTGTTTCTATGGCCCTGTCTCCACCCCCAGGATGCCGAGCATGAATCACGGAAACATAAATATGCCTGGGGTTGATCTCTCTACACAAGAGCATCTCCTAGGCTTGGGAAATAGTCTCACTCAATAAAATGTGACCAGCTTTGTCTAAGGCTGTGTTCGTCTCTCCAAACTCCAGCTGGAGAATGCACCCCTTTGACTGCCAGCCGCACGAAGCACAAACAGCTGTACCCACATGTCAGGCTTTCAAAAGCCTCTTTGTCATCCACGTTCTGCCGCTGTAGCCCCTCGGTCTTCTGGGTGCACAGCTCATTCTTCCTCATTCCTGCGCCCTGGCCTGGGCTATCACTGCTTCCAGACTTATACGTGGAAGGCTGAGGGTTCCGCTCAAACCTCATCCTTACTTTCTTCAAAAGTCCTCGCTAATGTGTTCAGTGGTTTCTAGACCCACAACCTCAGTGTTTATTTTATATTGTGTGTGTGTGTGTGTACAGCTGTGTTCATGCCACAGTGCACATGGAGAGGTCAGGGGACACCTGAGGTACTGGTCCTTGCTTTCCACGCTGCTTGCGGCCAGCCTTCTTCCTGTTCAGCCCTGTGTATGAGGCTAGCTGGCCCAAGCTTCCAGGGCATCCCTGTCTCCATTTCCCATCTCCCTGTAGGAGCACTTGCATTGCAGACATGTGCCACCATGTCCAGCTTTACATGGGTAATCGGGATCCAAACACAGGTCTCCACACTTGAGCAGCCCTAAGCCCATGGAGTCTTCTGACGCGTCCCCAGTCTCAGTGCCTTGAAGTGAACTGTTTGAGCTGTCCGGCATCGCTCCATGTCCACTCCCCGCCACCCGCCCCGCCTTAACACTGCTGCCATTGCCTCCGGTTTGAAACAGCCCTTCCTTCAGGAAGGAAGCAAAAGTCACAGATCTCTGGTACCATCAGAAATGTAGAAGATTCCCAAGTCCCCACACCCTACGGTTCTTTACGCAGCGGCAATACTGGGGAGGTGAGACTCTCTGACCACCGCACCTGCCTAATCGTGCAAAGTCCACGAGGGATATGACTTTATGAACCTTCATCTACACAACGGTAGGCTTTCAGTGATGCGGGTGCTCCTGTGAGGTACCCTCACCCATGTTCCTGTGAGGAACCCTCACCCATGCTCCTGTGAGGAACCCTCACCCATGTTCCTGTGAGGAACCCTCACCCCATGCTCCTGTGAGGAACCCTCACCCATGTTCCTGTGAGGAACCCTCACCCATGTTCCTGTGAGGAACCCTCACCCATGTTCCTATGAAGAACCCTCACCCATGCTCTTGTGAGGAACCCTCAGCCATGCTCCTGTGATTAATCCCTCACCCCATGCTCCTGTGAGGAACCCTCACCCATGCTCCTGTGAGGAACCCTCACCCATGCTCCTGTGAGGAACCCTCACCCACGCTCCTGTGAGAAACCCTCACCCATGCTCCTGTGATTAATCCCTCACCCACAGTCCTGAGAGCAACCCTCACCCATGTTCCTGTAAGCAGCCCAGGCAAACTCACTGACTCCCTAAGCTAAAGTTGATGGAATTATTGCTCGGTCTGGTCTTGGCACCCTATCTGGGGTAAGCAGATGTTGGATTCTGCTGCTCTAGGAAAGGTCACACAACACACATGTATAAACCAGACCCTGGCAGTTGCCCAGGGTTATGGAAGTGGGGTTAACTGCGTGAAATAAGACCTGCGAAGCCCTCACTGCTCCACTCAGCACAGCCTGGCAGGCACAGGGATTGGTCTTGTGCACGGGTCATGCTGCTTTTCATTGTTATTTTATTATTACTCCTACATTTCTGTCCTATTGCTGACTTTTATGCTTCTGTTACAGTCATGGCACATCCAAGGGCCTCTGATTATAGCCACTGTCTGTCATTGAGCTCTGAGCCCATGATGCCCAAGGGCACATGAGGCCCATTCCCCCTCTTTGGCACTGCCCAGAGCTCAGCACAGGCAGTCTTGATAGATTACTGCTAAACCTTACTGAGCTTGCACATTTTATATGTCCTATGAACTATAACGTATATCAAGAGGAAGCTGATGGCAGCATTAATCTGAAGAAAGAGGTAATGTTTCGCACACTCAACTGAGTCAGACAGAAGAAAATATATTTTCAAAGTTGAAGAATTCCATTTATTAGGTTTATAAAATAAACCAGGTTCATGAGATTCCTGTGGGTGTATGTGTGTTGTGTCTCTTTGTATGTGTATATATACATCTCTGTATGAATCTGTATATAAATGTATATAAGTGTGTGTGTACATGTGTGCATATATATGTCTGTGTGTGAACATATACAGGTATGTATGTGTGCTTATTCTGTCTGTTTTAGTTACATTTTGTTTCTAGAATCTTCACTTTGGGTCCATGGCTCAGTCTTCTTTGTTTGGAAAGCAAAGGGAGAGCAGAATGTGAAAACCAAGGATGGGAGTGAAAATGCCCCAGCTCTGCTGCTGAGAGCACGATTCCGAGCCCCACATCAGCAGTGTGGATTAGAGCCTGCAAATGAGCATAATCTTTGGCCCAACATTTCTGTGCTAGGAATTTGTTCTAACAAAATCATGAAAATGCAAATGAGGGAAATTATGCAAGAGCGAGATTCATTAAGTTGGAAATAAATTAAATATTCTATTGAGTTATACGGATTACAATGATACACATTCAATTCTGTCCTGAAATCAGCATCATGTCATGAGAGAATGACATCAGAGAATACTGAACATGATTAGAAATAAAATGGGTTACAAGCTTTTCATTATTCTTATTAGATGCATAGATAGAGAAATAGGAAGAGGAGGAGGAGGAGGAAGATAAAGATAGATGATAGATAGGCAGACAGACAGATACATAAATAGATAGAGGATAAACAGAGATTTGGCAGATAGACGATAAATAGATAGCTATAGATAGATGATAGAGAGATAAAGAAATGATTGACAGACAGATACCCCTCATGAGTCTCTGACAAAAACCTTATATAAAGGTAGCACTTGAAGTTAATAGAAGAAAGATCTAAAATTAGGAAGAAGGAAATAATTTTACCCAAATCTATCAAAGAAATATTCAAGAAACTCAAGGAGACAAACACATTAATTACAGAATCATATACAAGAGTATAATTATGTATCGAGACATATAATGTATATTTTTAGCCAAATAAATGCATAGTGGAAGAGAGGTAGTCACTTACTGTAGCCCAGGCTAGGCTCAAGCTCATGATCATCCTACCTATATCTCCTGTGTCATTAAACCTCAATTTGATTATTTTTATTGATTTGATACATATCATGTGATAAAGCTTGATAGGTATTTGTTTATTTTAAACAATGCATTTAGGAGGGTGCTACTATATGTTTATGACCTTCTGGTCATAGCCCTGACCAAATACGGATGATGTGCTTTTGGTGATATACTGTGTTGCAAAGAAAAGCCAGCCTTACCTCCCATTTTTGAAAGTCCCATTCAGATCATAATTTTCTACAGAACAGTTTTGGCTTTTTTTGAGGGATGATAATTGTGAAGGATTGCACAGATCTGTCTCCAACTTCTGGGCCAAGTGGGCCTCCTGCTTCAGTCTCCCAGTAGGTAGGACCATGTGTGGGCAGAAGGCTGTGGTTTTCAAATATGGGCTCTGAAGGAGCGTGGGAACAGAACTAGGAAGAAAAATGGACTCAATATCACCTAAATAGGGGCTGGAGGGAGAAGCTAACTGAGAGATCAGAGACATTCCGGACCTATCAAGATGGAAAGCTTGCAACAGGAACAGATGCCAGGATTGCAGACACAGGACACTACCCAGAAACGAGTGTGGCCAGAGAGCCTATTTGACGGCAGTTAAAATCTGCTGGGCAGCTGTTTGCATCTACCCAGTAAAGACATGGAAACATGTCTCATCTCTTGGTCTCCACAGGGAGCCAGAGTCACAGATGAACGATGCATGGGGATCTATGTGTGCATGCCATTTCAGGATGATGCCCACACATTCCACCCAAGAACACAGAAAGCGTGACTTCATGTTAGTACACTTCAGTGCAAGAAAAAGCCTGTCTTCGGTCCCATCTTTGGAAGGCCAGATCCAGAGCAGAGTCTTCTGGTTTCCCTTTCACAGTGAGTCCTTGTTGGGATGGGCAAGCTCATGGCTCATGCACTGGGTGGTCCCAGTGGGTCTCTGCCTGACATCTCTTCTGGGGCGGATTGCTTCCTCTGGTGAAAGCGCAATGCATATTGGGAAAGCTCCTTTAACTAAAATGGAGTAATTCCATGTTTATCTAGTGCAAATTTTTTTCTTCCTCAACCTTCTCAGCTATGAAGCCTTAATAGTGGCATTTATGTTTCTGGATTCTTGGAAAGATTAAATGCATTTGTGGTTCTGATTACAGTTCCTGTCATATAATAGTCACAAGTGCCCCTCTCTCTCTGTAAATGTAGAGATTTTACTACTCTCCTGGAGAGACAGACTTTGAAATTTTAATAAAGAGGGAAGTGTACTCTGTCATTTGTGTTAAGGCCTATGAAGTCAAGTTAGTGTCCCCAGACGTCCCCCAGTGCAAGTTAATCCACTGAGGTCTAGTCAGCCTGCCTATCTCCCTCCCTTTAAGCAGACAGCCTCCTTCTCACCCTGCAGTATCCAGTTGCCAATGGTTCTTCAGCTAAGATTGGGGTCTGCTGCCCATTTCCACAGTGCTATGCTGGGCTTTTGTCTGCTTGAGTTTGCATGGGTCTTGTGCATTCTGTCACCATTGCTGTAGGTTCATATGAGCAGCGTCCCAGGATCCTGTAGGACTCAGTTTCCATACGGTCACGCACCTCCTCCCTGGCTCCACAATCTTTCCACCCTGTCTTCCGCAGTGGTCCTTGAGCCCTGGGTGGGTGGAGTTGAATACAGGAGTCCTGTCCAGGGACCCACTCTCTGCAGACTTTTATTCTCTATGCTTTGGTCGTTTGTGACCTTTTGTGTTCACGACCCTCTGTTGCCTGAGGGAGCTTCACTGATGGGAGCCAAGAGACGCATTAGTGTCCTCTCCACCCCTTGTTCCACTTGTTCTGTGAGCCTTGGGTGTAGGTTTCATTGTGCATGTATCATGCAGGGCTGAGTATCTCAGACAATTCGCTGTATGTGCTCAGTGAAGGAACGTCAATAAAAATTTTACATAAAAATGATTTTTGAGGGGCTGGAGAGATGACTCAGCAGTTACGTGTTCAGCATGCCCAGAACCCACATATATGACCCACAATCTTCTGTAATTCCAGCTCCAGTGTATCAAAAGCCTCTGGCCTCTGAGGGAACCTACATTCACACACACACACACACACACACACACACACACATTTACATGTATATGTATATATATGTATACACACACAAATAAATAAATAATAAATAAAATAAAAATAAATACTTTCTTTAAAAAAATGACAGAGCTGAGACAGGGGAGGAGGTTCATCCAGAATGTGCAGCCAGGGGAATGGAGTTGATTCCCAGCACCCACAAAAAGCTGAAGGCACTGACACATCTATACCCCAGTGCTGTGGAGGCAGGGACAGGGGCTGGGTGGCCAGTCAGCTTACTCTAATTGGCAAGTCCCAGCCAGTGAGGGCCCCTATCTCAAAAAGAAAAATTATAGAAACTAGAGAGACGGATCAGTTTTTAGGAGCACTGGCTGCTCTAGCAGAGGACACGGGGTTCAGTTCCTAGCACCCACGTGGCACCTAATAACTGTCTGTTAACTGGAGTTCCAGAAGATCCAGTGCCCTCTTCTGGTCTATGCAGGAATTGCATTCACATGTTGCACTTAGAGACATGCAAGCAAAACACTCACATAAAATACACATAAAATAAAAATAAATAAATAAGACACAGGAAATTGTGTATGTTACCTGAAGAATGACCCCAGAGGTCGCCCTCTTCCTTCCACCTCTGTCTCTGTTTCTCTCTGTCTCTCTCTCAAACAGAGACACACATCTGCATATGCATGCATCTGTACCTGCTCTCTCTCCCCCTCTTTCTCTTTCTCTCTCTCTCATACACACACATCTGCATATGCATGTGTACCTTCACACACAAGCATGCACACATGTGGACATACACAACTCACAGGGAAGAACATGAAGATGTTACGAAGTAATACAGCCAGCTGTCGGCACCACTGGACAGAATTCCTGTTCATTATCAGCAGCTACCCCACTGTGTCCCCTTGGGCCTCAGGATTTATTGAACACCGTCTGCTTTCTGGATGCAGACATGAGGCTCGATTTAGCTTTCTTGGACCCGTGGAGTCCACTTTACTCACCCACCTGGTAAGCTAGAACATGCAGAGGGAATCATTCCTCTAGAAAGACTTCAACCAGTCATCAGGGAGGCCTGATGACTACTAGTGTGCCACAAGTTGCAGTGGACGTAAGATCAGCTGGGAGCCATGCTGAGTTCCACATCTCCCCCAATCCCAGAATTCCTTAGTTAGCAGAACTAGAGCATGCCTGAAAATGTGCATTTCTGATAAGTTCCCAAGCAATGTTGCTACCACTGGAGAAGCTCCTTAGACACTCTGGGATATATCACCGTGTGCACTGAGCATTCCTGACTCCACAGGCTATACTCATTCTGCTCACACAGGATCAGGAGGGTGGGGTTAGTATAGCGGTATTGCAGACTTAATTCATCAGAAGATACTGATCCCTTAGTCCAGAAGCTAGACCTGTAAACTCAAGGTGTTGGGAGCTTGGTTTCTCTGAAGGCCACTCTTTCTCCTTGACATGCGAATGACTGCTGGTTTTACATCTTCTCTTGGCCCTTCTCCTATGTAGGTGCATTCATGATGACTCTGTGTCTTCATTTCTTTTCCTCATAAGGAAGCATCAAATTGGACTACAGCTCACTCTTATAACCTCTTTTAATGTTACTTGCCTCTTTAAAGCCTACTTTTGGGGCTGGAGAGATGGCTCAGCAGTTAAGAACATTGGCTGCTCTTGCAGAGGAACCAGGTTCAATTCCCAGCACCCACATAGTGACTAACAACCATCTGTAACTCCAGTTCCAGGGGATCTGACACCCTCTTCTGACCTCCCCAAGCATTGTATGACACTAGTGCACTTCCATACATGCAGACAAAACACTTATACACATAAAACAAAAATAATAAACATAGTTTTTAGAAAGACTGCTTTCAAATATGGTCCCAGTGGACATTAAAAACTTTGCTTTGGCAGGATGCAAGTTAGTCCGCCGCTATAGATTTCTGGATTCTCCAGGAAGACAGGCTGCAAATGTGAACAGGGATGGCTTGACTGAGTGTGGTCTTTTCCTCCTCCCTTCTTGGTTTTGATTTTTGATCTCTTATTTCCTAGTGGTTCCCAAGAATCTTGTTCCACCTAAACTAGTGAGGATTCAACTCCCTCCAAACAAGGTTCAGCTCTTAGAGCCACATGCCATTGTTCGACCATCAAATTCTTCCTTGATGCAGAACACAATATTTACACCTTTAGACAATGGACAAAATTAGAAGTGGAAGGATAAGCCGCAACTCTGACTTTGATGGAAATTCGCGAGTGTCTCAGGTACTGAGGGACTGCAGTGCTCTAGACTTCAGTTTCACAACACATTGTAAATTGAGATATCAATCTCAACCTCACTAATGTCAGTAAGTCCTGTGAGGATGTGTGTCACCAGGAATCTTTGGTTGTAAATAACAGAATGGTATCTCAAACAGCGGAAGCAGGAAGACCACCTTGATTAGAAGTTGTCCGGCAGCTTGTAGAATCAGAAACTGAGAAAAATGGGGATTTACCATGTTAACAGATCCTAACTGTTCCAATTAACATTGGCTGTCAACGTCACACAGCCTAGAAGGGATTCCATGGATCAGATTTTCCAGTAAGCATGTCTGCAGGAGCTGCCATGACTGCTAATCAATGTGGGCAGGCCCAGTCCTCTGTAGCAGCACCATTCCATGAGCAGGCGTTCCTGGGCTGTATAAGAAAGGCAGCCGGGCTTTCAGGAGAGAGAGCCGGGAAGCAGATTGCTGTACGGTTTCTGCTTGAGTTCCTGCCCTGGCCTCCCTCGGTGGTGGGCTGTGACCTGGAAGGATAAAATAAACGCTTCCTCTTCCAAGTTAGTTTAGGTCAGAGTGCTTTGTCACAGCAATGGAAAGGAAGCCAGTACACCGCTTGACTTTCCCACTTGGCATTGATCGTAATGTAGACAGGAGCCGAGAGGAAGCAGCACCAGATCCAGAGCCCTACCAGGGACATCACACGGTGTGTCAGTAAATGCATATTCTCCCGATGTGGTGTGCTGACTTTATCAGTGGCGACAGTAAATACCCTCTTAATCGCCAAGTGCTGCTATCAGTCTTGCTTAGAGGATGCTTGCTTTTGAACTTTGCCTGACAAAGGATGAATGGGACTCCATCTCCAGTCATGTGCTAAGTTGATGACCACTTACCAGAAGCCACTAATTTTTAAAAAGGAGAAATTTAAATACTGCTTCCCATGATCTTGGTGCATCTCTGGACCTACGCCCTTGAAGGACACTAAGATGATAGTTAGCTTGTATGCACACTTATAGGACATGTGATCAGCATGTCATCGCCACCACAACACTCAGGAGTGACCTCAGAGTTTGTCTCTATCCTGAATCATTATATTCAAGACCTGGGACAGTCTGTTTGGAAAATCTAGAGTCACATGACTTCCCTTTGGCTGAGCATGAAAGATAGGAGGGAAGACATCCCCCAGCAACAGCTTAAGCAACATTTAAGTTGGGGTTATTTGGTTTGCAAATTACTGTGACAACCCATGAGAGAGGAAAAGAGCCCCTCTTGCCCACACTACTATGCACACATACCACGAATTAGGAAGAGGAACAGGCGACCAGTCTCCATTACATAATCAATATAAAAAAAATCACTCATGCTTATAAGAGCATGTAGCCTTGGAGCTAGAAGGATGCCTCGGTGCAAGGATGGCTAAGGGTACTCTATGTAAGTGTGAGGACCTGAATTTGAAATCCAGCACTCACATAAAAAGCCAAGCGTGACTGAATGTGTGCAACCCCAGGTGTGGCTGAATGTGTGTGCAACCCCAGGAGTGGCTGAGTGTGTGTGCAACCCCAGGTGTGGCTGAATGTGTGTACAACCTCAGGAGTGGCTGAGTGTGTCTGCAACCTCAGGAGTGGCTGAGTGTGTCTGCAACCCCAGGAGTGGCTGAGTGTGTCTGCAACCTGAGGAGTGGCTGAGTGTGTGTGCAACCCCAGGAGTGGCTGAATGTGTGTGCAACCCCAGGTGCAGCTGAGTGTGTCTGCAACCCCAGATGCAGCTGAGTATGTCTGCAACCCCAGGTGCAGCTGAGTGTGTCTGCAACCCCAGGAGTGGCTGAGTGTGTCTGCAACCATAGTATAGAAGGGCAGAGACAGGAAGATTCTATGAGCTTGTCAAGCCAGCCTAACTGCTCAGTGAGAGCAAAGCCATAAGGCAGAGAGTGACATGCGATGACATCACATGTGTGCAATACACACACCCACCCCACTATATAGCCTTATGGCAGAGAGAAGACCATTACTGACCTCCCACCACTTCACATAATTACTCATAATTGTACTTAAGAATTTTGGCAGAGAACTTGGAGCAGGGAGACAACGACGTTTTTGAATCAGGGCTCTAATTAATCCTCCTGACAGTGAGGTCATCCAGGAGGCTTCTCACTTTCTACAGCCTCGTGAAAACATGGAGGTGTGCAGAGGTCTCCATCCTTACTGGGATTTTCTACACAGTGCTTTTTGCTGGCCACAACATTCACTTTGCTAGAAGTCGTGCATGCCTTGGCCGATCTCTAGTCTGACTCCGTGGGACTGGGCTTGTCCTGTCTGCCTCCTTACTTCTCCGTCTCTGAATAGAAGTTTGGATAAGACATTTTGTAGCTGGACTCCTATGTTTCACAATTCAAAGCTGAGTAACAATAGCCCAGGTAGGAGTCAGGAAGTTGCTGTGCTGTAATTGGTTCCTGTGGAGTGACGTCTGGATTGGGTAGATCAGGAGAAAAGAGGAGAAGGGAGGGGAGTGAACGGGAGGGGAGGGGGGACAGCAGAAACCACCACTCTGAAGAAGCACTGTAGGGCTCTGAGGAATTACGCTTTGGCACTGAGAATCAAATTCTGCGCCCCCACCATGGGACCCATTCAGTGTTTCCATCAGGCTGGAATTTTCCAAGTGGAAGCTTGTACCGTAGGACGTTACTGAGCACGTTAGACTAGACAAAAGGGATGAGAAATGGAGCGGAGGAGAAGTAAATCTCCAGCTCTGTGTTCATACATTTTAATAATAAATTTTAACAATAATCCTGACATTTGTCAGGAAACTACAGAAACAACTTTAGCTTCATAAAACTGTGTGTGGGTGAGGGAGGCGGGGAATTATTTATCAAATGCTAGGCTCTTTAAGCACTCTGTTGACGATTTGTCTAAGACTTGTGTTTCTATGACGCGGAACAGGATGAATCAAAGGGTGACAGCACCTAGAGCTGACGTTGGAAAAGACAGTTTTCAGAATTCCCTCCTCAGGAGACAGCTGCAGGTATGGGCTCATAAGATTCTGCAATGGAAACTGGTGGGTCCCAAACACAAGCTCAGATGTCTAGTGGCACCTCCCTCGTAGGGTAAACAACCGGCCCCTGAGACATATTTCATTTCTTCTCAGGCTTCTGTGCCTCCGCACACTTGTTTTGCAGGCCATGTGGAACCCAGGGCTCCTGCACACTATGCAAGCACCACACCCCACCAGCTAAGCTACATTCTTAGCCCTAAGAAAGATATGCATATTCAAAAACAGATATTACTACTTTGTTCATTCCCTGCAGGAGAGCAGGACCACTCAAACACACAGGACCGTTGTAGACAGGTCTGTCAAGTTGATGTGGCCTAGAATCACCTGAAAAGGGAACTCTGACTGAGGCATTTTCTAGATGAGATTAGTGTAGGGTGTGCCGATGGGGAGCAGCCCTTGTTGTCAATCTGTGTCGGAGTGTCCAGCACCCTGAGGGTGTCACCATTCCTTGGCTCCATCCTTGGCTGTACTGGAAAGCTAGCTCAGGCTGGTCCTGGGAGGCAGGCAGCACTCTCCATGGTTACTTCGAGTTTCTACTTGGCTTCCTGCCCTGACTTCCCTCAGTGGTGGGCTGTGACCTGGAAATGTAAGCCAGTAAACAATATCCTCCCCAAGTTGCTATTGGTCAGAGTGTTTTATCAGAGGAACAGAGAAGAAACTACAACAGGAACTTTGGAAAAATAATTTGAAGACTTTAAATGTTACTAAGGCCAAGCAACAGATGCCAAGTCTATCCTCCTGTATACAACCACCAAACACGAGCAACCAGGTACGAAGCTCTATGAAGCTGCAAGACTGGATCTCAGACCATGAGTTGAGGACACAGCATGAATTCTGAGACTGTCTCAGAGTCCTTCAGCTGACATAGGAACAGGGAACAGAAGTGAGTTCTGCAGAGCCCCTGAGCTGAAGAGGTAGGATGGAGAATGTGGACACCAGAGCAGCTGGTGATCACAGGGAGGGATTCCAGGACTGGAGTTGGGAGCAGAGCCAGGCAGATCCCACGAGCTTGCTGCCCAGCCACGGGAGGCATAGAGAGATCTAGAAAAGGTTCCCTAGAATACACAGCAGAATGAATGAGTACACGTGCTTGTGAGCAGCCAAAGGCCAGTGGGTTGGTGAGCTTAACCTCACCTGGGTGAAATAGCAGATATGGCCAAAAGGATTATTTGGGCTCATGGAATTAGACATTTTTATCCACGGTTGCCTGACTCCACTGCCCTCTGTATGCCTACAGGGCACAGTGCATCACTGCAAAGCAAAACTACTAACGTCATTATGGTTGGGAAGTAGAGACACAGGAAGGAGCAGGGCCCAGCATCCCCTGAAAAGACAAGCCGACTCGGACCTCACTTCCTCCCATCAGGCACACCCCCTGAAGGCTCCATCACCACCCAGAGCCACAAGCTGACAAGAAATTTCAATAAAGGGGCCTTTGAGGGGCACTACAGACCCAAAATGTGGCAAAGAAGAAACTTGTGACGGGATTGAGTGAACGTTCTCTGACATTCACGCAGGGCTGGCAGGGGAGCTGACGCTCTTGTTCTGGGAAGGAAACTTCATGAGTGTTCATAGGGCCTCAGGGTCAATAGCAAGAGAAGTCTTGGTCTGGAGATTTGGCTTGGTGGGTAAACTGCTTGCTACAGAAGTATGAGGCTCAGATTTCATATCCCCAAACCCACATAAAATGCAGGCATGGCAGCAGACATACATACCCTGGTAGTAGAGTTGTGGGTAGATTCCAGGGACTCCCTGCCCAGCCAGTCAGGCTTAAAGAGTAAGCTTCAAGTTTAAAGAAAGACCTTGACTCAAAAAGCAAAAGTGAAGGTCAATAAACTACAGTGCCTGACGATGTTCTCAACCTTCACACAAGTACTCACATGCAAGTGACCCCTCCATGCACACACAAAAGTTTTGCTTCAAAGTTGGGGAACAGTTAGTTCATCCTAGATTGTGTGTTTTCTGAACCTATATGATGATTCATAACATCCAGAGTCCAAATCAAACTACTTTCAAATAAGTAAACTGTTACTTGATACTAAGGATACTGACAAGATTATAAAATACCTATCTCCCAATAAGGCAAAATTGACCCTAGCACCTAATCAAAGATTAACAAATGTGTAAAAAGGGAAGAAATGACCTATAATGATGAGAATGAACTGTCAATTAAAGCCATGAAAAATCCATACAGAGAATTAGCAAACATCATATTAAGACACTTATAAATAAATGTATTTTATTTTTAAGAATATTTCATTAGTTTGTTTGTTTGCTTATGAATATAGTTCCCACATGTATGTAAGTGCATCTAAGTCATACAGTGCATACAGAGGTCAAAAGAGGGCATCAGATTCCCTAGTACTGGAGTTAGAGATGGTTGTTAGCCACCATGTGCGTGCTGAGAACCAAACCTGGGTCTTCTGCAAGATCAGCCCTCTCCAGTGCAATACAAATGTATTTTATATAATGGAACACTTAAGCAGAAACACTCAAAACACACAAGAAACAACTTCTAACTAGAAAAAGTACAATGAACCCTGAGCCGGGCAACATTGACAAGTGTATGTGCACACTGCAGAAGAACAGGTTTGTAGATCTGATATCTACCTATTTCTACACATAGAAATCTATACTGCCCTGACAGTTAGCTCTAACTATCAAAGTGACACAGCCTGGTCACCTGAGATGGAAGTCTCAGTTCAGGGACTTGCCAAGTCATCCTATCCAGCAGGTCTGCTATCCAGCAGGTCTGTTGGGGATTATCTTAATTATTCATTGACATCAGAGGGCCCAGCCCACCATGGACAGTGCCAAGACTGAGTTCTATAAGAAAAATAATCTAAAAAATCACAAGAATCAATTATCAAGATAGTGACATATTCTCTGTGAGTTCAAGGCCAGCCTGGAGTCCATAGTGAGTTCCAGACCAGATGGAGACCTTGTCAAAAAGGAAAAGATGGTGATATATTTCTTTCTGGAAATGATCAAACTAGAAGACAATGAAGAGAGATCTTTAAAGAAAGAATCTTTAACACACAATTCTAATCTGTGTGAAAATATGAGAAAGCAAAATGAAAACTCATCACTAGAAGGCTCAAACCACAAGAAACATTAAAGGGAGTCCCTCAGGCAGACAAGATACTGAAAGATGGATATACACAGACCGAGGAAGAGAATCAGAGTCGGTGACTGCATGGGTAAATACATTAGAGTCTTCTTACTTGTCTATTTGGAATACAAAGAACTGTTAGACAAGTAAAGAAATGGGTTTAAGGGACTAAAGCGTTTTGAAGAGTGAATTTATGATCATCAAATCAACAGGGGATAAAACAGAAGCATATTTTTATAAGAAAGTAATGTGGCACTTGGAAATAGACTGTGATAACTTTAACTTTAACTTTAAAAAGTATTTATTTTTATTTTATCTGTATGAATGTACTGCCATGCACCCATGTCACGCAATACCCATAGAGGACAGAAGAGGATATCAGATCCCCTGGGAACTGGAGTTAACAGATGGTTGTTAGCCACCATATGGGTGCTGAGAATCAAACCCAGGTCCTCTGCAAGAGCAGCCAGTGCTCTTAAACACTGAGTCATCTCTCCAGTCCCAATTTTTCACTCTTTATTGAGGTATGTTTAGAAAGTAACAGTGGAATGAATATATTCAAGTTACATGACATTTCATAGACCTTCACAGTACCATAATCAAACTAATTAAAATATTCATACCATGAAAGCCTTATCTTTTGTGAGTGTATAGGAAGCATTTGATGCCTAAAAAATTCAACTATATTTCTTTATTTATTTATCTTTTTTAGACAGAGTCTCTCTGTAGCCCCAACCACTTAGAACTTTCTATGAAGACCAGATTGGCTTCGATCTCAGAGATTCTCTTGCCTCTACCTTTTAAGAACTGGGATTAAAGGAGTGTGCCTCCATGCTGGGTAAACGGTGCACTCTTATTAACTAGAGTCAACATGCTGGGTGCTCGGGAGGTCTCTAGAGCTCCTCATTGAAATGATCACCCTGTGACCCAGGTCTTCCCACTTCTCCAATCCCTGACCCCAAATAACCTTCTGCCCTCTTTGTCTCACTGAGTTCTGCCTTGGTGGATTCTGTGTATCAGTTAGGTCATGAAGTATCTGTCTTTCTGCGTCTGATGTTTGCTGTGTGTGGATTCCTCTAGGTATGACCACAGGCACCTTCAGTCACATCACAGGGATTTCCTGTCTATTGTCTCACTCTGAAGTATTTTGACCCCTCAAATCTTTATCTCCCCTGAGATCTCATCCCAAAGATGGAATTTTAGACAGAAAAGTCTCTGTTTTCCTCATGGCAAGCACTGAATGTTTCTAGTTCCTTCCATTAATTTCTACTTCCAGTGTTTATAGCAGTTTACAATATGAAGCTTAGATTATGGCAACAACCTTACACTTGCAACCTAGTACTTGTCCCACCTCAGGTGGTAATGAAGAAGGCCTCATGAATTCCCACCGGGCCAATGCCCAATGCTGAGCCTCCAGAACTGGGCACTGCCTGATTCAGAACTCCCCTAAGCCTTCTCCACCTCAGGGGGCTGAGCAGGGATGAAGACTACCCACAAGGCAGCAGGGTACGGAACCAACAGAAGGGCCAACCTGGAGACCACAGCTCACCTAGGAAACTTCTAGTCCTGCCCTGATGATAGGCCCAGAACTGTAGGCAGATGAGGGTGATGCAAAAGTCAGCTTGTGCAATTGCCAGCTTTGGGGTGGGGACTGTGGCATATAGACCCTTCACTAAAACACTGGAGGTCCTTGAGGCTACCGCACTCAGGTGCAACTCAGCTTGATGTCACCCTGGGTGACCAATGGATACCTTCACAAGCACTGTGCCTCCACATTGGTGAACAAAGCATAAAAAGCTTACCATTCACTGTGGGGGAACACAACCTTCAATTCAGGACCTGAGTGTGGGGCTGATAACCCTAAGAGAGGGTGCCATTCCAGAGCCTAGTAACGAACAGAGTCCCTGGACAGTCACAGAGCCAGAGTAAGACACACCAACCAACTCCACCACCAGTCTTTAACTCAGACAGCAGCGTGTGCAGAGGTCTTGGACTTGAAGACAAGCCAGCTTCGTAGTTGGCTACCCAGAGCCACCTCAGCCATCTTTCCCCACTGCTCTGCCAAATTTGGTTCAGGATGTGACACAGCCTAGTGGTATTCATGGACACAGGCAAGGCCTGGAAATCTGCAGCAGACCCGTCCATGACGATTCCATATCTAATGATGAAACAATGGGAATGACTGCAGCTCTGAGCATACACAAAGCCTTCTTAGAATTCTGCAAGAGCAGACACAGCCACTCTAGAAAGACTGGAGTCCAAGCCTCACTCAGTGCCCAGGTGGCATTGTATGCCAACAAATGTCCAAAGCTTACAGGAGACCATGTGTTCACTAACAAAGAAGGTTCTAGAAATTCACCAATATCAATCAGTATGAGAGAACTCTCAGACAGAGAATTCAAACAGCTATTTCAAGGAAATTCAGAGAGCTCCAGAAAATACAGAGGAATATTTCAGCACTCTAACAGAGAAATAACAACGATACAAATAACTAAAAAGAAATCAAACATATTTTGAGATTTAAGCTCAAAAGGTTAGTAGATACATCCAAAAGGAAAGAATTAAAAGTTGGCATTGGAAGGAGAACAAAGGAAAGAAGAAAGAAGAATGAAGAATGAAGAGCCGCACTCTAGACAGGTTCGAGAGAGCAGACATCTAGGTTATTCAAGCCCAAGAGGGATCTAGGAATACCAAAGAGCGAGAAATATATATTTTTTGAGCCAGGGTCCCATGCAGTCCTGACTGACCTGGCACTGACTATGTAGATCAGGCTCGCCTCAAAGTCACAAATCACTTTGTCCCTGCCTCCTGAGTGGTGAGTTCAAGGCCTTGTGCCAGCACACCTGACTAGAGTCTGAAATCTTATCTAAAGAAAAAGCCCAACTGCCGGAGCCCGCCGACAGAAAATCGAACCTGAATTGGGGAGTTAGGATTGAGAGAGAGAGAGAGAGAGAGAGAGAGAGAGAGAGAGAGAGAGAGAGAGAACACGAGGACAGATTCTGGAGGGCTCTCAGTCAATACTGAGGCCACAACTTTATTCTGCTCAGCGTATTTATAGGAACAATACAACCATCATTTACATATATAGGATTATTCAAAACACCTATGTCTACTTAACAAAAGGTGCTAAGCCTAGGATTTAAGATAAGCTTTCCTCCGGGTGATTAAATCAGACCTTCCTACAAGGATTTACAAGATTTTCAGCCTTGGGATTATAGGATTTTCAGCCTTGGGATTACAGGATTTTCAGCCTTGGGATTACAGGATTTTCAGCCTTGGGATTACAGGATTTTCAGCCTTGGGATTACAGGATTTTCAGCCTTGGGCCTAAGATAATCTCTCCTTCAAGTGAATAAATCACTCGCATTGCAAAATGCCCTTATCCCACAGCACTTCTGGGATCAGCAAGACTGATCCCTGCTTGATCCTAAACTAGGGCAAAGTTCAAGGCAGGCAAATGGCTCCCGACACCCAACCCCAGAGAAGCACACAGACATCTAGGCAGAGCACGGTCAGACATCACCAGTTCAGCATTGTGTAGCCAAGTGAGCTCACAGAAAGATAAAGAGAAGGCTCTCAAGCTGCACTGGAGGCAAGGGCAGCAGGCAGCATGGAGCAGCCTTGATTCACCCGACAGCAGATTCTCAGCCAGCATTTCACAGGCCACCGGAGAACAACACGAGTTAGCAGTTCTGAAATGCAGAAGTGCCAAAGGGGACTGGCGTGCCCAGCATGGTCCTTTATAACAGAAGAAACAAAGATGTTCCTAGGCAAATGGAAGCTGAGACATGCTTGTCCAGAGCAACTGTCTTAGAAGAAACGTTCAGAGCATTTGCAACACAAATCAATGATTAATGACTGATCAGAACATATGAGAAAACACAAAACTCACAGACACAGCAACTCCCCGGACAAATTCAGAATTTGTCAGAATGTGCCCCAGCTGTAGACATGCCCAAACAGCCTGTGTCTTCTGTGCAGGGAGTGTAGAAATTCACAATAATAATTATCATGTTGACATATTAAGAGATAGGCAACGTAAGAAGATCCAAGTAAGACACCAAAAACTGAAGCTGTGGATGAGGCACAGATACGCTGTCTTATCTGGTCACTTCTGTCTTCACTCCGTTCTCATCTTTATGCTGTGCTGTGACTTAAAAGAACGTATTGTAACCAAAACAAGAGTTTATAGTAGACAAACCCAAAGCAATAAGCACGCTGTGATGTGAATCACACGATCATTAAAGTAGACCCACGAGGGGAAAAGAAAGATGTTCAGCAAGCTAGAAAGAAAGTTCCACAGTGGCTCTAATAAGACCCTCCAATCAATAACCAATGTGAATGCCAAGGGAATAGATTCCACCATTAGAAGACACAGTCACTGCTGAGAATTTTTTAAAAAGAAACAACTGTGTGCTGTTTACAAGAAACTCACTTCATTTCTAAGGACAACGTGGGCTGAAAGCAAAGAGAAGGACTGGGATATTCTAAGCAAAGGAAACCGAAAGGAGCAGGGTTAGCATGTTGGTTTCCATTCCTATGGTAGGGTTAAAGAGGAAAAGACTTATTCTGACTCCCAGTTCTAGGTACAGTCCACCATGGCAGGGAAGTCAGGCGTCAGGAGCTTGAAGCTGCTGGTCACATGACATGCAGTCAGGAAATGGAGGGAGATGAAGGCATGAAGCTTCTCAGATGGCTTTTCTGCCTAGGAAATGATCCTGTCTGCAGTTAAGGTTGGTCTCACCACATCAATCAATGCAGCCCCTTGGGCCAGTCTCCCAGGTGATTCTGGATTCTTTGAAGTTGACCATAGTAATCATCACAAGGAAATATATTAATACTAGATAAAGCACACTTTAATAGAAATCAATAAAAAATGGTAGGTGGTATCACATAATGATAAAGGTACTGAATCAGGGAAAGGAAATAATTCTGAATATATATTCACCAGCACTCAATAATCAAAGCAAATATTATTAAACATAAACGAATGCTAGGTTGCAATGCAACAATAGCTGGATATCTTATTGCCAAATTTTCAGCAATGTTCAAGTAATAAAGACAGAAAGTTACCAGAAAACAGCGTCAGCACTCAACTGCTCTCAAGGCCAAATGAACTTACCCATCACCTACAGAAGAATCTGCACAGTTGCTGCTGAGCACGTACTCTTCTTCACATGCAGAAGTCATCCTGGCAGGCTGACTGCATGAGGGGCCCCAAAACCAATCGCAACTGGTATAAACAAATTGTAATCATATAATCTTTTCTGACACAAAGTCAATGAAAGCTTGAAATCAGTAACAAGGAAAGCCTTTCACAAACACGTGGAGACTAAACAACCTTCTGTCCAGCAGAAAGGCCCAGAATTATCAAACTAAAATCGAAAGATGTATTGAACCATAGGTAAATGGAGAATTGACACTCCGCTGAATGTAGGGAGCACAGTACAAAGGAAGACCACAATGACCAATGCCTAAATCCAAGCAGCAGAAAATGACCAACCAAACAGCATATCACTTCTCTTAAGGAGCCAGAAAAACAGGAGTAAGCCCAGTCTCAAGTCAGTCAAAGAGAAACAAAGATCAGAGCAGAAATAAGTGAAGGAAGGATTAAAATCTGAAAGATAAATGCTGAACACAGAGTCCCAAGCCCCCTGCTACTCCTGAGGGTGGAGCAGGAAGATCTGAAGTTCAAGTCCTCCCTATCCTATGCTACTCAGACAACTTACGATCCTCCTGTTTCAACTTATCCTGAAGGAGAAAAGACTCAAATCATTAAAGGGAGAATCATAACTGATGCTCTGCATAGAGGATCTCAAAGATAGTTATGAATAATCCAGGCCGACAAATATGAGAAACTTTAAATAGATGATTTCTGGGTACATGCACCTTACCAAGGTGAATCACAAACAGAAATGGAACAGACATAACAATAAGGACATTGATTTAGTAATAAAGCTTCCCATTAAAGAAGAGTCCAGGACTCAATCATTTCACTGCTGGGTGTTCTATCAAACATGTAAGAATTATCACCAGAGCCTCCTATGCTATTCCAAAAACTAGAAGAAAGGGGAATTCTTCCAAATACACTTATTAGATCAGTGTCACCCTGATACCAAAGCCAGATAAGGATACAACAAAAAGATGACTACAGATCAAGATTCTCAATGCCTGCAGATGAAAATTCAATAAAACACTGAGAAGTAGAATTCAAATGTCCATTAAAGAGGTTATTCACAGGTGATCAGTTAGTGCCTTACTTACTCTGCAAGCATGAGGACCTGAGTTTGAGTCCCAGTACCCATATAAGAATGTCAGGCATGGTGGTGTCCACTTGCCATCCCTGCACTGGGGAGGCAGAGATGAGAGAATCCCTAGGACTTGCTAGCCCCCCTAGCCAAAGTGGCAAGGTCTAGCTAAAGTAAACGACATTGTCTCAAAAACAAGGTGGAGAATGACTGAGGAATATGTCTGAGGTTGACCTTTGCCCTACACACACACACACACACACACACACACACGCACACACACAGAGGAACTTGTCCATACATTCACCAAGATTGTTCACTATGGTGAAACAGAACTTAGTTCAAGGATACAAAGATGACTTAACATACAGTCAATAAACCCAACACACATCAATAACAAAAAACAGCAACAAGAGAATGAACGACAGAATCCATATGGCGTTTCAAAAGAAAAAAAAAGTTACCTGGGGAAATTTAACACCCTTTATATTGAAAATGATATGCAAGTTAGATCTAGAAAGAAACACCTCAACATGCAACAAGCCGACAGCTACCACTGTGCTGAATGGGGTGGACAAGCTGAAAGCCTCCTCTAAGATCCAGAAGGACATCAGGAGATCCCCTTTCATCTTGCTTTCAGCTAAGTATTAAAGGTCTTGCCCAGGGCAACCAGGCAGGAACAGGAGATAAATCCTCCAGCTTACAAACAGAAAAAGCAAATCATCGTTTTTTAAAGTTATCATGATCATAAGCACATAGATGAACATTTTTATGTATCCCAAAGATACTGCTCAAGCAATTATTACACCTAATGAGTTCAGCAAATCTTTAAGTAAAAATTCAACAAGCCAAAATCAATGTTATTGATATACACCAATAGCAGATTATGCAAAGTAGAAATTAAGAAAACGATCCTATTTATAAGAGCTACATACAAATGAAATACATAGGAAGGAATTTAACTGAAGAACTGAAAGACTTTTGTACATTAAATTTTAAAACACCCATATATTATGCTGAGGAATGCATACAGAATAGGAAAGGCATCCTGGGTCCTTTATCACAAACTGGAAGATCCATGGATCCAGTGCCTTCTTGTAACACCAGGTGCATTCTTTTTAAAATATTTCATTTTTATTATATGTTATTTATGTGTATGTGTAGGTGCTTGTGACTGCAGGTGCCTATGGAGGCCAGAAGAGGGCATCAGATCCCTGAAACTGGAGTTACAGAACCTAACATGGGTGTTTGGATCCAAATTAGCATCCTCTGCAAGAATAGCAAGTGCCCTTAACCACTGAGTCATCTCTCTAGCCTCCCCTCCCCTGGTGACAGTCCTTAAAAAAAAAGGAAACTGGAGAACCTAATTCGAAAGTTAGTATGGAACTACCAAAGCACAAAACAAAACAAAAATATGAAATAGCCAAAGCCATTTTGAGCAAAAGAAGGGAGGGAGGGAGAGAGGGAGAGAGGGAGGGGTAACAAGCAAGCAGGAAATGCTTCACTGTCTGACTTCAAAATACACTAGGAACCATGTAATCAGAAAGGAAAAGGGGACGAGCCATGAGGTTGAGAGCGGGAGAGGTTCAGGAGACTAAGAAGACCTGGGGGAGAGATGGGTGCTGACTATGGTCATATTTCATTATCTGCATGTATGAAATTCGCAACAAGTAGTTTGTTTTTTGAGGGTTTGTGTGTTTGTTTTTTAAGGAAGAAAATCACAGCAGAAAAAACAACACAGTATGATATTGACACAAAATACAGAAACATGTGCCAGTGGGACTAAGTGCCCAAGCAGATGTCCTGGAAGTAAACCCACATGTCACCAGCCAACAAAAAGGCCAAGAACGTGCGCTGCAGAAAAGACAGTCTTCTCAGTGCATACTGCTGGGAAACTGGAGAGCCACATGCAGACGAGACTGCCTATCTCTGACCAGCCTCTAGTCAACTCAGTGGACTCAAGACCAGCAAGTCAGCCACAAACACCAAAGAACTGGGTTAAAAATGGGCAAGAGGCCTAAATAGACACTTCTCAAAGAGGACATAAAAACAGTCAACCGGTTTATATAAAAACAGAACATTCAAGATAAGCAAATTCAACATCAGAGAACTGCAAATCAAAACCACAAAGGGATATTGCTTTCCGGTAAAGCTGGCTATTGTCTGAAAGACCAGAGATGTGCTGGTGAAGTCTGGAGCAAAGGGTGTGGCTGGTCAGTTTCTGTCCAGTAGGAGAAACTGGCTCTGTGGTGCCACTCCACAGTAGCGTGACTATAGATAAGGTCTCAGGAAGACTTGTCTTGCTGTGGTCATATACCTGACATAAGTGACTTATAGAGGTGTTATATTAATTTTAGCCCATGGTCAGAGGTCAGTTCATAGTCTTTACATACATGATTTTGGGCCTGTGATGAGGCTAAACATCCTGATGGTGGGAGCATGTGGAAGAAGCTACTTACTTGTGATGGTCAGGAGGCAGATGTTGCCCGAGGGCTGTGGTTAGACACAGGGAGTGTTCAGGAAGCAGGTTTTATGTAGGTTGCAGCCAACCAGAGGACTCAAGTCTCAAAGTCTGGACCCCAAAGAGAGAAAGTTTTTACATTTTTATACCTTGGCCAATGGGTTAAAATGTTTTCAGTCTGACTGGCTAACAGCAAAATGTTCCTAACTTTTATAAAATGTGTATAAAGCTCCTAAAATGCCCCAGTCTGAGACAGACAAAAGAGGAGACATCTGTTAAGAGGGAAGAGACCACAAGACCACAGCTAATTATGTCAGCATTCTAACCACAAGCCTGCCCACACCACAAGCCTGCCCACTGAATTTGCTGACACAAAGTGAGAAGACAAAAATCCATGGTTTCTCCGAATTTTTCTTTTTGTCTGTGTTACAGGGACAGATGTAGAGATGCTGTGTACCAGGTGGAAGGGTCAAAGGCACATCTCCAGTGACCTATTTGAGGAAGAAAAACCATTGACAACATAATTATCTCAGGGTGTGGTGGCAGGCACCTTTAATCCCAGCCCTGGGGAGGAAGAGGAATCTCTTAGAGACAAGGCCATCCTGGTCCACATAGTGACTGCCAGCTGGGTTGGGATGCTTCTCCATTGCTGTGGTGCAAAACACTGACCAGAACAACTTGGGGAGGAAAGGAATATTCTTATCCTACAAGCTGCAGCCTGTCATCAAGGCAAGCCAGGGCAGAAGCTCAAGCAGGAACCTGGAGGCCGGAGCTGAGGGAGAGTGAGGCAGCACACTGCTTATGGGCTTGCTCCCCGGCGTGCTCGGTTACTTATTTCATACAGCCCAGGCCCACCAGCCCAGGACGGTACTGTCCATAGTGGGTGGTGCTTTCCTGGGTCAGTCAAGAATATGCCTCTCAGACATGCGCACAAGGCAGTTGAGATGCCCTCTTCCCAGATCTGTCTAGATCTGTGTCAAGATGACAAGCACTATTACAATAGATGATGACTGAAGAGATACATATGTTTAGCCTAGTTTAGATATTATTCAATATATTCACAATTATATATAATTTTATACTTTAAATACCAGATTAAATATAAATTTAGTTGGAAAATAAAAATACACAAATTTCCTTTGGATTTCTTCTTTAACTGAATGTGTTGAACTTTCCACACAACTGTGAATTTTCTTTTTTTCTGAAAAGTTTTATTGAGTTTTTCTGATTCTTTTTCTTTTAAAAAAATATTTCCTTTTGCATCTGTGAATTTTCTTGTTTTCCTTTTGTTATTGGATTCACAGTCCACAACACAACGGCCACAAGAGACAGTGAATATATTTCAATCATGGCTTAGTGTGGATAAGTTCCTTCTGGCTCAGCTTATGGTCTATCCAGGAGAAAAGTCCATGTGTGCTTGAGAAGGATGTGTGACCTCTGTGGCTGGAACAGTCTGTTTGTCTGGAAGCAGCGTTAGGCTTCAAGTGTTCCTGGGCTTGGGAGATTTGTTTCCTCTCTGGATATGTCTTCATGGGTGAGAGTGGGTTATTGAAGTTCCTGACCATTGTATCACTGGCATCAAGACTGTCAATGGAAAAATTGCTAGGTAGCTTTGCACCAAAGCCCACACGGATGACTCTTCCCTCTGACCTCTCTGGGCATGTGTTCTCCACCACTGGCTTCACAGTGTGGCTATAGGCTGTGAACTGGACTCTTGGCATGGTAACTGCCATGTTAGGGAGAGGATGGTGTGATAAGCCAAGCCGCAACAATGCCACGTTCACAGAGTGACCACAAATCTTCCATACACGGGACTCTGTATCTCCCTAGAAAAGACACCAACCTGAGT
The DNA here is from genome assembly GCA_035773235.1 of Eospalax fontanierii. Taxonomy (NCBI): domain Eukaryota; kingdom Metazoa; phylum Chordata; class Mammalia; order Rodentia; family Spalacidae; genus Eospalax; species Eospalax fontanierii. The sequence continues at coordinate 81,153,781 of CM069534.1, forward strand.
GGTCTTTGCTGACTCCAATAGACAAGACGACTCTAAAAGCATCTCCATGGGGTCCTTCTCAGCTGCCTCTTAGTGTGTCCCCGTGGGTGGGTACTAAGCTCATGAGTGAGCAGTTTTCTGCTGTTTCAAACAGGCTTGGTGGGTACCATCCTACAGGGCTCTTGATGGGGAGGTGGCTATGTTAGTGTTCAAGGTTCTTTAGGATGGGAGGGAAGACCAAGAAGAGAGAATGGACACTGGGTCACCCATAGTCACCACCGGCGTTGATGTCAGCCATGTCAGATGCTCAGAGCACTGGATAAAGTGACTGTGAAACATGGTTGGAAAGCATGATTCTACTCTCATCTTATCAGGCAAAACTTAAGCAGCGTAAGAGCTCCGGGAGACCGGGGTGAGCCGTGCTGTTTGATCTGTTCTTGGACACAGTGGTATAGTTTCTACAGACATGCTCTATTTAAAAATCAGTAAATTGTTTTAAATAAAGCAAGGATGGGATTAGAAGAATTTCGGGAGATACTTGGAATATTGAGCATTTGTGTGTTTTATCTTGCAGGGTAACGTTACCTAGAATGAATTCAAATACGGTCATTGACAAAGTACTCCAAACACATTCAGGTTAAACCTAAGAGCAGTCAGTAGAATGTTAGCTGACATTTCCTGAAGTAGAAATTTCTGGAAACCATGGCTTCATTTGTTTCCCAATTCCATTTTTTTTGAGACAGTGTCTTACTCTGCAGCCCTGGCTGGAAACTCACAGAGACTCACCTGCTTCTGCCTTCTAAGTGCTAGGATTAAAGGCATGTCCTATTATATCAAACCAAATTCTGTCTTTAAGCTAGCAATGGGCCCCAGTTTCAGAGTTATGTGAATAATGAGATGTGTTTCTTAGAATTAGGAATGGTTCCAATAGAGAATTAATATGCATTGTTCCTATGATGTTTAGGGGAAAATGAATTAATCTCCGCTTCACAGGGCTTCTGCTACAGATATCAACTTTTACACACACTTCGTATATTTGGAAATAACATGGGTAATATTAACAGAATGCTAACTGGGACTCTGAAGCCCACAGGCAGAGGATGGCAGAAGTTTCAAGCTGGAGCAGTGAACAGTTCCTTCACCATCCCAGTGGTGGTAGGTGGCACATGGGAGACTCATGGCCTGCAGAGGGGAGTATGCCACCAGGGCATGGACAGGGGTGTGGCCAGAGGACTATTTCAGATCAAGAATCAATAATTATATCTCCTCTACCAGAAAACCAGCTCTTTACTGAGTTATGATTAAACAGGACCTAAGCAAGGACACGAGACAAGGTAGAAACAAAACAAAAGTGTATGTATGCATGAGGTTAGGGGTGATGAGCAGTGTCCTGGTGAGGTTGGGGGTCGTGAGCAATCACTATCTATTAGATAAAGTCTTCACTTGGGTCTTGGGAACTGACTCTGTTAGCAAAGTCCTTTCCATCTAAGCATGAGGACCTGAGCTCGATCCCAGCAGCCAGGGGTGCTGGTGTACACTTGTGACCCCAGCACCCAGGAAGTGGAGTCAGGAGTGTCCTTGTTGGTCAGTCAGCCTGACCTAACTGGCAAACTCCTGGTCTCAGCAAGAAGCCGTGTCTCAGAAAACAAGGTGAACAGCTCCTGAAGAATGACTCCCAAAGTTGTCCTCTGGCCTCCATACATGAACACACACACACGCGTGTGCGCACACACACACACGTGCACACGCACAGATACACAAGCCTTAACTATCATGCACATTCCTGAGTTCACCTTTAACACTCAGCAAGTACTTTTTATATGTGTGAGGAAGATCTAATGGCCTGGTGACAAGTAATCCATTTGAAGAATTGAATATTATGATAGAATCCCTGCCTCATGAGACCAAGAGGGTGAGACGCAGAGCACAGATACAACAGATGGTGTGACGATGATGAACACATGTTCTCCAGGCAAAAGTTATTCTTTGCTTTCTATCTTGGGCCATGTCTGCATGGGTTTTAAAGCACAATGACTTTGTTGAAACAGAGAAAGGATTGAATTCAAGTTCGGCAGCTGTGTGTGGAGCACGTTTTAGAAGAACGCTTTTTGATCTGGAGCACGTTTTAGAAGAATGCTCTGTGGCCTGGAGCACATCTTAGAAGAACGCTCTGTGACCTGGTGCTGGTTCCTCTTCCAAGCTGTCTCCCCAGTTCTTCACCGTAGACATTGTTACGACCACACCAGAGAAGAGTGCAAAGGAGCAGGATGAGTGGTCCCTAATCTCTTGAGAGACTGACTAGTCCCCTTAGTGTCACCAAAAGTCACGTTCTCCATCCAGTCTGAAGGTCAGAAGGGTTCTGATACAGTATTTAGAGTTTGTAAGCCATACAGTTTCTGAGGAAAATCTTAATTTTAGCACAAAACACCTGAGAGCAATATTTACATACTTGGATGTGATTTATTTCAGTAGAATGTGATGGACAAAAACAGGCGACTGCCCAGACCTGTCCAGTATGCTGACAGCTGGATGCTTCATCTTCTAAGCTTTTCAGTGGGGTGCGAGATCTTCTACTTCCGACTATCCTCCCTTTAGCTCTAACTGTCAAGTTAACATAACATCGTAACTGAGAAGGGAATCTCGGCTGAGGAATTTTCCAGATCAGCTTGGCGGCGGCGGGCAGGGGGGGGGAGCCCGGCATGTCTATGCGGGATTTTCTTGATTGTTGATTTATGCAGGAGGGCCCTGACACTATAGACAGCACCATTGTCTAGGCTGATGGGCCTGGGCTGTAGAAGACAGCCAAGTGAGCACTGGTCTGTGAGCCAACAAGCAACATTCCTCCATGTTTTCTGCTTGAGATCCTTCCCTGACTACCTGCAGTGACAGTCTGTGATCTGGAGAGGAAGGCCAGATAGACCCTTTCTTCCTATACACTGCAGCATCCAGCTGGACAACCATGATACATGTGGTGGGAGTTGAGCCTCACCTAAAGTTTACTATACTCGCTGCTGCAAACTCAGAAATGAGGTATTGAGGTTCAGAAAACTCCATCTGTCTAAGCATTAAAACAGACCAAGCTGTGAATCAGGTCAGAACAAGAGCTCTGGCTCCCGAACACATTTCCACCAATAAATGGCACATAACACATTGCTAACTTCAGGTGAATTCATAGACAAGAATTTGGCAACTATGCAATATGCTTTCAACGTGCTTTTAGAACTGAAACGGTTTTCTATACTGGTAAGGCCAACGTTCAGACTCACTGACAGACAGTTACTTCTTGAGGAAGGACAGCATCCACTTTGAATGAGAAAGTTTGCCCTGATCCTGTTTCTCAGAGTACTGTGAGTAGCAGAGACAGAATGTTCACTTAGATTGCCATGACCAAGCAGGGCAAGGCTGGGTGATTCCTGGCTAATGTGGGAGGGGGGTTAGGGGAGTGATGGGATCTGGAACCTAGAATCTGTATCCTGGGGGTTCTAGTCTTTCCCCTCTCACTGCTCTGTACAGCTGCTCCCTGCCAGGGTGGACGACTGGGGTCTGCCAGTCCTGTTCTGCAACTGGAGTCAAGTTTCATGAGTGTTTGCAATCTTGTACACAACTCCCTTACTCAAAGATCTGTGTTCTTTTCTGAATAAAAATTTTCAATTTCTTTTAAAAAAAGAATTACTGGTAGGCTAGAGCGATGGTTCAGTGGTTAAAAGCACTGGCAGCTCTTGCAGAAGACCGAGGTTCAAAGCCCAGCACCCATAGGCTGACTAACAACCATCCCTAACTCCAGTTCAAGGGGATCTGATGTCCTCTTCTAGCCTCTTGCATGACACAGGGGCACATATACATGAAGGCATAATATTCATGCACATAAAAACTAAAGAAAAAATTTAAATTTACTGGGAAATCTGAATTTTAAATTATCTTTTTCATTGTTCAAATATTCCTGTACACTGTAGTTTTCTTAGTCCCAAGAAATGCAGTGTGTTTTATTCTTTAAAACATTAATTAGAATAATTTTTAAAATACCAGATAGTGTATGGAGTTTCACCCTCGGAAGGCTGAGATGAAGGATCCCCAGAGGAAGCTGGCTAGCAAGACTAACTGGTGAAATGTAGGCTTGATTAAGATACCCTACCTTGGGCTGGAGAGTCGGCTCACTGGTTAAGAGTGCAGTCTGCTCTTCCAAAGAAACTGAGTTTGTTTCCCAGCTGTAACTCCATGTCCAAGGGCTCCTACACTGTGGCCTCTACCAGCAACTACACACATGTGCATGCACACACACATACAACACACAATGAAAAATAAATTAAATTAAAAATTTAAAGAGATCTTGACTGGAAAAGATAAGGTAGAAATGACTGGGGAAGAGTCTCTGCGTCAGTCTCAGGACTCCAACCTCACACTCATATGTACCCCAGACTTGCAAATACACATGATTGCATGCCATATATACAAACATAAACAAAGAAAAATTTGAGTTCAATGAACACACCTAGGGAGAGGGTACAAGGTGAAAACCTTGACAATATGCAGCACATACATCCTGAGCAGAAAAGGGAGTACCCAGGGGTAGGAGGAGGAGACAGGACTGAGAGCTACCTGGGACTTAATCAACACAGCTGTCAGCCAGAGGGCAGAGCATTGCTTCCACTGACCTGTCTCCATCCATCCGCTCACCCATCCATCCGCTCACCCGTCATCTATCTGTCCACCCACCTGTCTGTTCACTCACTTGTTCATTCATGCATTCATCCCATAGTCCACTCATCCATTCATCCATCCACTCACTCACCCGTCTGTCCACTCATTGGTTCATTCATGCATTCATCCCATAGTCCACTCATCATCCGTCTACTCATCATCTGTCCACTCATCATCCATCCATTCATCATCTGTCTATTCATCATCTGTCTACTCATCATCCGTCCACTTGTCATCCATCTACTCATCATCCATCCACTCATCATCCATCCACTCATCATCCGTCCACTCACATTCCTTGCCATCCCTCCATCTACTCATCCGTTCGCTCACTCATTTACGCATCCATCCATCCATCCACTCATTCGCCTATCCATTCATTCATATGTTGATTCATTGAAGACTCTGAACCCTAACTCCATGCCAACTATTGTGCTAAATTCTGGGTTTACAGTGGTGAAAACAGGAAGCGAATTCTACTTGTATTTGTCCTCAATTATCTATTTTTGCATTTTTTCATTTCATATAACATTTTATTTTACATTTTAAAGATCTTTTAAAAATTAATTTGTTTAACTTTTCCAACCACCAGCTCATGGGGAGACCACAACTCTGGCTCACAGGAGGAGACCACAGATCCAGGCTCACAGGAGGAGACCACAGATCCAGGCTTGAGGGGAATATTACTGCTCCAGCCCCACAGGAGAACGGAGACCACAGCCTCAGACTCATGGGAGAGGAACCACAGCCCCAGGCTCATGAGAAGGGTCATAATCTCAATTACACTCATTCCTATTATTTTTCTGTCTCTATCACTCTGTCCACATGATTATATTATATTTGCATTTAAGAAAGAGCATTTTTGGCTTCTGTGTAATAGCAGAGGTAACAGTTACATGGTGGCTTTAATTTCTCACTAGAGGGACATCAACACTGGAGGAAACCAATTCTCACCTTCAATCTTTGTTATTTTTATTTTATGTGTACGGGTTTACTGCCTGCATATGTATCAGTGCGCCTGTGTCATGCAAGACCCGCAGAGCTCAGAAGAGGGCGTCAGATCCCCTGGAATTGGAGTTAAGGATGGTTGTTAGCTGCCAGTTGGGTGCTGGGAATCAAACCCTGGTCCTCTGGAAGAGCAGTCAGTGCTCTTAACTGCTGAGCCATCTCTCCAGCCCTTGCTTTTGCTTTAGGAGATAAACGAATCTATTGCTTTCTTGTTCTGGTCAAGGTTCTGGTTGGCTTTTTTGGTGTCTGTTGTTTTAACTTCTTCTCCATGGCCAGGGTGTGGGGGGACAAGTGAGAAGACATCTTCCTGCTGGAGTCACCTCTTAAGGCTTCTCACAGCCTGCTGCGCCCACTCTGCTCTACAGCAAGATCTGCCACTGCCCTCATGTCCCTGGTGCCCTCATGTCCCTGGTGCCCTCATGTCCCTGGTGCCCTCATGTCCCTGGTGCCTGGGGTGACAGCATCACCATCTTGGCTCCACAGTTATTTTCTTTCTTAATTGCCAAACGCTGGGTTCAGAATTGTGAGATCAATATAGAATTACCTAAAGTCGGGAACATAGTCATTCTGAGTGATACGTTACTTCACATGCCCAGCACACTCAGTCTCCAGGGAGCCAACACGCTCTGGGCCCCAAGGCAGGCTGCCTGGGACACGCCTCATTCCACCATCTTCTCTCCAAGAAAGCTGTTTGTTTGAAAAGAGTCTCACTTTGTAGACCACACTAGCCTGGAACTCATGGCAATCCCCCTGCTTCAGTCAAGTTCTAGGACCATAGATGTGTGCTAGTATGCCCAGCTTAAAGTCTGTTTTAGAAGAACTGTGTTTTCTATGTTCCAAGCCAAATGCAGCGAACAAATCAGTCTGAAGGTTCAGGAGGTCAGGAGGTCTGCTGAGCTGAGCGACTTCACGTGCATCCGATGTGCACGTGACCTTACCCTGGCTTAGGACAGGGTAAATGCCTGACCTTCTGCTCTGCCTTGGGCTGTGGAACCTGAGTCCCTCATCCAGCTATTGGGTGTCTGTTCACTCGGAATTTGAACTTTGTCTCTTTGTGATCTTTGCAGCATCTTCAGAGTATAACACTAAAATTTCTTTCTGGATGAGAATGAAAACCCCTCCCAGAGCAAACGATTACGCTGCACAGTAGCTCTCTGGAGCACTCTGGATTCCTGTCTTTCCACAGAAATCTCTATTTCAAGATGAAAGAGCCTGAGGCTTCATGAATACAAATGTGCTTGATTATAATAAAGGACCAGCCATCTAGTTTTTCCGGTTATATTTATGCCTACTCATTTTGAAGAAATGTGAATTTCTGTATTTTCCAAGCTGATTATTTAAGAGGTCCTGGCAATGGTTTCTCCATGGCGTTCAAGAGAATAAGCTCACCTTCGTGTGTATCAATCCTGGACCCATCACCTGCAGAGCCCTACTCAGAAAGACACAGTGAGGGTTCAGGCCTACCTTCATCATCCTGCTTTGGGATCCTTACACATTCCCAGCTTCCCAGCACTCCTGCATTTATTTTGCTTGTTAAATTTGGTATTTCATTCTGCATACACATGTCCATGAACACACACAAATTAATGAACAAAGGCCTGTGGCTGGGAGATGTGAGATAAATGCTCAAATTCATGTAGGTAAGTGCTACAGACAGCATTAGAATCTAGAAGTTTTCATCTTTGAGTCCAGTGTTGTTTCTTTTTATTGAAGTTTTGTGTATTTCATGCAGAACATAAGATCCCCTTTATCCCCCTTCCGGATGGACACCCTCCCACAGCCCCTCCCAGGATTCATACACTGTCATTTGTGTTAAGGTCTACTGTGTCAAGTTAGTGTTTCTGGACATTCCTTAGTGCAGTTCGTCCGCTGAGGTCTAGTCAGCCTATCGAGTCCCTCATTTTAAGATTAGCTCTTCCTCACTCAACAGTAAGCAGCTGCCAATATTTCTTCAGCAAAGGTTGGGGTCCGCTGCCCATCTCCCCAGTTCTATGCTGGGTTTTTGTCTACTTGAGTTTGCATGGTCTTGAACTTGCCAAAGCCATTGATATAGGTTCATATGAGCAGGGTCCCAGGAGCTGTTAGGAATCTATTTCCATACGGTCACACACCTCCTCCCTGGCCCTTACAATCTTTCCACCCCCTCTTCCACAATGATTCCTGAGCCCTGTGGAAGTGAAACTTAATATAGGAGTCCTGTCCAAGGACCCTCACTCTGCAGACTCCCAATCTCCACACTTTGGCCATTTGGGACCTTTTATGTTCCTGGCCCTCTCTGTTGTATGAGGGAGCTTCATCAATGAGAGTTGAGAGAGTCATTAGTGTCTTCTTTCCCCCTTGCTCTATGTTACATGAGCCTTAGGTGTAGACATTGCATTATAGATGTGCCACTTAGGCATGGACAATTCACAGACAATGTCTGTGTGTGACCAGTTGTGGTACTCTTTATTAGTCTCCATCTTGGGAAACAGATGCTTCTTTGATGAGTGGTGACTGGGATACTTGACTGTAAATATAAGGATAGATATTTTGCACTTAGTAAGAAGTTACATTAGGCTAGGGATGTGACAGCCTTGGGGATTTCTCTAAGATCTATGACCTCTCTAGTAATGTGTATTTGGCTACAATTACAGTACCACACATCAGTTTCCACCCATTCAGAGGGCTTTAAGTCCAATTCTGTAGCTGCTGATGGCTCCCAAGATAAAAGTGTCCTTGCTGCACCAGGTCATATGCTATACCAGTCATTGATATGGTTATTCGGTCATGAAGCTGATATTGGACCATCCATTGATGTTCTCCCTTAGCAGCCTCCAGAGCAGACATAACTTTTAAGTCAAAAATATCTGCCTAGGCATAGTGTGGAATTGTCCCAGCAACATTGTTAATAATAGAAAGACCTCCTCCTGCTGCAGGAAGTCGCTGCAGAGGTGAGCTGACTCCTGTTAATACCCCATGATTACATTGGGCTGCTTTAATACTTTGTCATGAAATTTAAAGATTTACATCCACATCATCTGCCCAGCCAGGAGGGAGAGTGAAATGGATGCTTAGCATATGTTAGATTCAATTACTAGCTTATTGTGTGTGGTTTGTTCTATTATAAATCAATTCACATTATATGGACTCTCCAATAGCCGTAGAGTTGTTTTTGTTGTTATTCTTTCAATTTTGTGGAGGAAGAGGTGGAAATCACAGTGTCAACATTATTAGGAAAACCTTCTAAAAGTATTCTCTTCTCAGCACTCTCTGCCTGGGTATTAAGATGTCAAAACAATAGTTTAGCCTAGATTGAGCATGGATTAATCATTTGTTAAGAAAATCGACATTGAATATCAGAAATTCATATAGACTGGGTCCAGTGCGCCCAGTAACTTCTAGAAGGTTCCTAAAAGGAACCAGAACCACTCCAGTGGAGTTCTGGGGAAGAGGCTACTCCCAAGTATCTCTGTTTTCTGGAGAAAGAGGAAAGCTGGACAGCCTCTGTTCTCCCACAGATCCTGTCCGCACCTCTCCTGGATTAGTCTCCCGGCTGCTACGGGGAGAAGGTGCAGCCTCTGGCTAATGCAATCATGGATGAAAGCACCATTTTGGTCGTTGAGAGGTTTGGTTTATACTTTGTTACTACTTTCTCCTCTTTTCAAGCCATTTCCTCTTTTCCTGCCTTTTCCTCCCCTAATCAAACACATTTTCTTAAGCACACTCAACCGCAGAGTGAATCACGTGAGAATTCAAGCTGAGTAGCCCTTTTCTCCTGGACAGCATTTCCTCCACGACTTCAACTTCCATCTCATTTTGGGATGAGACAAAAGCATAATATGGGTTTTTCAGTTTAGTTTTGTTCTGTTTTATGTTTGGGGACAGGATCTTACCATGCAGTCCAGGATGTCCTTGAACTCTCTGCCTGTGGCAAAGGTACCTTGAGCTCTGATTCCTACATCTTTTGACCTTTGGTCGCAGCCTCTGCTCAGACACTGACTTTTGCAAAGCCTTTCCCTTCCCCTCAAAGCTCTCTTTCACCTTCTCTACCTCACGTTTGACCATCTCTGCCTTGTAGAATCTCAGGACTGCTGTGCTTATCACCGCAGAGAACCATCTAGATCAGCCCAATCACCCAAGATGGAGATTTAAGAGATTCTTTCACAGTGAGATGAGTGTTTCCAAATGAACCAGAAACCACACAGTTTATCATCGATGATGCAGTACTTATTCTCATGGCAGAAAGAGAGTTGGAAACTGAGGGTAGTGAAAGCTAGGCAGTTTGCTTTATGACCTTGCGAGGTTCGGTGCAGCCAACATATATGAAAATGGTGGGGCAGTGTTGCAGGAGGGCCCAAGCAGTTTGATGGCCTGAGCACAGGTCTCTCCTCTCTTTGCCTGATTGGCTAAGCACAATCAGGGCACAGTATGGCACATCATTGGCCTTCCTATGTCTAGTTCTCAACATATCTGTGTAGAGGCTCATCTCTCCATCTGATATCCTATATATTTTATACCATTTTAGGCACATAACCTTGTCATGTCTGCAGATCCCTAGGCAAACTTGGCTTTAATATTCTACTCTAAGCTTTTCCTTTATTTAGGGAAGGGTAGCTAGACAGCAGACTCTAGCTGCAGTCCAGTGTTCCTGGTTATCCCCAGCTGGACCTAGGCTGGCTCTGTGCACTTTTTATTTTTAAAATGGTCTCTTACTTTATTCCTTACAACATAGAGAATCCTTCTTAACTTCCCTCTACTTTAAAATAATTTGCACCCAGAAAAATAAAACTAGTGTTCTATCAAAGAGGAATTGATAATGTGAGGGGGGATACAGTACCCCTAGATGGACACTCTGATCCAAATGGCACTAGTTTATCAAGATAATAGCAGAATGAGGAGTGGATTGACACATACAAAAAGTGGTTAGCCAAGTTTTTTGGACTTTAAAAAAAATGACATTTTAATGTCAATGAAAAAATGACAACTTTGAGGTATAATTCACAGGCATTTGAAGTATAAAGTTCAATAAGTTTTAATCTATTCACAGAGTCTTGCAATCCTTAGAACATTGTCACCACACCAAAAAGAAACCTGTACCCATTAGCTGCTCCCCCAACTCAAACACATGGAAACTTGTTCCTGGTGGAAACAGTTAATGGTCCTTCTAACGTGTTACTTGTTCCCTTGTGTTGAGAGCCCCCGGGAGTCTAAGTACTCCCACCCTGAAATCTCTACTTTCTTCAGAGCTGCATTGAGTGCTCCAGCTCAGATGCCCAGAGAGCCTAAAACACTGATGAACTGTGAAGTGAATTCATGTGTTTATTCAAAGCCACAGCAGCTCCATGCTGAGCTAAGCACAGAGCCCAGTGCCCCAGTTCCCAGCTCCAGGTGGGGTCATCATCACCCTGCCTTCTTTGAGAGAAAAGGCTACCTACAATCCAACCCCAAGTGCTTTTCCTGCACACTGAGCTGTGCCTGGTGCTCATTTTTCCCAAGACTTTGATTTTTGTGTGCACTAAGATGATCAAAATGTACAGAGTACAATGGGACACACCCTGGGCCTCCAAGGAGAGCAAGGGGCTTGTGTCCAAAGTGTTGAGGGAACAATTACAGATCCTGGGAAACCAAAGGCTCTTTTCTGACTCATTGCAGCCCTTACTGAGGCCTGCCTGGAGGAAGGTGTGGGTAGGATTGTTCTAGAAGTAATTGTTCTGGGCTCCAATGATGGTGCTCTGGGCTCCAGTAGCTTCACCTTGGTAGAACACAGTCCTTTCTGGTATTTCCTTCTGAGTAGACTCAAATTCTACAGCTCCTAAGTCATCAGAACTTGGCTCAAAAGGACTGTGTCCATGTCCAGGTCCGGGCCTCTAAGGAATAGGATGAGCCCTGCGCAGGGAACAGCAGCACACTGTGTGCTTAGCATTTAAAAATAAGTCAGCTTGGTCAAGGTTCCTTGAAAATATCTTGCCTGGGGCAAAAGAATATAATAGAAAAAGCAGGATTTGGGTTTTGGTTTTTCAAAATAAAACAATTGTAATTTGGCTTCCCTGGTCCCAAATCTTATCCTGTTTATATAGGTAATTAATGATTCCATCCACAGAGTCCTCTTCTGATTGCATTATGCACATGGAACAGTTTGCTATGAAGACGCAATAAAATATATGTAAAGTTAGATAGTGATGTGTGGAACATCTCAAGTCACATTGGGACTGTTATTGAAAGCAACACACAGACACATATATGCACAAAAACACACACACAACACAGATATATACATGCACACACATACACAGATGCACCCAGACACACTCACACATAGACACACATAAGATAAACATACACATCATAACATCTCCTATCACAGAAGCAACTGACTATTTAGTTTATGTTAAGGACAGTGGTTAAAGAGGTTCACTATGTAACCCTTCCAGTGACACCACCCAGAAATTATGAAGGAAATAAATGGAATATTTGGTCAATGGTAGAATTCCAGCTAGAAGGAAACCTCTTAACATTTATTTAGGAAAACGTGACAATCCCTGAAGTCAACATACCAGAAAAATGCCTTTCAGTTGATGGCCGAGAAAATGATCAAAGCAGTGCGGATGCCAGACTTCTTCTGGCTGCAGCTTCCAGCTGCATGACCAGTGTGGATCCGTGGGATGAAATTCCGTCCAGTCTAGACTAAGTCATGAACTTAATGAGCCTCAGCTTTTATGCCTGCCAAATGGATTTAGCTATGAGTATGTTCAAATTAATAGGGATATGTCATTTCCTCTCAGGTCTGGAGTACTAGATGCCAAGGGTTGGGGAAGCAGAATCAGACTTACAGGTTGTAGAATATGGAGAGAATAGTAGAATTGAAAACTACCCAAGGAGAAAGTCAGGATCAAGAAAGATAAACATTACTATCAAAGGAGGTCTGAAGGGGCTGGGACACAGCTCACTGCTGCTCAAACCCCATGACCTGCATTTGCATCCAAGAACCCACATAAAATCATATGTATCTGTCATCCTGGTGCACCCGTACTGGGAGCTGGGGCAGAGCTAGAGGAATCCCCCAGTGGAGGCATTATCAACAATGAGAGAAACTCTGCCTCAGACAAGGTAGAAGGCCAGGAGGACACTCGTGGTTGTCCTCTGATCTCTGTGTGCCTCCACGCACACACATGAGAACACACATACACACACCATCACACACACACCATCACACATTAAGTGAATAAATAGAAAGTTCTGAAGAAGTTTTCAAGGCTGGACGAGTACTCAATGGGCTCAAAGGTCTCTTCTCATACGTGAGAAAAGAGCTTTCATGGACACTGCCTGGGCAGAGCTTCATCATGCCTGTTCGTCATCACCCTTCCTTGCAAACACGACTGTCTGTGATGACACCGGAGGTCAGTGGTATCATCGTTACAACCTTATCAGAACATTTTCTTTATACTCCAGAAAAAATATCCTCATCATTTACAAGATAAGCCAGCGTCCACAGCGAACTGTGCATTCAAAATATGACATGAAGATAAAGACAAAGGTGAACACATTAGTTGTGACACAGGTATCAGCAGGCAAACCTGTGACTGGGGACAGAAGGCTGTGCTTATGGGTAAGAGTCATCTGTTGCTGACCATGCTAGAATGTGCTGCTAACAGCTAAGAGGCCTCAAGCAAGCCGCACAGACCAACACAAACCCAGCTGTGTTGCTCTTGGAGGGAGGGTAACCCACACATCCTACTTTTGAGAGAGAGGGTAAGGATAATTACTCCCATCTCAGTAACTCTGGCTTGTCAGGATCACAGCCCAAAACATGGATGAAGGACTATAACATTTTAAGGCACAAATGTAGTAAGAGGCAAATGGAACAATGTCTAAAGTTCTCAACCTTACAACCCCCAGTAACGTCCATCCTTGTACTGATACTGCCTTCCTCAGGTACTCTGCCCAGCTGACACACACACATACGTGTACACCACATGCACACAGACTCACCTGTACACACCAATGCACACACTTCTACATGCACACAAACATGTACACTGCTACACATACAAACTCATGCACACACATGTATGCACTCACACATGCATCCTGGCACATAAACATGTGTGCACACACTGGCACACACACGTATACACACATGCATATGCATTCCATTCTGGCTATAAATCCCACCAGGCCTCAAACAAGCAGGAACTGAGGACTAAACTGAAGCTGTCCCAGTCACTCTTGCCATTTTACTACCAGTTAATACTCTGTCCACAGACCTGGGGTGGGGTGCCATGTCTCTGAAACGAGGCACCAGACTGGTGCCTCGATAATACGACTGCAGAGAGAGGAAGTGACCCAGCAGGGAGACATCTCTGAGGACCGCTTCTTGCCCGGCCACCACTTTCTTCTCCTTATTAAGAGCAGGCTCTCCTCAGCTGACCCCTTTCAGTAGGAGGAAGGCAAGTGGCATTCGAGACTCACAGCTGAGTGTGTCTCTTCAAGCTGCCAAGCCCAGATCACCCACTCTCCACCCTGCATGGTGGCACAAACCAGCTCACCATGCTGGCTCCTTCACCACCCACCTTGTGCCAATAGTCAAGGCTCTGTCCACCTCAAGTTTACCACCATAGAGAACACTAAAGTAAAATGTCCCTTAGTCTAATTAGGTTGTATTTATTTCAATTGGTTTGATTGATGTGAGGAAATGAAAAAACGGGCAGAATATAGAAGGTTAAGGGATTTTACATAAAATCATGGCTTAATTTCTTATGTAAATTTAAATTGCAAGTTAGTACATACAGGTACAAGAACATACGAAAACTAAATAGAGAGACTGGACAGATGACTCAGCAGTTAAGAGCCCTCCTATTCTTCCAAGGGACCCGAGTTCGCTTCCCAGCAACCATGTTGATGGCTCAAAACCACCTGGAACTTTTTCTGCAGAGAATCATACTCCTCCTTCTAGATTTCAGGCACCTGCACGTACCCACACACAGAAACATGCATACACATGAATAAAAATAGAAATAAATAAAAAAATGCAGAAGGAAAGAAACTATGTATTTGCCTCTGTTGAACATGGTGTAATGTCACTTAGGTTTTTTAAAGGAATATGATGTTGTTATGCAAGAAATGATAATTGGAATGAGATGCAAAGGAAGATGGGATTGGATTAGAGTCAGACAGTGGAAGAAAGCTCCCTAGTGGATCAGGTAAACACCAGTAAGAGGGTGCCCTTTGACTGATCTATGTAAAAAGAGACTTTAACCTCATTACTAGAGTTTTATAAATAACCAAGAAGAGCTAGCGAGCTACAGGGCTGCAGATCTATAAAGAATAGTTGCAAAGAGATCTGTTCCCTCTTCTCTGACTCTACAGGAAATAACTAGGTAAATGCAAATTATATTTCAAACTCGTCTAATTTTCACTGAACTTCTATTAAAATCCATTTTTCTAAAGTACTTGTGTATATACATATTTTATCTTTTCCTGAAATATCAGAAATGTGTTCCTTCCTTTTAACATGTGTTCCATGACAGGTGGAAAGAGTGGTGTCTTACCTTTCCTCTTTAACTTTTCCCTGTTTGAGAACTGGGTGGGCAGGAGATGTCAGCCACTTTAGGAAACCTGACCTTGGAACCCAAGTTTGAGATGGAAGCTGTGATTGATGTTGTAGTCTGTCCGGCCCTCTATGGGACTGAGCAGCTAGCATTCTTACTTGGCTTACATCCAAGGTCCACCTCTCCCTTTCCTTCATCTCATTTCATGTGTGATATGTGATCGTTACACGTGATGGTAGCAAGTCCTTATCTGACCAAATTCACTGAGTTTCCCTTCAAAAGTTCAGAATCATGGACAGCTACACCTGCAAAGGGAGCATCAGGGGCTTGCAAAACTGTTTCAGAGGCCAGGCTGATCAATAAAAATGCAAAGAATAAATAATCAGCTGATAATTATAACTCTATAGATTAAAAGGAGGGGCTGGTAAGATGTCTCAGTTAGTAAAGACATTGCTGCCAAGCCTAATATCTGGGACTCACACAGTGGAAGAAAGAACCAACTCCAGAAAACTATCCTCTGACCTACACACACACACACACACACACACACACACACACACACACATATATACACACATACACATACATACACATGGTGGCATGTACTCTCCCATATATACACACATACACATACATATACATGCACACACATACACATATATACATACACACATAACATACACACATACAAACATGCACACACACGGTCACATATACCCTCCCATACATACACACACAGATAGATAGATAGATAGATAGATAGATAGATAGATGGACAGATAGATGTAATTTTTAAAAGCTTTTCTTTCTTTAAGGCAGGGTCTCACTGTGTAGCTCTGACTAGCCTGGACCTCACTATTGAGAACAGAATAGTCTCACGTTTACAGAGCTCTGCCTTCTCCTTTCTCATTAATGGCATGCACCACCACATCGGGCCTTTAGATTTATTTATACGGCATAATTGAGGAACATATAATTCAGTTGCTGAGGCAAGAATCGCCATCATAAAGTAGGAGAAATGAACCCCCCGGTGATTTCCAAGGTTGTGCTGCCAACAAAGTAAAAACTGTAAAGGTAAATTTACATGATTTGTCCAGCTTTTCTTCCTAGATCCTGTGACTTTAAGATCCTGGCAAACCTAACTTACAGAAGAAAGGCTTAGGCTACAGTTCACCACTGCAGAGAGGTCAAGGCACAAGAACTGAAGCAGCTGGTCATATCCACACTCCAGAGCAGAGGGAATGAATTCACGAAGGCTCTTGATGCTCAGCTCACACTCTCCTCTGACCCAGTCTAGGACCCAGACCTGGGGAACAGGGCCACCCACAACGAGAGGGTCTTCCCACATCAGTTAATGTGATAAAGACAATCCTCCATCTGTCTACACACAGGTCAGCTTCCTGTAAACAATTCCTCATTGAGACTATATTCCCAAGTCATCCTAGACTGTGTCAAGCTGACAATTAAAACTAACAACCACAATGATCAAGACTGGGTGCTTAGACTTTTATGCTGCCAACTAAACGCATAAAAAGTGACTTATGAAGTTGGAGAGGCGGCTTAGCTGTTGGGAATATTGACTGCTCTTGCAGAGAACCCGGGTTTGATTCCCAGCACCCACATGGCAGTTAACCATCTGTAATTTAAGTTCCAGGGGAATTCAATACCTTCGTCTGACCTCTATGGGTACTACATGACATAGATACACTCATACACATAAAGTAAAAATAATGAATAAAATATTTTTAAAATTACATTTATGTATTTCATTATTTACTTAAAAGAAAAAAAATTGATAATTAAGGGCATATCACAGAATTAAAAACTAGCTCTTTAAAAACATAAGACAGTTCACTCTTTTGCATGATCACAAATGTGTACTGAACATCTGCTGTACCAAGTGATAGAAATTTGGTATTGAGAAAGCAGGCAAGTCCTGATAATGACCCCATGAAGATCAGACAGGGATGTTTTTTTACCAATCTATGCCTCACATCAACCACTCACTTCAAAAAGAGTCGATGAAAACATCGCATGCTAACCCCCACCCCACCAAAATTTGGAAACCACTGCTGCAATGGATAAATACTCCCCAGTTTTATAATACCAAGGTTTAGAATCTTTATCATAAGTAATTGCGAAAAAGCACTAATGTGTTATAGTAATTTAAACCAGTACTTAGACAAGAGAATGAAAAAGGAGAGACATTTTATTTTTAATTAGAATTTGATGACAAAATAAAGTGGATATGAAACCATTGTCCTTGCTTGGATTTCATTTTTGTATGCTTTTACCAAAACATTGAAGAAACTACTGATTATCAGTATCATAATGAATTTGTTACCCTGCCTATTAATCCAGAAGGAGGAGCAGTATCCTAATTCACAGCATGTCCCTGAAAGGAATGACAGCTTCCCAAAGATTACAGCAATGTGATCTCATTAACAGTCTCTTGTCATAGGAGGATGTGACGGAAAAGTCACTGCATCTAATTTATACAGATCTGAGCCAGGATAATCCAAGACTGCCAACGACTCTGATGCAGTGATTTTTCTTACTCAAGTTGACATTTAATTGGTCACTGTAGTAGTTACTTTTCTGATGCTGGGAGAAAAGACCATCACCAAGGAAACTTAGAGAAGGAAGAGTTAATTTGGGTTCAGTCCCACAGGAAAAGAGTCCACCATTGCTGGAGAAGCACGACAGAAGGCAGCCAGAGAAGAAAGCTGAGAGCAGGCACAGGAGGCAGAAAGAAACAGTTCTGCCTGTGTGCATGGTCTCAAGGTCCACCCTGAAAGATGTGCTTCTCCCAGCAAGGCCACAGCTCCTTAAGTTTCCACAGCCTCCCCAACACCACCATCATCGACCAAATGCTCAAATAGATTAAGCCTATGAGGGACACTTCTTATTCAAGCTCCACATGCTGCCTCTGGACCAGAAGGCCCTCAGCCACATCATAATACAAAACACATTTATTCCAACTTTAAAACTCCCTCAAAGCCTTTACCAGTCTCAAAACTGTTCAAAACACCAGAGTTTAAGTTCCTTCCAAGACTCCAGGTAATTTCTTAACTGTAACCCTCTGTTAACTCACAATGAAAAGGAAGCGTTTCGTATACACGATGCTTCAGAATGCACATTCCCATTCCGAAAGGGAGGGATGGAGCACAACGGGCCAGCAGGGCAGACAGAGCTCCACGGCCAAGTCGGGACGTTAGTTCTAGGGCTCAGGCTCTGCCCTTCCAGCTCTGCTGCCTGAAACATACATCTCTCTCATGGGCTGGTACCACAGCTTGTGCGCAGTGCTCCTTGGGCATGTCTCCCGACTCCAGGATCTCCGACGTGGCAGGGTCTCCCTGCAGCTGAGGCCTCACTTTCCCAGCGCCATGCAAGGTCTGCTCAGAGTTTCTGTCTTTCAGGGACTCCTGCTCCACATGATGACTGGACTCAAGATCTCTGACATTGTGGAAGAACGAACCATGACCCCCCACTCTCGCATCTTTTGTACCTCTTCATACAGAACCACATGAACCACACTGCCAAGTTTGGCCATCAGCTTGGGATGAAGCTGGGTCCCCTGCAGCCACATTAGCACCAGCCTTTATAGGTTTGGTGTTTCTAGGAACAGAAAAGCCCTTGAGCTTTGTTTCACACAGGAGCAGCCTAGCTGGGTGGGTCTTGCCTGAGGGTCTTCCCACTGTTTGGAAGAGCAGGAGGCCTCTCCCTAGTGGAGCAGGTATCATTAACGGTGAAAGCCTCTTCCCCAGGACAGGCTTTGGCTGCAACACTAAGCTTATCAGTGCTTCTATCCTCTCCAAACTGTACTGTTTCTATTTCTTCCTGCCCCACTGACTTTTTTATTGTACAACTGCATAAAATTTATCAATAATAACCACACCCAGCTCATTCTCATACATCTTAAGTAAAATGCACAATGAAGGTTTTGGTTTATCATCAGGCACAGAATATTATTGTTGGTACCAGTGGTTGCTATAGACTGGATTCTCAGGTTGGGTCACCCATGTGTGGCAAATTAAAATCTCGGAAAGACCCATTGGTTCTCCTCTGACCACCCACAGTGATCAGTGCAGCAGCCTGACTGAAGCAGTGGACTCTCGGAGTTACGTCAGATTCGGAAACTAAACTCCAGCACGGTTCATCTGAGCCGTGGTTGCACATATCCAAACAGTGGAAAGAGACATGTAGTCACATCCTCTCCAAACCAGAAATCACACTGGTCTCCCACCTAATTCCTGCGTTCTCTGGATTTGGTGAGTGATGGTCTTCAGAAAGTAGAAGAGTTGTCAACTGCCACAGAGTAAGGGTACAGGTAAAGGAATGCCTGCTTCTCCTAAAGACATATCTTTTCTGGCAGAAATGTGAGGTATCCAGAGCCTTTCTGTTGAGAAGGCAGACCCATTTTTACTATGTTCAGTATTTCATAAAATTTTCCCAAAATGAAGCAAATCAAACTTCTAAACTGTTTATTAGGTATCTAACACAATTAAGGCATGTGTAGGGTATTTGGGTAGGGTATAAAATGAAGATGTTCTCCCTCTTTACTCTCTCCTTCTAATTATCCAGTTACAGAGAGAGAGAGAGACAGAGAGAGACAGAGACAGAGAGACAGAGACAGAGAGGGACAGAGGCAGAGAGGAGAGAAGGGAATTGAAAGCCAGTAAAAGTACAGTACAAGTGGTTCTCAAAGTATGTTCCTGTAGCTAGCAATATTAGTATCTCTCGAGTATCTATTAGAAATGTAGTTCTCAGACCCCATACCTGATATCAAGAATCTAATGACTGTTTATTAAGTAATCCAGGGGATTGTGAGGCAGACTCAAATTTGAGAAAAGTCTTTCAGAACTTGAAAGAAAGACAATTCAGACCCAGGCATCTTCAATCCCCACTGTAATTCGTCTCAGTTTCTGAACCCCAATATGGGAGCAAAATGCCTCTGTGTTTCTGTGGCATGATCTCAATATGCTATGTGTACTTGTGGTAGCAGAGAAACGGGCCCCACAGACCACTTGAATAGGAAGCTATGGCATCATCAGCATTTCCAGGCTGATGCACTGTGAGCTCCATCCACACATTTGCGTAGAGACCATGCAGTGTCTGGATGTCAACCTGTGCCTGAACTCACAACGAATGCTAATCCAGACCAACCCCTGGAGATATAACCAGTGCCAACATTTCCAAGACAATGTGGAGATTTTGACAGATTTAAATGTCTTTGCCAGCTTCTCTCTCTCTTCTTGTCCTGGGGATCATTACATCCTGCCTTCTACATCCCCTCTCTCTGGGACTTCCTTCTTGGTGGACTATTTTCCTGATAAGACTCTATGCGTATATTCCATTTTGGTTGTCTCCCTTCAGGATCCAGATTGACATATGTGTCTGAGTCAATTATCCATTTAAGAAAAAAATTTCAGAAGATATGCCATCCTGGCAGATAATATCGCTTCAGATATGCCAGTCAAACATTGCTCTGACCATATACTTATAAGAGGACATAGCTTTTGAGGACAAGTGCTGTACATGTGATAACCTATCCTCACATCATTTTATTTCTTTATGTTTAGCATTTTAATTAGCATGTATTAATTGGGCAAAGTAACAGATTTCATTTTGACACTTTCATACAAGAATTATAATGTACTTTGATCACATTCAGCCCTGTTTCTCTCACTTATCCCTCCCTTGCACTGCCTAAACCAGTGTCCTCTCCTAAAGTTTCCCTTCAACTTGAATGGGTCTTTCTTAAAGTCTGTAAGTAAGAGAAACAAATAACATTTGTCTTTCTCAGTCTGGATTATTTTGTCCAGTTGCAATGTCCAGCTGTAATGACTGTCCTGACAATGATGTGGTTTTAGTTATCCTTCTGGGTTCCACTGTATGTAATCATCACCTTTTCTTTGTCATTCATGGAGACCTAGCTGTGAACATGGGTGAACATGGGTGAGGTTATCTCCATTTCTCTAAGGCATAGTCACCATCATTGCTTCAGGTCTATACCTAGCAGTCATGTAGCTCAGACAAGGGGAACTGCATCAACCTAGAAGACTTACGCATTTCAAAGGAAACAGCCAAAGGAAGGCACAACCTACAGAAAGGGAAAAAACCTTTGCCAGCTATGTGTCTGACAGAGAAGTGATATCAACAAACACACAAAGTAATCTAATGAATAAATGGGCAAATGAACCAAACAGACACCTATCAAAAGAAGAAGTGCAAACGGCCAATAAGTACGTGAAAGTGTTTACATCTTCAGTCATCCATCTCACTCCTTTCGAGTGGCTTCTATCTTCGTTATGTTTCTGTGGCTGTGATAAATTACCCTGACAAAACAAATTTAAGAGATATACATGTCCTCCTGGCTCTACAGTTCAGGGCACAGTCCATATGGCTGTCAAGGTGGTAGGAGTCTGAGACATATGTAGACGTATTTTTATTTTTATTACTATCTCTCTCTCTCTGTGTGTGTGTGTGTGTGTGTGTGTGTATGTGTGTGATGTGAATATGCATGTAAGTGCCCTCAGAGACAACTACAGGGCATTGAATCTCCTGGAACTGAGTTACGGGTAGTTGTGAACTATGCAACTTGGGTGCTGGTAAACAAACTCAGGTACTCTGGAAAAACAGCAAATGTTCCTAATGGCTAAGCCACCTCCCCTCTAATGACGGAGCTATCTTCCCTCTCCCAGGGTAGCAGGAGTTTGAAGCAGCCACGCACATCACAGCAACAATCAGAAAGAGCAGCAGATGCTGGTATTCAGCTAGTTTTTTCCATTTTGTACATCCCAGAACCTAGTCAGGGAATGGGTCTGCCCACCTTAAATAACTCAGTCAGGATAATTAATTCCCCATTGTCATGCCTGTAGGCCAGTCTCCCAGGTAATTCTAGATTCTGCCAAGTTGAGAATAGCAACCATCACAGCTACCATTAGAAAATAAACAATAACAATGCCAACAAAGGTGCTGGAGAGTGTGAACACTGTTGACAGAAGGATGAATCAGCTCATTCACTAAGGAGACGGAATAGAAATTCCTCACAAAATCAGAACTACTGTGTGACTCAGCTATCCTCTCCCTAGGTACATAAGTGAAGAAACCAAAGTCAGTTTACAATGGAGATCATGAACCCTCATTTTATCAGAGCACTATTTCAAACAGTCAAGTTAGTTTTTGAATGAGCATGAGTGTCCACCAACAGAAAAACATGTAAAGAAAATATCATGCATATTATTCACAGCCATGAAGAAAACAGAAATTGTGTCATTTGCAAGAAAATGAATGGAACTTACATGATCATCTTACAGGAAATAAGCTAAGAATGAAATGCATGTTCTCTCTCACATGTGGGAACCGTGTGGATCATGTTTACCTGGACATGGGGAAGAGATCACCAGAGACACACTAAGCATACTGGGAGCCTGGGAGCAACATACTGTATCTTGAGTTAAGATTTTCTCCAGCTCTGATTTTTCCTTGAGAGAATGGATAGTTAGTCCAGATCTGGCTACTATTTCTCTCTGTTGCCCACTGCTGCTCCAAGCTCAGCCCCAAGTCCAGATTCTCCCACATCTCACAGGGATCTCTATGGAATGAGAAAACTCCTTCAGAAACACCATGTTGTCCTGGAGCACGGAGGACTCCCCCATCCATTGGGACATTTTCGTGTTCAGCAGAGGGCCTAGAACATGGCTTACAAACACAGCTGAGAGGAGATGGATGAGGGAGCGGCCTGGCATTGGGGGAAGAGATGTCTGACTCTTCCTGTGGGGGAATTTTAAGTAAGTATGGCACCCAACCTCGATATTTCCTGGTTATTTATTCATGGCACAAAGAGGACATGGTGAGAAGACTGACTTGGAGAAAGACAAGCTGCAATGGGCTTCTTCATCCCCCTGCTTTCTCTGAGCTGCACACAGAATGCAGGTGCTTTCCTCAGCTCCTATGAGCCCAAGGGTAGCTGTGGGGTTGGCTGAGAAGCCAGGGAGCCCTTGCCCTAGGGTGCACCTGATGGGGTACTTCAAGACTGACCATGGCTACACCATGCCCTAAGATAAACCCAGTGGTTAAAGCTAGAAGCATTAACTTGAAATGTTAATGGAAATGTCTGACCCAGCCTCACCATGGCATGGGTTTGAGAGCAGGACGGCAGGCACCTGTTTGCTCCTGCTAACCAAAGATTTATGGCTTCTTTGCTTTCTCCGTGGTTTGCTCTCGTAGAGTAGGAAGTGTTAGGGGGCTTTCCACACCAAAGCTTGGGACCTTAACATTTTCACCCCTGGGTGAGTGTGTGTGTGTGTAAGGCTAGACACTGCACTTATGATCAATTGCCTGGTGTGGTTGCCGGCCAGCTATAAAGACATTCTTTTGGAAATACTTTGTGTCTGAGTGGTCTTCTCTGGTGAAATACCTCATAACATTCCTCCCCAGCAGTCGGGATAGTGTGACCCCTACTTGTCTTGGTTTTATTCTTCATTCTGTTTTGAATCCAGGAAGGGAAGAGGAATCTTTGATTAATTTCCTTTAAAGTCAAAATTATTAGTTGTATCAAGAGCCAAAAATGGGTTGGCTAAACAGTGTCACTAATCTGTGAATTTCCTGAACATAACCAGTAATACAGCCAGAGACGCTTTTGAACAGATGTCCCAACTTAACGCTATAATACTGTCTTACAAACTAAAGACTAAGTAAGTAGAGGTGTTGCTTTTGGTAGAATATAGTCTCATTACTGTAGTTTCATTTCTGTCTCTGTGATCAAATATCCTAACGGAAAGCAACGTAGAAGGGAAAGCGTTCGTCTGGTTCACAGTTCCTGATCACAGTCCACCGCTGTGGGGAGGTCAAGGCAGGAGCTTAAAGCATCACCGCCATGTCCAGAGCAGAGCAATGCACCCATGCCATCTGCTTGTGGGCTGGCTTTCTTCAGTCTTGCACAGCTAGGGGCCCAGCCTAGGGAATGGTGCCTCCTGCAGAGAGCTGCATTTCCCCCATAGGAACAATCAAGCCCATCCTCCGCAATGCCCACAGGCTAACCTGATCTACAAAATTCCTTACTGGGACTCTCTCCCCCATGATTCTAGGTTCTGTCAAGTTGTCAATTAAAACTGACTAATGCACTTGTGAAATTCTTTTTTTTTCCCAAATAATATTTAGTTATATTGGTAGATTCTTGGGGAAAAAATGTTAAGTGAAAAAGGCATGATCCAAATAAGGTGAAGTCATATAAACTTATGAGCAAACTTAGAAAGTCCACTTAGCTGATCTGTGGGTGCCAGAGCAGAGGAAAAGCTGGAGTTAGTACCTCGGCTGCTGGAGCAGCGGCTGAGAATCAGGACATGGACTGTGAAGGAAAACAAAGGCTAAGTCATGACATCTGTCAGAGAAAGTATCACCCTTCCCATCTCTCTCCCCAATGGAAAAACTTTCCTAAACAAGAATTCTTTACTGGCCAGTGAGACGGCTCAGGTAAGGGTGCTTGCTGCCACGCCTGAGCGTCTACCAGCTGTGCATCATTCCACAGCCCGGAAGTGGAGGTGTCTCTGTTGGTTTAATCTCATCGTCTCCTTCCTTTCTGACTCCTCGGTTTCCTTCCCAGGCATGCTTTCCTGAGTTGCCTAGAACCATTCAGTTGTCATTCCTTCAAGTGGACAGAGCTGAAAGTCAGAAGTAAAATTTCCCCAGACCTGAAGCTCTGAGGGTCCAGCCTACTTTCTTGTTGGTCCACTGTGATGACATCAAGTTAAACATCTTCTCAATGAGCATCTGAGCACCCAATTAGAGCAGCTGTTCAGACCTGCCCTAGGAGCCGACTTGTAGCCTTACAAAACCACCAGTCTGCTTTGTGCCTCAGTGATCAGTTTTCTACTTACCAGTCCCGTGCTTTGCCTTGATAGAGTCATTGCATGAAGTCCTCCATACTTAACACTGTTCGTCATGTTAGAACCCTCTGAAGCACACTGGGTATGACCAAGTTAAACTTTGGTTTCTCATAGAAATGGCTTCAAAACAGAAGTTACTCCAAATCTGTGGTGTCAGAACTGGATTCTAAGCCAGTTTACTTCCTTATAAAAGGAATGAGTAAGTTCTGGCAATGTGACCGCCTGTCCTTGTGACTTTAAAACGATCCATTGGTTCCTCTGAGTTGCTTCCAGTCTCTTCAGAGATCTCCGGTACCTTTCGAGAAATGGAGAGGAAATACCCATCTTTCTTGTAATCTCTTAAAAATTTTCTTCCTTTGTGCTCTCAAGTTAGAGCAACTTAAAATTTTTTCTCTCAAATTTGTTATGATTTTACTGAATTTTTTTCTATGTCCAGGGATAATGATAAGTATATTTGACGAACAGGGGCCAACTTCTGTCTCTTGCAAATAATAAATCCCCCAAAATGCTTTGACACAGTTTGAAGAAACTAAGCCACTTTAATGGGCAGAGGATGGAAATGTTGTATCATTTCACAAGAGAATACTATTTAACCATGAAAAGTAAGTCCCTTCATTTTACAGGAACTCAGATGGAACTGAAAGTCACTATGTTGAATGAAACAAACCAGAACCACAAAGACACGTGCTACATGTTCTCCCTTACTTGTGGAAACTAGTAAGTCAGTGTCGAGGGCGAATGAAGTGAAACAGCTTCCCTGGAGCCTAGGGGAGCACAGAGCAGAGGGGGCAGGAAGACGTTCAGTCGGGGTTACAAAAGCAGAGTTAGAACGGAGGAGATGCCTGGGGTTCTCTAGTACATAGGGTGACTATGGTGGAAGTCCTCTCTCTCTCTCTCTCTCTCTATATATATATATATATATATATATATATATGTATATATAATTTATTTATTTATTTTTCCAGTACATAGAACGACTATGTTGGAAATCATCTATATGTATTTCTTTTTAGAATATTTTTTTTATTTTTGTGTGTGAGTATATTTATTGCCTGCACATACATAAGTGCACCCATGTATAAGTATACTGCCTGCGTGTATGTAAGTGCACCCATTCACTTGTCAGATGTCACAAGAGAGCACTGGAACAGGAGCTGAATTTATGGATGGTTGTTAGCTACCATGTTGGTGTTGGGAAATGAACTTGAGTTCTCTGCAAGAGCAGCCAGTGCTCTTAACCACCTAGTCATCTCGCCAAACCCCCTGTGATATATTTCAAAATTACTAAAGAATACAAATTCCCCAAACATAAAAGGATTTATTGTTGAAAAAAAAACAGAAAGACCTGTTATCCTGATTTGAGTATTATACTTGTATTAAACTATTATAATGCACCCCACAAAGAGGCACAAATATTATCCGGAGGATAGATAATATGTTTTTAAAAAACAAGCTGTAAACACAAACATAAAAATATCCAGGATGTAATGTGTTACTCTTCCAGGGACAAACTAACTCTGTTTTCTTCTTCCAACAGAGATGTTCCTGGGAGGGAATCGTGGTGGGCATCTAGAACTATCTCACTGGTGAGAGCCTATAAGATTATGTTCGTCTCCTGCTTGTGCCCCTGCCTATGGTTCCAAGTCCGCCCTGCCTCAGCTTCCAAAAGGAGCTACTTGGACCGTGGCATCTCTTTATCACGGGCTTCAGGCCGAGTCATCCCAGGGGGTAAAGCTGGGAGACAGGAAAGTCAGAGAACGAGAGTTTTGTGAAGTTTCCTAGATAGGTCACCGGGCACGTAGGTGGGGGCTGGTGTAGAGTACAGAACTTACTTCTAAACATTCCAACTTACCAGTACAGTCTAAGGTAATAGTCTGTGTTTCTTTTATGATCCCCCTAAAAAATTAGGGAATAAATGTTTTATTTTGGCTCACAGTTTCAGAGGGGACACAGTCCATCTTGGTGGGGAAGGCCCCAGGGGTGTGAAGCTGGTTTGGCAGTCATGGAACAGAGATCACATTCACTCATCACACAGGGGAGAGAAGGAGAACAGGAAGTGGGGCCAGGCCACAGAACTGCGAGGCTCACCTTGGTGAGTGATGCACTTCCGAGTGTCTATAACCTCCTCACACAGAAGCACCAGCTGGTGACCTGTGTTCACAGTCATGAGTCCCTGGACTGCTCATCCAAATCATAACATAATGCACACTCTCATACATGTTTACGTGTGTGTGCGTGTGTGCACCTGTGCATGGGTTGACACATGGTGTCTTCCTCGATTGCTCTCTACTTATCTTTTGAGGTAGTATCTCTCCATGAACCCGGAGCTCACAGGTTCACCTTGGCTAGATGGCTGGTGAGCTCTAGCATCCTCCGGTCCCCGCCTCCTGCCGCTGGGGTCACAGGCCTGTGTTGCTGTGCCTGGCCTTTTATGTGGATCTTACCTCGGGGCTCACGCCCCTGCAACAAGTGTGCCAACCCCGAGATGCTGCTCGACCTCACATCTCCACTCTCCAGTTCCCTTTTCCATTATTCTAGTTTCATTTTACAAGTCTCTTTCTTTAAAAAAAAAATAGAGAAAAAGCATATCAGCCTTTAAAAACACATTATCATTGAAAGCCCCCAATGACTTTGTCAAGAAAACATCCACTCAGGTGTTCTCTCTGCAAAGGCAGAAACATTCTAAAAGCCACAATAAAGCAGCATACAGAGAAAGATAATTGGCATCATTTCGTATTTGTTTTTAAATGGGAAAAGTAATTGTTCCTGCTCAGTTGCTCACTGAAATGTCATCGTTCTTAATTTTTTATTGCTTCTTCTTCTAACATAACCCAGCAGAATGAATTAGCTCTATTTTCTTCCCGCTGCCTGATAATTTCCGAAGTTCTAGCTGTCTCACAAGGACACTGACTCAATCCTGCCTGGTGACTGCTGGTCCTTCCACTCTGAGGTGAATATTATTCTCAATCATCTCAGCCTAGGTCTCCAGATAAAAGAGAGACTTTAGTAATAATACAGAAATAACAGCAACTGTCTACTGTTTTCAGAACAGAGGTCTCATAATTCATCCTGTTTTAATTAAGCCATAAGTTCATTGTCAAGAGCAATTAGAATCCTGAAAGTCAACACTTGCTTAATTAAAAACTTGGAGTATCTTCTCCTTGCTTACTTATTCTGAAAGAACTAAGAAATGTTTAACATGTGTGTGGGGACTTAGAGGGAATGAAGACACGGCCACACGGGCCAGCCACGAACACTGGAATTCACATCCCCGTGCCGTCCCTCGTGGAACCGACGTCCTCAAAAGTCCAGAGATGAATCCATGAATTGAGGACGCGGCATCACAACCCAGGTAGCCTGCAGGTGGTGGGCTCAAAACA
Source organism: Eospalax fontanierii (assembly GCA_035773235.1). NCBI lineage: Eukaryota > Metazoa > Chordata > Mammalia > Rodentia > Spalacidae > Eospalax > Eospalax fontanierii. The sequence continues at coordinate 81,182,263 of CM069534.1, forward strand.
CTGCAAAACAGCAGTTAGCTGTAAACAGGAGGGAAGCAGTAAGGGCCTGTGAAACCGTGTTGACTATCAGATGCGGAACTGCTGAGGTGATCCAGGCTTAGCTATGTGCCAACTAGAGCACCGAGGTGTGGGGTGCGGGTGTGCTGGGGTATGGGGCACTGGGGTATGGATGTCCAGGGGTACCAGAGTGTCAGGGGCACCGGGGCACCAGGGTGCCAGTGGACTTCTGCCTAAGCACCAAAGCAACCAATGTGATCCAAACTCTGGTCACTCTTGGTGTCTGTGAACCTGTGGGGGTCCAAATGCAAGACACACTGAAGTCTATCTGCTGACTGGGGCTGTGGTTAGAATTACAGGGTTAACCTCTGGGATCACAGGAGCACTGAGTCCTGTTCCTTCCGTGACCACTAAGACCTCAGAAATCTAAACCCCTCACTGAACCTTGACACTACTGGAGCAAAATCTCGGCTCTCCCGTGAGTTCCTGGTACCTCTAAGTGGAGGCTCTGACACTTCACTAACTTCTAGGACCACTCAGGCTGGAGGTTTGATGGCTGGTAGGTTTATCTGATCCCAGTGAAACCAGAGGCCTGGTCTCAAGGTGCTCTTTGGTCCAGCCAAAGCCAGAGGACCTAGTGTTACCAAAAGAATATTAGACCTTGTTTGACATTTTATTTTCCCAGTGTCCAATTCACATTTTCAGATGTAGCACATAAAGTCCTTCCCTGAAGGTCTCCTCTGGACCTTGAGCTGGGCAGACTCTAAAGCCCAACCCCAAATAAGTGAGTCTACATCTTTGAGCATGGGTCTCTTGAACCTGCTTTGTGTTCTCCTCAGCCATTCCTAGACACACAGAGTCTATTTCCTCATGTTATCTGTGGGAATTCAGGATTCATGAGGTTAAAATTCACAAACTTGGGGGAACAAGATTACAATCCCTGTCCCTCACTTTGGGTCCAGATCATCTTCCACCAACCAGCGAGAAGATAAGCCGTTACATCAGTGTTTCACTTCTAGGTTAACTGACATTCCTTAGGCCCATGCTGCCCCATTCCCTATGCCTGAGACTGTTGGTCTCCATGACTAGTAACATTCTGGAAAGCAATGCATGCACGTTCAGGCGACCAGGCTTAGCCATCTCATCATACTAACAGCAAATGCCACTGCTCTCGGTCAGCTGTGTCTTTGCTGTCTTACATTTGTGCCTCTGAGGTTACATTTCCTGTCAGTTGAACAGAGTCTCAGTTGAGAGCCACAGGGTCTGGGTACCCCACAGCTGTGTTCCTTTTGACACTGTGTCTCCTGTCGCCTAGAAAACTCAAGGGAAAGACAGAGGCCAAGAGACAGGCTCTGGAGACGATTACAGGCATTGAGTTGAGTTTGGCCTTCTAATAAAATTATGCAAGGAAGACCTGAAGAAAGAGCACAGACGTTCGATCAGTAGACAGGGCTTCCAGTCCTCACCTCATGATTGATTAATCTAGTCGTCACCTAGTGATCGATTACGCCGTCCACTTTGCTTTTGAATTCCTCTTTCTTTACCACCAATACTTACATTTATTTATATATTTTGGGGGTGGATGGGTGCATCACAGAGACATGTGGAGGTCAGAGGGCAACTTGCAGGAGTCAGGTCTCTCCTTTCACTATATGAGTTCTGGAGAACGAATTCGGATTGGCTGCCAGGCTTGCAGTGAGTGTCTCAGCCCACTGAGCCATCTTGGCAGCCTGGAGAAGTAGGAAGTGTCTAAAAATCAATCTGTTTTGAGTTCTGACACTCTGAAGGAAACAGACTGTCTGGAGCTTACACTGTTCTTGACCAGGGAGAGCAACTGGCCAACAGGAGTACCTCTGACTAATAAGCTGCCAAGGGGACAACTGTCATGTACATGGCCTGTTAATTGGCTGTTAGGGAACCTGCTCTATGAGCTCCTGCAGCAGTGCTCAGGAGGCCCTGTGTAATGGGCCAGAGGACACCTGTGGAGAAAATATGTCCAGAGGAATGACAGGGAGCTTACTCTCCTTCTGCACATGTCAAAGAAGCTCGGAAAAAACAGCCTCCTCAGAAATGCAGGATAGAAGCCAGATCAATACCTCCAACCCCAGACCTTTAACCTCGGCATCCAGCCTGGTCAGCATAGTCAGATCCAAGCCAGAGAGACAGTGGGGACCCTGTCTCAAGAAAACAAAAAGCATACAAATTCTTTGGGGGCTAGGGAGGTGCTATAATGGTTAAGAGCACTTACTGCTATCCAGAAGAAGAATTCAGCTCCCAGTACCCACATCAGGCAGCTTATAGTCACCTATATGCCCAACCTCAGGAGATCAGTTCCTTCTTCTGGATGCTGCAGATAACTGAAGGTGGGAGTCATGCACTCACATAGACACGGATACACATACACATCTTTTTTTTTTTTTAATTTTAAAAGAAAGGTAAAAACTTGGTTGTAGTGCAAAAGTTTCAGCTTAAAATGAGTTGTGACTGAACAACATAAACCAGTTAAAGCATTTTCAAGGGACAAGAGAAGAAATGTGGGTTTGATTTCTCTTCAAAAATTCCATAAAAGGGTGCTGGAGAGCTGGCTCAGTAGTTAAAAGCACTGGCTACTCTCACAAAGAACCTGGGTTTGGTTCCCAGCACCCACATGGTATCTAAAAAACATCCATAACTCCAGTTCCAAGAGATCCAATGGTGCACTTACTGGCACAATTGTGTATTGCACAATGCTGGCAATACACTCAGATATAAAACATACATCATAAAATATTTTTTAAAATAATAATTTCATAACAACAACAAAATCCAAATCAACCAACAAAACAGCAAACAGAAACAACTGATAAAGAGAGAGAATGTGTGACCGGGGCACTTAACTATCAACAGGCCAAAGGGAGGGGTAAAGGACACTTGGGGATCTGCTAAGGAGAGAGCTGGACTTGAACTCACCACGTCTCAGCAGGATCTTTGCATGAGTCACTTAATGCCTCAGCCCCTCTTTCCTTTTTTCTCTGCATGTCTAACTAATGTCTTTCCTACTTTTCTTAAGCAGGGAATGAGGAATAAGATCGGTGAGGATTATGATAGTCATATTAAACTGAATTGTTACTCAAAGGACTGGAGAGATGGTTCAGTGGTGAAGAGTGCATACTGCTCTGGCAGAGGACCTGAATTTGGTTCCCAGTACCCATATCAGACTGCTCACAACCACATGTGATTCCAGCTCTAGGGGCTCTGACATCTCATCTAGCCTCCCTGGGCACCTGTACTCATATGCACACATGTACATACACACACACACACACACACACACACACACACGCGCGCGCCCCTAAAAAGAAGCCTTTTTAAAAGTAGGTAAATTTTTGCCTGAGGGAGCGTTAGAGACAGAGAGAGGCAGACTCCAGAGCTCAGTCACAGTCCTCTTTCACCTAAGTGGATGACCTCAAGGGAGTGTTGGGGTTTCTGATCCTTTTTCCTAAGCTGAAAAATTAGGGTGGGAGCTGTCGCTAGATACTCATTTAAGGTTTAAAAACAGACATTATTAAGAACTTCTGTAACACTGCAAGAAAGTCTAGAAGTGGGAAAAGGTGGTTAGAACATCACCGAGGGGAGGGTAGACGGGAGAGTTGGCTGACTTGGTGTCGCACGGTTCCTGAAGATCAGTCAAGGTGGTTAGACGTCACCCGGGAACGGTAGAGGAAGAGAAGTTTACACATCCACAGTTGGAGGAACTTTGATTCTTGCTACCAATGAAATTTGTGTCCAGAAAAAGGACACAAGCAAGATCAGAAGAAGATTCCAGACCAGATGGAGTCATTACTTTCCATGGTTTGAATGCAAAATGATATTAGTTCAAGTTCAATACCTGTCTCAATATATGAGAACGCTAACCATCATCACCAGAATCACCACTGATGTCACTGTCATTGTCACCATCATCGTCACCAGCACCACCGAATCGCCACCATCATCAGTGTCACCTTCATACCACTATCACCATCATCAGCACTGTCATCATCATCTTCACCATCACAACTATCACCATCCCCACCAGCATTGTCATCATCACCACCTTCACCACAACTCCCTCCATCATCATCACTGCCAGCACTACCATCAATGTCATCACCATCATGTCCACCGTCACCATTGTCACCATCGTGATCCCCACCTCCACCCTCATCACCATTGCCACCATCATCACCACCATTGTCAGCATCACCATCGTCATTAACATTCTTAGACTTGGCTAGACAATAAGAAACTGAAAGCATGAAAGAAAGCCAATGTGTCCTCAATCTCTGTCTCAGAGGAGGGTCTTCTCCTGTTTAGAACAACACCAAATGAAAGCCAAAGGGTGACGGATGGCAAAGAACTTGGCGGGCCCATGACGGCTGGGAAACCAGGCTTCCTTTCAGCAGCAGTGCTGTGTGTGTATTTCCGGTCATTTAATAGATTTTTCTTATTTCTAATCTTATAAGCATCTAATTCATTCTATTGTCCAATTTTTTAGTTTCCATTCTTAGTTACACATATAAGTGGGGACATGGGGTGAAGCTGGGCACACACGAGTGCAGTTCATGGGAGGTGAAGGTGGGCGTGCACACGAGTGCAGTTCATGGGAGGTGAAGGTGGGCGTGCACACGAGTGCAGTTCATGGGGGGTGAAGCTGGGTGCGCACACAAGTGCAGTTCATAGAGGTGAAGCTGGGCGCACACACGAGTGCAGTTCATGGGGGTGAAGCTGGGCGCACACACGAGTGCAGTTCATGGGAGGTGAAGGTGGGCGCGCGCACGAGTGCAGTTCCAGCGCAGCAGATGATGTGTGGGCACCCCAGGAGCTGGGGTCACAGGCACACAGGGGCTAGGAGCCCTTTTCAGGTCTTCTGGGAGAGGAAGTCATCTCTCCAGCGCCCTCTACCACACTGGACAATTTCCAAAGTATTATTGGGGCGGTTGGGGATGGTTAACAGTGCTTGCGCTCCTCCAGAGGAGCTGCATCAGGTGCTTCGCAACCACATGTAACTCCAGCTCCAGGGCATTTAACACCCTCCTCTGGCCCCCAGGGGTGCCCGCATACATGTGAGCAAACATACACACACATACACATACATCACACACATATACATACACACATATGCACATACATACATACACACATGCACATACACACATGTATACACATATGCATACACATACACACATACATATACACATAAAAATAAATCATCTAAAGTATCTTTAGATGTTTACTGTGAAGTAAGTAAGCGTAAACGTATTTAAAACACACACGGGGGTGGGGACGTAGCTCGGTGGTAAGATGCTTGCCTAGCGAGCCCTTGGTTCCATCCTCACCACCATAAAAATAGAACCTGAGATAGACATTTTGACATATTGTTAAAAGATGAAGACGTGCATAATTACCTGAGCCAGGAAACAGACACACACAGCTGCAGACTCCGCCTACCACCACCCTCCCTTTCAGAGAGCTCGCTTACCTCAGCCTTGATGTGCTTTTCACCCAGATTACTGTCATGATTTCGATACTTAAGCGTATGTGGCAATCAGCTTCAGTTACTGTGACAGAATGCCCAAGGAAACAGCCTAAAGGAGGAAAGATCAATCTGGGCTTAAACTCTGAGAAGTCGCAGCCCGTGGTGACTTGGCCCAATTCTGTGGCCCCGTGATCAAGCAGTGGGCTAGCTGCTCACCCAAGGCGGCTGAGAGGCGGGTGTGGGGGGCTGGTAGTATGAGAGAAGAGGAGGACATATAAACGTCTAGTAACACCGGACTCAGGAAGCTCCAGGGATACTTCCTCCTCCTGCTCTGTACTGACCTTCTCTTCTTGATGCCTGTTTGAAATGAAGTCAAACATGTGGTTCAAACAATTCACCTTGGTCTGTGAATCCTTGTGCTTCAGGAAATTTGTACAGAGTCTCTGATGCGTGTGGAACTTACATGATGACTGTGATGGCTGATCTTGCCAAGATCCTGCACTGATCACTTTAAAAAGAAGGGGAAAGTAGATCGAATCCCATCGGGCTTTTAATTTTCATTTCCAAGATTCCTCATGAAGTTAAGCACATACTCCTATGCCCATCTGGCCATTTGGATTCCCTACTCTGTGAAAGGTCTGCTGAAGGCATGTGTCAATTTCTGTTAGTTTTTCTGATCTTTGCTACAATATGCAGTTTTGTATCTTGGCAAGCCTTTTATCAGTTAGAATATCTTCAGCTATGATATAATTTGGTTTTCCCCACTTAATGGTCTCATTTGATTCCCTGATGCTCACAATTTTAATGTAATCAAATTTATGACTTTGTGCTTTGGAATAATAGTTATTGTCAACACTTTCATTTAAAAACTTATCAATGGACAGCTGGAGAGGTGGCTCAGCAGTTAATAGCCCTGGCTGCTCTTGCAGAGGATCTGAATTTGGTTCCCAACAGCAACATAATCGTTAACAGCTATCTGTAACTCCAATTCCAGGGGGATCTGATGACCTCTGTGGGCAGTGCATGACACAGGTGCACTTACATACATGCACGCAATACACTCATACACATAAAATAAAAATAAATAAAAACAGTTTGTAATTGTACTTAGAACACAAATTCCAGCATAGAATAGGGGTTCATGCAGCACCAGCTAACCTTGAACTTGCGATTCTCCTGACACCACTCTCCTTGTGTGCCTTGATATGTGGTTTATGTGCTGCTGGGCATCAAACCCCAAGCTTCTTGCATGCTAGGCCAGCTCTCCGAGCTACATCCTCTGCTCTCTAAGATACGATTTAAAAAATTGTCAAGCACTTAAGATAAAACCTGTCTAGGGATGTCTAATACCTCTGTTTTAATATCTCTGCTTAAATAACCCTGGAGTCTAATGGGAAAATTAATGAACTGGATAGACGGAGTGAAAGACCTCATGGATTTATAAGCTCATGTGAAACTATGAATTACATGTAAATTCTCTGAGTTTAGTGACCTCTAGTCAAACTCTAATGGGATGTACATGTATGTGCATGTGTGCATTAAGTTGAGAAGTTATAAAAGTTTAGAAGTTAAGTTTTAAAATGCTTGCAGTATAGCAAATGGCCATGTATATCCAAGGGAATCTTGTAGAAGACTAAGGAAGTGTGGTGTGAAGGAGACGACCTGCTAAGATGCTACAGATGCCAGGACGGAGGAACTGCGGAGACAAGGGCCACAGTGCAGGAGAGACACAGGCCAGTGTGGGGCAGCACACTGTGCAAAATGGTCAACAACTGTCCTTCCTCTCTCTCTCTCTCTCTCTCTCTCTCTCTCTCTCTCTCTCTCTCTCTCTTTCTCTCTCTCTCTTTTCCTCCCTCCCCTCTCCCTGTATCTCTCTCTTGCTGTTTTTTTGAGCCCAGGCTACCTCACCTGGAATTTGTGATTTAGCTGAGGCTAGCTTTAAACCCGTGATCTTCCTACCCTCAACTCTCAAATCCCGGGATTACAGGCACCAGGCTCAGCTTCAGCTCCGTCTCTGATGGTCCATCATCACTCTCAGTTGGAACATCTCCAAGTGTCAGTCAGAGCAATGGAACTTTCTAAAGGGAAATGTATTCATATTTTGCCACTGATAAATTTATTTTTTGGTCTATTTTTCTTGATTTTAATTACCATTTTAATATTAATAAGTAAACAAATATGTTTGTATAATGATTTTTGTTCCTAGCAAGTTTCTGAATCCTTTTCATTTCTAGTAATTTATATGCAGACTGTTTGCTCTGGGCCTGCGGTGTCTGGTTAAAGTGCTGGCTGTGTAAATGTAAGGCTGGGGCTTGAGTCCACAGAGTCCACCCACACATCTGTACGTGGGGTGCCTGACTCCAGTCACACAAAGCAGAAACAGGGGGTCCTCAGAGCAAGCTGGCTAACCAGACAAGCCACATAGGTGAGCTCTACGTTTGACCGAGAGACCTGCCTCTGTGAAGAGAGGAGAGCAATGAAGGATTCACAAGTATCTATCACATGCATTCCTCATGAAAGCACACACACATAGTGCACACACATACACAAACACACATGAAAATGGAAAAGGGAAGAACTGTATACATGGGTGTCCTACATATCTGATCAGATGACCAACAGTGGCTTTTAAAAGATTTCTAGTCAGTCTGCCCCGATGGTTCTATTCGACCCCCGTGTCCAGGCTGAGCTCTCGGAGTGATGGGTAGAGGTGAGGACTCTGAAAATGTGTGCTGTGCCCACGACCAAAGGAAAACGTTTAGCCCTTCACCAACAATGCCTTCAATTCTGCTCTCTGAAATGCCTTCTGTTGGGTTAAGAACACCAGTCTCTGGGGCTGTGGAGGCAGCTCAGTGGGTAAAGTACTTGCTGTGCACAATGAAGACCTGAGTTTAATTCTTGAACCAGCATAAAACCTGTGCATGGCAGCATGTGGCTGACCCCAGCACTAACGACTAGAGGCAGGAGGCGGATCCCTGGGCTCACTGGCCAGCAAGCCCAGCCTGATCTGCAAGCCCGGTCTCTGTGGGACACCCTGCCTCAGAAATCAAGGAGGACGCTGCCTGAGGAATGATCCCCGAGGCTGACGTCTGGTCTCCACACACGTGTACCCTGTCACACAGGGACACCTCCTCTGAACACTTAGACGCAGACACAGGAACACATCAGCTTCTGTTCCCAGTTTGCTGTGAGGTTTGGCCACGACCAGACATGAACTGCTCTTAGTAACTCTTCTGATCTCTTTATATAATCACATGGTTTTGTTCTTCAAGATCTATTAAAGTAATAAGATACAATCATACATTTCAATAATACATCATCTCCCGTTACTAAAACAAAGCTGATTTGGTGACAACTGACCTTCTATATTCTATATTGCTGAATTCCATTCACTAATATGCAACTTAAAAGCTTAACCTATATTCTTAATGAAATTGATCTATAATTTCATATCTACTTATTTTGTGTGGGGGGACAGGGAATGTGTGCACAAAGGCCACAGTGGGCCTATGGAGGTCAGAGGATAACTGAAGGGGTCACATCTCCTTCTCTACCTTCATGTTTCAGGGATCAGACGCAGGTCATCAGGCTTGGTGACAAGGCCAGGGTGGCTGGCCCTGATCTGTGATTTTTATTCTTTACAAAATACTTGACAACCTAATGAAACCTAATGAATGACTCCTTTGTAAGACTGTTGTGCTTTTCCTGAAGTATAAGGGAGAATTCTCCAGTAAAGCATTTGTGTTTGAAGTTTGTCTACACAAAACTTTTTAATATAAATGCAATTACTATGTATAAAATTACATGCTTTCATTTCTGTGTCAATATTTAAATATTTTTCTTTTAAAGTAATTAGAAGAAAATTATTTATACTGACTCATTATTCTTCTAATAGTTATAGAATTGAGAATCATGATTTCCTGGTTCTCGTTAATTATTTGTCTTATCTCTTTATCCAGATCAACTTCAACCATAGTTTATCAACTCAAATATTTGAAAGAAACCGTGCTTGCTTTTGATGATTCTCTGTTGAATATGTATAATTTTTATTAATCTCAGCTGTACACTTTCTACTTTCTTTTGCTTAATTTTGCTATTCTGTTCTCCAATATTGGCAAACATGCTCAGTGTTGCAGTTTGAGTGGAAAATGCTCCCTACCCCCAGGCTCATGTGTCTGAAAATTTAGCTCCCAGCAGGGGGTGCTCTCTGGGAGACTTGTGGAACTTCAGAAGGTGAAAGGCTCACTCAAGGACACAGGTCCTGAGGTTAGGTCACACCACTTCCTCTTTGCTTTCTGCTTCCTGACTGGCTGCAGTGTGCCGGCCTTTGCTCCTGCCATGGCACCTTCCCAGTCATGATGTACTACAGTCTCTTAGTTGGAAAGCCAGATAGTATCTTGCTTCCTTAAGTGGCTCAAGTCAGGTATTTTGTCACAGGAAGTAATTGACACAGGAAGTTGGTACTGGATGTTAAGCCATTGCCATGATGAATCTGACCATGTGCTTCTTAGGACTTTGGACCTTGTTTGTGAGAATAAGGTAGAAAACTTTTTAATTTGGGGTTAGAAAAGCTTTGAACACTAAGCGGGGAGTTTAATGGCCCGTTCTGGTGGGAGTTTGGAAGACCAGAAGGCTGAGAGACATGTGGACAGATGTAGGCCGCACTCCTGAGGGAGAACCAGGACTCTAGGGGGAGAGGGGAGAAGACATTCAGGTGATATTACAATGAAGAATCTGGCTGCATTCTGGCCGTGTCCTGAGAACCTGAGGGAGGCTGGATATAAAGGTGATAAACTAAGATGTGTGACAGAGAAATTGCAAGGCAGGAAATCATTCAGATTGCGGAATGGCTAATAATCACCACTCACATTCAGATTGATAACAAAACAGAGCAACCAGTGGGGCAGATGTTTCATATGTACAGTGTTTTGAGGAGGAGAGCTTAAACAAGTTCAAAGTTTTAGCCAATGTGTGTGCTGAAAAAGGCTGTACTGTAAAGAGAAAACTCTGCTCTGCCCTGCTACAAGAGGAGATGCCTTAAGGCTAGACCCTATACCCAGAAAACTCCATCTTGTAAAAATGCAAATTCATCTGAAAGGAGAGACCCACACTCAAAATGCCACTGAAGGATTCCTTGCTCCACTAGGGAAGCATTTCTCCAGGGTCAGAACACAGAGGCTGCTGCAATTGTCCTACACCAAAAACAGGTTCCACCCACAGCAGCATCTTCCACAAGGTACTGTTCACAGAGGTGTGACATGTGTGATTGAGGGGATCATGGAGTCGTGCTATGTTTTCAAAGATCCTTTGCACCCTGAGATAGCCACAAGCCTATGGGGTCTGGAGCAGAACATTGCAATTTGAGCCTGAATGTCTCCATAGGCTCATCCATCTGAACACTCCATCTCAGGTGGTGGCATTCTTTGAGGAGGTCATGGAATCTTTAGGAGGTGTGGCCTTCCTGAAGGAAGTATGTCACTGGAGGTGGGCTTTGAGAGTTTATGGCCTTTCTCACTTCTGGTTCACTCTCTCTGCTCCATATTTGCTGTGGAAGATGTAATCTCTCGGCTTTCGGTTCCTGCCTTCATGCTGCTTCCTGTCATGACCAGCTTGCATGACAGATTCTTATTCCTCTGGAACCATAAGCCAAAACAAATTCTTCCTTACAGAAGTTGCCTGGGTCCTTGTGGTTTGAGGCTATTTTGTCTTGGGTTGGTGGCACTGTTTGGGGAGGTTTGGGGAGGTGTGACCCTGCTGAAGGAAGCATGTCACGCCCTGTGGGCTTTGAGAGTTCTTAAATCTTGCCATTCACGGATCCGAATGCACATCAGGAAGCAGAATAGGCACCCAGATGGCCTACCCATCCCAAGGTCTCTCTCATCAACTTCAGAGACTGGTCTGGGGTGGCTCTTACAGCCCATACTCTCAGAGGTCTCCAGAGTCTCTGGGGAGGCACAAGAGAGGGCACCCCGAAGGACTTCAAAAGGGGAACTCTGCTTGTGATGTGGGCATCCCACCCTGCTAGGTGGGCGTCCTAGCCTGAGCAGCAGGAGCGGCAAGATCTCCAGTCAGCAGAGATGCGTTTCCCTAGTGTCAACTATCTCAGGGTTCTGTTTCTCCTCTGCATCCAGCCTGAGGACAGTGAGTGGTGCCTCATGCATGAAGTCCAAGTCAGTCCCACTGCTTTAGGTACCCGTTAAACAATTTTCTTAACAGAGCCAGTGCTTACTGGGTCCCCGGATTGTGGGGTGATTCTCTGATGAAGGCTTGGGACACTTCCTAGGCCTTTTCAGTGTGGGTGGGAAAGGTGTCCGCCCCACCCATGAAGGTAGAAACAATTAGTAGGGGCAGGGGCTCAAGTCTGTGCTCTCACGGAGGGCTGCGTGGTCTGCTAGCTGCCCCCACCGCACCCTCTACTTGGGTTCTTCTTTCTTGTGTGAAGCTTGCCAGTGCAGCACAGTGATGGCGGGGCGGGGGACAGGGCAGACTGCTTCTAGGAGTTGGCTGTTTTTCATTTCTTTTTCCCTTGAGGTGAGCAAACCCCAGTCTCAGTATAAAGTTCCATGATGTGCAGGGTGGCCAAGGCATAGCGCAAGTCGGTGCAGACGGTGGCCGTTTTCTCTGAGTGAGGGCTCTCTCGTGAGGGCAGTGATCAATGAGCTGGTCTTCCTCCATGACTTTGTCATAGTTAGTGCGAACCTGTCTGAGGACTTTCCCTGATGCAGACTTTAGCTCCTGCCAGTAAAAAGTTCCCATTCTGAGTTGGGGAGAGGCTCATCTTTTAAATCTGGATGGGAGGAGAACACCTCCTCAGAACTATGGAGCTGTTCTTTCTCCTCTTCTGGGAAGTTTATGGCCAGGTTTAGGGTTCAGTAGCCTCCATTCAGACGGGGATTCTCAACCAGCATGGCCTGGTATGGAGCCATTCACTCCCCAGTCATCCCGCACTTCCCATTTCATTTAACAAAGAGGTGACTTGATACCATATGCTAACTGTGATGTTTTGTCCCTAAGCCAGCTCGTCTGCCTCTTGTCCCAGTGCCACCAGTGCTCCGAGGCAAGAGGGCCAACCTGAGGCCATGGGCTCTAGTTTTTTGGTTAGAAATGCCACCAGCCTGTTCCGTGGTCCTAACTGTTGGGTCAGCACTCCCCGCCGAGCTCCTCCTTTCTTCTGCGTGGACAGGGAAGCAGAGCAGGGGTGTCTGGGAGGCCAGCGCAAGGCCTCATGTATTCTTGAGATGGTGAAAAGATCTTCCTCCCTTTCCCCACTGCAGTGAGTTTATTGCAGGTGCTCAGAGGGTACAGTGGAGGGGTTCGGTGATAGCAGAGAACTCTGGCATCCAGAGCTGGAAAAACCCAGCGACCCCCAGGGAACTCTTAGAGATGTTTCTTGGTTCGGGGGCAGGAGTACCGCATAATTCTTCACGGGTTTCTGGCTTCTTTACTGGGACCTAGGGGGTGTTCCATGGAGACTGGACTTCTTGTGTGACCCCCTTTACCCTCGAGTCGCTTGATGTGGGGGCAATCCCAAGTCAGGCTTCCAAGGAGCTCAGGTATTGTCTGCGCCTCACTGCAGTGGTGCCTGGTTTCGGTGCCACGATTGTCAGAGGGTGACCCTTCATGGAGACAATTCCTCCTCATATGGACCAGACTTGAGGAAAATGTTCTAAGTACCAGTCAATGTTTTAGGAACTACGCGGCCTTTGTCTTGGTGCCTCTTGGTGGAGCCTTCACTCCTCTTCTGAGTGGACTTCCAGTGTCAACATAGACAAGGAGCCTGGGGTGGTAGCAGGACCTAAGTCCATGGTACCGAGCTTGGATAGCAAGTCTCCCTAGTAGGGGCCTGGGGGCCTCAGGTGCATATAGGAATTGATGATGGAGCCAGTGGCCTCCCACCAGTCAGTCTCATGCTCAGAAACCAGTATTTTGTTAGTGGCCCCTTTTGGTCCTGTGATGGTGGCAGAGTCTTTAGTGAGCTTTCCAGTGGGGGAGGTCACTGCAGAAATGGCCACACCAGTGTCCAATATGAAGACCATGGTTTGGCTGCCTAGATCAACACTTACTATGGGCTTCTGGGGGCCAATCACAATTGAGCCCAGTCACCTGCAACCAGATTCAGAGCCCCAGGCAGGGTTCCTGGTACCAAGGTTTGCCACGTTGTTTGGAAGCAGCAACAACTGCAGGCTTGAATGCACCATGTCTTTGGTGTCCAATTCCAGGCCCTGTTGACCCCTCTTCCCATTCTGGGCACTCATTTTTCCAGTGTCCTTTCTTTTGTCTCTAGGGCACCTGGGCATCCTCCCGCCTCCCTGAGTCCCTGGGTTCTCTGCTCCCAGCGGCCCACCGCTATGGTTCCGGCCCTTTTCTCCTGCCATTGTACCTGTTGTTTTTAGGGGTGCAGTGACATTACAGGAAATGTTAAGAAGTTGGCCTATGTTTGTCCCAGAAAACCCTTCCAGGTGCTGCAGCTTCTGACCCACATCATAAGGCAATTGATGGACAAAAGTGGTGTTGATCACTGATCGGTTTTCTGGGGCTTCTGCACTGAAGGGAGTGAAAACACCACGAGGCATCACAGAGTCTCATAAAATCAGGGTTGCTTTCTCTCGGATAACCTCAAACTCGAGTTAAGTGGTAGCCCTGTGGGCTCCTATTGAGCCCCTTCAAGGATTTCTTGCCACATTTGGTCAAGGGCCTGCGCTACTTCTTAGGTGTTGGGATCCCAATTAGGTCAGTCATCTGGGAAGGTGGTGTGGGCAAACCATTCTGGATTCAGTGAACCTGCAGAGATCTGGGTGGCAGCCATGCTGTCTGCCTGGAGGATGCACTGTCTTTCGTCTGAGTCAAAAAGAATGCCAAGAAGCTTATAACAGTCATCCCAAGGGGGCTGGTGGGTCTGCATCATGGAGTTCAGCAGGCCCATCATGGCCTGGGGCTTCTCTGAATGAGGCAGCATATGCTGGCACTAATTCAGGAGGTCAGTAGTAGAAAGAGTTGAAGTATAAAGCTGGGGGAATAGAGGCACAGTGGGTGTGCTCTCACAGAGAGTGGGTGGCCCAGGAACCTGATGGCACATTCAGAAAAGTACCGTGGCAACCCCAGTGCTGAGACAGCGGCAGGGCACTCAGTGGTGGTAGGGGATCATGTCCATTATTAGGTGTTGACATTCCACATAGGGGTAGACAGAGGTGGGATGCAGAGCATCAGGAGCCCCAGGAGCTTCTGGTTAGACAAGTTCAGTGGCTAAGGCTAGGTTTTCCAATTTGGCTGGTGGGGTCAAGGGCAATTAGGGGGGTGGGGTCAGGGTCCTTTTCATGGCTCTAGGGAATGGGAGGCTTTGGTGTTTTCTCTGTGTACTTCTTCGATGTAGTACTATGGGGGCCCAGAGGCAGGAATGGTAGATCTCCTAAGACAGTGATAGCGAAGTCAGTCCAGAGGACTGAGGGTCCAGCCACACGAGGAGTCTATATAAGGAAACTGATCTGGATGCCCAGCAGGCTCCTCTCTCTCTTCTAATTGTAGGCAGGACCAGTGTGCTTCCTGGTGGCCAGTCCACGTTGGAAGTAGGCCACCCAACTTCACAGAAAGTTCTCAGTTTGGAGGGTCTTATCTTGATGCCATAATCTCCTGCATAGCCTAGTTTAAAGCTGTCCAGTCTCATCTGGAGGATGGTCTGGGTCTGGCACTTAGACTGGAAGGAACAGATTAGAAATTTTACATGTACCTAGGATGTATGGAGTGTGTGTACAGATGGGGTAGAAAGCACTATGCAGTGACCTAGGAAAATGGGATAAAGACTTTCATTTTGCAGTTTGTCCAGACTGAAAGTGTTCTGGTGCTTGACCTTTGCCCAACCCCTCCAAGTAGCACATCCAGAAAGGAGTGACCTGTGAGTTCCAAAACCTGGCCCGACCACACCCCACATGATGTTCTAATCTGGGAGGGGCATGTACAAATAGATAACCCCCTGGTCTGTTTTTTGTTAGGAGTGTGCAGATGGGAAACTTTGTGAAATGCTTAATTCTTATTGTATGTTGCAAATTGTAACCAGTCCCTGCTGCCAAGACTCTATAAAAGTCTGTAAGTATGATTAGGGTTCCCTACAAGCAGCCAGGCCAGTTAGAAATAATATACCTTGCTAGTCCATCTACATGGTGTTGGCTTTTTATCTCAACCCACTACATTTGGAGGTTCCACTGAGATCTTTGAAGAGTACCTGGGACAGGCCCAATTTGGGTGAGCCATCTGGCTCAGAGGCCCACGGGAGCCCAGTTCCTCCACTGAGATCTGAGACCTTCTCCGGGGATCCCAGCTGAGCTGTCCCTTCTCTGGGAATCCCAGCAGTTCATGGAAAGACCCTCTGGGTCTCTGAAGTCCTAGCTGTTCCTGTTTGTCTCCTCTCCAGGGATCCCAGCAGTTTGCCACCTTGGGGTGACTCAAGTGGTCTTACCTTGGGACCACATGTATAAACCTCGTGTTAGTCACCTCCTATGGCAGGAGGAGAGTGCTTGTTTAGGTGAAATGATGTAGTGGAACCACAGGTTGGGGGCCTTCCCCGATTTCTACCCACACAGCACACAGCTATGGAACCACCACTTCTGGTGTCACATTCACACATAGACACATAGTCATTCAGAGTTTAAAAGTTGTTCCCTAGTAATTCCCATTAAATCCCTCCTGTTTACTTACATGGGGCCAGATTCACCTCAGAATCTCTTTGAGATTTAATTTTAGACCCCTTTTCCTGCCTGGTCAGAGGTCAGTGCCACCTTGGAATCCCAGTGAGGCTTAGGATCCAGCGCCCTGCAGAGGATCAGCCTAAGCTGGCTCCTAGCTCCTAGCGGTTACCTGGCCAGGACATTCACTCCGGTTCTGTCTTACTTCCCCCTGAGAGCTCAGTCCAGGGCCTCAAAGTCCTCCTGGAAGGAGCCCCCAGAAACCCTTCCAGGGTATACACGTCTCTGCTCCAGGGGCCTCCAGAAATGTTACAGGAATCTCTGGGAGTCCAGAGTTCAGCAGCCAAGTCAGGTAAAGGAGAGGAAGATTTTTCACATCAGTGGGCAACACCTGGATTATTCTGTAATGGCAGCAGTCACGAGTTCAAATTCGTTGGGAGATTTTTAGTCAACTCACACGAGGCAGTCAAGCAGTCATACACAAGCAGTGGTTACAAAAGATCCCAAGAATGCAGCAGTGTGGCAAAGATTTCAGTGGTGTGTACATGGAGGGCAAACTAGTAAAAACCACAGGGGCAAGGGCAGAGTCCTGCTCACCTCCCATTCTTCTCTAAATGGGGGGGACTTTCCATGGCACAAGATTCTGCGACCACCTCATTGCCAGTAAATCTCCACTGCCATCAAAATTCAACCTAAAGTCGCAGAACTGTGTTTGTCACATTGCCAGACCAAGCTATGGTCTCTGTGTTTTACGCCATGTGATACTGAGATCCTTTCTGGAGTCAGTATCCCTACAGAATGACTGAGGCATCTGCAAACTCATACACAACCCCCAGGGTTCAGAATTCCAACTGGGGTTAATTTGAGACAAAAAGAATTTACCCCCATCCAGCAAGGCCTGGGGAACGCTTCATAATTTCAGATGTCAAGATCTCTGGAGAGAGATGTGAGTATTCATTTTAAGTGTAATACATGATGACTTCAATACCTTCTACTTAGTTCAGGTCAGGTTTGCCACTGGGCAGGTTCCCATCAGGCTTTACTCTTAGAGAGGTTTGAAAATTTGGAACTGTGAGTTAGAGACTGGTGACAGACCTTCTGTAGGGATGGAGCCCTTTGTTAGAGACTTTCTGTCCAGGCATAGTGGGATCTTTGAAAGCTTCAGCACAACAACGCCCCTCCTCCATCTCCATCTGCATGATAGACCTTCCTGCAACTACTATGTGTTGGAAGAGACTGGAACCATAGGATGAGAGGGCTTGGTTAACATCACACAAAAAGGGGGCAGGTCAGAATCTGAACTCAGAATCTCAGCCTGGGTATGGTCTTTCTTTCAGGACATCCTAACTCCAGAGTAGGAAGAAAACGTCTCAATGAAATGCGAAGACCAGACTCAAAGCAGGCTGAAGTACAGAAGGCAGCCTCAGAGCCAGAGGCATCTTCCTCACCTGTGTGATGCCAGGGCAGGACATCCAAAGACCAAGGGAAAAATCAAAATGTGGCTTCTTCCCAGTGGAGATGTACAGAGTGTCTCTGCTGGGAGGCCGCATGGCCTTGGAGATTTATCTCAGGAGTAAATTATTCCCTGATTATGCCATTATTCACATCCCCCTTCCAGAGCAATCCAACAAGCATGTGTTTTAAAATATGGATTTACAGAATTCCGTCTCATAAATCTCTTTGGAAAAAAAAAAAACTGCAGGTGTTTAAAAGGGAAAAGCTGTATGCTCTTAGTGGTTTAGCTTCCAGGCACCAACAGAAAATGAGACAGAGTTAAATCTTGTCTTGGCAAGCCACTTACCCTCAAAATATCAAACAACTTAGATGTTGAAAGTGAGCTCAATTTGTACGACAGTCTCAGAGACCTAAATAGACAGTTTATCACCTGACTTGTGGGTTCATTTTTAACTGTGTATCAGCTACTTCGGCCATTAGGAGCCATTGGAAACAGATTAATTTTTAAAATAGTTTTGAAGTAAAAACATCAAAGAATAAGACCACTCAGGTGTTTTGATTAAACAGGGAAATGAGTACTCTCAAGCATTTATGGTGGGAGAATACTTTTCTTTTAGGAAATTAACCTGGCAATAACAGGGCCATTAAAAATACACTTTATCAGGGCCTGGAAAATGGCTTAGCGGATAAGAACACTCTGCTTTTGCACAGGACCTAGGCTCAGTTCCCAGCACCCATATGTGGATATGAGAGGCTAACAACCATCCTTAACTCCAGCTCCAGGGGATCTGATGTCCTTTTCTGGCCTCCGTGGGAACTGCACGGACATGGCACACTTACATACGCACTTACAGGCAAAACATTCATTCACATAAAATACAAATAAATAAAAAATTGAAGAAAATACAATTTATCACAACAATACAACTTTGGAGAACTTTAATCCTATAAAAATAAACTTGGCATGTATAAACACCTACATATAGTTCTAATATTTATTGAGAAACTAATTTGTATGAATAAGAGGTACAGTAAGACCTTGTCCTCAGAACATTTACACTCCAATGGAGGAAGACAGACGACATATATATGCAAGAAAGACTATCAGGGAGAGCTAAACACTATATAGAGTGTTCCACTAGGCCAGCAGGATAACCCATGACTTTAGAACAAGTGGTCAAGAAAGGGCCCTTTGGGCTGGAGAGAGTGGTAATTACTCTTAACTGCTGAGCCATCAGATCACCAGAGTTTGGATCTCAGCATCCACAATGGGTGACTCGCAAAAGCTTGTGACTCCAACTCCAAGAGATCCAATACTCCCTCCTGGCCTCCATGGGCACTGAAAGACACATATGCACAGATGCACACACACATACATGTTAAATACGTCATTTAATAAAAAGAGGGACTGGAGAGATGGCATAGTGGTTAGGAGTACATGCTACTCTTACAGAGGACCCAAGTTCAATTCCCAGCATGCATGTCAGGTGACTCAGAATCACCTTTAGCTTCCACTCCAGGGGAGTATGACGCCCCTAGCTTCCACAGGCACCTTCATCCACATGCACACGCAACTTAAAAAATAATAAAATAAATGTTTCGTACTTTATTTTTATTTTGTATGAATCTTTTGCCTGTGTGTATGTAGGTAAGTGCACCTGTGTATGCACTTTTCACAGAGGCCAGAAGAGGGCATCAGATCTTTTAGAACTGGAGTTATGGGCAGTTGTTAGCCATCATGTGGATGATAGGAACTGAACCCTGATCCTCCATAAGAGTAGCCCATGCTCTTAACCACTGAGCCATCTCCAGCCCAAAATCTTCTCTTAAAAAAGAAAGAAGCTTTTAAAATAGTGTCCAACAAAATATCAAATGTAAAAATGCCTGGGGCTCAATATTTAAGCATTTTAAAATCTCTCCTCCCTGTTTCTCTCCATTGCTCCCCTTCCCCCCTTCCCTCCTCCCTTCCCCTCTCCCTTTGTCTCTCTCCCTCTCTCTCTCATGCTCAGCAAGTGCTTTACTCCCTGAGCCATCTCCCAAGCCCCTGAGATTCAACTTCAAACTTTTCTTCTGAAAATCTCTGCTGAGGTTTGAGATGGCCGAGTGTGAGTTACAGCAACCGTGTTCTTCCTGGTTTGGGGCTAAAGACCTTTGTTTTTCAAGGTCCCTTCCGCTTTATATCTTATCCTCTTCTTTAAACCGTGAAGCCACTCCTGCTTCTCAGGTGAGGCATCGACCCTACCTGTCTCCAAATGTATTCCGCTTACAGTAGAACCCATCACACAGCCCCTCGTTCCTCTCACTCTCTACATGCATCTGTGTCTTAGACAATTCCATTGTCCATTGTCTCTTCCTACAAGTCAGGTGTGCTGGGAACTTTGAGCTGAAGGAGATGAGAAAACTCAGAGGCTAGCTCTTTGACACGTTCTCTCTGTGGCCTTCTCCCCCCCACCCCCATTCTCCTCCCTAAGCAGAATCCCTCCTTCCCAGGGAAGGTCCTGCCTGCACACTGGGGCCACAATGCCTCCCCTCCAGCTTTCTGTGTAAAGAGTTGGCACAAAGCAATTCTCTGACCTACATTATCGGATTGGTGGAAGAAGTGCAGTCTACGCAGGGAGACAAGAATCTGAACAGGCCTTGCTGGGTTTACCTTCATGGTCTGACACTATTAGGTCATCATCTTTTTACCAATCACCTGTCCATATCACTGTCCTTTGCTCATAGAACCTGTGGATAAAAGTGGGAAGTTTCTCAGGGATTTAGGTTGTCGACTCTCAAGGCTTCCTCTGTCATGGTAAACTTCAGTTAAATAGAAATGCTAGACTTACCCCTTCTCAGGCTGTCTTTAGTGACAGGAGTGTCAGCTGTGATTCTTCCCTCCCACCCCTCCCCCACCACTGGAATAAAAGCTTCATGGTACCATTGTGTGAGTTTCATTTCTGTTTCTGTGACAAAGCACCCTGAGAAAAGCAAGTTCATGGAGAAAGGGTTCGTTCTCACAATTCCAGGATACAGTCTGTCACTGTGGGAGGTCACAGTGACTGGAGCCTGAAGCAGCTGGTCACATGACATCACAGTCATGATCAGAGAAAATGAGAGATGCTGAGTGACCAGCTAACTCTCTGTACTTGTACAGCCTGGGACCCTGAACTTGATGGTCTTTTCCCATCAATTAAAGCCAGCCATACAATATCCAGTAGACAAGGCAGCCACCTGATCTAGATAACCCTCATGCAGACTGTGATTCTAGTGTTTGGTGACAGTTAACACTAAGTGTCACAGCCAGCTTTGTTTGATGCATCCACTCGACACTTCCAAACCTATGATTCATGGCAGACACTCCACAATCATTTGCAGAATCCATGAATCAATATGTTAAAGATATTCACAAAGATAAGTCAATGAGAAAGAGGTAAGGATAGAGAGACAGACAGACAGACACAGAGAGAACAGACACATGTAGATAGCAATGCAGGACACAAACTGTCCTGTGGCCACCCCAGTGCACAAAGCTGGAGACTGAGGCAGCTAGGAAGGGTTTCCTTTAAGTGTCTCTGGATGGATTAGATTCTTATTCTATTACTTTTTGGAAAAAATAACTCAATATTAATTTATTATTCATGTAAAAAAGAAAATGTACTTAAAATGCTCAGGCCCAAAGCTTAATTCACTTCTCCCTCTTTATCGTACTGTCAGCATTTTAATGGGAAGCACATAAACACTCAGAAGTTAGAAGCTGTTTAGTATCATAGAAACAATCTAGAAATTTCCCAAGATTCTGAGCTTCCCAGGGCCAGTTGCTGTTCCTGGCTTCCTCTGTACAAGCAGAGGCCCTAGGTCATGAGCACCGAGGATGCAAATGAACTTGGGCTACACTGACTCTCACGCCTGATTCTGCTGTGAGGAAATAGGGAAAGAAATCTAAAAAAGAGGTTTAAGGACAGAGGCTGGGTGTGGCCACGGGACAGTCTATACAGGCATGAAACTGCCAAAAATGAATTGTCAAAAACAAATGCTGCAGCTCACAGGAAAAGATCTGACATTTACAGATGAGAAAAGTAAATTCAAGTCTCGGTGAACTTAAGCTGCCAAGCTGTGTGCAGCAACGGAAGTGGACATGGACATGGAGCCGTGGTCAAGCTGGGTTCCGGGTACCTGGGCTCCCGGAATTAGAACATTTGTGAACCACTGTGTGGGCAGGCACACAGCAGAAAAGTCTGCTTTTGAATTAAGTTGAAGGAGTGTCTGAAAGAAATCAGACGAAATAACTGTCTTCAATTATTTCAAAGGAAACTGACGTTTCTGAAGTGCCCACGCCCACCATCAGGAGGATTAGTGGAAAAGGTGCAGCAGACAGCTATGAGTGGACTGTCAGAAAACGAGGCTGTCCAAAGGTCAGCCGGACTATCTGAAAACAGGGCCCATCCAGAGGTCAGCCGGACTGTCAGAAACGAGGCTGTCCAGAGGTCAGCCGGACTGTCTGAAAACGTGGCTGTCCAGAGGTCAGCCGGACTGTCAGAAACGAGGCTGTCCAGAGGTCAGCCGGACTATCAGAAAACGAGGCTGTCCAGAGGTCAGCCAGACTGTCAGAAAACGAGGCTGTCCAGTGGTCAGCTGGACCCAGGGGTGACAGCAAAGCCCCTCACACTGGAAGAATTCACACAGTGCAGGATGCAGGGGTAACCAGCCACAAATAACCCATGAATGGCCAGGTATGCATGGATCTCAGCCTGGCACTGCACGTCAGCTCAAGAATAAATTCTTATGAACCACTCTGAGTCTTGACTTTCACACAAAGGAATCATAGGCAACAGAAACCTGACTTTTCTTAGGTTTGCACAATGGGAAGCTCAAGTTTAGATCCTAAGTCCAGGTGACTGTGGCCCAACTCAGGAGTTGGATTTTCCATCTCTTTCTTCCTTTAATCTTTGTCTTCTTCCACCCTCCTCCCCCCTTTTCTTCTTCTAAACTCTCAGACACAATGCCCATGCCAAGAGAGCTCTCAGCGATCCCAGGACTGCAGTATGCTCAGACCTAGACATATTTCATGAAGGAGAAGTCCTACTGATCATCCCTGAAATTTTCTCCACATCCAAGCAGATGGGACCCAGTAACGGACCATCTTGGGTCATGATCCAGGTTTGTCAGATGCAAGACATTTATGAGTGACTTTAAGTGACCATTCAGCCAGGTAAGGGGAGAGCCTTTTCTCAAAGGAAAAATATGTAAAACACAGAGTATGTACACACATGCTCTTAAACTTTAAAACATAGAGCAGGAATGACAGTATAGTCAGCCCATTGCTCAGCTGGGTTCCAAGAGAGAACAGTCATCCTTTATCATTCATTCCAAGAAAGCACTGAGTCCCGTTATACTGTTTTAGAGAAAGACTTCCAGAATTAACAAGGAGAATTGCTTTTTCTACCCCATTGCTGCATAGATGAAGAGGTGAATACCATCCCTGAACATGTTTCTATAACAGATGGGAGCTGCTTTTTCTTGAAATAGCTACTGTGAAGGGATCTTAAGATTAGTGAGGGCTCTGGGTTTCCATTTGTAGCAATTTGTATTATGCTAATCAACCAGGCAGAAGGAACCATTAGTCATGGTTTCCCTGTTTAGAGTTGGAGCTCTGGACATGAGAGGGAGTCGTAGATGTCCATGCACAATTTTGACGTGTGTGTGTGTGTGTGTGTGTGTGTGTGTGTATGTGTGTGTTGCTCCTCTCCTGGGTATATGCAGGTTTTAGACTACATATAAAATAAGTCCATCATATTCCTGGGAAGAAGCCACACTATCAATCATTCTGCCTCAACACGAAGCTTGACCTCGCCTAGCCTATAATCTCATACAGAATTCTTCATTCTTCC
Source organism: Eospalax fontanierii (assembly GCA_035773235.1). NCBI lineage: Eukaryota > Metazoa > Chordata > Mammalia > Rodentia > Spalacidae > Eospalax > Eospalax fontanierii. The sequence goes on from CM069534.1 coordinate 81,205,758, forward strand.
AAGTCTTACTTGTTTTTTCTTACTAATAACAATCTCAAAAAATGGCTGACTAGATTAGCATGAGAGAGCAACTGAAATGCACAGCACCAGCCCAGAATCTGGAAAATCAAACCAACAATAAAGCTCAGGATCACTGTTGCTGATGTGAGTGGTCTTCTTGACACCCTTGTCGACTCTGGTCCCAATTTCCATCCCTCAGCAGCTGCTGTGAGAGACTCTACTCTGGGAACTTCCAATTTTGTGCTTCTCTCCAGTGCTCCTGTCAGGTGACAGCCTAAACAACACTCCAGGGTTCAGAGCAACAAGAACAGAAACAGATAATATGTTGACAGACAAGAGTTCAGCTAAGAATGAACCACTCAAGTTAATAACACCGCATATATGATGGTTTGAAAAAGAGAAGAATCTGAAGCTACTCTTTAATTACTTAAAATGAGCTGTATATTTATTAAGGAGTACTTAGAAAATGAAAGATTAAAAATATTCAAAGAGAGATAGGAAGAAAAGAAACCAATTCTATTGTGGGGAAAGCAGGCCTCCTGACACAACCCCCATCCTTGTAAATAACATACTTTGCTAGAGCTGAGTACGTGACTCCACTCTGGGCTTTTGGAATTTGTTTATACAAGCTGTTCCACTGCAACCTTGTGAGTGGAGACTGGTGGTCGGTTGTACCCTGACGTATATCTTTGTGATGTCTGGTAAGGGTCAGAATGTTCTAACCTGATAAAGCTTCCTCTTTGGAATCTACCTTGGGTCTCACGGTGGAGCAACTGAACAGTATACAGCTTGGATTTTAAGTGAATAAAGCGAGCAGTTTTCTTCAAACCTAACCAAGAGTGTGCTGTGTATTTTTTAATCCCGACGGCCCTCGCAGTAAGCTTGGATCCAAGGTCGTGCTGGCGCGGCATTCTATAGCACTTCTTAGTGAGACAAATCTATACTGAAGACACTGAGATGCATTCCCAGATCTGAGCATCTGTGTGTGTCCCTCACCAACTTTGTGTCTGACTCCTTCCCACAAAGTGGTTTGCAGTATACGGATGGAAACATCCCTTTGGAATCCCCCATCTATCACTGTGCAAATTGGATTCAGAAAAAGTAATTTGGAATCTGCAGGTGGGATTTAAATGACACAGGTAAGCTCGGCAGTAGAATGAAGCGATCCTCAGAAACCAAGGCTTGGGTCAGAACCAGTCTTTTAAGGGAAGCTGGGAGGGAAAGTGGGCAGAAGTGCTAACTCAGCAAGATTATCTGCCAATGAAACATACAGTTCATGGAGGTCCAAAGGTCCAGGTTACTCTTTCCCAGGTGTCAATGCTTCTTAGCTCTTAGGAAGATATTTAGCATCTTAACAGCGAGAGTCAAGTGAGGAGGACAGGGAGCAGAGGGCAGTGCTGATGTGTGTGGACATCCCAGATCGCTGGTGCATCTGCAGCCTGAGCAAATGCAGAGGGAAAAAGGAGCACTCTTACTCCAGCGGAATATGCTGCCTTTTGAACTTGGAGCTCTGGGAAGGTAAAGTTGGAAGGAATTTCAGAAGACATCTAATTCAGCCCTGCAGGTCCTTGTGTGAAACTCTGGTGTGAGCTTTTCCCAAAGCAGCCCTTCGTGTTGCCTGGGGTTGTTCAACAATATCTCACAGACTAGCTCGTCCCAACTTTAGACAGCATCCACTGAGAGCATTCATTTATATTTATTGACTTGGACTTTTTGAGACAGAGTCTCAGACTTCAGCCCAAGCTAGTGTCAAACTCAAGGCAATCCTCCTGCCTCAGCCTCCTGGGTACTGAGATTACAGGCATGAGCCACCATGCCTGGCTGAGAACATTGATTTAGAGTCAGAGTATAAATTAACTATCCTCCTATGAGCTCCTTCCTGCTGGCCCTGGATTGGCACCTTAGGGATCTTTCCTGTGGCTTTAAAGTACTTCCCCTAAAAGGATGTTTTTTTCTGAACTTGACCCTTGGTTTCTGAGAATCTCCTTCCACAGCCTGGATTACCTGTGCTGCTTAAATCCCATTTCTTTCCCACCTGGGAACTGGGTCTGGTGGTGAATATCTGTAATCCTAGCTACTCGATCCGAGCTACTCTATCAAGAGAGAGAGGCAGTGGCAGGACTGCCATGGTTCAGGACCAGGCTGGACAACTTAGTGAGACTGTCTCAGAGGCGGCAGCCAAGGGCTGGGGATGCGGCTCCATGGTGGAGTGGATGCTTAGCTTGCACCAGACTCTAGGATAAATTCCCAGGACCGAAGAAACAGACCAAGAAACCACAGAGGGCACCCACCCCGAAAACCAAGAGATTTCCACCTAGATGAAAGAGACACATTAGTTTCCGGGTGGATCAGTCTTAAGGTCTAAACTGCAGGGGAAACATAGGCAAGACTTTGTTATTTCAGTGGCAAGAAGAATTATCTTTTCCAGGTGTGGAGTGATTTTTTTTCTGGATGAGGGTAAGAGAAGTGACAGGTGCCGGGGATTCCGAATCCTGAGGAGGAAGAAAAACCAAAGCAGAAGGTGCAGTTCTGCTGCTCCCTTGGCTACTGGCTCCTAAGTGAAGATGGAGAACTCCAAAGACAGTCCCCAGCTGCCTACGAACTTTGGTATTATGATCCGGGGTGAGCAACCTTGCTTTGGCTACTCCCTGCATGCATAGGCAAGAGATCCTGTTCTCCTCAGGCTCAGTGTGTAACACAAACACATGGAGCTATGTGTGAAAGTCGGTACAGAGCAAAGTAATGCTCAGTTAGCAGAAGATGAGGACTCTTATTTGCCTGAACCAGACAAGAGCTGGGAGAAAGTCAAGTGAGAAAGGCCCAGGAGGTTAGAGCTTTAGTAGGTGATATTTGAATCTTGACTTCTTAGATGAGTAGTTGGCCTAAGACCAATTCTGAGTCACAGAAATGCAGTGGTTTGTACTTTCAGGGAAGCAGGCCAGGCCCCAGGAAGGGGTCACATGTGCTTTGGATACTATGAGGAGCCAGCCAACCAATTCAAGGAATAAACACTCATATTTTAAACATGACAATTATTAAACCTTTTGTATTTTGAGTAATTATTGCCTTTTTGCTCTCTGAGTATTAAAGTTCTTTTGGAAATGTCAAGCTGTCTCAGCTGGAAGGAGAGAAACAAGAAAAGTTGTTCCATTTATGCATTTGCAGATTTCAAGGGGAGGGAGGACTCCAGGTTTTAAAGGGCCCTGAGAAGGGGAGACCCAGGTGATCGGGAAAGAGCCTTTAAAGGAGACACGGGGTCAGCATCCCTCACACCCTGCTGGTTTGAGTGAGGTACCACTATGACTTCCACATATTTGAATACTTGGTCAGTGGGTGGCCCTGTCTGAGGGCCTTAGGAGGTGTGGCCTTGCTGCAGATACTTGAAGATAAGAGAGTTCAGTTTCCTGCTCCAGCCACCTCTGCCACAGGCCTCCCCACTATGATGGCTCCTCACCCTCTGGAACCATAAGCTCATAAACACTTTCTTCTATAAGTGACTGTGGTCATGGTGTTTTATCACAGCAACTGAAAAGTGACTGATACAGACAGCTTTCTGAGCTGTTTTCTCACTCTGTGAAAGACTTTTTTAAATGTTTTCAAAACCCACCTTTTTATTTCTCAAAAATCCCTGTGCATCATAGAAAAGCCAAAAACTTGGACAAAGGAAATGGAGAAGCGCCACAGTTCTGTCACCTCAAATGGCGCCTCTCTGGTCTTTTCCTTCTCCTTGTTAGTTTTATAAACTCATATTCATTTTTGACACAAGCATAGAGTTAAGCTAAAATTGGACAAGTGAACTCTTTCCTAACTGTTGATAGATTTTATTTCTGCAGCAGACATTTCTCATGGTGGTACAGCTGCTTACAATGCCTTTAATCGCCTCTCAATCACCAGCACTTAACTTGGTTCTTGAAAGAACATGGTAAGAACTGTATTGTATTTTCATTGTAGAGGAGGAGGGAGAGAGCAGATTGGGGTAGAGGGGCAACCTCAAAGAAAGGTTCTACCTATTCTAGGGAGTGACCACCTCACACCCCCCCAAGCATAAACCAGCAGAGGGGAGATGGTGGCCAGGCCCTGTAAGTCCAGACTAGACCTAACTTCTCTCACTTGCTGGCACAGTCTGCCCTCACTCTGGGGGGCGGGGGCGTGGTTTGCATTTGTTGATATGCTTACTGAACATAACTTTGGAAAGCTTGCTCTTCCTGTGGTCCATCTGAATTCTTTCCTCTCGGGGACACAAGAATCAGGACCACAGTCACATGGGATTGAAGGAACTTCAGGAGGAGGCACCTCCCATCTGGCGGGTCTGCAGTCTGATTCCCACTGCATGGTGACCTCTCAAACTCCCACTTCCTTTCTTACGGAGCTGGCACAAATGGTGGCAGGTGGTGCCAGTGCCTGGCTCCTGGGCTCTCAGCTCTCTCTTGGTGGTTCCCGGCCACCCCCAGCATCCTGTGTCTTCCTGCTCCAGGCAGTCTCCTGGCCTCGTCAGCATGCCAGGCCTGATTACAGGGTGTGCAGGCAGCAGCAGAGAAGGAATGTGTGGGGGACAGGAGTGAGCGACTGAACACCTCTGGTGTTTGTGGCCCGCATCAGTCAATTCAGAGACCTTCCTAGAGCTGCTCAAATGGTCTCCAGCGGGAGGGAGCTCCCGTTGCTGGCCCTGGTGATATACCCAGTTCCAAACCTCTTGGCTCACCTCCCTTGTCTCACTTTCTGCCCTCTCAGGTGCTCACTGGGATAAACCCTCAATAGACCCATGTGTACCTCAATCTTTCTTTTCCAATTTGTTTGGCAATAACCCCATTTTGCCTATCTCAGAGTATAGTTCAAAAGTAATAAGGAAAGACAGAGGTAGTAGAGTGCTTGCTCAAGAGTCCGGGCATGAGATGTGCTGCCCACATGACTTGGCCTCCCAGAAGGATCTCAAATTCTCAGGGTTATGACCATAGTAGGGGTTGCACACTCTGCTGAAAGATGATTCTGCCTTTTCGAGATCACACCTGCCTGCTAGTCCCAATCTTGAGGCAGTGTTCTCAACAAACAGGCAAATCTTCTCCCAGAACCCTTAGTGCACACAGGCTGTCCTGTGAGAAAATGAGAATATGCCTTCCACCTGTGAAACCAGAAGACGAGGACTTGCACCTGGGCCATTCTCCACCGGAGCCACCAAGACACAGCGAGTGCCACCAGCTCCAGAGCGTGTGCATGCCAGCTGCACACAGAGGCCAGCCAGCACCAGCGCACCTGATATTTCCTCCGCCTCCTCACCTGGAAGCTCCCAGCTCTTATTCACAGAACTGAAATAACTACTCAGGAAACACAGGCAAACGTATGCAGGCTAGTGAGTATTTACAGCTTCCCGTGTAGGCTTTATGTTTCCTTGTGCCAGGTTTCCAGAGAGCTAGAGCTCAGGAAAGAGCAACTGCACTTTTTCCCAAAGTTAAGATCATTTTCTCATCCCGTTTTTCTTGTTTTATGTTTTAGAGACCTTCACTTAGTTGCACATACATCTTCTACTAGTTGCATTTTTTTATGGGTCTGTCTTTCCCAGCCAATAAGATATTAAGGCAGAGGAAATGTAACCACTAGCTTGGCATGTTAATTGGAAAAGTCTATGTTCCCAGTGATGCTGTTGTTGCTGTGGTCTAGCACACTCTGTCATAATGTATTTCCTTCAACAACGTACAACATAGGGGGTTTTCCTGGGCAGACGACTACAGAGATGGGAGGCTGGGAGCTGAATGGATTTATGTGTCTGTGTCTAAGTGTGTGCACATGAGGGCCGTGCCCGTGGAGGTCAGGGGCAGGCACTGGATGCCCTGGAGCTGGAGCTGGAGTCACCGGTGGTTGTGAGCTGCTAGAGATGGGTGCGGGGAACTAAACTTAAGTCCTGGAAGAGCATCAAGTGCTCTTAAAGCTGGTCCACCTCTCCAGCCTGTGAAGTGTTTCTTATACGGAAATTGAAAGAGTGTATAGCATTGATTGAAACCATCAGAAAGCATCGGGAATTGACATGTAGAAACCCTAGTTTTAAACACATATGCTTTAGGTAACTTGTGATATTACTCTATATAAATGTTCGTTCATAAATTTTGTTCACATTCTTAGTTAGACCATAGGAAGAATCATTTAAAAATCTGAATTCAGGGTTGGAGAATGGCTCATTTGATAAAGTGCTTGCCTTAAAGCATGAAGACCTGAACTTGATGCCCAGAGCCCACACTGGAAGCCCAGGTGGGCTTGCTTACAACCCAGCACTGAGGAGGTGAGACGGTGATGTCTGAGGCTTGCTGGCCCTGCATCCTGGCTTATGTGATGAACTCCAAGCCAGTGAGACCTTGTCTCAAAACTCAGGGTGTGAGGGTAGGGAGATGGCTCAGTGGGCAAAGAGCCTGCCCCACAGACATGAAGGCCTGAGCCCCAACCCTGACACCCACACAGAAGAAAGCACTTTATGAAGGAAGATACTAGTTGCTGCTCATGGCTACTTTCTATCATCCCAGGGCCAGGAGGCAGAGACAAGAAGGTCCTGGGCAGCCCAGTCAACCAGTCTAGCAGTATCAGTGAAATTCTGGTCCAGCAAGAGAACCTGTCTCAAAAGTCACGATGGAGAGTGATAGAGGAAGACACCTGAATGCAGACCTCCTGCCCCTGCACAGGCAGTCACGTGTGCACACACCTGTACACACAAGTACGTACACACATGCACACACATGCATGCACACATGGTGTTGGTGCCTGAATGACAGCAGTAGACATTGTCTTCTGGCCTCCACATGTACACAGATACATATAAACACATTCACACATGCAGACACATGTGTATGTACATGTGCATGAGCATGCAACTACATGTATGTACATGAGTGTACATGTATACACACAACCATCTCAATTCACTAGACATGAAAGACTCAACCAGATCCCCACCCTGTCTTTCCTGTTAATCTTTCCCATGTTAACAAGCCACCACAGGGGCTGAGGAGGTGGCTCAGACCACGCGGTGTTTGTCATGCAAACAGAGGACCTGAGCTCCCATCCCCAGTACCCACATAAAAGCCAGGCTGGTGACGTCCCCCTGCCATCGCACTGCTGGTAAGGTAGAGGTAAGAGGATTTCTGGCGCCTGCTGGCCAGCTAGTCTTACCAAATCAATGAACTCAAAATTCAGTGAAAGACCAAAAATAATATGGAGAAAAGGATGCCTGACATCAACCTCCAGCATCCACACACATGTGCACACATGTGAGCATGCCCCCACTTGCACACATACACATGCATACACCAGATATACACACATAAAGAAAAAAAAGAAGCCAACAAATGTAAACTAGGCCAGGCTGCCTCGCCGCGAGCCCTGGGACCGGTCTGCTCCCCTTCCCCAGGGCTGGGCATGCCACCCACCTTGGCTTTTGTGTTGACTTGGGTTCTGGAGCATCAAACTTATGTCCCCATGCTTATCAAGCAAGCACTTTATGAAGGAAGATACTAGTCAGTGGCTATCATCATCATTACTTACCGGAACAATCCAGACTAAGCAGTGTCTATCTTCATCATTATTTATTGGAACAATCCAGAAACAAGCGTAGCTATTGTGGAACAGGGCCAAGAGCACATGGTGAAAACCCATTTATGTTCAGTTAGCCATGGTTTTCTTAAAGCAAAACTTGAACAATTAAATATTCACTGTAGATATTCTAACTCGGAATGATTACCTGCCACAGCTGTTTAGGAGAACATTAACCCCAGCTTTAAAGCCTACTAACCACAACAATGATTGGCACAGCAAACCACACTGGGGCAGTAGTGACACTTATCTTGGGGGTCATCAACAGCTATCTAATTGGACTTAAAGCCCACTCGGTGGGAGGAAACTTGTGTGTGGTACTGTAAACATAGCTAAATACACATGGCTGGAGAGGACCAAGGGTGAACATTGTCAGGGTAGGCCCAGTCAGTGGAAGAATGGACTCCCTTCCTCTTCATACAGAGATTTTCCTTTCTAAGCTCTGTAGAAACGATTCAGGGACTCCAGATGGAAAACCCAGGGACAAGAATCAAGATGGCAGAGCCGAAAGAGAAAGAAAGGTTGAGGTGATGGCTCCATTGGTTAAAGTGCCTGGCTTGCCCTGTGATGAGAAAGGGCATGTTGAGACCACGACTGAGACCTTGAGCCTATTCATGGATAAAGAGGATCTGACAGAGCGATGCTGCTGGCTGTTATGGGAAAAACTGACCATCTCAGCAGGTGATAGATAGTTGCTGAGATGTCCCTTTTATTTAGATCTAAATTTTCCCCCAGGCTCTTGCTTGAACACCTGGTGCCCGGGTGGCAGCACTGTGTCAGGAGGTCCCGGTACCTTCAGGAGCTGGAGCTTTGCTGGAGGATGCGAACTCTGGGGTGTGGGGCTGTCCGTAGAGCTGCGTCTGCTCTCTGTCTGGTCTCTGGTCCCTGAGTTACATAGATGTGAGCATGCAGCCCCATGCGCCTGCTACCACAGCCAAGAATTGTGCCCCTGGCTTTGCCTCTCCTGCAGGGATGGACTATACCCTCAAGCTGTGAGCCCAAACTAAACCCTCTTCCTCTGAATTTGCCTTCTTTCAGGAATGTTATACCAGAAACAAGAAAAAAATCTGACAGACTCCTCTCCCTTTGTCCTTCCTCCTTTCCTGCATTTATTGAGTTGCTACTCTGCTATTCTAAACGGGACCAGGTGGTGTCGCTTTTCAGTTCCCCTTTCTTTTTTACACACTTCTGAATTGTTATTTCACAATGGGCATGTAGGTTTTTAAAGTCAAGATTCCATAGAATTTTATACTTTAAAATACCAACTGATATTTTCCCCTAAAACCTCACCAGTATGGTACTGTCCAGATAAAGACTCATCTAAGCTTCAGCAAAATGGGTAAAGTCAAAGCTTTACCCTTCTAAAATGGGCATGAAGGACAAGTGAAAGGAGTTCAAGCTCTGGGGTCAGAGCTCTGACTTGTCACAAGCATATGCTGTGGCACCAGCCAGTTCGTTTCTGTCTAACTTCTTGTTCCTCCTTGAAACCCTGGTTCCCCAGGCTCATGTCCTTTCAAACCTCTGCTGCTGTGCTGCCTAACCCTCAAAAAAGGTGAATCAGCTAATCTGCTTCCACAGCCCTAAAGACCCCATACGTGCTCACGTCACCACTCCCATCTGACTGAATGTTTGAGGTTCTTTTATAAAACCGCTTAGTTCCATAGTGAGATCTTTGTACAGAAGGACTGTCTCTTTTTATCTCAGTTTCCCTGAATTTAATATAGACTATTCACTCGATAAATGTTTTTCAAAGGAATGAATAACTAGTTTTCATCCTTCTGACTATAGCATAAAGCAGTTAAGCCAAACCAGAGACCCTTTCATCTCTAAAATTGAATTCTCCTCTGATTGCCGGGTGCTCTTCAACAGAAGTGCTTGTGAAAATGGATACCTGTCATCTAGGAAGCTTGTGTGAGTGTGTGTGTGTGTCTGTGTACATACGTATGCATGCAGGTTAGTGAGTGTGTGTGTGTGTCTGTGTACACACATGTGCATGCAGGTGCATGTTCATCATGTGCATGTATAGAAGGCAGAGGCTGGTGGTGTCTTCTTTTTGTTGTTTTTATTTTTAATTATGTGTATGTGTCTGCACATGCTCACGTGAGTACAGGTTCCTGCAGAGGCTAGAAGAAGGTGTTGAATCCCCTGGAGCCTGAGTATAGCTAGCTACCAGCTGCCCAGCCTGGCTCTTGGGTTTTCAGATCTTTCTTCAAGTCACCACTAGGGCACCAGGTTACACATCTCTGAGTGGTGGCTGGTTGAGGAGCACCTGACCCCAGATGCTGCCTGGGGACTAGTGTGTGGACACGGGCCTTACACTGTTAAACCTACCCTGGATGTTTTAATTTAACCATTGAGAATGGGCATTTGCTCTCCTGGTCCTTTCAATGCTGAACGAAAATCTCTTGTGTTTTCACTCACAATATTATGGTGCAGAGTGCTGGGGCCTCAATGAATGCACTTTCAGCTCTCTCTCACTCTGGGACAGGAAATGCAGGGCCAGAGCCAAGAGTTGCATTTCAAGAAAAGCAATCATCAAAACTTTACCTATTATTATCATTGTGTGCGTGTGTGTGGTGTGTGAGTGTGTGTGTATATGTGTGAGAGCATGTGTGTGAATGTGTGTATGAGTGTGTGAGAACATGTGTGAAAGCATGTGTGAGCATGTGTGTGTGCATGTGTATGAGGTGTGTGTGTGAGAGAGCGTGTGAGTGTGCGTGTGTGTGAGAGCATGTGTGTGTGTGAGAGCGTGTGAGTGTGTGAGAGCATGTGTGTGAGTGTGCGTGTGAGTGTGTGAGTTTGTGTGTGTGTATGAGTGTGTGTGTGTGTATGTGTTGGTGTTCACTGATTATGCACCACAACAACTTGCGGGAGTCGTTTCTCTCCTTCCACTGTGGTGCTAGGGATTGAACTCAGGTCGTCAGGCTGGCATTGCCAGCGCCTCTGTGCTGAGCCATCGCTCTGGCCCGAAAGCCCATCATTTGGACATTCAGCTGCCCTTGGCCTCTCAGTCCTTTTAATCCACCAAATAAACATAGTTCAAATTAGTAAGTTATATGTGTGTCCATCATGTGTCTAAGCTGATCTTTCCAGAAGTCTGATGTTAGCTCTGATGAGATGCTCAGACTTGTAGAAGGCTGACAGCCTTGAGCAAAGGCATCAGTGAGCCCACTGGAAACAGGACGAGACCTTGCTCTGTGTCTGTCGTCCCTGGGCTATCAGAGAGCCTTCCCTGAGTGGTTTGCTGGTATCTACCCTTCCACCTGGTGCATCCTCCTGCCCCTGTCCTGCTCCCCCTCCTCCTTCCCCTCCTCCGTCTCCTCCTCCTCCTCTGGTGAGATCTCACATACACAGCAAGGGCTGGCAAGCTTGCTCTTAGGAGACAAGCATTCTTGGCATCTGCACACATTAGTCCTTTGGCTTCTATGGAAAACTCGAACTAGTGATACTGAATAGCTTTGTTTTTGTTATTGTTGTTTTATTTCAGTTGCTTTGATATTTTTAAGAGAATATTGAACTGTTTCCATGGTGACATTTCATAATCAGAAATTGGAGAAAAAAATTGGCATAGTAGCAAAGCGGAAGGAACAGGATTTGTTCCCCCAAATGATCGTTAGACTTTGTATCGGTGTGGTCCACCTTCCCTGCCGTCCACCCTGAGGCCCTGGACAGTAACAAGGACCCAGAAGGCCAATGCTCAGGGAGCTTTTGCTTCTCAGAAAACCCAGACGATAATAGGAAATTGTTTATGTCTGAGAAATCTTAAAATCATGCCTCTCTCTTCCCGTTATCGTTCTTCAACCCGAGGAGCTGCTGTCTCAGAGCACTACCCCTTCGTGTTCAGAGCCTAGAGCAGAGACGCAGAAGGAAGGCTAGAAGAACAGGAGGGCTGGAGTTAAATGTGACCAGACATGCTTTCTTCCCCAAGACATGCTGAGATACGACTTGCCGGGTCAGGCTCGCAGCGGTGGGCAGGCAAGAGCAATCAATCACAACCCAGATTCGTAGCCTAGCTGTGCAGATCCCTGGCAGTGATTCTGGAAAAGAGGAAGCTCAGTCATCCCTCATGTCTATCTATGCCAGCAGCAAACATCTTGGAACAATTTGTTACAACACTGCACTTTGCTTTAAAAAGCTGTCCCAAGGAGAGATGGTTCATTGGGTGTAAGAGGGCTTGCTGGGCCATCATGAGGACCTGAGTTCAAATCCAAAGCATACACAGAAAAAGCCATGTGTAGCCATGCATACACCTGTGACCCCACCTGTGACAGGAGGATGAGGATGACTGGGACATGCTGGCTGCCAGCCCAGCTCCAGGCTCAGTAAGAGACCCTGCCTCAAAGGAATACAGCAAAGAGTAGTAGATCAGACTCCCCACATGTTACTCTGGCATCCACATGCATGGGCACATGAATGGACACACACAGTCACACACCACACACGTGGAAACACTACCCACACATTCACAAACAACACACTCCATCCCCATGCACACACCACACACACATACCATACATACTTTCACATGTCACATACATACGTACAAGTAATAAAAGAAAAGTGGGTCCAGCAACAAATAGCATGTTGCATGTGACAATCCAATGAACTTAGAGAGTCCATGGCTCCTCCTTCCCTCTAAGTCCCGTTTCCGAATTTTAGGGATCATGAAGATCTTGAGTTAATGTTAACCACATTACATAAATGAAATGTCTCTTGAGTTTATTGGGACCAGATATGTACATACTCTTTCATGTGGTTCCCCCTCAACTCTCACAGCATTAGGTTTCTTGGGGAACAAAGTTTCACAGACCCAAGATTAAAATGATCACTAAAGCCTAGGTGGTTTTTGAATACTGGAATTTTACGACTTAACACTCCATTAAGCTGCACATGCAGCCTGCTCTCAAGGTGTGACAACTGATGCTCCTTGCACGACCTGCCAAACCCCAAGATCCTGAAGGACAGTCAGAACCAACAAAGAAAAGCTAAATTTATGTTCCTCATGGCTTAGGACTGGGTGCATTTTTATACTTGGATCTTTTAACGTTAGTGATCTAAGTGTGTAAGTGTGTTTATCACTAGACAGTGGAAGTTTTAGATTGCCCGCATTTATGGCTGTGTACACACAATACATCAGCAGTTCAGCTCTCAATGGAATGCTGAGGGAAAAACTGCACCGGTACACAAAATCCTTCTGTAAACTCTTACACAGGACTCTGGTTGCATAAGTAGCGTGGGCTCAACTCTAAGGTAGTGGTATAACTAAAGGCTGAGTTCAGTTACTCTGCAAGGTGCTAACCCTCAGTTTCCCCATCTGTAAGAGGGGTGTAAAAGCAGATGCCTCTTGGTGTCAAAAATAAAATGCTTAGATTATTGAGAGATATATTTTGAGGAGATCATGAATAGGATTCTCTCTCTGGTTTCTTTCTAGGTATGAGTGTTGTTGGACTATAGAAAGGCTAATTTTGTATCCTACCACTGTGCTGAATGTGTTTTCTGGTGGAATCTTCAGCTCTTTTGTGTGTAGAATCACATCTGCAAATAAGGACAACTTTGTCTTTGTCCTTTCCAAGTCCTATCTTTTCTATCTCCTGCATTCGTCTTACAACTTTAGCTGAGACTTCAGGTGCTATATGGAGCAGGAGTAGAGAGAGTGGACATTCCTGTCTTGTTCCTGATTGTAGTGGCAATGCCTTGACTTATTCCCACTTACCGTGATGTTTGCTGTGGGCATGCTGAATATTGTGTTTATTGTGGTGAAATATGTCCTCTGTATCCCTAGAGTCTCCATGAAGGGATGCTGGATTTTGTCAGAGGTCTTTCTATAGCTAATGAGATGATCATGTAGTTTCTGTCCTTGAGTCTGTTTATTTGGTGAATCACATTTATCAATTTATATATTGATATATATCCACCTCTGGGATGGAGCCAACTTGATCATGGCGGATGATCTTTTTGACGTGCACATAAATCCGTTTGCAAGTATTTTCCTGAGAATTTTTGTGTCTATATTCATCAGGAAATTACCCTATAATTTTCTTTGGGTTTCTGTCTGGTTGTGGTATCAGAGTAATACTGGCCTCATATAAAGACTCTGGAACTTGGAAATATTCCTTCCTTTCCTAGTTTATGAAACATTTTGAGGTGTGTTGGTTCTTCTTTGATGATCAATGAGAATGCTTCCATGAATCTATCTAGTTCTGGGCTCTTTTATTTGGGAGATTTTTAATTACTGTTTCTCTTTTTACTTCTCCAGGGTCTGTTTACATTCTTTATTTCATCTTGATTTAACTTTGGAAGCCATAGATATTAGATATTATCCACATACATAAATTCATCCATTTATTTTAGATTTTTTCCAGTTTAGTATAATATACATTTTTAAAGGATGTACATATGTTTTTCTGAATTTCTTCAGGGTCATGGGTAATGTTTCCTCTTTCATCTTTAATTTTATTATTTGGGGTTCTCTCTATCTTTTGATTAATTTGGCTAAAGGTCTGTCCATCTTGTTAATCTTTTGGAAGAACTAGTTCTTTGCTTCCTTGATTCTTTGGACTTTTTTGTTTCTATTTTCTTGATAGGGTCCATCAGTTAAGTCATTAGTATGAGATCTCTAATTTTCTGGCATAGGCACTCGATCCTGTAAACTTCTCTCTTAGGACTGCTTTTATTCAGCCCCATAGATTTTGGTATGTTGTGTTTTCATTTTCATTCAATTGTCAGAATTTTTATTTCCTTTTTGATTTTACCCTAGACCCAGTTTTCTTTGACTACAATATTTAGTTTCCCTGAGTTTGCGTGCTCCCTGTATCTTCTATAGCTGTTGATATCCAGTTTTATTCCTTGGTGGTCAGACAGAATGAAGATATTATTTCAACTTTCCTGTATTTGTTGAGACATGCTCTGTGTCCTAATATGTACTCAGTTTTGGAGAACACTTTATGGGCTGCTGAGAGGAATGTGTGTTCTTTGCTGTCTGGGTAAAATGTTCTGTAGATATCTCTTAGGTTCATTTGATTTTATAATGCCATTTAACTCCTGAGTTTCTTTGTTTAATTTTTTTCCTGATGACCTGTCCATTAGCAACAGTGGCATATTGAAGTCACCCACTGTCACTGTGTTTTGATTAACCTGAGGTTTTAGAACTAGAATATTTTTCCCATTAAATCGGGTGTCCTTGCATCTGGTCCATAGTTGTTTACGACTGTGATCTATCTATTGGCGGACTTTTCCTGTAATGAGTATAAAGCATCGCCCCTTATGTCTTCTGACTAATTTGGGTTGAAGTCTATTTTGTCAAATATTGGAATATCTACGTGCTTCTTTCTTAGTGTCCTTTGCTTGGAATATCTTTTCCCATCTCTTACCCTAAAGTGCTGTCTATTATTGATGGTGAGGTGTGTTTCTTGGAGGCAACAAAAAATGGATTCTGTTTCCTGTTAGTCCGTGTCTATTGGAGAACTGAAACAACTAACATTCAGAGTCCTTCCTGAAAGATGTACATTAATTCCTATCATTTTGATTTTGTGTTTACTCAGATCTCCTTGGTTACCTCTCCTAGCACGATTTTTTTGTCCCTTATGTCCTCTTGAGTGCCTTTAACCTTCTGTTCAGGTTGAAGTATTCCTTCTGTATCCTCTGTAGAACTGGCTTAGATGTCGTAAATTCTTATTTGTTTTTGTCATGGAAAGTTTTCTGTTTTCCTTCAACTTTAATAGGTACTTTTACTGGGTGTATAAGTCTGGGTTGTCAGTTGTGATCTTCCAGGACTGTTGGACTTCCTGCTGGCTTTAAAGTGTCCTTTCAAATAATCAGGCGTTATATGGCTAGGTCTATCTTTATAAGTGACCTGATCATTCTTTCTGGCAGCTTTCAACATCTATTCTTTATTTTGTGTTTTTAATATTTTAACTATAATCATGGGGAATTTCTTTCCTGGTTCTATTTGGTGTCCTTTTACAGCTCTTGAACCTGACTGGGCAGCTCTTTCTCTAGGTTTGGGAAATTAAATTCTCTTCTTTGATCTTATTGAAGATATTTTCTATGCCTTCACTGTGCTAGTCTTCTCTTTCTAGACCTGTAGTTCAAAGGTTAGGTCTCTTCACAGTACTCCTCAAACTCTCCCATATCTATATTTCTTTTTAAATTTCATCTAACCAAGGAAGTGAAAGACTTGTATAATCAAAATTTTTAAGAAATTGAAGAAAACACCAGAAAATGGAAAGACCTCCCATCTCCATTGGCTGGTAGGATCAGTATTGTGAATGTGATCATGCTGTCAAAAGCAGTCTACACATTCAATGCATCCTCATTAAAAGTCCAACACAATTCTTCATAGAAATTGAAAAGATAGATGGAAATACAAAACCCCAGGATATCCAAAACAGTCTTGAGCAATAGAAACAGAACTGGAGGTGTCACCATCCTGATTTCAAACTAAACTAAGAATGACCATAATAAAACACCAGGAGTCTGACATGAAAACACACTGTTGCGTGATGGGATGGAGTTGAGGACCCACATGCTTACAGCAACCTAAGTTTTTAAAAGGATGCCACAATTACGCTCTGAAGAAAAGACACCATCTTGAAAATGTGGTGCTGGCCAAACTTAATAGACATGTAGAAGAATGCAGCTCTATCCCTAGCCTGACCCTGCACAAAAATCAACTCCCAATGGATCAAGGAACTGACCCTAAGACTTGATACCCTGGTTGATAAAGGAGACTGCAAGGAACACACTGGAACTTACAAGTACAGGAAAGGACGTTCTGAACAGGGTCCCACTGTGCAGTTATCAAGATCCAACTTCAGCAAATGGGAGCTCATAAACTGAAATCCTTTTGTGCAGCAAAGGACACCATCATTTGAGTGAAGAGGTGGCCTACAGAATGGGAAACTCTTTACCAGCTGTGCATCTGACAGAGGGTTAGTATCTAGAATATACAAAGAATTTAGAAAACTAAACATGAAAACATCCAACCCAGATAAAAATGGGGACAAAGAAATATACAGAGAGTTCTCAAAAGATGAGATCAAGCAGAGGAGAAATGTTTCTTTAAAATGTTAATCATCTTTAGCCATCAGAAAAATGTGAACTGGAAGTACTCTGAAGTTCATCTTACCCCAATGAGAATGCCTGACAGTCCAAAAGCGAATGATGAGTTGATGCTCGCCAGGGAAAGAACTCTGATCTGTGCTGATGGGAGTACAAACTTGTGCAGCCACCATGGAAATCAGCATGGAGGGTCCTGAAAGAGCTAGAAATAGATGTACCACAAGTCCCAGCTCTAATACTCGGGCATTCACCCAAAGGACTCTGTCTCATGCTGCAGAGAAATGGGCTCATTTATGGTCATCACTGCTCTATTCACAATAGCCAAGAAACAGAAACAATCTAGATGTGCATCAGCTGATGACTGGATAATGAAAATATGCCACATTTACAGAATGGAATATTATTCAATTGTAAAGAAAAATGAAATTATGAAATTCACAGGTAAATGGATGGAACTGGAAACAATCATCCTGAGTGAGGTAACCCAGACTGAGATGATAAATTTCACATGTTCTCTCCCATCTGTGAATCTTGAGGTGTGTCTCTTTCAATAGGAAAATCCATAGGAGTCAGGAAACTAGTTAGGGGCCATTGTGGCGGGGGGGGGGCACGATAGAATGCATTGATGTAAAGAGGGGAGGAGAACACTGGAATAGAAAGGGTTAAATGGCAGGGAGTGGAGGACACGACAGAGAAGGGAGGGAGTGGAGGACAGGACAGAGAAGGGAGGATGGGGAGGACAGGACAGAGAAGGGAGGGAGTGGAGGACAGGACAGAGAAGGGAGGATGGGGAGGACAAGACAGAGAAGGGAGGGAGTGGAGGACAGGACAGAGAAGGGAGGATGGGGAGGACAGGACAGAGAAGGGAGGATGGGGAGGACAGGACAGAGAAGGGAGGATGGAGAGGACAGGACAAAGAAGGGAGGGAGTGGAGGACAGGACAGAGAAGGGAGGGAGTGGAGGACAGGACAGAGAAGGGAGGATGGGGAGGACAGGACAGAGAAGGGAGGATGGGGAGGGAGAACTAACACGAAAGGCCTTTAGGTGAAGCCATACAGAAACTACCACTATAGAAGATTCTCAAAATACATATAAGCCACACATAAAAATTTAAATGGAGTTCCCCATAGTGGGGAATAATGGTGCTACCAGATGCCACAGGCTACAATGGCAAGAATGCGCTCCCTCTTTTGGAGTCCTTGGAAAGGTAGGTCCCACAGACCCCCCAAAATACTGGCTATTACCATTGCTCTTGGTTGTCCTCAGACCTTGCTGGTCAGACCCTCCAACTGGAGACGCTGCATATCTGAGTCATTGAGTAAACACTTCACCACGGCCTGGTCCCTTGCTTGTCGCTGACAACGGGCAGTTGTGAGCTCATTTCAAGATTCTTTTTTAAAAGCTGTATTTGTGTATATTTTCAGGAAAAACTGATGGATTTCATAGACATTGGTGTTATGTTGTATGTGTGCATGTGGAGACCAGACCCTGCCTATCATGCCCATTCACCATTCACCTGTTGGTTTGGGACAGTGTTTCTCACAGGCCTGGAACTCTCCAAGCAGGCTAGGCAGGTAGGACCGTCATCACGCTCCGAGGGTCTGCCTGTCTCTGCTTCCTTGGTTTGGCATTGCCAGCACACACCCCCATTAGGGGTTTCTCTGTGAGATTAGGGATTGGATTCAGGTCCTTGTCCTTGCAAAGCAAGCACCTGGCCAACTGAGCCATCTCCCAGCCCTTTTGTTTGTTTGTTTGTTTGTTTTCTGAGCCTGGAACTTGCTTTGTAGACCCAACTGGCCTTGATCTCAGACAGACCCTCCAGGGCTGGGATTAGAGGAATGGAGGGCTGGCCATAACTGACTCTTGTTTTGAAAGGTCTCATGTAGCCCAAGCTACTTTTAAACTGATGTAGCCAAGATGACCTGAACTTGTTGATCCTCCTGATTCCAACCCCCCAGTGCTAGGACTAGAGACCAGCACCACCACACCTCATTTCTATAGTGCTAGGGATTGAACCCAGGGCCCTGGGCATTCCGGGCAAGCTCTCTACCTCCGAGCTACATTCCCGCCCTCATGAAGACAGTTCTAGGTACGTGTGTCAGATCTCGCATGTTTGCCCATAGTCAGCTCCTAAGTTTTACACTGGTCTCCCCTCATGATGGAACTCTTTCCAGAATCTCCCAGAAATCTCACTCGTGCTTCAAGTTATTGGTCTGACTCTGGAGCCCCTAAATTTTGAAGACGTTCTTTCCAGTGGGTTCATATTTGCTCAGTTCTGACCCCTACCCAACCTTGCTCCACCTGGTAACATTTTGACTTGATCTTCTCACCTGGATCCCCCACTCCCCGCCCCACATCTGACTCCATTTACAGTACACTCAACCTGCTGCACAACGGGATGACTGGGCTCAATATTTGCCTCTGAAAACGGAGCCCACAGGCAAGCCATGCCTGGATTTACATATCCAAAGTGCACTTCTTGGCTGAAGGATTCAGGAGCTGTGCTTTGCAGGGCTTTTCCAAACTCTGTGCTCAGCAAACTGAGTGGTGTTATCAGAGACTGTGGGCATCCTTGGTTTTAGCTGTTCTCTAGCTGACCGTGGCTGCCCTGATGTCCTGGTGTCCTTGTCAAACCCAACATGGAGATTCTGGATTCTGGGATAAAAGACTGCTAAATATAGGCCAGTAGTGTGGTATTTACTGAGAGCAGATGGTGACAGAATCTTAAGGCTTTCTCTCTCTCTCTCTCTCTCTCTCTCTCTCTCTCTCTCTCTCTCTCTCTCCCTCAGCATTACTCCAAGAGAAATTTCTCAGTCTGATGCAGCTGAGAAACGATGAATTCAGACACATTCGCTCTCCAGGCTTGTCTACAAAGAGCATGTTAGAAACTGGTTATTCATTTTTTAAAAATAGAGAGTTTCAGTGAATCGCACTGCTGTGTTCGTAGTGTATCAGCAGCATTGTACGGGAGAAGCAGGCTCATGTCTGCAGACTCCTGGTCTGCTTCAGCTTGGAGCAGCTACTGGAATCTTCTAATTTCCCATTTCTCTCAGCTGCAGTTGCCTCTAGGTTCCTTATATTACTATAAGTCTAATGCCATGCCAGGCTAAAAATAATACAGACAGCAACAAACGCTAACATTTACCCAGAGCTCATGTGCACAAGACTAATCCAGGTCCTTATGAGAAGCGTTTTCGTATTTTCCCTATGCAGTCTAAGTCAGTTACTCTCTTGCAAACCTGTCTCCAGTATTGCCAACACGCCTTGCTAATACAATGGTCTGCTTGAGCTCTTGACATCAAGGGATAGCACTGGCCAGATTCTTGTAAGCCTTTGTTTTCCCAGCACCTGGCACAAATCAGAGCAGATAAAAGGTGTTTCATCTGCAAATGCAGGAACGGTGGGCAGGCCAAGCCACTTCAAGGTAACCTCTGGCAAGAGCCGTGGAGCTGCTGCGCTTGGATGTGAACGGTCCCCACGGGCTCATGTGTTTGAACACTTGATCTCCAGCTGGTGGTGCCCTTTTGGAAGGTTGTGGAATATTTAAGATGTGGGGCCTCACTGGAGGAAGTGGGTCACTGGGACCCAGCCTTCAGGTTTGATGGGGCTCCACTTCCTCTTTTGTCTCGGCTTCCTGACTGAACGCAATGTGACCAGCTCACTCCTGGTCCTTTGTCCTCCCTTGCCCTCCGAGATGGAAGGCCAGATCTGCTCCAAGGTGCGGCACAGTAAACGCTGCTTTCCTTAAGAGGCTCCTGGTCAGATTGGGTGCAGCAAAGAGACAGTAACTCAGATGGAAGCTGATTCTCTCCACTCTTCTCTGTGCTTAGGATCACATTTGGCAGGGGTGGATAACTGACAGTTGTGAATACCATGATGGATGGACGAATGAACACAGCCAACACACAGATGCATAAACAATAGTCGCACAGGTAAAACTACGGGAGAGCCTGTGGCACGATGAAGTTGAGGCAGGGAGGGGCTATCACAAGACTGAGCAGAGGCACCAGCCTTTGTGCAGGGCGAGAACTAGTGTTTAGCTGGTGTCCATTCATCTTCTAAATACAGAAAGGCGGGTTAGATCCGAGGCTACCATGAGGAATAAAAATGGATATTGCTTCTCCTTGGATAAGCAAGTGTCATGCAAAGCCTCCATCCCTTTGACCATTAGAAAGGCCCTGCTCAGTCACTCCAGGAGAGGCCCACAAGCTCATGCTGAGCCAGCAGATGTGCAAGGGAGGCCACCACCTCACGTCACCGATGTCACCCTGCCAGCCCTCCTGAGCTTTGGCATTTGCCCGTCTCTCGAATCCTGCTGTCCCACTTCCCTCTTTCTGTGCACAGTCTTTAATCCTTCTCCCTTCATGTTTGCTTTCTGTTTTCCCTAGGAATTAAAAACAAAAACAAAAACCAGAATCAAATAGTGATTTCAGTTCACACAGCCCTGACTACTCTGCCTTGCATCAACTTTCCCAGTATTCCCACTCGGGAAATCCAGGTGAGAGGGCTGAGATATCTACCCAGAGTTGCCAGTTGCAATCAGGGCCACATCAGCCTCCAGTTATAAGAAAGAAGAAATGGCGGAAGCAGAGGTTTCTGCAGCTGAGACGCACACCCTGAGGTCCAGGCTTTCCAGGTTTCTTTACTGAGATGTCATGACATCACAGGAAGTGGGCTGGGGTGTAATAGGTGAAGCATGGCAGGTGGGTTTTTCTCTCAGCCACCATGAAAGACCTGTCTAGGATCTTTGACATACTGATTTCATTTCATATTCTGCATATGGAGACTTGGCCCGGTGTGGGGATCTGGTTACTGAGCAAGGCAAGCAACTCTTGATACCCTAAAGGGATGGCAGGTGTCTGACCTGCTCTGCCTGTGTGATAACCTGGTCTCAGGAAGCTACTGTAGATATGAATCTTCCTTTCCTCCACCCCAGACCAGAACCAGGTTTTGGGGTTTCGTTTCCTCGTTCCTGAACTTCCACAACCTTCCGGCCTTTACCCCAACACCCCACCTTTCCCGCCTTCTGTAACGGCCAGAGAGGCTTCCCTATATAAGCCCCTGCATTGGCTCTAATAACCGAACTACCCACCGAGTAGTCTCCCGGGAGGGAACTCCTCCCGCTGCACTCTGAGCCACCTGAGCGTCGTTTGATCGTCCTCCATTCTCTGGCATGGCTGGAGCACAACAGCCATGCTGGAGATGGAGACGCACCCACAAATGGCGCCCAACGTGAGAGGATAGAGACCAACAATGGCGATTGAACAAGGGACACTCCAGGAGGCGCTGAAGAAGATGAGTGCTCCCCACAAGGGACATCGGCTTCGGCCCCCGCCATCCCAATCTGAGGACAGGCACGGTTTCTTTCTAACTTCGGTCTTTTCTATCAAGCTACAGGTGAGGACTGAGCTCAGTCCTCAAACCTCAGTCACCTGTAAGCACCAAACATATGTAAAAATGGCTAGCCTAGAGTTTTCGTGTCTATTTTTGGTTCCTGTGTCAGATCCTGTTTCTGTGACTTGGCAATAATCCGGCTTGTGTTACTGTCTGTGTCTGTTTTGGTTTTGTCTTAAGTGTTGTGATTGCTTCGTCGTGGGCCAGAGTGAATCTGAAAATGTCAAAATGTCGCTACTTTTAAATGTATAGTGACTAACTTTTCTAAATGCCTTTATCTAGCTTGTTATCTGAAAATGCAATTACCTCTCTACAGAGAAAAAAAAAAGGTTTTAAAAGTTATATCTTTCCTTAGACTTTTTCTCCACCATGTTTCTCTTCATGGATATGGAAAAAGAGCCGTTAGAGGCCTGAACTTTGGATCTCAGTCACCATGGTTCCCAGACAGCTGTCTTTCTAACTAGAACTAAGCATTTTAAGTTTTCGTGAACAGGCCAGTCATATACCATGCTGTATAGAACATTTAACTGGGTGGCTTTAAAAGTAAAAAAATAGGTTTCTATTATATACCATGTGCTTGTTCATGACCATGGCTTGTGCCCTTACTAGGAGAGAGAAAACCATGTGATCTTCTTTCCATATCTTATGTGTGTAATTTCATCAATATGGTGACAATCACATGGCCTGACTGCCACCTTGGACAAAAATTTTCAAAATGGCGTTGACCTGCTTGACCTTGTCGCCATCTTAATCCAGCCACATGGCATAATTCAAAATGGCCACACCCAGGAATTTACTGGTTCTATAAAACTCCAGAAGATCATGATAATCTGGAAATTCCTTGGATCACAGACATTTAATCACATGCCCTAATCCTTTTGCAATTTATGTTTTTGCTTTGGTTTTCATTTTTGGATTCTTAATGGTATCATAGAAAAGCAAGTGATTTCTCACATGGTCTTTTGTCACAAGGTTAATACATTTAAAAGCATTTTAAATTTTAACTTTTAGTATGGTATTTACTGGTTTTTAAATGACTCTTTTTACATTGTCTTATGCATTTACTGGTTTTTACAAGGAACTATTTTAAATTCTGTTGTTTATATAACATCTTTATCTGTTTTTAAAGGAAATTATTTTGGATTGTAACATCTTTATATGGTATATTTGCTGATTTCTAATTGTAACTATTTAAAATCTTACATTGTTTGCATAATGAATTTGTCAGTTTCTAAAGGGAACTTAAAAAGGTTTTTCTAGCCATAGACCTCTAAGACTAACTAGGTACAAAGTGAGCTGACGTTCTGTGATGGCTAAACCTAGGAAACTCATGTAAATTTACAGTATTCCAGTACCAAACTTTACACGAGACAAGCTGCTACCAGGATACAACTACAGCAATTGGGAGGTAAAGAGGAATGGATGGTTTGGGTGAAAGGTGTAAGATGCAGCCTTCACTGGTTTTAATTCCTGCTTTTTGCATTATGATTCAAAGCCTGTTTTCTGAAATAGAGTGCTTCCCTTTCTGTTGTTTAGTTGCTTCAAGCTTGCTTTTCCATGTCCTGAGCATCACTGCTTTTCACTTTCTAGTTACAATTCCCTACACAGACTAATGCAAATGTATAGATAGATAGACAGCACCCTCTGTCAAAAATTCCTCAATTAGTGATTTATACTGGAAATTCTAAACTCAAGTTGATAATGTATTACTATGTACCAATTGCTTCTCTCTATCTAGTATCTACATTCTCAAGACCTAAAGCAAGGTTTTGGTAGACCAACTCACTAAAATAGATAAAGTAAAAAGTATTTTAATGGTTTTTATGTTTTCTATAAGGTTTTACTAGAAACATATAAAGTAAAATGTACATTATCTTATGTGTGTAATTTACATCCCATGTTCTTTATTAAGATGATGCTGCACAGCACTCCTGAGTCGAGTAACTGCCATGCTAGTGACTTCAGCTGTGCCTACTTACAGAAGTTCATCACAGTTGGGTTTGCTAACGGTTGTATTCCTCAACTGAAGGAGGAGTAAGCTGGACCCCCGACCTAAGTATCCAGCTACTCTTCCCAGCCAGCTGTATGTAATTTTGCCCTAATCACAAATGGTCTCCTGCATTTGGGGAGGAAATTTGGGAAAGGCTAAAAGAAAGGACTTGATGCATGAGGTTATAAAAAAAATCAACATCCATGCTAAAGACAATGGTGCATCTGCTCTCAGGTTACCTATATACCTGTTAGTAACACCTCACCCATCTGTATGTGTAAAGTCATTCATTCCACAGGGTGAACTTTAATATAATCAAACATTGTTTGATGCTAGAGCTCTAGAAAGGGAATAAACATTGCTTAATGCACCCAGGAAGAAAATTTTCTTAATGTTATTATGTCTCATGATCTTAAGAAAAGAAAATGAAAAGGTGAAAAATATGTATATTTTATTAAAAGGGGTTTTTGTATAAGATGTCTATACATATGATTAAAGACTTAAGTTTATATGTTATAATATAGGAAGGATTAGATAAATAATATATACATAGTCTTAAAGTTTCTAAAGTAATAGTTCAGTCAAATACTTTAAGGAACAAAATATATGTCTAGTCATGGTTTATTCAAGAATGTTTGGCTTTTGTCCAAGCTTTAGCTACAAAACATATAGTAATTAATAGTTCAGTATTGGTGGAACTAACCTTCTTGGGTGTCTAACCACCATATTAAAAGGCCTCTAATCTGGTCAGAGGGACTAAAAGGGACAATTTTTTGTCTCTTGCCCTCCAAGGTCAACTAAGTTCCAGGGGACTATGGGGCATCTCTCATAATGTCCTGTAAATGTGATGAGTCACCTGTCCTCCTGTTCAGGGAGTTCGTGGAGGCTCCACCAGAAGGACTTGAACCAGTGTCCAGTCTGCAAAGAAGAGGGTCAGCACAGGAAAACGTTTCCTTGATTTGCTTCAAAGTGAAGCTATGGTCTAGCAAGACCTTCTGACTTATCTTCACATAGATGGAACTGGTAAAACAAAGGCCTATGGAGTCAGAAGCTCCTCTCAAGCCCATGTCATCCCCCTGAGGAACAGATACTCAACTGACCTTAAGAATCAAATTAAGTTGGTTTATTTGGGCCAAATTATATGATCTTAAACACCCAAAGGAAAGTATAAGCAAAAAATTAAAATGATTAGTATGCTTCTTTAAGACTATAAGGAAATACATTTCCCAGACATTAGGTTTAAGTCTATATAAGATGCTATTTACACAATTTCTCACTAATGATTTTGTTCTTAATAAAAATATGCCACTCAGATATAAGACTTCAATTCTTGGCCTACCTCAACACTGCAGTGCACACCTGTGGCCAAGAAAGGCAAGCCCACCATTGTTCTAACCCCAAAATTAAGTGATTTCTTTTCTCTCCCTGTCTAGAAGCCATTTGGGAGGGAACTCACCCTGATTCTAGCTACTCCAGCTATCAAGGTGCCTGAAAACAAATCCTGACTTCAAGACTCTCAAGTTCAGCCTTGGCAGTCAAAAAGAAAAACAAAGAGGAACCCAAAGATGGAAGCCTTTGAAAGTCCTTAAGCAAGAAATTCTAGTGGACTTGAATTGGATATCTGAACTCTTCCCTGTTATGACTATTTTAATTTCATCTTCCAGAGACCAGTCAAGGACTTTCTTTTCCCCTACAGCTAACAGTTATGCAATTCAGGGGTCTTTTAGGTAGACTCACTGAAGGGGTACCCCTATTGCCACAATCTATGACCCTATTCAGCCTTGAAGAAGCCAGAGTGGTCAGCGCCCCAATTCCCTATTGGCAATTAGGGTGACCTCTTCAGAGGGTGGTGTGATAAGAATAGGAGGTAGAATTTGGCTAGGAAGTTTAGGGTAAAAAGACCCCAAAAGACCAAAAACTATTCTTGTGCCCTTCAGCAGCCTACTTTATATCAAAGGCCAAATATGTCCAAAGTATTTGGGGGCTCTTATCTAATTCCTAAAAGATTTTAGGGTTACCTCTTCAAAAGGGGAATGTTAGAGAACAAACAGCTAACTGAGAGACTATAAATTCTCTCACTTATACCTTTCATAAACTCAAAAATGAACTTAAAACCCATTATCCCCCCTGGTTTGCCAATCCCCTCATGGCCCGGCTCCTCCCTTTACTGGGTCCTCATATACCTCCCCATTATATATATAAAAAAAGGGGGAGATGTGGGGATCTGGTTACTGAGCAAGGCAAGCAACTCCTGATACCCTAAAGGGATGGCAGGTGTCTGACCTGCTCTGCCTGTGTGATAACCTGGCCCCAGGAAGCTACTGTAGATATGAATCTTCCTTTCCCCCACCCCAGACCAGAACCAGGTTTTTGGGTTTCGTTTCCTCGTTCCTGAACTTCCACAACCTTCCCGCCTTTACCCCAACACCCCATCTTTCCCGCCTTCTGTAACGGTCAGGAGGCTTCCCTATATAAGCCCCTGCATTGGCTCTAATAACCGAACTACCCACCGACGTAGTCTCCCAGGAGGGAACTCCTCCCGCCGCACTCTGAGCCACCTGAGGTCCAGTTCCATCGTCCTCCATTCTCTGGTATGACTGGAGCACAACAGCCGTGCTGGAGATGGAGACCCACCCACAGGGAAGGAATGGCAGCAGGGATGTGAAGCAGCTGGTCATACTGGGTGCATTGGAAGAAAGCTGAGAGGCTGGGGCTGGCACTCAGCTGGCTTTCTCCTTTACATTCAGTCTTTGCCCCCAGCCCATGTATTCAAAGTAAATCTTCCCTGTTCTGTTAAACCTCACTAGAAAGTCAATCACAGAACTGAGAAACAGTTCATTTTAGATTGCACGTAGCTCTGAATACGTGATGAAATCCTACTGTTTTGTTTCTCCCTTCCAGACCTGTGAACCATCATTTCACCCAGTGTGCCCTCCTCTCAGTTACTTATTAATGGTCAACCGTATCCCTATCACGTTGTTTGTGTTTGAGTGACCCTCATTTTCCTTAACAGCGGCCCCAAAGCGAAAGGTGTCTGAAGACAGCAATGCAGATTCCCAGAGAGAAATCAACAAATGCTTCATTTCTGCTTATCATACATATTCAAATGTGGAAAATAGACACAGGGTCTATGCCTGCCATGATTCCAGTCATCTGTCTGCTGGAGAGCTTGGAGTGTGTCCCCTATTACAAAGGGACAGGAGCCGATGTAGTTATATATATAAATTTTGGAGCCAAAAAAATCCAGAGTTGAACTTCAGCTTGACAACACACAGCTGTAATAAGCTTCTCTGTCAGAACCTTCTACAGTGTCTTAAAATAACTGGAAAGATGGGTGTGTGTCTCTCTTTGTGAAAAGCTGTGGAGCACTGGATGACTGCTGGTTACTGGGTTACTGGGCACCTAGCCCAGGCCAGATGTGTGTGTCACTGGAGCCACCCAGAAGGAATGAAGAATTCTAAAGAGACATCTGTGCCCCTCCCTTTGGCAATCACACTACTGAAGCAAAGGACCCCAAGGAATTAGCCTTTCCCCAGGAGTCTTATGATGGGGGAATAAAAAGGCTGAAGTTTGGTGCCAACCAGAAGAAGGATTTCATACAGGCTGACAACTTGTCAGATCACCTTTCAGGAGAGACTAGAACCTAGACAATGATGGGTCAGTGATGGGCTGGACCACACCTTGGCCAAGGTCTGGAAGGGAGAAACAAAACAGTAGGATTTCATCACTGTATTCAGAGCTATGTGCAATTTAAAATGAACTGTTTCTCATATTCATTAACTAGTGTTTCCAAAAGATCATTGAGCACAGGTGTGTTGGGCATAATGTAGGGTGGGCCCAGCCTAAGGCCACCTGCTGGGAGGAATAGAGGAATGGCTCCTGTGGGTGTGGCGTTCTGCTCTGGCTAATTGTGAGACCAGCACCTGGAGGGAACCTGCCTACCTGGGGACAAACCTACTATTGGCTGTATTTGGGACCCTACCCCATAAGGTCATTGGCTATCCAGACCTATAAGAGCTTGTGTATCTATTCAATAAATGAGTTTGCAGTGCCACACTCTTGGGCTGCTTCCCGTCCAACTCTTGGAGTCTGTGGCTTGACTCTGTGTCTACTTACCCACAACCACTCGGGGCCAGCCTGAGTGGTGAGACACAATGGAATGGTAATGGGCACGACTATACATGTGACTAAAAAGTCGAACCTTGGGGGTGTGTGGTGGTGGTGGGTGTTACATAATCCTCTCTTCTAGAAATGGAACCTCACACTTAGACCACAGCCTCATGCCTGGGATTATATTACTTGTCTTTCCTCTCTTGGAGGATGTATGTCTACAGAAGATCACCTGTTTTCCAACACGCTCTTCACTATAAATATTCCTGATCCCACCATAAACCTCATGTCAGGACCCCAAAGGTGGACCGTGGGCAGTGGGAGAGGCCCTTTGGACCTCTCTTTTCTTCTTCCCAACGTTGCTGCACTGAAAAGCACTTTTTCTATCTTTCTCTATTGCTTATCTTTGAATTAGGCTATTGAGATTAGGAGGCCAAACCTGGCCGGGTAAGCATACTGAAGGTCAGGTTCTGACTAGAAGTTCCAGGAGCATAAACACATGCTACAGTCATCCTGTGGATGGGTGATATTCTGGATTACACCACTTTTTGAAGGAAGACGACACTGAAGCCCAGTAGCCCTAGCTATGCTGAGATGCAAGCACAAATGGAAGAACGTGGGCACGAGGAGGAGACAGCGCCCACTCCCTCCCTGCCCATGACCTGCCAGAAAGGCACGACCCTGAGATCCTCTGCCCCACAGTCAATAGAAGCGGTGTTTGTGTGTGTGTGTGTGTGTGTGTGTGTGTTAATACTGTCAGCTTGACTGGATGTGGGCTCCCCTAGGAAACTATCCTCAGGGTCGTGTCTTCCAGGGAGTTTCTACTTGGAGTTAACTGAAGTAGAAAGACTCACCCTAAACCTGGGTGAAACCATTCCATGGCTGGGCATCTAGGGTTGAATGAAAACAAGAAACCAAGGAGAGTAGCGTATCCATCTCTTTCTGCTTCCTGACTGCAGATGCAGTGTGATCAGGTACCTCACACTTGTGGTCTTGCCTTCTCCACTGTGTTAGACTATGACCCTTTCTCCCCTGTCAGGTGTTTGGTGTCAGCAATAAGGGAGGTAACTAATACAATATGCAAAAAGGACCACAGTTACCTTTGTAATTTGGGATGACCTCTCGGTATTCGAATACTATAATTTAACTTAAATTCAGCTCTTCTTGTTCTCTCAGGATTTAAAGAAATCCGATATACAGTGGAAGAAGTAGCAGAAGCCCCCACCCCCACCCCAGGAACAAGAGATTTTGAGACTGCCGGAAAGAGGCTAAGTCTGTCAGAGGTGGATACACTCCGCAGTTGTTCCCATCCCAGTCTTGGGATGATCCCTGATCTTCCCCAGATGGGGCAGAGTTCAAGATACTCATCTCTCCTCCTCTGTCAATACCTATATCCAGAAATGCTCCCTGCCCCTTTATCATAAGCTATGTGTGACCAGAGAGGACAGGGAGCAAACCACCCATAGAGATATTAACTACAGAAGAAAGCAGTAGTTTGAAACAAAAGGAAAAACCACGAGCATCAAAAAGAATATTAAAATTCTGCTATCACATAGACTCCCACAGCCCTGACTGTTATAAATGCTTTCTCAGATCGTGACGGCATCAATAGCAACAAAAATAACAACTTTCTCTCACCAATGGCTCGAAAGAAGAGATGGGCTTTATCATCATGGGGTTTAGCGTCAAGAAAGTTGTGAAGCGTGGTCCGGGGGTCACCATCGAACAGCTCTACTTGGTGTCATTTGCCTCATTAGGTCATCACTGGACCATTTCTCCCTTGCACAATCTGTACCTTTTCTAGGCCAGGAGTTCCAAGTGGTGACAGCCTGAGTCCTGGACTCTCTCTTCCCACCTTGTCTTAAGCCCGTCCTTGTTTGCTAACCAGGTCCTGATCTCTTTAACACTCAGAATGCAAAGAGAACTTCTGATTTGACTGCTGTATGCTGACAATTGCATTTCCATAAACTTGGGATGGTTTAGTGTGGCTGTCTTCTGTGCAGTTGTTTCCAGAAGGATCTTTTTAACGGGTGCCTCACAGCCACAGATCCCTTGGGAAGGGTTAATGTGTCGCTGTTCAGCCTCAGCACTTGCAAGTCCCTGGGAACCAGGGTGGTGTGTGTGCAAAACACTGCCAGTTCCTTGTGGAGATACTCTTCCATTCTTCAGGAATTCACTCTTTGAAATGCCTAAGGTCACCAGCCCGGTGTGGTGCATCGGAAGTGCCCAGGGACAGCGTCCGGGCACACGGTCTGATCCCCATCTTCATATCCCCCCCTTGGTTCTACCACGTACCAAGCAGGCCAGCCTCTTTACTGGAAGGATAATCAACCTACTGTGATCTTGCTAGGCCCAACCCTCCCGGAGCTCCCTCCAGAAAGGCAACAGCACTCACTGAACAGCCAGCATCCTACACCCAGATGAAGGCAGCCTGCTACCCACGTCCCCATTGGAGGAAGCCCAAAGCACACCCGCTTTCCCTGCAAACTCTGTGCATGTACATGGGGTGGGGGGAGTGTGCTTGTGTGTGTGCTGTGCATGTGGTGTGTGTGGTGTATATGTAGTATATGATGCATGTACATGCATGTGTGTATGTGTCTGTGAGTGGTCTGTGTGATATTTATGGTATGTGGTGTGTGCTGTATGGTTTCTGTCTGGTGTGTGTTTGTGGTATGTGTTACATGTGGAGTGTGGTAGTCTGTGTGTGTGCACTCATATGCATGTGTAGTTTATAGTGTGTATATTTATGCATGTATGTGTGTGATATGTGCTACATGTAGTATGTGTGGTATATGGTGAGTGCCTGTGGATGCATACATATGTGTGGTATATATGGTGTCGTGTGTGCATATGCATTCATGTGTGATGTGTAGCATGTGTGATTCAGGCTTGTGTATGTGTGATATGTATACTAATGCTTGTGTATGTATGGTGTGTGCATGTATGTATGCGTGGTATATATGCTGTGCATACATGCATGCACTGTATATGTAGTATCTATGATGTGATATGTATGTGGTGTGTGGTATGTATGGTTTGATGTGTGCATGTATGTGGTGTATATGCATATGCATGCATGTGTATGCATGTGTGGTGTGTGCATGCATACTGTCTCTCAGACTCCTGAACTCTGCAGGCTGAGGTAAAGTCGGTGAGGACTCCTGTAAGGACTCAGGTGAGGACTTGGGTGAGGACTCAGGTGAAGGCTTGGGTGGTAAGCCACACCACAGTCTTTTTGTAACCTGTGTACAGCACTCTTGCCTGGCCACGTAGCCTCTGCTGTCTTCAGTCATGGCTGAGGAGGAGTCTGGCTGCGCTGTAAGCCTCCAGTGCCCTCGAAGCAGTCTTCAATACTTTGGCTTTGGTCGGGCTACTCTTCGGAAGCACAGCTTCCCTCGGTCTAATTTCATAAAGCATTTTAACATAGATATTTCATTCCATCTCCATTCTGATGCGAGCTGCAGAATTCTCTGTGTAGCTCTCCATTTGATTAGTGATTAAGTTTAGGAAGGAGTGGGCTCCGGGTTAGAATCTAGGCCCCCTCTTCCCTAGGCTATTTTCTAATAATGTAGATGATAATTAAAAATAACAAAGCCAGGTGAGGTGGTGCACACCTGAATCCCAGCTACTCGAGAGACTGAGGCAGGAAGATCAGAAGTTCGAGGCATGCTCTGAGCAACTTAGTGAGACCATGTCTCAAAGTCAGTCTTCAACAGGAGGAGTGCAGCTCATTGGTAGAGTGCTTAACTTGCATATACAAGGCCCTGACTTCAACCCTAACACCACAAAATGCCAGTAATGGCAACCAGGTCACGTATCTGTTTCCAGCTGATACTGCTTCTAAAGATTGTTTTGGTGGGCTGACATCACAGGCAGCATGAATAGTATTGTGGGGTCCAGTTTCCAGATTAGAAAACCCCCACACAGGAAGATCAAGTAACTACGGCAGTCACATAGTGAGTAAGCCACCTCCTCAGCACTTGGGAGACAGCATCTCCATCTCCACCAAGCAAAGCATGTCACCTGCAGAGCTTTTGCTAGCAAAATTGGCTTTGTCATCTCGGCAGAATAAGAGGGTACAGACACTGCTTTCTCTCTTGGCAGATGAAAAGGACAAGACAACTGAGGAGCAGATGGTGTGAGGTCACACTGCTGAAGGGGACAGGGCCCGTACCCATGAACTCGGTCTCTTTGATTCCAGGCTGAGTCCCCACTATCTACACTGGGGCCTGCTGTGATACACTCCAGCTAACACTCCTGAAAGGGTGGGAAAGCACTTCCAGGGACTTTCTGATGATGTGGTCCCCAACACAACTTGCTGAGGCTCCAGGAACAGAGGGAGGAGTACAGAGCAGGGAACACTGAACTGAAGGCAAGGTCCTGCTCCAAACGTAACTGGATTTCTACTTTAAAAAGGTGTGTGTCCATGTGTGTGTGTCTGTGTGCAAGTGTGTGTGTCCATAGGTGTGGGTGTGTATTTATGTGGACATATGTGTGTGGGGGCTAGAGAACAGTTTGATAGTTTCTCCTTGTTGAGCCAGAGGACACTCTGTGGGACCCAGAGCTCACCACTTTGGCTAGATTGATTGGCCAGGACTCCCAAGGCCCCTCTGTCTCTGTGTCACCCTGCTGGGGTCACAAGTGTGCATCGCCATGCCTGACCTTTAAGTGTGGCTGCTGGGACTCCATCTCTGGTCCTTCTGCTGACACAGCCATCTCCCGAGTCCCTGGAGTTTCTACGTTTATGTTTTATGGATCTGTTCCCAGGTGAGATTTTGTCTTACTAAAGAGATACGATATCTTTCATTACGAAAACTACCAATGGAAAACAGCCTTCAGTTTTATAAGTAGGAAAACTGAGGCCCAGAGTCACAGTGAATTAGCACAGAGATGAGTGTAAAGCAGGTCCTCTGGCCCAGCACTCTGTCCATCCCTGCTGGTCCTCTGGTATGAGCACAGCCTGGAGTCAGGCTGGCAGTGCATAGACAGCAGAGCTTGAGCCATTACCTTGACAGTGAAACAAAGTGATTACATTTCACCTATAGACACATGCATATGTAAGCCAGAAAGGGACACCCTGCCATGCATATGCATGTATTATTAATGATGCAACATGCTTTCTTACATTTATATTTTCATCGCTTTTTATAGCATTAATGACTTCATTAAATTGAAGAGAAATGTAAGAGATGATATAAACAGACTTTCCTGCCAGGAGGTAATCAAGCACTCAGTGGCGTGGGACTGTCTATGTGTCAGGGAGCTCTTCTCAGAAGGCCTCATCTTTGACAACTGAGGCATCTCTCACCTTGACTTCTGCACTGATAGCTGAGTCAGCTGCTTGGTGCTTAGAAGCCCATGGTAGTTCTACTCCATCCCACCAAGCCCTGGCCTTGGGGTTTGGTGAACTGAGTTGTCACCGTATCTTGGCTCCAGCAGACTGTGGGGTTTGGGTCTGCCCTTTGCCTTTGTCTTAAACCAGAACAGAAAGCATTTCTTGATAATAAATGGAGAAAGAGAGGCCCCGTGGAAAGGTTGGATGAGGCTCAGGAAAGAGTAATCACATCGATGGGAAGAAGCAATCAGCTGAGTCAGGAGGATGGCTGTGCTGTTCACTGCTCCCAGCTGAGTCAGGAGGACGGCTATGCTGTTCACGGCTCCCAGCCTGGTCGGGAGGACGGCTGTGCTGTTCACTGCTCCCAGCCTGGTCGGGAGGATGGCTGTGCTGTTCACTGTTCCCAGC
This sequence comes from Eospalax fontanierii, assembly GCA_035773235.1. NCBI lineage: Eukaryota > Metazoa > Chordata > Mammalia > Rodentia > Spalacidae > Eospalax > Eospalax fontanierii. Next base: position 81,239,627 of record CM069534.1, read on the forward strand.
CTGGTCGGGAGGAAGGCTGTGCTGTTCACTGCTCCCAGCTGAGTCAGGAGGACGGCTGTGCTGTTCACTGCTCCCAGCCCGGTGCTGTACCACATCACCTTCCTCTTCCCGCAGGAAGCCAAGCTCTCTTCTCTCACTGTGTCCCTCACCTGGCCCTGTCCTTATGGCTCACACTCCTGTGAGACCTTCAGATCCCTCCTCAGCCCTTACATGCCCCCTGTGTAGACGCCTCTCATTGGCCCAGGCCAGGCCTTTCTGTAGTTATCTGTTCAGGAGCAGCCTCTCTTGGTCGGATAATTCTCCCTAATGGCAGAACCCATATCTGCCCAGTTCTTGGCTCTGTCCCCAGAGCTTAAGCACTCAAATATTTATTGGAGGACTGGTTTCTAAAAGGAACACATGCTATGCAATTCTGTTTATGTAAAATATTGTCTATCTAATGATAGAATGCAGGCCAGGAGACCTGGAAGGGCTGGGATAGAAGAGGCAGATTTCAAGAGGCAACTAGAAACTCTAAGAGGAGTGGATCCAGTCATTATCTCTGTTGTGACCAAGGTTTCACAAGCAAACAGCCACAACTCATCAACTGTGCAGGTTAGATCATATTCATTTGTACCAAAATTATAACTCAATTAAGTTGGAAAATATTAAAGCATAAAGCAAAAATACTGTTATAAGCAATAAAGACAAGACTGGTTAACATGCTGAATGTCCCGGAGAAGTAGAAAACACAAGTCATGATGAAGGTGTTCTTGAGCTTTGGACATCCTCGGGTACTTGGGCACTCATTCAAATCAGAGGATAATATAGTATCACTGGACTGGCAGATCTCTCCCTGGGCGTGAGGCACCCTTGCCCAGCTCCAGTGGTTCCCAGGGCTACCATGTAATACAACAGAGAATTTTGCTTTTAAGGAATGTACATCACCCCTTACCAGTTGAGACAAAAAGAGATCATGCAGATGTTTGAGTCCCCAACAAAACCGGGATCGGCTGCCGACTTCTAAGAACAACCCAGCATGGGGCTCTGTGCATGGCAGACTTAGCCTCAGCCCCTTTGTTGCTGGAAACCCTGCTTCATCCCTTTTCTTGGCAGATATGATTTGATGCCTGTGGATCCACAGGGTCCTGCTGTGGTCACCCCACTGGTGCCCTCTCACCTTTCAAAACGCAGGAAGGAGAGTCATTCCAGTGGTACCTGCCCCAGAGACTCCCTATTGGCTGGTGTTTCTTGGCAACCTCCTCCAAACTGAAGCATTCCGTCCTGCAAGGAAGCCTGTTCAGACCCAGGAAGCGAAGGTCCCAGAAGCCTCAGGAAGTCCAAGAGGCCCTCCCTCCCTACTGGTTATATGAGTCTTTGCAGCCTTTCGAGCTACTTGCAAGTTGTGCTTCCAGGTTTCACGAGCTGTCACTCACTCGTGCTGGAGTGGGCTTTGGGGGATATAGCAGTCAGGAGCCCCTCCCCCATACTCCTGTAAGTAACCCAAATAAAGTTGTTGGATCACCAGTGTGGACTTGGTTGACATCCTTACTATTGTCCTCGGATGGTTCCTTCTCTGGGGTGAGTAGACATTTGTTCACATTCTGTCCAGGAACAGGTCAGACAGGAGCTGGGGAAACGGGAGGATGGTTCGAGTAAACATGGTGATGGGCACCAGCTCTCAGAAAGGCTCTGTTGGAGGCTGTTGTCATCAGCTAGACGCACAGGTTGGTTAGACTTTCCCATCCAGATGGTGAAACTGAGACCCACATAATTCACTCCTCTCCCCAGAGTACAGAGTGCAAGGCCCCCACCCAGCCTTTAGGCTCTAAGCCTTGAACCCTTGCTAGGAGACCAGGTGGTTTTCATTAAGCAATCTTGCTCTAAAACGAATCTAAATCTCATTTGGACAGGAGTGTAAATGAATGCAAACTGTCTGGGGCGTGAGCCGGCACTTCTGAGACATGTGTGTGGAGGGGCAAGGACACTCATCTACCAGCAGGATGCACAGGGTTTGGCTGGACACGGAACTGAAGGTGATTCTCAGGCACATCCTTCAGTACTTTCAAAGGGACAGCAGTCCAATCCGAAGTCCAACCAACAGTTTCATCAGTTTCTATTTCTACTGCCTCTGTGCGTGTGAATGTGTTTATGTGAGTGGGTGCACGTGAGTGGGTGCATGTGTGTGGGTGCATGTATGTGGGTGCACGTGAGTGGGTGCATGTGTGTGGGTGCATGTATGTGGGTGCATATGAGTGGGTGCATGTGAGTGGGTGCATGTGCGTGGGTGCATGTGACTGGGTGCACGTGAGTGGGTGCGCGTGAGTGGTGGGTGCGTATGTGTGGGTGCATGTGTGTGGTTACATGTGAGTGGGTGCTACCCACTTTGGTGTTTATTTGTTTCTTTTTAAAGATTTGTTTTATGATTATTCATGTGTCTGTGAGAGTGTATAGAAGAGAGTGTGGTGCCCATGGAGGTCAGAGGCATCACATCACTGGAGATGGAGTTACAGGTGGTTGTGAGTCACCTGACACGGGTCATGGGAACTGAACTCTTGGGTCCTCTGCAAGAGCAGTGTGTACTCTTAACTGGCAAGCCATTTCTCCAGTCCCCATCTTGTTTTCTGGAGGTACGATATCTCACTGACCTAGAACTCCCCGCATAGGCTAGGCTGGCATGCCAGTGATCCCCAGGAATCCACCTGCCTCGCCTCCCCAGTGCTGAGGTTACAGCACATAGTATGACAGGCCGACTTTTAATGTGGGTCCCTACGATCAAACTCGGATCCTCAGGCTTGCAGGACAAGCGCTACACACTGAGCCCCTCCCCGGCCCTCGCTATCTTTCCCTTTATCTTCAGGGTCTTATGCTGCTAAAAGGGATACTGGGAAAGTCTGGGGGAAGAGTTCAAATTCCAAGTAATTCCAACTTGTTGAAACAGAACACATCAGAAATGTATCAAGCAAATGTAATATTTAAATGTCAGATTTGGGACCATCCTTCAGTTAAAGTAACACAAGTCCTTCAGTTGACTGAGAAATAACTCACAGCATCTTCAGCTCGGGTGAACCAAGTCTGGGTACCGCTTGCAGACAAGGCACAATGGGAGACCTCGGCTGGAGGAGAGACAAGTGTCTCCTTCCAGCCTGGCCTGGAAGCACCCAGTTTGCCCATTTTGCTCTCTGGTGAAGCTTTTCTCAGACTCACTGTACGCAGACCTCAGCACTGAGTGCTGGCAAGAGGGGACCATGTGGAAGATGGATGAATCGGCATGGTTTCTGCTCCCAGAGCTTGGGTTGTCAAGCAGGGGCGATTGGAAGGAACAGGTGTGAATGCCAGCTCAGCACAGAGGGTGGAGCCTGAGAAACTGCCATGAAGCATCATGGCTTGTTCTTGGCCCAGAGTTCGTGGTCCTGCACAGCCACCTGGAATGGGTTTCCTTCACCATCCAGGAGACTACCATTGTTTGACGAGCTGGAAATATCTTTTGAGTCTTCCTACTTCGTTTCCTCCTATATCAACCATAATCACAAATTAAAATGAATTTTGCTTTAAAATAACCTTTGAAGCATCCCACTCCATACAAGCCATCCTCCCACATCCCACTCCATACAAGCCGTCCTCTCCAAGCTTCCCTCCTTTTGGGTGCTGACGGCAGGAGCTCCTCCCACATATACACCCATCCCTTCCAGCTCCATGTCCATCTTCCACTGGAGCAATCCTGAAAATGAAAATGTGTGACTTTTACCTTCCAACAAGATAAGCTTCACATCCGTTCCTTGTCTCTGGAGTTTATATCCAACCACCTGAGCCTCTCACACCAACAGTCACTGGCCCTCTCCTTCTTCACTTCCTGGGCCTCACCTCATTGCCATTCCTTGCTCTCCCGATGGCTTCAGTGTCAGTCCCATGGAGACCACACTCTCATGTACATGGATGTTTGAACACACGGGGTTCCCTAGATGGCCTAGTTCTGGTCTCTGCAGTTGTTAATTTTCTGGGTGGTTTCCAGGTTAGGGTTCCTGTTGTCTGTTCTTCCTTCATAGCATTTGTTCCAGTTATGAGCTGATTATTTAACATCTGCATCACGATGCCCACCCCTTGAGGGCCAGGATCCTCTACTTCATCAGATGCTGGGCTAGCCTTTTGACCTGGGCTCTGACGTGACACTCAGCATACATTTATTGAATGGAACTCACTAAATAGACACTAAAATGGAGTTTCAGAGAAGTAAGAGTAAGATCTAATTGTTGGGGTTGAAGAGATGCTCAGCAGTTAAGAGTATCGGCTGCTCTTGCAGAGGACCTGGGCTTGGTTACCAGCACCCACATAGCAGCTAACAACCACCTGTAAGTCCAGTTCCAGGGAATCCAATGCCTCCGTGGGTATTGCAGGACCTGGGTACACTTACATACATGCAGTCAAAATACTCTTCTATATAAATGAAAATAAATAAAATGTTAAAGACCTAATTGTGAAGGGCTTCAAATGTCTGGCTCAGGTGAGAAGACTGAAGCCGCCACCCAGCTCCCCAGCCTTCCCACTCCGGGCCTTCCTGGCTCCCTTCTTTGTGAAGCTGCTCTCTGTCACTGCTCCCAACCTTGACCTCACCCTCTGCCACCTGAGGGCACAGACAGAGCTTTATTGTTCCCTGTATCCTCAACACCTGGCACATGGTCAGCCTGGAAGTAATGCAGAAAGCAACCAGGGGAGGCTAGGAAGTCAGACCCAGTTATCAACACTAGTTTATTCCCTACACGATGTCCGACACAGAGGTGGTGGAGTCTCCGAGACTCCACGCCAGTCTCCACAGCATGATCAGGCAGATGAGAACACCACTTCTGTGTTAGTACATGTGTCCTAGCTCAAAAAGCAGAGGAAAAAGAGGTCTGGCACATAAAGGGCCCCTCAGCGACCTTGTCGCTCACACCATTCACCAGAGCAATCTGCATTTCCACACTTCAAGACACATGGCTAACATACATGCATTGTATTTGACTAGCATACATGCATACATGTATATAGCAAATTGTGGTTTGAATGACTCATGTGTTCGTACACCTGGTCCAGATGGTGGTACTATTTGGGGAGGTTCTAGAACCTTTAGGAGGTGTGGCCTTGGTGGAGGAAGTGCATTACTGGGGAGGGGCTGGAGGTTTCATAGCCTGGCCTCACTTCCCACTTCCGGTTCTCTCTGCTTCCTGCCTGCAGGTGAAATGTGATCATTCTGCTTCCTGACTGCCTCACGCCCCTCAGCTCTGCCTTCCACCACCACAGGCTCAATCCCTTCCTTCTCTAGGTTGCTCTTTGTCAGAGTATATAGTATTTATTATATAACACATATGAGTGTACATAGGTTACTGTGGCAACATGTGTGTGTGTGTGTGTGTGTGTGTCTTTGAAGGGCACACATGTATGTGCGTTTCCTCACTTTTGTAGAAAGAGAGGGGAAGTGGCTATCAGTGAGCAGCACCACTGTGCCCCAGTTTGGGTCACATCGGTAATTATCTGTTAATAATGATAATGACGAAAAGTGGAAGCACTGAGGAGAGGTTCTTGCTTTGAGCAGATCCTGGGTCCCAAGTTCTCAGTCTCACTGAGGTCTGCAGGAAGCTCTCACAGCCCCTAGTTCCTTATTCTAATTCTAATCAATTCCTGTCCTTCCTTATCAATTTACTTGCTTGGTTACAAGCTAGACTTCAGTAGGTCCTGTCACCTTCAATTCTCCAGGGCATCCAGCTCAATCCTAGCTACCACTGTGTGCCTCCAACTCCTTCTGGGCACTCCTGGTCCAGCAGGCCTTTGACCTCACCTAATCTCCAGATCGTGCATCCCACCGCTGTCACGCTGTCTCTTGGGCTCCATCCTGTGGCCTCACTCCCTTCTGCCCAGCTGGAATCACAGTCAGTTATCACAGTCCATCTCCTTGATTCCTTTGGTTCTATTCCCCATGTCCTGAATCCCTGAAAGAATCCTATTTGTCTGTGTAAACTCCTGGGTCCCAAGTAAATTTAACTCCTCACCCAGTCAGGACAGAAGGTGAAAAGAAAGTCCAGAAAGCCCATCTCAGCCAAGTCACTGCTGTCTCTCTGGCATGTGACGCACACATCCCTGAACCCACATGTGATGCACACATGTCTGATCCTGCCTGGTCACCAGACAGCACTCCCCACTGTATTAGGTAAGCGGTCCCCACTTTCTTCTTCCTTCTGGAATGCCCAACACAGCCTCCATCCCCACAGCTTTCGACCCTGATTCCCGTTTGACAGGAACGGACTGTTTTGGAAAGAACATTCCGAGGCCCCTACGGCGGGGGTCGGGGAGGGGAGCGGTGTTTCCGCATCCCTTTCTGTCCATCTTCTCCAATGGGCTGCTTGCCTCAGCATACACACAGCTGGTCCGACTCCTCTCTTCCTTTTCACTAGTTGCTTCTTTTCTCCCCTTCTCTTCCTGGACCAGTGTCTAAATCTGCTGCCTTGAATGCCTCTCCTTCCTATCAGTCAGCATATTCTTCTCAACCATTTCTTACGAAAGCTCCTTTTGTACTGATTAACAATGACTTGCATTACACCCAGAAGATATACCCCAGGACTGATTGGATAGCTTTTCCTTCCTCCCTAGACAGGATCTTTCTGCTGTGGAAGCATTTGTCTCTCTTGGTTTCTGGAAGCCCCCACCCCACTTTCTCCCATCTGCCAGATGCTTTCCTGGACTTTGGCAAGATCACCCTCATCTCCCCAGAGCCTCCATGTTGAGTTGCCCAGGGACTCAGTCTCTCAGCTGCTTCCCCTTCCCATCTATGCTCACTCCCTGCCGGATCGAAAGCAATCTCCTTGCTCTAAAGGCCACCCATATGCAAAGAAACACGTAGCCCCAGCCAGGACGCCTTCCCTCAACTCCAGACTCCCATAGTTAACTTCCTACTTGACATTTCCACCTGAATGTTTAATAGGCATTTTAAATTAAACATATGTGTAAAAATGAGCTCATGAAAGTCCCCCAGCATGCTTTATTAATGACAAGTTCATTCCTCCAGTTGCCTGGGTATAATCTGGAATGTCTCTCTCAAGCCCCACCTCCACCTTTTTTTGCAAATCACATCTCTTGCAACTTCAAAATAAGTCCAGTGATTCTTTTATTGTAAAATCTGTTTTTATATTTTTATTCATGTGGATATGTTGGGGAGGGCTGTGCAAATGAGTGCAGGTGCCCACAGAGGCCAGAGAGGTCTTCAGATCCCCCAGAGCTGAATTGCAGGTGGTTGTGAGCTGACCCATGTGGGTGCCGGGAGCCCAGCTCAGGTCCTCTGCAAAATCAGTAGGCTTTCTGAACCACTGAGCTATCTCTCCAACATCAATGCAATTACTCCTCCCCAAACCCTCTGATCTGGGTCTGATCCAAGACACGGGGAGCCACTCTATGGTCCTTGTTATGGCTGACATGCCAAGTTCCCCCACCCATGTGGCCCTTTGGCTCATTCTGGTTCCCAGAATCCTCTGCCCAGAACAGACAGAGCCCAAGCTCGTCCTTCATACCCTGGAGTGATCCACTTCCTCCCATGATGCTCTATCCCCGACAACCCCACAACTTCAAACAGCACTACCCACTGGGTTCCAACCAGCCACAGGGACTTTTCATACTCAAACAGTAACATCTCCCTAGAATATAAACTCCACAGAGGCTAACTGGTATTTTCCACCTGGGAAAACACTGTCCACCATCAGATACTCACTTGTATGAATGAATGTTTTTAGGTGAAATTACTCTGGGTGTATGCCAAGGCTGGTTATACCAGAAAGGACAATCTGCCCTAAGGAAAAGAAGGTTGTCTTGTCCCTGGGGTCTGGGGTTCAATGATACATACGTGCTCTGTCATCTTGGGTGCTCACTACCCTTTGCAGAGACCTTTACAGGAAGGTGAGAAACTTGGCTGTGGATTTCCTGTGCTCTACGCTGCTCGGGATGGGATGGAGTGCCCAGGTTGATGCTATGGGAGGGAAGTCTCTTCCACAATTCAGTGTTCTCTGAATTCTCAGTGTTCTCAGTCTGTGGCTTATAGAAAATACAGTGAAAATGCATTTGGAAGTCAACCCCCACTCGTTCCTTTAGTTGGCTGCATGCAAGACCAACCCACAAATCCCAAAACAGTCGCCTCACTGGATCATCTGGTTCTGTTCAGCTTTGTCAGGAGGCTGTGTTCAGCCTTTCTCCACACCTCACATCTTACCTTAGCACAAAAGACAATTGAAATGGAAGTTCACAACTTAGACTTAAATTCTAGCCATGTCTCTAAGCCAGGCCTGCTCTTCACGTGGGAGGCGGGCATTTTCAACATACACCATGAATCACCTGCTGCAGCTGGACTCAACCATCCCACCAGAGCACACGTCATTTGCAGCTCCTTCATTGGTCACCTCAGAAGACCCTGACTATCAGTGTTCCCTTGAAGAAAGCACTGTGAGCATTACTGCCAGGAGGCTGAGTCCCTGATGGCTTGTGAAGCTTTGCATGCCTGTGCTCAGGCTGTCTCTCCCCAACCAGGCACACAACGGTCAACGTGGGGCTCCGCCGCTCTGAGCTTGTATCCTTCCTGCTGGACTGGTGCTTGCTGCTGTGTCTGTCTCCTTCCGTGTCTCTGCTTCTCTGCCCCTCTCCCTATTTCTGTCTCTGTCTCTCCTGTGTCTATGTCTCTGTCTCTCTATCTCTCTGTCTCTGTCTCTATGTCTCTGTTTCTGTCTCTGTGTCTTTCTCTGACTCTCTCTCTTTGTCAATCGCTAAGTCCTGCAGGTTGAATTGTGCCCTGAATGTCTTTAAACTACCCGTTCTGGCCTCTCTCCTGCAATATTTTCACAGTGAACATGACACTGTGACTTCCTTCCTGTTTCCCGCCCCCTTGGCAGATGCTCCCAGCTTGAACACAGAGTCTCTGGCCCCTCTTTTCTCAGGGATTCTGAGCTGTGTGTGTCACTTTTCTGTCTTCGGGAGGTTCTTCCTCCACTTCCTGCCTTTCATACTACTGGTCTAAGTTCAGCACTCTCCTCAAGGAAGCTGCTGAGATCTCTCGGCTATATGTTCTTGTTGAATTATTTTTAAATTGTGTTTCTGTGTGTGTCTGTGTGTGGGTGTGTGCACATCCATGCAGGTCCCCAAGGAAGCCAGAAGAGGATATTAGATCCCAGGAGCTGGAGTTACAGGCAGCTGTGAGCTGCCTGATGCAGGTGCAAGGACCTCAACTTGGTCCTGCAGGGACAGCAAGCAGTCTTAACTGCAGAGCCATCTTCCAGCCCCAAATTCTCTGTATAGCAGCTACCACGCATGCATTGAAATACACAATTTTCTGTTGTCAGTTCTTTACTTCATTACTCTCATTAGATGGAAAGCTCTAAGAAGCCTAGAATCCATTAAAGTATTGTATTTAAACCACGCAGGGCCTGGCCCAGAGAACATGAACACGCATGACAGCTCCCTCCCAGAGAGGACAGCACAACTCACACAGTGATGGTCATCTGTGTGGATCAGACTAGGGATGCTAAGGAAATGGGGGACACTGCCTCAGTTTCCTCTATCCCTCTTTGCAGACGAGAGGGCTTGGCGCTGAGGTCCTGTGATGCTTCCTCTCTGTGGTCCCAGTGCTACCTCATCATCATCTACCCTTCCCTAGTACAGGGCTCCCCAAGGTCCCTACAGGCAGCACCCAGAAGTACTCCTTACCAGTCATCAGATGCCTCAGTGTCTCTCCCCTGGACTCAGTGTATCTCCTCTAGACTCTGTGTCTCTCCCCTGGACTTGGTGTCTCTCCTCTGGACTCGGTGTCTCTCCCCCGGACTCGGTGTCTCTCCCCTGGACTCGGTGTCTCTCCCCTGGACCCGAGTCTCTTCTCTGGACTCTGTGTCTCTCCCCTGGACTCGAGTCTCTTCTCTGGACTCTGTGTCTCTCCTCTGGACTCGAGTCTCTCCCCTGGACTTGGTGTCTCTCCCCTGGACTTGGTGTCTCTCTCCTGAACTCGGTGTCTCTCCTCTGGACTCAGTGTCTCTCCTCTGGACTCGGTGTCTCTCCTCTGGACTCTGTGTCTCTCCCCTGGCCTTGAGTCTCTACTCTGGACTCGGTGTCTCTCCCCTGGACTCGGTGTCTCTCCTCTGGACTCGAGTCTCTACTCTGGACTCGGTGTCTCTCCTCTGGACTCAGTGTCTCTCCCCTGGACTCGAGTCTCTTCTCTGGACTCTGTGTCTCTCTCCTGAACTCGGTGTCTCTCCCCTGGACTCGGTGTCTCTCCTCTGGACTCGAGTCTCTCCCCTGGACTTGGTGTCTCTCCCCTGGACTTGGTGTCTCTCTCCTGAACTCGGCGTCTCTCCTCTGGACTCGGCGTCTCTCCCCTGGACTCGGTGTCTCTCCTCTGGACTCGAGTCTCTACTCTGGACTCGGTGTCTCACCCCTGGACTCGGTTTCTCTCCCCTGGATTCGGTGTCTTTCCTCTGGACTCGGTGTCCCTCCTCCCCTGCACATTCTCCTCCAGACCCTGCAGGCCCAGTCCGTTTTACTCTGTCCCTGATTCTCAGGCTTCTGCAGTCTACCACCGCCTGACTCTGGAAGCCCATCGCTCTTCCACTGTGTGTCTTCTGATCAACCCTGTTGTCAGGGAACCCCTGTTTTGTTCTCTTTGTCCCTACTACATCTCTTTTATCTCTTCCTTATTTTATTTTAATTATCTGTGAATTCTAAATTCTTTTATTTATTTTTATTTTATGTGTATGAGTGATTTGCCTGTGTGTATGTAAGTGCACCCACGTTGTGCAATACCCACAGAGGTCAGAAGAGGATGTCAGATCCCCTGGAACTGGAGTTACAGACGGTTGTTAGCTGCCTAATGAGTGCTGGGAATTGAACCCAAGTCCTCTACAAGAGCAACTGTGGGTGCGTCTCCATCTCCAGCACGGCTGTTGTGCTCCAGCCATGCCAGAGAATGGAGGACGATGGAACAAACGGGACCTCAGGTGGCTCAGAGTGCGGCTGGAGGAGTTCCATCCCGGGAGACTACGTCGGTGGGTAGTTCGGTTATTAGAGCCAATGCAGGGGCTTATATAGGGAAGCCTCCTGACCGTTACAGAAGGCGGGAAAGGTGGGGTGTTGGGGTAAAGGCCGGAAGGTTGTGGAAGTTCAGAAACGATGAAACGAAACCCAAAAACCTGGTTCTGGTCTGGGGTGGGGGAAAGGAAGATTCATATCTACAGTAGTTTCCTGGGGCCAGGTTATCACACAGGCAGAGCAGGTCAGACACCTGCAATCCCTTTAGGGTATCAGGAGTTGCTTGTCTTGCTCAGTAACCAGATCCCCACAAGCAACTAGTGCACTCAACCCCTGAGCTTTCTCTCCAGCCCCGTGACTTTTAAATTCTTATCATGGGATATTTGAGACAAAAATTAAGGTAAGAAGGTGATGGAGAAATGGCTCAGGGGTTAAGAGCACTTGCTGCTATTTTACAGAACCTGAGTTACATTTCCAGCACCCACATCAGACAATTCACCAGCACCTGTAACTCCAATTCTATTAAATCTCACATCGTCTCTGGCCCCCACAGGCGCTGGTCTCCAGTGTACACAAACAAACTCTCAGACAAAAAATAATAAATTAAAATGAAGAATTATAACTGTAAGAACTGCTGAATGACACCACCCCATATGCCCATCATACTACTGATTGTTTTCATTTCACCCACAGACTCTCCCAACACATCCCCCTGGGTTATTTTGAGGCAAACCTTAGACACTAATTAGTAGCCGAGGATATTTCAGGGTCTCTATAAAATAACCCCTGGGACTGGGAAGATGGTTTAGCAGATAAGAGCACTGGCTGCTATTGCTGAGGACCTAGGTTCGATTCCCAGTACCCACATGGCAGCTAACAATCATCCATAACTCCAGTTCCAGGGTTTTCAATGCCTTTTACTGATCTCTTCAGGGATTGTACAACACGGTTGCACTTACACACATGCACGCAATACACCCATATACATAAAATAAAATTTAAAAAATAAATAAAAGTAACCACAGCCTCATTATCATGCCTAAAGTGTTTACAAATTTTTAAACGTTAAATATCTTGCCAGGCTCAATATCCTAGGAGATCTAGTCAGCTTGAACTGTCAGCTTGATGCAGCCCAGAGTCGCCTGAGACAGGAGGCTCAGCAGAGGTGGCTCTCAGATGAGGTTGTGGGCATGTCTGCAAGGGATCCTCTTGATGCTCACTGTTATAGGAGGCCAGCACACCGTGAGCACCTCCATCTCCTGGGCAGGTGGTCCGGGGCAGCATAGAAGCTAGTGAGCCTGCGCCTGGGAGCCAGCAGCAGGTCCGTCACGGTTTCTACTTCAAGTTTTCGCTCTGGTTCCTTCCCTGACTTTCCACAATGACAGACTGCAATGTGACATGAGCCTCTTTACTGTGAGTGGACATCTGTTAGGAATCACTGGGAATATGACCCCTGTACAGGGCCAGTGCTTGAAACAGGGCAACAGACAAACATATTCTTCCTCTTCCTCCCTCTCTGCTCCTGGTCTACACCAGTATTTCATGAGTTTACTACCTCCAATTAATTATATTTATTGACTTTACTTCTTATTAATTCAACAAAGATTTTTGAGCATTTGTCAAATAACAGACACTGACTTAAAGACGAGGCGATCTGTCAACTATGCTGCGAGTCAGGCTGAAGACACAGAGGCTATTGGGTTTCAGAAAGAAGTTCAAATTCTTCATCACAACCCACGGACCTTCCTGCCTCAGTCTCCACCTGACTCACCCCTGCTCACTTTTGTGACTCCAGCATTCTGAGTGACCTGGTGCCTTTCGATATCACAATTAGAGTCGATTTCTCTGACTCTTAGGACGTTGCTCCCCCTGATCTAGCTGCCTGGAAATGGTCTCCTTTTCCACCAATGGCCATCTCCCCTCCCCACTGCTGATTCCAACTGAGCCTTATTCCTTTGAAACTCTGATTAAACCCCACCCCCTCCAGGAAGCCTGCCCTGACAGACCCCATCAGTTTGGAGCAGGCTTTTATCACAGAATTATGAACAGACACATTGCATGCTATTGACATTTACATTTCAGAGGCCCCTGGGGGGTGGGTACAAAGTCTAGCTCTTGTCCTCAGAGTCTCACAATAGACTGTCCATAGTCTGAACTCCACAGCTATGAATGAATGTGTGAACCCTCGGGAAACTGCTCTTTCAAGGCTCTCGGCTACAGTGCTCACTGTCTAGTCCAACAGGCCCCTCTTAGCTTATCCCCATCCTCTGTAGTTTCTAACCCCAGTGGCTGCCCTTTCTTATGAGAAACCTTCCTGTCCTTGGCTTCTATGACAACATGCACTTCTGACACTCTTCTTGCTCCTGGAATCTCTCTTTGGTTTTTTGGAACTTGTCTTTTCTCTTTTGGCCCCCAAATTTTGATGGCTTCCAAGAGTCCTCAGTCAGCATCTTTCTCCACTCCCCTCCCTCCCACAGAGACCCAGCCACCCCATGGCTTTGAGGACTCTATCTGCCCTTGCTGAATGCTGCCTGGGATTCTGAAGCCTGCCTTGAAAGTTTTTGTTTTAGTTTTGGATAAAATGTATTGTTCTATAGCCCAGGCTGGCCTGGTACCCATTATGTAACCCAGGCCAACATAGACACCTGGAAATCTTGTCTTAGCCTCTCTGAGAACTCAGTGCAGAGGTGGGAACACTGCACTGGGCTAGCCTTGACTTATGTCTTGACACTGGGAACTGAATTGGGTTGCCATGTTTGTGCAGTAAGTGCATGTACCTGCTGAGCCCTCTCCCTGGGCCCAACCCTGACTTTTAACTGTGAATTCTCAAACTTGCTTAAACAAGGACAACTTACCACAACTGCAGGGTCCAACTTCAACTTATACAACTGGCTCATTTTTCCTTAGTCACCCCTCCACATCAGCATATACCCAGAGGCAAAGCTATGCACACACACACAACATGCATGCTTGCACACACCTGAACACATACTTATGTGCACATGAGCAACATGCACACATTGGTATACACATCTACACACATTCACAATGTACATAATGCACACATCTGCACATGCACATGTACACACCTACATGTGTAATGTGCACACAAAATACCTGTAGACACACCTGCACATGCACCTGTATATATCCTTACATGCACAATGTTTGCACACCTGCACACACCTGCACATGTGTTTGCACACACATCTACATACACAAATGTTTACACATGTAAACATGCCTGCACATATATGTATGTACACACATGCAATTGGTACACACTATACACAGAGTTGTACACACACCTCTGCACAGGCACAATGTTCACGACTCAGGACATGTGTGTATTCACCTGTACACTTACATATGCATATGAATACACACAATGTATATGCACCTACACACACACATGCAATGTATACTCTTGTATATCATATAACTGCACAATGAATATACACCTACATACATTGTACATACCTGTACACACCTCATGCACACACACATGCACAGCTTCACGTGCACACACTCACAGTCCCCACTTTTGCCCCTTTCCCCGGGCTAACACTCTATAATCTTACCATGTCTGGCCCAAGACACCAGCATCTCACTTTTTTATCTCTATATTCAGGAAATACATACCAAACCTGCCCAAGCACTTGAAGTCCAGAAGCTCATGAGTGAATCCCAGATGTCCAGCCTTGAGCTACTTTGCTGGACTCGGGCTTTGCTTAAGAGTGCCCAATTCTTCCCTTTGGAAATAAGACTTGTTTGGAATTTTACAGGAGCCCACAGTTAAAAGACCTTTAAAAGAGTCTCTGAACTTTTAAAGTGTTTGGTTTTTTTAACGACTGTGAGACTTTTAAAGCTCTACTGTCTTATGTTGTGATATCAATATTACCTTGGGGACATGAAATAGAAAGGTCGTGGTTTAAAAAGTGGTGTGTTTGTGTGTCAATTTGACAAGGGATCAATTGTGCTGGATAGCTTTGGTTGTCGACTTGACATACCTGGGTGGAGGGAGCCTCAGCTGAGGAATTTCCTCCACTGGACTGACCTGCAACCATGTCTGTGGGACATTTTCTTCATTCTTGACTGATGTGTGAGTGCACAGCCCGCCGTGGACAATGCCACGCCTGGAAACATGGTCCTGTGTTGTCTAAGAAAGTAGGCTGAGCACAGGCCAGGGAAGCAAGCCAGTAAGCAGCATTCTTCCATAGTCTGTGCTCCAAGATCCTGCCCTGAGTTCCTGCCTTGGCCTCCCTTGACAATTGGCTGCACTTGTCAGTCAAATAAGCCCTTTCCTCCCTTAGCCGGTTTGGGTCAGTGTATTTTTACCACAGTAATAGAAAGAAACTAGAACACCAACCTTACCTTGGTCATAGCTTCTGCGTAGTAAAAGTAACTCATATAAAAATCTTCAAGCATGGAAAAAAATTCTGAAAATAATCACAACAAACATGTCTGTTGTATTAGAGTCACAGAAATTTCCCAGAAAAAAAGAATGTTAACGCAGGTGTTGCAATCCACTTCTTTAATCCCAGCACTCAAAAGACAGAAAAGCAGGCGAATCTCTAGAGATCCAGGCCAGCTTAGTC
This sequence comes from Eospalax fontanierii, assembly GCA_035773235.1. NCBI lineage: Eukaryota > Metazoa > Chordata > Mammalia > Rodentia > Spalacidae > Eospalax > Eospalax fontanierii. The sequence continues at coordinate 81,255,226 of CM069534.1, forward strand.
CACATAGCGAGTTTCAGGACATCGAGGGTGACAGGGAGACCCTGTCTCAAAATAAAAACAGTTATGGTTTCTCTTAAATGTGTCCTGGTGTCTGTCCCCCTGTGCCCTTCCTAAACTATCTGCAGACCTGACATGGGTTATGTGTTTCCTGTGAAGTGCAATTAAATAACTGTAAAACAATTTGTTAAAGTTGAAAAACAAAAGACTACGTGAAAGCAAGCTTCCAATGAGCTCCATGCTCAGTGTGAGCAGCATTTTCACAATTGTAACGCAGTGTTCTTGGGGAGACAGGAGGCAACGGCTGAAGAGAAGCTGTATAACATCAAACTCTCCGTCCACACGTCCTTTCTGCTCCCAGTTCTGCTACCCGAATTCAGTACTGGCCTGGATGACTGTAATTGCAATAGTCATTGTCTAACTGACTCCAGTCGAAGTCTAGAGATTTTCCCTCTAAGACTGTGTGGTGCTCAACACTTCTCACATGCTTTGCGGACTCCCTTGCTCCCTGTCCTCTCACCTGGCCTTGCTCCAGAATACTTTCCTCTAAAGTGGGGGCTCTCAACCTCAGCACGATTGACATTTGGGGCCAGACTGTTCACTGTTGGGGTCCATTCTGTGCAGTACAGGATATTGGACCTCTTCCTCTCCCTCCTCCCCCCCCCTTCTTCCTTTTTTTCTCCTCTTCCTCCTCCTCCTCCTCCTCTTCCTCCTCCTCCATGTCCTCCTCCCCATCCTCCTCCTCCTCCTTCTCCTCCTCTTCCTCCTTTTTCCTCCTGTTCCTCCTCCTCTTTGTCCTCCTCCCCGTCCTCCTCCTCCTTCTCCTCTTCTTCCTTTTTTCCCCCTCCTCCTCCCTTCTCCCTCCTCCTTCTTCTCCTTCTCCCTCCTCCTCCTCCCCCTCCTCCTCCTCCTTCTCCTCTTCTTCCTCCTCCTCCCCCTCCTCCTCCTTCTCTTCTTCCTCCTCCTCCCCCTCCTCCTCCTTCTCCTCTTCTTCCTCTTTTTCCCCCTCCTCCTCTTTCTCCTCCTCCTCTTCTTCCTCTTTTTTCTCCTCTTCCTCCTCCTCTTCCTCCTCCACCCCCTTTTCCTCCTCCTCTTCCTCCTCCCTTCCCCCATCCTCCTCCTCCTCCTCCCCGTCTTCCTCCTCCTCCCTTCTCCCTCCTCGTCCTCCTCCTCCTTCTTCTCTTCCTCCTCCTCTTCCACCTCCACCTCCTCCTCTTCCTCTTCTTCCTCCTCCTCCTCTTCCTCCTCCCTTCCGCCTCCTCCTCCTCCTCTTCTTCCTCTTCCCCCCCTCCCTTCTCCCTCCTCCTCCGACCCCTCCTCCTTCTCCTCCTCCTCCTCCTCCTCCTCTTCCTTACTCCCAGAATTGGATAGCTGGCAAACATGAGGACTGGAGTTACAACCCCAGAACCCATGTCAAAACATCCTGCTGTGGTCCCTGGATGTAAGCTGGAGGCTTAATTCAAACAAACCCCTTCCTCCTCTACTTGCTTGTTGTGGTCATGTGTATGTCCTCAGCCTGGAAAGCTGGACTGGCTAGCTAGGGACAAAGCATTCCTCCCAAACCTGGGGGCACCTGCTCCTCCAGGATTATAAACTTGTTGACCTTGCACAAGAAAAGGAGGAGCTGGGACAGTCAGCCACCCCTCCCAACCAACTGGAGGCCTAGGTGTACGTGGGGGAGGGGCTAAGGGTGTGAGAGGAGGAAGCTGGGGAGAGGCTAGCTGCCGGAAGGTCACAGGGTCCCTGTTAGGATGCAGAACTTCCTGCATGGCTTCAGTTGGGAGCCCCCCTCCACTGCTGTAAGTAAGCCCCTCACCCATTGCTCTGTGAGCAAGCTCAAATAAACTCAGTTTCCCAAACTGTAGTTTGGTGAAATTATACCTCACATTGTCCTTAGGAACCTAGAGAGGAGGGCGGGGCTGGACACCGCTCAGACCTCCCAGAAAGAATTTTAGCAACACGGTGTTCATCACAGCAGCAGAAGAGAAGCTAAGCAAACTCAGGACCAAAAAGGTCATTAGAAGGGTATAGTGGGTGGGGACATAAGACACTGAGTTGATTTTACGTGTGAACCCACTTGTTCCAAAGCATAGGGGACTGCACTCCCAGCATCTTTATACCCTGCCTGCCTGCCAGCCCTCCTGCCTCTTCTCAGGCTCAGTTTCCGCTTCTTGGAACCTTGAAGTCACCTCTGCCAGGGGACATCCCAGTGGCAGCTGGCCCATTGCTACAGGCTGTGATCTCACCAGAGGAAGCAGACTTGGCCCAGGACCAGAGCACTGGAGGTGAGATCTTCAAGGGGCTAGCTGAGGAAATGCAGCCTCTGCACTGAGCAGCCCTAGAGGACTGGGTAAGGGAAGGATCTCTTCTGCCTCCTGATTTCACACAGCATATTACAGAGACCAAGGCAAGACTGCTTTACCAGGAAGTCTTTACCTCTGCTTCGGCAGGCATCTTGCCAAGGTGCCAGAGGCCCATTCTACTTAGAAATGCCTCCTGAATTGCTCATCTCTGGGCAGGAGGCCATTGCTGTTCCAGTCCCCACAGAACACCCTTGGATATCTGCCACAAGGTGGTACAAGAGGAAGTGCTTCCAACTTAACCACACTCCCTGGCTCCAGATCAGCTGGAGGAGGTGAAGACGGTGGCTTGGCTCCTCCGGGCTGTCTGACCCACAGGGGATGGATAGTCTGGGCTCAGGGTGGAGAGGTGTCAGGTGGATGGGCGGGTACCCTGGGCTCAGGGTGGAGAGGTGTCAGGTGGATGGGCGGGTAGCCTGGGCTCAGGGTAGAGAGGTGTCAGGTGGATGGGCGGGTACCCTGGGCTCAGGATGGAGAGGTGTCAGGTGGATGGGCGGGCAGCCTGGGCTCAGGGTGGAGAGGTGTCAGGTGGATGGGCGGGTACCCTGGGCTCAGGGTGGAGAGGTGTCAGGTGGATGGGTGGGTAGCCTGGGCTCAGGGGGGAGAGGTGTCAGGTGGATGGGTGGGTAGCCTGGGCTCAGGGTGGAGAGGTGTCAGGTGGATGGGCGGGTACCCTGGGCTCAGGGTGGAGAGGTGTCAGGTGGATGGGCGGGCAGCCTGGGCTCAGGGTGGAGAGGTGTCAGGTGGATGGGCGGGTACCCTGGGCTCAGGGTGGAGAGGTGTCAGGTGGATGGGTGGGTAGCCTGGGCTCAGGGTGGAGAGGTGTCAGGTGGATGGGTGGGTAGCCTGGGCTCAGGGTGGAGAGGTGTCAGGTGGATGGGCAGCACCATTCTTGCTAATGCCGCACTGCCTGGGACAGCGGAAGCATTCCCGAACCAGCTTCTGTCTCCATCCTGGCCTCCTGGACCCCGTGTTTCCAGGCTCTTGTCTATGAAAGCCATCCTCCCGAGCAAGTGCATACCTCCATTAGCTGTAAAATGTGTTCCTCACCAAAACAGTGTACCCGGAGAAGGAGACAGAGGTAGACAGAGCATCTGGGTAAAGGGTAGGACTGATCAATCGCTGATGGAGCAGGATTTTGCTGTTGTTGGGAACTGACTTTGGCTTTATGAGACAAGGTCTTTCCCCATAGTGAAGACTGGCCCAGAACTTGTGATCCTTCAGCATTAGCCTCTTGAGTTCTGAGATTATAAGTATTTGTTCCAAGTGAGTGAGAGGTTTAATGTGTGTGTGTGTGTGTGTGTGTGTGTGTGTGTGTGTGTAGAGAAACATGCATAAGTGGATGCCAAAGGACAATATCAGGTGTCTTTCTCACTCACTTTCTACCGTTTTCTTGATTTTTTTTTTTTTTTGAGAATTTCATTCATGATTACTGTATTGGAAATTTTCACAAGGTTAGCTTTCTTTTTTGAGACAAAATCTCTCACTGAACCTGAAGCTTGCCAGTCGCGCTAGAATGGAGGACAGAGACCCCCAGAGCTCTCCCTGTCTCTGCTACCCCAAGCACTGGGGTTACAGGTATGGACTGCCATGCTTCTCCATAGGTGGTGGGGATCCAACAGTGCCTCATGCTGGCACAGCAAACACTCGACCCACTGAGCTTCTCCTGGACCCTGAGGCATGCATTCTCTATCTCAGAGAACTAGAGGAAGTTGATACATCGGAAGGTGGAACCAGAAAGCCATGTCCACCAAGGACAGGTATCTTGGCATAAGACATGGAGAAAGCCTGACATGTGCAATGAATTTGTGACTCTGCCTGGGACGCTGGGAGTACAACTTCATGTGTTTTACTTCCCCACCTCTAAGGCCTCTCCTGCTCCAAGGCTCATTTCTGGAGTCAAGCTTTTCTGACTCTCACTTTAACTTAAACCCAGAAATCTAAAAATCTGAGTGAGAGAGAACTCATCTGGATGGTCTTTGAGGCCTGGGTGACCTCCCTCAGTTTAACATGTGGCTGACAGCTGACTCTATTGGGTGGCCCAGGAGGAAGGACTCAATCTGACTTTATGTTGTAAATTGAGGGTGTTAGATTTCTTGTTCCTGAAGTTTCCTGCCCCCTCCAGTGGCTCCTGCCTGGTTCTCTTCCTGGAGTGGGGTGGGAGAGGATGCCCTGTCCTGCTCCTTAATCCCTTTGGTGTGATTCTGTCTCTTTTACCATAAAAAAGACAGTCAATTAGAGCACTCATGTTTCCAGCCTCCTGAAAATTGATGAAAATCTCCCTTTGGCTATGCCCAGTGTGTGGGGACTCCAACCAGCATGGTGATTCCAGTTAGGCCTCTGTCAGAGAAGGCCATCAAGGTGGGGAGAGAAGCACTCACTGGCCTTCCAGACAGGCTTTGTTTTGACATAAACACATCTTAGAATTCCTTCCTGAGGAGTGTGACATGGAGAACCTGGTGCTGAGCCATGTGTCCTGGGGCAGACCCTCTACCTTTCCAGAAGGAGGCACAGGAATCAAGGTTCTGTACACCCAACTCAAAGTGGTCCCAGGGATGCTGTCAGGGAATACCAGCCTTGCATCCCCACCAATGCAGGCTGAAACCCAGCTGTGGTGCTTCCTACTGACTGTTGACAACATGTCAAATCACAGTGGAGATAAATCTCTGGGCGTGTCTGTGAGGGAATTTGCAGACTAGGTTAACTAACCCTGGAGACCCAGCAGAGCTGTGGGGACACCATCCCAGGGAATGAGTTCCTGACTAAGTAAAAAGAAGAAAGTGTGCCGAGACCAGCACGCACCTCCCTTGGCTTCCTGATGTGAATGCAAGGTGACCTGACCAGGGGCCTCACGCTCCTGCTGCCTGCTTCCCACCGTGTGGACGGTGCCCTTGAACTGGGAGCCCAAACAACCCTCAAGTTGCTCCCCCAAGTGTTTTGTCACAGCGATGGGAGACCTGATTAATACCCCAAGCTTGTCTCTGGATTGCTCAGAGAGCACAGAGGCAGAGGACTTGAGTTTGGAACATAGAATTGGAGTCTTGTGTGCCATGACCTGTGGTCAGACTGAATCCAAAGATGCTTTCTTAACACACAGTATATCCTACCTTTTTTCTGGCCCTTGCACAAAAAGGTACAACTAATAATTTTTGTAAACTCACAATAATTAATTTTATGTATGTGGCTATGCATATGTGTGCACATGTGTGTGTTCAGGTGCACATGTCTTGTATGTGCCTGTGGAGGCCAGAGATCAAGGGTGTCTTTAGCTCAACTGACAGGCCAGAGTGTCCCCAGGATCCCACCCCCAGGGTCCCCCTTTCCCAGGATGGCCCCCCTCCCCAGGATCCCTTCTTCCCCCTCCTCTGGAATCCTCCCTTCTAGGATTACAGGTCGTGCTGCCTTCCCTGACTTTCAGGCATGCTCTGGGGGGCACGTTTAGAGCCATCTCCCCAGGCCCCCGTCTCCGTATTACCACCATCTCATGAAACGCTGGTGTGAAGGTCTGCCACCCGACTCCTCTGGGCTCTTTCAGGCTCCTTTCATTCATTTCTCTACTTGGCTCAAGGAGCCAATTGAACTGGAGATATCTGCCCAGCACTATTTCTTTGATTTGCAGTGAAAAATCAAAGCCAAATAAGTAAATTTAAAGTTATTTTGACTACATGGCAACAGAAGTCAAAGCATGCCAGAGAACGTCCCAGGGCCAGATGTAAAGCAGTTGAGGGGTAGGTGCTGGCTGTCCTGGGCATGCTGCCTGGCCAGCGTTTGGACCTTTTCCGCACTGCCTGAAACCCTTCCACGTGGGCTTCAGAAAGAAGGACTCATTCTCAGACCTCCAACTTCATAACATAAAAGGCCTTGAGAGGAAATAAATCTCACCTTCCTCCCATGTAACATAGTGGACAGGAAGCTGGAATGGGGGTCCTGATGGCTATATGCCATGTCCCATTAAAAACAGTCTTTAAGCTCTGGAGAACCTTCTCTCACATGGCCCACTGTCCTTCCTGACCATGCATCCCTCTCTAATCTGGATTATCACTTCACTACAGTAAAGTCCTCTTGCTTCTTTGGAAACCAAACCAAACCAAGCCAAGCCAAAGCTCTTCAGGGCCTACAAGCCAGTTCTGCAGATTGAGGCACTTGCCTACTAAGTTCACCAGCCCCAGGACCCACATGGTAGAAGGTAGAACCAGTTCCTAAGAGTTGTCCTCTGACCTCCACAAGCCCACCGTGCACACACACACACACACACACACACACACACACACACACACACTAAATAAACAAAAAAACAAATAAATGCAATTACAAGAAAGATCTTTAGCCTTGGTAGTTGGAGCCAGATCCCTTATGGTTGCTGTGGGGCCTATTTTGCATATTTTACAAAGTTTGGCAACCTCCCTGGCTTTGGCCCACAAATGTCGACAACACTTCCCCAGTTGTGAGGACCAAAAATATCCCCAGACACTGCCAAAACCTCCCAGGAAGAGCATGGTTGCCAATTGGAACCACAGTCTTAAGCTGACCATCTAGCCCTCAGCCCTATCCAGATCGTAAACAGTGTCTCATATCTGTGGGGTTTGGTCATTATCAGTCCCAGCAGATCATGGAGTTACCTTCTCAGGCTGGTGTTGGCTTATGTAGTAGAATCAAGGGTGGAGGTGGAGATGATCTCCAGAGCTGACAGAGAGGCCACAGGCCACCCTGCACCAGGGACTTTCAGGTTCTTGTCTCATGAATTTGGAGAATGAAATTCATAGACCACAGAGAGTAAAGTTTAGAGAGTTTATTATAAATTCATAAGTGATGGTTTAAGAGGAAGAGGAACAAGGACATGGGGGAGGAAGAGAAGAAGGAAGGGAGGGAGGAAGAGAGGGAGAATGGGACGGAGGAAGGGAGGGAGGAAGGGAGGGAGGAAGGGAGGGAGGGAGGGAGGAAGCTCCAGTAAGGCAGGAGAGAGTACCCACTGCTAGTTTGGGGCCTTTTGAAAGGACCTGAGCTGGGGGCGGGGGGTGGGGATGAGTCCATCAGTCCAGTTGGCCTGGCCTGGCAGCTGCTCTCAGCTTCAGTTTTGTGGCCTGCCCCGCTTCTAGGCAGAGGTCCCCTTTAGGAGATAAAGAAACAGATACAGGGCTAGAGATATGACTCATCGGTTAAGAGCACTGACTGCTCTTGCAGAGAATCTGGGTTCAATTCCCAGCACCCACATGGCAGCTAACAACTGTCCATAACTCCAGTTCCAGGGGATCCGACGCCCTCTTCTGACCTCCATGGACATTGCACACACATGCAGGCAGTACATTCACACACATAAAACAATAAATAAAGTATTCTTTAAAAGAAAGAGAAACCAAAACTCTCTTCTGGCATACCTGGCTTTCAACAAGGACGTTCTCAGAACTGCTGCTTTGGGGTCCCTGCCCCCAAGATTCTAGCTCCAGTGCTCATCAGCTCAGATGCCTTTTGTTCCATGGCATGGTGAGCAAAGCCTGGGCTGACTTTTTTGGAGTTCCTGCCCATGACCTCCACCTTCCTGAGCAAGCTGACACATGCACTCCAGGACCCTGAGGCACCTGCCTCCTCTCCTGCAGGTCAACCTGACTGTGCTCTCCCCAGTGTTTGCTGGCTTAGCCAGCACCAGCATTCTCCTCCTCCTCCTCCTCCTCCTCCTCTTCCTCCTCCTCCTCTTCCTCCTCCTCCTCTTCCTCCTCCTCTTTTTCCTCCTCCTCCTCTTCCTTTTCCTCCACCTCCTTTTCCTTCTCTTCCTCCTCCTCCTCCTTTGAAGTCACTGGACCCCCACAGACACACTGGCTGCTTGCTTCTTTGTCCTGTCCCATGTGCTGTTCCTGTCTCTGTCAGAGCCCTGATCTGTGTTGGTTGGCCCTTGGCTAAGGGTGTCTGCCTTCTACTCCCTTCACTCTGCCTAGTCTCTCTCCCTAGTCCCCCAGCCCCAGTCCCTGAGTTGATACAGAGAGAAATCCCACCATAATTTGATTTGATGTCCAAGCTTGAAATGTGTAAATTCCATGTATATTTAACCATTAAACAGTTATGTACTTAATACGCCAAGGGGCACTCTTGATCACATCCAAGGAGGAGAGGCACAGAGAACCATGTTCTGGAAGGGCTGACTGTAGCATTTATGATGATCATGGAAAACACATCGTTTTGACCCCATTAAGGCCCCATCCCAGCCAAACAATTATTTCCACTTCAAGTGGGCGACGAAGCTTTGCTAATCAATTCTTATAAAGGACTTTGAGATCTTCTGAAAGGTGACAAAGAATGAAGCCTTAGTGACAGCATAATTATTATGATTATTGCCGGGCACAGAGCTCCAAGAGCCTGAAAGATTCCCAGGTACCATTCAAACTGGTAGGAGGAAAACAATCCACCGAACGATTCTAACATGGAATCCCGCAGTCACAAGCTCCTAATATCGGCCAGATCTTTAAAAATGACCTCTAAAAGCCTGTCCGCCCACCTCTCCAGCTGAAGTTCATGCAACCACATCCCTGCCCAGTGCTACTGTCAGAAGATGGGGGACAGTTACCTGTGTTCACATCCTCATTTGGAAGGGAAAATGTCCAGTGACTCATTGGACCTCAGTTTCTGTGTCAGTAAAATGGAAATGAGATCTTCTTCATGGGGCTACCACACAACCAATGAGATCATCTCCACAGGCCACTGCACAACTAGGAACACCGACCATTGTTTAGCAAGAGATAAATGGTGATAACCGTTGACATTAAAACTCTTAGCTGCTGGGAGTTGGGGTGCTTGCCTTTGATCTCAGCACTGGGTAAGCAGAGGCTGATGGATTTCTGTGAGTTCAAGACCAGCCTGATTAACATAGTGAGTTCTAGACCAGCCAAGGCTGCACAGTGAGACCCTGTCTCAAAACAAAAACCCACTTGAGCTAATTAAGGAATCTATAAAAGGACAAAAGAAACCTTGAAGCCCCTGACCTCCAGTGGCTCCCACTTTGGGGTCTATCTTGAGTCCCAGCCGCTATATCTCACAAATCTAGCCCCTTCAGCTCTAACAAGCCCATGTGATGGTGTCATGCTGGTGAAGGAAGAGCAGAATCTCCAGATAAAACTGCTTATTCCAGTGGCAAAAAAAAAAAAATCAGGTCCAAAGTTTATTCTCTCCTCCTTACTAAGATACAGTACTGGTGGGGTTTGCTTTGCTGTGATGGTCTTGCATTGGGTGAGCCAGGACAGAGAGAGGGCTCAGTGTTCATGGCCAGAGCCTTCAGGTTCACAGGCTCAGAAGCAGCTAGATGGCTCAGTGGATAAAGGTACTTGCTGCCAAGCCTGACAGCCAGTTCCCCAGTTCACATGGTGTCAGAAGAGAACTAAATCCCACAGCTTGTCCTCTGACCTCTCTTCTCCAGCAAGGAGATCCTAGGCACACACACACACACACACACACACACACACACACACACACAATTTAAATGTAAAACAGTGTATTTTAAAGTTCATGGCCTCCCTGGGTGTCTTAGTAGGTCCCTAAAGTGGTTTTTCATATGTAAACCAGGACACACAGTTACCTCCTGGTATGGGGCAGATGCATTCTACTGTGAAAGTGCTTCATAAACTGTAAAGCACCCTTGCTGAAGGCCACCCCACAACCCACACTATCATCCTGCATACAGCTGTTCTCTCTGGGTTGTCTCAGCAAGCTGTGGTCCTCAGGATCCACAGAGGCCCAGCTGACACTGGACACAAACAATGTGCACAGATAACTGAAAACATCTCCTCACTGGAATCCATGCAAAATGACTCATGTAATTGCCTTATGTGAATACCCTGAGCCTTTCTTATTCACCCACCCACACATCTCTGGTGCTATGGATTCCTGTGCCGGTGGGAGAGAAAGGGGGAAAGAGTCAGGTTCAAAGGCCTAGGGCTTACAGGAGACCTCCAGTGTCACTCCTAAGGCAGACAGGGTCCCAGCATCCAAGTCCAAGCTGCCTTTCTCAGTTCATGTTCTTCTTTCTCTCCATCTTCTCTTTAAATCTCTGCAGAGGGATTTCTAGGGTCTCCCCCTTGGGAATTAGTTGTAGGAATAATTGGGCCAGTGGAGTGCAGGAGATAAATCCAGTGCAGCCTGTGCACTCCTGGAAAAAGTGACCTAGATCAAGCTGCTGGTGAATCCAGAGCTACAGTGAGGACCCCCTGTCACCGACTGAGTTGTGACTGAACCCACAATCCCGGTAGCATCACAGCCCATTCTCTGGCTCTGGGAGGGGACAGTGGAGGAAGGTGGGGGAGGTGAAGGAGACTGTGAGTCGCCCCTTTGGGAAGCCCACCCTCCACCCCCACCCCCACCCCCACCCTCCATCCTCTGCCCCCACTGAGAGGAGAATAAGGTGAGGCGGGAGGGCCAGGGTGAGGGCTAGGGGAAACCACTGTGGGGCTCTGAGCTGGTTCCAGGGTATTCACATAGAGAGCTTGCAGCCTGTGCGAGTGTGAGGGGGAGAGAGAGGGAGAGAGAGCTCCAGCAAGCTAGGGAGGAAGAGAGAGGCAGGCTTCTTGAAGAGAGGACAGCAGCCAGTGGAGGGAGAGGGGGAGAATAGCCCTCGCTTGGAGCATGAGGACTGCTTCTCTGGGCTCAGTTAATCTGGCTATCAGTGGGTGTTAACACTGCAGTTTAAGTGCTCAGCTCCCATTCCTAGGGAAACAAGACAAACCCCACGGAAGGAAGGAAGGAAGGAAGGAAGGAAGGAAGGAAGGGAGGGAGGGAGGGAGGGAGGGAGGGAGGGAGGGAGGGAGGGAGGGAGGGAGGGAGGGAGGGAGGGAGGGAGGGAGGGAGGGAGGGAGGGAGGAAGGGAGGAGGCAAGCAGGAGACTGCAGGAGGATGGGAGTCAGCAGAGCCCCGAGAGAGGCATCAAAGGAAGGGAAGGGAATAGCCAATCTATGGTTGGACCTGGGCTTCCTTTTCGCCAATGTAAAAGGGAATATGCCGTACATTTTTGCCTTTTTCTGCACCGGTTTCCTAGGTGCGGTCGTGGGTGCCAATTTCCCCAACAATATCCAGATAGGTGAGTGAGGGGGCTGCCGGGGATGGACTTTTGGGATGAGGGGAGATCTTTCACCCCATCCTTACTCAGTAGGAGCTGTTGTGCTTGGTGATCAAAATCCAGGATGGGAGGAAGACCCTCAGGCACCAGGGAGGGGAGGGGGCTTCATCTAATACATCGACAGGCAGAGGGGAAGTGTTCTCTCTCCCTTACACACATACAGGTGCACACACACCGTCCATACTGCAAGCATGAGTGGGTGAAATGGAGGAACCACTGCTCCGTGGAGGGGAAAAAATAATCAGGCTTCATTTGGAAGGGAGGCTGAGCTGTTTAAAGAGTTCACTCTTGCTCAGAGGATGGTGCCTGTTTTCGTTGATTTATGTAAATATGTACGGGGTGTGTGCGTGTGTGAGTGTATATTAAATGTGCACACACAGACTGAGCGACGGGGTGTGTGCGTGTGTGATTGTGCATTAAATGTGCACACACAGACTGGGCGATGGGGATGGGGGAGATTCTTGGCTGGGGATAGGGAAGGAGACCCCTCTTGGAGGAGGAGCGAGGCACCCTGTGCTTGCTGATGGCAGCTGCTCAGCAATGCCCCAGGCCCCACTCTGTGGCCAGGGCTCTCTGGACCCTGCAGCTCGTCCTTCCTTCACTGTGTGCCATGCTGGGCTGTGGTCCCCGTCCCTGGTCTTGGGACTTCCTCACCTGCCCTTTCTCTCCCCTCTGTTGCTCCTTCCTCTTTAGTATTCTGCTCTGTGCACAGACACTGACAGCAGCTCACACATGCACACACACAGATTCCTTCCCCTCGGTCAGTGGTCCTCACCCCTGGGCTTCATCCATCCTCTCAACTTGGAGGCTGGTTTCAAGATGCTGCATGCCTTCCTGTCTCCCATTTCTCCTCCTTGGTAGTTGTCTCCTTGTGCTTGTATTAGAGAGGGAGCTAGTAGGTATTTCTGTGCCCATAACCAAGGGGAAAATCCAAACTGGAGCCACAGACCCCATAACAAAGGGTGTTCGCGGGGCTCAGGGGTCAGGGTGACCAGCATCTCAGTGCTGTTTGTGCTCCTGGCCTCAAGCAGGCTGCTATGCTTTGAGGCATCTGGGCTTCCTCAGTTTCTGCTTTCTACCTCCACCAGAGGCCAGCTTCAAAGGGAACATCCCATTGCCCGTCTGCCCTGTGTGAGTGTGCTGTAGAGGCTGTGTTGCTGCAGGGCACACATGTGTTGCTAAGCTCCTCTTTGGGCCTCTCAGCTCCCAGGATGGCTAGAGAAGCCATGGAGTCATGTGCTTTGCCTCCTGACACCTGTTAAGCTGTGTTCTGAAGTGTCTTGTGTATGTGCTCTCCTATCTCACACACAAAGTGTCTGCCTTTGGGAGACACTTCCCTTGCCGCCCAGCCTGTCTTCTTCCCCTACCGGCTCTCTTCCATTTGCTTCAGGGAGAGGAGGAAGGGGACCAGAAGAGTTTGGAGTATGGTCATCTGGAGAAGAGGATGGAGCCTCCAAATCAATTGTGATTTTGTGTGTGTGTGGCAGTGACCTGCGCTGGCCTGTGGCATTGTGTCTGGACTGCTCCTACTCTGCAGATTGTAATTGTAACCTCTCATCGGGGAAACAGGAACTGGCTTTCTCTAAGTCTGTGCGTACATCAGGGTAGGTGTGGAGACAGGGGAACATCTGTATGGGGTCGCTCCTGCCTCCCTGCAGACATTTCATCACGTTCAGTCCCAGTCTGCTTCTGCAACTGCTCAAACCCTGTGGTTGCTTTCACACACAAGGGAAAATCATCAACTTGTAGAACAAATGTAAAAACATCACCGCCCTGAGGTCATAGTTGATTCTCTGTGCATGATCTCTAGCACAATTCTTACTATCCGAATTTTGTTTTTTTAAAACAAACATGTATGCACTGCACAAGTAGTTACAGGCATATTACCAGGGACTTCGAATTCCCAGCCCACTGGAGATAAACTTCTGTATAAACATTCCTATAGTTCAGTCTTTAGAAATAACTGATTTCAATTTACAGGATGTGTTTTAGTTCACTGACATAGCCACAGAACAGAGCAAAGCCCTGGAACTGTGTTTCTTGGAACGAAGCCCTGGCAGATCTTTCCTGTGATATTTCCTGGAATCCCATGTCAGGACCCATCGAAACTCTTAGGACCCCACATAGGAAACACATAGGACTCCAGTATGTAACCAGGCAGCTGGGGACACAGCAACAAAGGAGGGAAAGCACTGCTTGAGAAAAGCAGGAGTTCTCGGAGGAAATAAATAATAAACCTCTGGAGGCGGCGAAGTAGTCAAATCACACGCAGGTCTTGCCAAATTAAAGACCAAAGCATCAAACATCAAAGCAAGGTGTCCACGGAGCCCTGGACCTCAATTTCTGTCCTTTCAAAGCACGTCGGAGCACCTGTAAGGCTCTGCAAATGAGGGATGGGGCCCAGGTCAGAGGGGTCAGACACAGGGGGTCTGTGTGTTTGAGAGACTCTGGGGTATCGTGCAGATACGAGGAAGAGAAATGCTGCAGTCTCCCGTCTGCTCTGACCTTCACTGGGCCAAGGGGCACAGAGACAAACATTTGAGCAGAGTGGGGGATGCTCGGGGCCCTGTCCCAGAGTTTATCTGGAGGGTTTAGGCCTCTGTGTCCCACTGAATCCATTTGAATTATCCTCTCCACTGCTGATTGCGGTGGTTCTGGCTACAGGTTTGGTGTGGGATAGGGCTCTCTGGAGTGGGCTGCTGAGGAACTCAGACCTGTGTCCTCTCGATACATCATGTTGTCTTTTCTCTCCTCACAGGGAGATTATTTCCAAATCAACAGTCCCAGGAACATGCGGCTTTTAGATTTGCTTTGTCGCAACTCACAGAGGCCCCGCAAGCTGCTCCCCCAGATTGATACTGTGAACATCAGCGATAGCTTCGAGATGACTTACAGGTGTAACTGCTTTTAATTCAGAGATTTCTTTCTGCGCTAGATCAGTAATGAGAGCACTTGTGGGTAGGTGGTGGTGTTGCAAAAATGAGTCCAGTGGTCACTTGTCTTCCTAAGACAGCCCTCTGAGGAAAATTCCCAGGGCCTTTGAGTGATTCTGGCAGTTGGTATTTTAGATCCCACTGCATCTCATGGCATGGGCCTGTTCTTTCACCTCATTCTTTAAATGCCAGCCTGGCAGGGTTTTGGGTAGACTGCACATGGCTTTCTTCACTGAGGTCTTCACTGAGGTCGTCCCTGTCTGTGGAGAGTCTCACACACAGCTAACTTCTGAGAGATGGAGCCTGAGTGGTTCAGATTATAGGACAATGAGCTCAAAATGCCCCAGCCATTTCCTGCCAAATTAGAAAGAGGACAGCTTCCTTGTAGCATGATGAGAACAGGCAGGTGAGGAGTGTCTGTTTTCCTGTTTGGAGAAAGTGACTGATAAATCTGAAACTTGGTGCTTAGTATTCCCAGTGGCTTGAAGTGACTGCTTAAGACAGTTTAGAGACTTAAAAGAGGAGGATCTGGATAATCTGTGTTGCTCATACAGTGGCCTACAGAGTGAGAAGGGTTCCTGGGCTGGTGCACCCCAGGACATTTGGGTTGGATGCACATAACTCTAGCAACTGGGACCAAAAAAGTGAATCTGGGTGGCTGTCACTCTGTGTCAGACGAAAGTCCAAAAGCTCGTCAGTAGAGACATCGTCCCTCTGGAGATTAGAAATGAGTAACAGGAAGGTTTAAGCTTTTAAAATGAGGGAGAATAATTCCAGACACAAGCTGAACGGGACTGGCACTGCAGGCTTTGTGAGCTGATGTTGGCTTCCTGACTTTGGCCGAGCTAATGATGGCTGAGGCGTGGACCAGTCTCTTATCTATCTTCCACACAACCTGGCTGAGGGGCAGGCCCTCAGTAATTTCTGCCGGCAAGGCTTTGAAGTCTCAAGTGAGGATTCAGAATTCCCTCTGCCCCTAAGATCGTTCATAGGGTAATGTTGACATGAATTCCAAGAATGGCAGTTATTCCAGAGGGGCCTGGGTAAGTATGCCACAGAGATGGGTGAAAGTGTGCATTGTCATTAATCAGTTGCTACGGACCAGACTGAGTGATACAGGAGCTGCTTTTATGGGATGGCTTGTTCAGTCCTCACAGCAGCCTCGCTGAGAACTGCTACGGTTCTCTGAGAGAGCCCGAAACTGAGGGGACAGCTTATGCCACTTCCCAAGGTCACTGGAGAATAAGGGGTGGTCCCGTGACCTCATCTACTCCAAGACCCATATCCCTGCCCTGCTGATGAGTACACTAACCCTCAGGGTGGCTCAGTGAACCACAGTGAGATTACCCAAGAAGTTAAAGGCAGTTTCCAGAGTCTTGTAAGGCACCTGATAAAGCACCTCAAAAGAAGAACTCAAACTGTGGCTGTGATTTGTACAAAAGTGTCCTGTGGGATAAACAAAATAACAGCTTTGCACTTTGATGGGGCCAAGGCTGAAGATCCATGTTGGTGTTACTCACAATACTGGCTCCTGTTGGGGTTGCTGAGACTGAGGGCTCAAGGGAGGAAGGGTCTGTTCGGGCTCAGTTTGAGGAGGAGTCCATGGTGTGGACGGTGTGGCGGCGGGAGTGAGAGGCTGCCTGTTGGCCCGAGTGCACTGGGAAGAAGAGAAAGGGGCTTGTGTGCGCTCTGCTGACCTCCTTCTTCCCTTAGGGCTCACTGCTCTGCTGACCTCCTTCCTCCCTTAGGGCTCACTGCTCTGCTGACCTCCTTCTTCCCTTAGGGCACACTGCTCTGCTGACCTCCTTCTTCCCTTAGGGCTCACTGCTCTGCTGACCTCCTTCCTCCCTTAGGGCTCACTGCTCTGCTGACCTCCTTCTTCCCTTAGGGCTCACTGCACTCCAACCTCTGGGTGGTGCTGCCCACATCCGGGCAGTCCTTCCCAGTCAGTTCACCGCCTCAGGAATGCCCACACAGACATCAGAATTAACTATCACGTTTACCAGCCCAGAAGAAGGGGACTCGGGGTAGGTAGTGGGTTGTGGCACTATGAAAGCACACCCTAGGAGGAGACACAGAATAATAGAGTGGGTGTTTGCTGCCAGATAGCCTCCCATTTCCTCTCAAGTGGCTCAGAGTAGGTCTGTGAAGAATATCTGATATGATTATCTGAAAACCATCTAAGACTAGGCACAAACTCTTCCACACACAGCGTTAAGATCTTTATGAACTGGAGACATAGCCGAGTGGTTAAGAGCGAGCACTGCTTTGGCAGAAAGCCTGAATTTGGTTCCCAGCACCCACATCAGGTGACTCATAACACCTGCAATTCCAGTCCCAGGAATCATTCACTCACATGCACACACAAACACACGCGTCACATGTACATTCCTGTACATAGCTCATATGTATATTTTTAAAAAGACATCATTGGGGAAGGGACTCCATACGTTTTTATATATTCTGTGCCTTTGGACAGACTTCCAAATGGGTTCACTGCCTCAACCAGGATTCTCTTGCTAAAGAGAATCAGGACTAAATGGTGGACATGTGTACTCCACTCAGCTGTCTGTGGCAGAATTTGCAGAAAGGTATGTTAGCTGCCTTCCCAGTGCCCAGAACCGAACAGCACGGTGAGGTAATAACAGACTGGAGGATGTTTGAAGGCCAAAGGTGCTGTTTCTTCTGTTATCTTTGAAACCTAAGACTTAATCTAGAGTTCACCAAGGAGGCAGACACAGGGAGTGCTGCCTGCCGTGTCCATGGCCCAACAGTGGATGGACCTGAGTTCTTGGACTAGATGTCTGGCACCGCCTGGGCACAGGTGTCCACTCATTCTGGCTCCCTTAGCCTACCCACCCGTCCTGCTTCTTCCCAGCTGTGAACCAAGGTAGACTCAGGGAACACAGACAGGATAAAACACCGGCTTTCACGCAGCGACGCTCTGGAGGGTACGTGGGGAGACTGTGAGAAGGAACACCACTGTTTGATGCTTACACCTTGGGTTTCTTCCCTTTCGTTCTGAGATGAGGGGGGAAGGGGCCATTGGGGGCAAGTTAGAAGCCAGGTGTAGCTCCTGTATGCTTGGAGGAGTCTGTTAGCTTTCCTGAGTGGCCAGGAAACCCTCAGCAGCTGTCTGTGTGGTCTGTTAGTGTGGGAAATCTGCGTATCTCTCCCAATTTGGACAAAGTAAAAGCCAGCCAAGGAAGAGCAGCAGTTCTGGACAGAATGGGTTCATTTGTCACACATGGAGAACCAATTAAAGTGCATTATGCAGATGTGATGTTGTGTGTTTTCTGAAATATGAATTGGTAGTTACCTCAAATTAACTGGCCCATTCCATTTTGACTTCAGAAAATGATCCAACACCTCTTCCCAGGGCCTTTGCTATTCAAGGAATGTTTCACTCTGCCTTTTGCTATTCGCCAACCCTCCACCAGAGGGTGGAGGGAGGAAGGGAGAAGAGCTGCTGGGGCTGCTCCCACTGGGAAGTTTCAGCAGCAGGGAAGTGGGGAGCGTGAACAAGCGCTGGCAGGATGCAGGGAAGATGGCAGAGCAGCGTCCTTGCCACTGGCCAAGGGGAGTCCGATGTCGTATTACTTAGTCCGCAGAGAGGGACAGCCTTCACCTGCCATCATTTGGGGGACATAATTAGATCGGCATCCCCCAAATCCCGGGGTCTCCTTCTGAGTCTTCAGAGACAGAGTATAGGAGGAAGTGGTCTTCAGAGCTGGCGGCTAACCAGTTCGTCTTGATGCCTGTGTTGTCAATGAAAGAATGAGTGTGACACGCTAATAACTGGGGTCCCAAGTAGAGGTCCAAGGGTCATCATTACAAATTCATTCTTACCAGACAGACAGACAGACAGACACACACACACACACACACACACACACACACACACACACAGAATTCCTATTTTGGGCAAAGCAAGTGCTGTGCCAGGTGCTAGGACTGTAAGGCCAGCGTGACCTCGCCCTTGTGAGGCCTATTGCTTATTAAGAGGTCCTTGGACTTCAGAACACATGGAATTCACCCAGAGGGCTTGTTTGTAGCAAGGCTCAGCAGTGGATTTTCTTCTTCCCAAATTGGAATATTCAAGAGCAGGCCCTGGAAGGATTCTGTAGCACTTAGCATGGACGTCATATCTTAAGGAACTCTTTTATCTAAAAATCTTCCATTTTTTAGTAAGCATTTCTGAGCCCTTAACCAAACCCAGGCATAATGTTAAGTCCCAGAAATGCATACAAAGCTAAATCCTGTTCTCTGCCCTGGAGGACTTCATCCCCAATGAAGAACACTGTCCTGGAAGAGCAAAATAAAATGTCATGTTGTATGTGCCCTAGCAGTGATTTCTAAGGTGTGTGAGCAGCACAGAGAGGTCCAGGGTTGGTTGCTCGGAGTGCGGCAGAGAGGAGTCGCAGTGGTGAACAGGTCTTCAAGGGGACTAGGAGGGAGGGCAGGAAGGGTAGTGGAGGGTGCCTTCTTCCAGAGAGAATAGCAGTGCACAGGGCATGCATTACCTCGGGCTTCCTCTGCTCCAGCCCCCTGTGGCTCTCCACCATGGTGGGCCTCTCAACTTGGTGTCAATTATGTGCTCTGGAAAATGTCACAGAATGGTTACCACAAGCCATTTCTGGCACAGAAGTGGACATTGAAATATGATGAAATTTTATATTAAAATTCAGATGTCCCATGTTTCTTAAAAATGTAAAAGACAGCACAAGATCTGTAGGATACTGGATGTGGGAGCATCCTTTCACGAGCAGGAAGCAGCTCATGGGCACTCCACTCCCTCGAGGATCTATGTGCAGCTAAGGGCAGATGGGGGAGGAAGAGACATTTTCTTCAATGGTGTAGCCACTCATGTGGCCCCCACGATCCTCTAAACAACCCCTCACACATGTTCCTGTAAACAATGCTTATGACATTCATTGAGGCATTAAAAAAAGCCTGGAGAGGGAGAGGGGCTGGTTGGGAAGAGGAAGGGGATCAGCAGGAGTCGGGAGGAGACAAGTGAAGAAATGGGGGAGACCATATCTAATAAAATTCAGAGTAAAGGGTGAGACAGCAGCGAGCCAAGCCCGTGAAGCCTCAGCTTGTAAGAAGGGGACAGGCAGACTCCTTCCATCCCATCCAGTTCTCTGTCTTTCCTGCGAGCTCCCAGAAGCACTGAGTTTGTGGGAAGCACAGACTTGCCCTACACAGTTGCCTATGTGGAGTCCCCGGAAGTCAGCTCTGCATAATTCCAGATCATGAATTGCTCTCCAGAGAGACCATGTATATACTCTGTGGTATTACCAAGTCTACCTGGAAGCGTCCCTAACCTATAGAAAATGTCCTCGAGAGGCAGGCATTCCCTTACACAGCGTAAAGATCCCAAAAGCCTTCACAGGGATGTGGAGGGTAATGTCCTGCCACAGTGGGACCTCTGTGTAGACCCACTTGGGGCTCCCAGGGGCATTCTAACAAGACTTCAGGTGCTGGGAATAGGCAGGCACCCTCTTAATGACTGTGTAGACTTCACCTGGCATCCTCATAGCTGCAAACTGACAGTCCCCAGATGTGATTCCTTTCCCCTGCACAATGCTTTTCAAAACGTGTGGCATAAAATCCAGATTTCTGGCATCTTCAAAAAGAAGCTTAAGGTATTAAGCAACACTGGGCACACATCCCTCTCTGCTTTATGTTGTCTAGGGCTGCAAAGTGCTCATTCTAGAATACAAATTGCAAGGTTTCAAGCTTAGCCAAGTCTCTTCTTCTCCCAGGGGTTCATGTGTTCATGTGGCCCCTGTGTTCAGATGATTCGTTAGACTAGCTCTGCACACCTTGAATTTTATCGCCTTTCATGTCCAGTATGGTACAATTCCGTCTTAGTATCTATTACTCCCCCTGTAAGAAACAGTAAAAGACACAAAGATGTGTAATGCCCCAAAAACCTTACTTCCGAAATGGAGAGAATATCGCTGGTGGTGGAGTGAGCCAAGACTAGTGAAGGCTAGCCCTGTGACAGACACTCCGCAGAGGTCTCAAACATCACAGTCCCATGATGCCACTGAGGCTGAAGGACAGCTCTTCATATTATGCCAAAAAAGAGCTTCAGTTAGTCTTTGGAGTCAGTTTGGGGGGTTCAGAGTCAATGAACTCTTTTCTCTCCCTTTCACAAGGTAAAGGCCTGAATAGGAGAAGCCCATGGAGCCTGTGCTGTGGTAAAGTTTGATTCATGATTGAATAAGACTACCAAAGCAGAGGCTGTGGCTGTGGACAGTGGGGCCTCTGGAGGGGAGCAATGTCCATGGTGAAGGACGTGTTAAGTGGGTGAAGTCCCAATAGTCCTCCCTCTGCCTCAACCACACTGCATGTGCTGGTTTTCTGAGCTGCAGGGTTGAGCCTATGTATTCTGTACCCTGTTGTGTGATTTTCTGGAGAGTTGTGGACAGATACCCATCCATCAAAGATGTAGAACAGACCGTGACCAATGAAATGACCCCACCCAAGTCTACGTCAGTGAACCAGTGAGTGTGTTTGCCTTGCATAAGTTAAAGGAGTGTGAGTGAGGGGTCACTTCCTGGAGCATGAGTGACTCACAGAGACTGCATCACCAAAAGGCCCACCCCCCACGTCAGCTCATCCCTGGACCCCTCCCCCCAGGACTTGCAGCTTGGCTGGTAGTTAAGCTCCTCTCCCTTGCAATTGTTTGCTGTTTAGTTTTCCTACCCTCCGGAAAGGACCTTGTCAGTCGTGTAAGTTTCAGGAACTTCCTTGTATGTTTAGTCTGTCCCCTAAGCCTGGTAAGTCTCATTTACTTGCTGAGCTGAAAGCGCCTCTCTTCTCCCTCCAGTAGGGAGTTCTTCAATTCCAAGAAAATAACTCCCAAGCACATGCCGCACACGGTGCTCCTGGGTAGCAGAGGTCTACAGTTCTCTGGTGGACGTGACTATCGGGTTTGACTCCTCCATTCCTCCTCACCTGTGGTCACATCATGAGACACACAGGTGTATACATCCGTGTGCAGGTGACTCTTGGTTCTTGCCTTGATGGCCAGCAGCCTTTCTGAAGAGAATCGTATTTGTAAACATGTCTTCCTCTGTGGGGATGAGGGAGATGTCTGCTCTGTTCTCAGAGCCTCAGGGCACAGAGGTCTCATGAGCCATTTAAGAACTGCTAAAGATTCATCAGCGCGGTCATCCGAAGTGCTCGTGTCACTGCCCCATCATGCCCTTCCACGCCCTGCAGGCAGCGGAGCACACTGCACAGACTCGCCCACATGACCTGAGTCCAGCTCACTTCAGCATTCCGGGTGGATGCTGCAAAGGGTCAGAGTTGATGTGAGAGAGGAAACTTGTCTACCATTAGAAAGCAGCACACCGCTCGACATGCCGAGGGCAGCACAGGCACCAAGTCTCCCTGGGCATCAGGGGAGGAAACGACAGGAACAGAATCTGATAAATCTCTCTCTCTCTCTCTCTCTCTCTCTCTCTCTCTCTCTCTCTCTCTCTTCTTTCTCACCCCCCCCCAGTCCTGAGGAGAGAAAGTAAACTTCCAGGTAAAGTCATCTAAATGTTATCAAATAAGAACACTTGAGTAGAAATCAGAAACGCAGACCAGATGTCCATTGTGGACATTCCTGCACACCATGTTGGGGGCACTGGGAGAGACCAAGGGCCGAAGACATGGCATACATAAATGCAGCCACACATGTATACAGAATAAATAACTAATTTTTTAAAGAAAAGGGCTTGGGTTAATTGGATTGGGATGCAAAGACCTGAATTCAAATGCTGGACTCTCACATTCAGGTCTGATCTTGAAAAGCAAGCTCTATTTAAGAAGGAAGTTTTAAGAATCATCACAACATTTTTTTTAAAGAAGGAAATAAATTAGACACCCAGTAAAAGGAGATGGTGTAAATAGGTCCAGTGACAGAGGGACAATGGACTTTTTGGAAACCATTAACGATTACTGTATAGCAGTTTAAAAGGGGGCATGAATTTTCAAGTTAAAAAAAAAAGCTCATACTTAAAGCAATAAACACATCTATCAATTGTTAAAGTCATACATTCATCAAAATGGTAGGAAACTTATCTTTCATATTATAACTGCTCAAGTTTAAATTTGCCAAGTGCCTGCATTCCCATGGTTTTCTGTAACAATACTTTTGTACATAAAATAAAAGATAGTCTCAGAAAGTTATTTCTATCCTAAAAGTTCTACATGATGACTATCCTGAGACAGGAAGGAGGGAAACAGGAAGGAGGAAGGGAGGGAGGGAAGGAAGAGAGGAAGGGAGGGAAGGAAGAAGAAAGGAAGAAGGGAGGCAGGCATCCATCCTGGTCCCCTCTGCCTCATCTCTGCCCTTGACTCTTCCTGGCCGTGTCTGATCCTCTCTGCTCTCCCATTCAGTCGGCATATCACCACCAGGCCAGGCCTTCAGGCACTAATCTTGTCTTATCTGGAAGAGGCGGCTGTGGCCTTGCTTTCTTCACCGTTATCATTTCTTTTTAGTCTTTTTTGAGACAGGGTCTCCCTGTAGCCCCAGCTGGCCTGGAACTCGCTATCTATGTAGACCAGGCTGGTCTTGAACTCAGAGATCTGCCTTCCTCTGCCTCCCAAGTGCTGGGATTAAAGGTGTGTGCCACCACACCCAGCTCCCATTATCTTTTCTACCAGAGAACATTGTGCATTAGTGCTAATTGAGTGAATGGATGAACAATGAAGCAGCAGACAGTAACGTGAACATGCCTAGCCTGCGGCTGAAGTGGGAATGCTCTGATGCTGAGTCCTGAGCGTCCAGCAGGCTTAACTGTGAAGCCCCTATAGTTACCATCATACAACTAAAAGTGATGTGGGTGCAAACCAGTGTAAGTCACCCTGAAAGCTCATTCCAGCAACGTCTGGACTAACGTTGCAAGGGCTCTAATAAGGCATTGGGTATCTGGGTCTCTGTGTGTGTGTGTTTAGTGATCAGGTGTTCACCCACTGGCGATGGCAGAGGGAGACATCAGGAGTCCTCTCCATCTCATTGCTTTGAGATAGGGACGCTCATTGAACTCCAGGTTCGACTGATGGTCAGCAAATCCCAGCGATCCCTGTGTCTCTGCCCCGACCCCCAGCACTGAGGTTATGGGCTCATTCAGGACCTCACCTGGATTTTTGAGTAGGTACTAGGACCTAAACTCAGGTCTTTAAGCAAACGCTGTGTCCTAGTTATTTTCTATTGCTGTAATAAAACACTGGCCATAAACAACTCAGAGGAAGAAAGGAGTTTTTTCACCTCACAGCTTGCAGTCCATCGTGGAGAGAAGGCAAGGCAGGAACTGAGGGCAGGAACCTGGAAGCAGGAACTGAAACATAGACCACTGAGGAACTTACTAGCTGGCTCCTCTGGCCTGTGCTCAGCCTTCTTTCCTATACCACCCAGGAGCACCTGCCCCAGAGTGGCACAGCCTTATGGGCTGGGTCCTCCCACATCACCCCACAATCAAGAAAATGTTTCACAGACATGGCCACAGGTCAGGCTAATAGAAATCCCCCAACTGAGGCTTCCTCTTCCCAGGTGTGTCAAATTGGCAGCTGAAGCTGTACAGCACACACAGCACGCTCTCCTACCCACTGGCTGTATTTTTAAATTCAGAATTGCTAGGCCTGGTGGCTGTGTGAGATCTTTGTGCTTTGTGCAAGTTGAAGTCCATTTCTGCGACCTCAGTTTCTTTCAAATGAAGGTGTTAAGGATGGCAAACTTGGGCAGGTATCTTGAGGACTACATGACGCTGGGTTTCACGTTACCTCTCCACTCCAGCGCCACAAGGGAGAACTTCAATCTTCCTGCTGCACAGGTAAGAAACCTGGAGGTGCTGAGGGCCGCATATTTTCAGTTTGATCCCTAGACATCTGTGTGCTGGTTGGGCTTTTCTCAGCCTTTGGTCTGCCTGCTGCTGCCTCTTGAAGCCTGGAGGCAGCCCTCCTCCACAGTGTCTATACCTTCCTAAAAGCTCGTATTCTGTAACTGAATTCATTTACACCATATTCTTTTATTGAGCATTTAATTTTTTCCTTTTTTTTTTTTTGAAAAACAGCATTACGATTATCCTAAACATGTCCATTTAAATAGTTTTTGTTGTTGTACTGGTTTGATTATTAAGTCTTTTAAAAATATTTTATTATTTTTATATTATGGTTATGAGTGTATTGCCTGCATGTAAATAAATGCGCCCATGTTGTGCAATGCCTGTGGAGGACAGAAGAATCTGTCAGATCCCTGGAACTGGAGTTACAGATGGTGGTCAGCTGCGTGTCAGTGCTGGGAACTGAACCCAGGTCCTCGGCAAGGGTAGTCAATGCTCTTAACCACTGTGGTTATTAAACTTTTAAAGGTTTATGTTTCTCTCTCTCTCTCTCTCTCTCTCTCTCTCTCTCTCTCTCTTTCTCTTTCTCTCTTTCTCTCTGTGTATGTGTGTGTGTGTGTACAGATACCTGACTGGGGCCAGAGGAGGCCATTACATCCCTTGAAACTGAAGTTACAGGCAATTATGAGCTTCCCAACATGGGTGCTAGGAACCTATTTATGGTCTTTTGTAAGAGCAGCAAGTGCTCTTAACTGCTGAACCATCTCTCTAGCCCCTTATTATTTGTAAATGATATTTATTTACTTATTTATCATGTGTATGCATATATGTGTGGGCACATGAGGCGTGTGTGCAGGTCAGAGGACGATTTGCAGGATTTGATTCCTTCCTTCCACTCTGTGCATCCTGAGGGTCAAACTCAGGCCATCAGGTTAGCAAGCACCTTTCCCCACTGTTCATCTCCCCAGCCCTGTCCTAGAAACTTTTGATGATCTCTGTGTTTTTCTGATTGTTATTGGCCATAAGATTGGTAGGAGTATTTGCCATGAGACTTAGAATATGAGCAGTATATTTAGGACTTGGGGGGAGGGGGCTATGAGGGGACTGTGGGGTGAAACAACCAGTAACTTGCAGTATGACCTTGAAACATCCTTGTGCCCAGTTATTTTCCAGAAGTGCAAAATGAGTACTAAAAGCAGAGTCCTGAATTCATTAGAACAAGCAAGTCTCATTATTCATCTGAAAGAGCTTTGAGAGATCAGAGTCCTTGGGAAAGGCGGGGCAATATAATTAGCCAGCCTTCTTATCCATTAACATGAATTCACCATAAGTACAATGTGACTAATCTTTAGTGTCTTCCTAAGAGCATGGTCATTATCTGTGAATGAATCTATTTTCTGGATGGAAAAAATTGAAATCTGAAGGCTAAGTTTATCCCAGATCCAAATATGTTAACAAAGCTGACTTGCTGATTCTCTGGTTGGATTTGACAGACAGGTCAAAGAGCACCTTTGCCTTAAGAAAACTGTTGTCCTTGGGTACAAAGGCCAACCCTATTTGAGCAGGCAGGCAGTGGTTAAGGTGGCACATGAAAGAACCGGTTTATCTGAATAGTTCTGGTTTGAGTTTATCTGGTTTCAAGGACTTGCCTGGAGTTGAGGGAGACATGGAATCTAGATCTTGAGGTTTAGCTTTTCTGTAAGTTGTTTTGCAGTCAGGTGCAGTCAACCCAGCACGGGCAGCCCTCATTGCAGTCAGGTGCACGTACGACACGCATCAGCCCAGCACTAGTAGCCCTCAACTTTCCAGTGCAAATTCCAGTGGAAAGGGGA
Organism: Eospalax fontanierii; assembly: GCA_035773235.1. Lineage (NCBI taxonomy): Eukaryota > Metazoa > Chordata > Mammalia > Rodentia > Spalacidae > Eospalax > Eospalax fontanierii. Next base: position 81,281,287 of record CM069534.1, read on the forward strand.
CTTTTCTTTCCTATCAGCAACATTAAGTCCCAGGACTGAGGCCATTGACTGGAACCAGAGTTACCACATTTCTGAATGTGGCACAGGGGCCAGGACACTAAGATTTTTTTGGTTGACCTAGCCTTTAGACAAATGATCATTCTTAGAGCTTGTAATGGTGGGAGAAACCAAACAATTATTGGTTCTACTCAGCCCTGCCTACAGCCTTCCCACCCTAAAAGCACCTGGTCTAATTGACCTATGCAGCTGGCACAGACATTGGAGAGGACAGTTTCCCCAGAGGAAGCCAGGGCACTATCTCCGCAGAACAGAGGTGTGATGTCCAGCAGGTGGAATATTTCAGGAGTTCTGCTGCTCATCTCTGTACAACATTTGGAGAAGCAGGAGCTCAACCCGTGTAGATCACAGGTCCACACTAAAGCTGGAGTCTCCCAAAAGCAGTAAGGCAAGCTCAGAGGTCAGGGCAGCCCAAAGGTTCAGCCTGAGGCTGACAGTGATCTAGAGCTGTCAAGGGTATTTGGTAATCCCTGGGCAGCTTGCAGATGGCTGTCCACTGACAGGAGTGTCCCTGAGAGTGGTCCCTTGAGGCTACTCTTGGAAGGGCGTGAAGACTGGAGTCTGGAGACCCTGAGGCACCTGTGCACTCCCCCAGTGATGAGCCTTCCGCTCACTCAGCTCGTGCACAAACTTTCACAGTCACAGTTGAGATCTTGGCTGCAGACCTGATAAGCCCACACGACTAGATGTTTCCATCTTCTAATTGTCCCATCCCCTCTAGATTTTTGGCAGGAATAAAACCTTCCCTAGATCTGAAGAGTGGGGACCAAAGAGAGCCGGGATCACAGGAAGGAGGCTTTGACCTTGGCTAGACAGCCTGAGATTAAGCTACTGCCGATCCAAGGGAATTGTGGGGTGATTCTCTGTCACAGGCCATGGGATTGACTGTGTGGTGACATTCTCAGGCACAGGACTGAAGTGTCAGAAGGAGAAGCTGGAAAGGCAGTGGATCTAGCCGGGGCATTCACGCAGTCAATCACTGATTATCCCAGAATATACGGACTATATTATTATGACTTGGCAATTATTTTTTAACATTTTCTTTATTATTTTAACTTTCTATGTAGGAGTGTATTTTCTGCATGTGTGTAAGTGCACCCATGTCAGGCAATGCCCATGGAGATCAAAAGAAGTCATCAGATTCTCCTGCTTCTCCAGAGATATTCTGGAGTTTGAGATAGTTACTAGCCGCCATGTGGGGGATAGATGTCGAACCCAGATCCTCTACAAGAGCAACAACGCTCTAACCACTGATGGAGCAGTTCTCCAGCCCCATCTTGGCAGTTCCTCACTTCTCTCTTCCAACTCCTGGAGGACTGCACTTCTATGATTCATTCATGTTACCTGGTCATGTGACCTGCCTTGGTAGGAGCCCTGAGAAGAGCATGCCCAAGAGCCTGTTGGTCCTAAAAGAAATGGAAACATAGGCAGCCGTGGGAGACCCACATACCCATGCACTGAAGCCACAAGCAGCGCCCCCATCCCTGCCCATCTGAAGATATTACACCACATTGGTTGCTTCTTGTTACACACCTTATAGTTGAGGCAGTCGTAACCGACTGATAGAAACAAGCAACCGCTTGTGGTCATCCGACACCACACATTACAAGAGGAATGCTGGAGATGGTAGCTCTGGGCCTGGGTTCTGTGGACTGTGTGTTAGAGTTTGGGAGCTGGCCATGAGCACATTTAGAAAAGATCAGGGACTGGAGAGAGGGCGTACTGGTTAAGAAAACTGACTGCTCTCACAGAGGACCCAGGTTTGATTCTCAGCACCCACATGGGAGCTCACCATTGTTCAGAATTCCAGTTCCAGGGTATCTGACACCCTCTTCTGACCTCTGCAGGCATTGCACAGCACAGGGAATGCAGGCAATACAATCATACACACAAAATAAAAATCATAAATCAAATGTTTAAAAATAGTAATAAAATTAAATCTTTTTAAAAGACCATTACTACAGTCTTAAAGAATAAGAGCCAGGACTCGGTGTAAAGTGTTTGCATTACAAATACGAGAACCTGAGTTCAAGCCCCAGAACCCACTGTAGCCCAAGCTTGTAATCCCAGCACTGGGAAAGCCAAAACAGCAGGATCTCTGTGCAAGCTGGCTATCCAGCCCAATCAGTGAGGCCCAGCAGTGAGAGACCCAATCACAAACAAGCAAGGTGGATGTCTCCATTACACACACACACACACAGAGAGAAAGAGAGAGAGAGAGAGAGAGAGAGAGAGAGAGAGAGAGAGAGAAGAAAACATGATGCCGTGACCCAATAACCATTATTGGAAAAAGAAAAAAACAACCAAAGGTCCACTGCTTCAGGTTAGATGGTCAAGGCCTGCTTCTCCCTGGAGTAAATTCTGAACTCGGATCTCAAAACTAGAAATGGCCTGCAGAGGACGCAAAGCAGAGTGAAAGAAGACAGCCACAGGGGCATGCTGTACCAACAGCATTCTCTCCCTGTGGGGGAGAAGGCAGCCCTGGAGTTTGGGGCACACTGGGCACTGTTTCATTAGGGTACAGCTGGCTTCATGCCAGGCCACACGTGCAAATCAAGGGCCAAGGCAGAGGGCTAAAGGGTGTGGAAGGCCGGAGCTTGCAGACAGAGCCTGGGCTGCCTCAGGACACGCCTCACAGATGGGATGGAGCAAGTTACAGTTCCTTCTAAGCTCCAGAAGATTCCAGGGTTGTTGCTTTGAGAGAGACAGAGACAGAGAGACAGAAATAGAGAGACAGAGAAATTCATCTATCTGTTCTTTCACAGAGAAGGAACAGGCTTATAGATAGATCCTTTGCCAAGTGCATAATTGAAGAAGGATTCAGAGATTTAAATTATGTGTGAAGGAAATGTTAAATTGAAGAACTTCACCTTAACAAATGGAATCTGGCACAGCGCTAATTGAAGTGGTGAGTCGAGGAAGAGCCCTAGCGACCAGGACAGGGTCCAGCATCCCTCACTCCTGCTTACAGCCTCTGACAGGGCAGAAATCACGGCGACCCAGCCCTCTGCCCTCTGACTGTGGGCTGCTGTGGGTGTGGGATGGAGAGGGAAGGGGAGTTCCCAAGGGCATGAGGGTCCCAGTGCCCTATAGAATCCAGATGCTTTCTACATTTGGAAAGTCACTCAATGCAAGCTGCCCTTCCTGGCCATTCTGCCTCTTTGAAGATGATTCTGAATAACTTTAGATGAGTCCTTCCGAATTCCTCTCATGAAGTTTCTCTTGCTAATGGGTAAATTTCTCAGTGTCAAATCCCAGTCTTCTGTCTTTATTTCTGGTAGTTGATGGCCTGTAGGAGTCTTCATGCCCCTCCCAGAAACTCCCAGCATTAGGGGGCTGTGTTCTCTCGACGCCCTCCACCCCAGCAGAGTTTCTCTATTTCTCTGTTTCCCTCACCAAGGTCTACCTGTTGCTCAAGATTCTGGACCTCTACATTTTGAGTTCAAAAATGGAACTTTTTTATTTGGATACAAAACCAGAGCTTGGCCCCTGTCCTGCCCAGCACGATGCCCCCCTCCCCCACTGCGGTGGGCTCTTCAGGTTCAGGGCCGCTATGCATTGCCGTCTCCGGGGTCCCTCCTCTCCCCACCCTGCATGCCGCACTGGTGTCGCTGCTCTGACTCTTGCCCATTCTTCTGCTTCTGTACTGAGATTGTAACCTGGGCCTTCTACCCGGCCTGCCCCACTGCAGTCCACTGCGTCACAGCAGCAGACCCATTCTTGATGACTGTCTAGTATTGAACTTTCCCTGCATGAAACACCCCCCACTGGTGCTTCTCACCTTATTTTATGATCAAAATCAGCCCAGAATCCAGGCAACATACCTTCGACTTACATTCAATCCGTGTTCCAGACAGTCTGGCTCCCAGCATTGCTAGCAGTGTGCATCTGAATGGGTTGATTTTCTTCTGTTACTGCTTCCCCAGACTCAGTCTTCTTCCCTACCTGCTAACACTACACCCATATCTTCAGTCAACTAGCATTTTATTGAGCACTTAGTCTGCATTAGCTTTGGGAATGCAGCAGAAATCAAATGCAGCGAAGTTCCAGCACTCTGTGGTGGATGTTCTGGGATCATGTACATGTGATGAATCTAAACACTTCTTTTTAAATATCTTATTTATTACTTTTATGTGTATGGCCTGCATGTGTGTAAGTGCACCTCTGCCCTACAGTGCCTTGGAAGGTCAGAAGAGGGTGTTGAATCCCCTGGAACTAGAGTTACACTGCGGACGGACAGTTGTTAGCCACCAGGTGGGTGCTAGAAACTGAATCTGGGCCCTCTGCAAGAGCGGCCAGAGCTCTTAACCTCTGAGTATCTCTTCAGCCCTTAAATATCTCATAAATGCCACGAACCCAGCAGAATGAAGCTGTGAAACAGAGGGAAGATTTTAGCTGGTGGGCTCTGTCACCTGTGGTTTGGAGCAGACCTGAAACCTCTGCGCCCAAGGGAGAGCAGGGAGCAGGAAGAACAAATGAATGAGTCTTTCACCTCTGCAAAGAAGCCAGAGACCTTGAGAGATTTTAGAAGGGTCAGTGTGCATTGTCTCTGAGGAGGAGACACTTCAACTGAGCCTCTGTGGCACTGCTTTGGCTGCTGATATAGCCCACCTGACAAGAAACAGGTAAGAAAGGACGGTTTGGTCTTGTTCTTAGTCTGAGGGCACAGTGGTCCTGGCAGGGAGAGCACGAGGCAGCTGGTCACGGACATCCAGTCAGGAAGCAGAGGGGTGAACGCTGGTGCTCACCTCGCTTTCAGGACCCCAGTCCTGGAATAGCACTCTACACAGTCGGGGTGGGCCTTCCCATCTTATTTGACAAAATCTAGAAAGTGCCTCTCAGACTGCCCAAGGTCTCCTTGGCGATTCTACATGCTGACGAGCTGACAATCAGATTAACCATCCAAGCCTTGTTCTGATGATGGGCGGAACTTCCTCCAAGGCTGGGAGACAGGAGTCTGAGTCTTGTCTATTCTGGGAACCATTAACCATGTGCACTTCCCTAGTATTTGAGATCTGTTTATTACGACTACTCCTTTAATGTTATTTGACTTTACTAATTTGAAGCACCACATATATCACAGTAGGCAACATAAAGCTAATGTCCAGAATTTTCCAGAAAAAATAAAATAGTACAGCCTAAAGGCTTTAAAATGAGAGCAAGTTTGCACATCCAAGGAACAGAAAGCCAAAGAAGGCCGTTGCAGCTAAAGCACGCTGAGCGAAGAGGTGGGCAGGGTTCCGTAAGCATGATGAGAAATTCTGATTGATTTTTAAATACAGTAAGGCCAGTGTGAGAACAGACACGTTTGGTTTTTGTTGTTACTTTGTTTTGTGGTTTGGTTTGACAGGAACTACCTGTAGCCCCAGCTGGCCTGGAACTCACTATGTGAACAGGCTAGCCTCCATTTCATAGAAAAGGCCCATGTTACCATGCCCGGTGCTGATTTAAACTTTTTAAGGTTATCATGATTCCTTCTAGAGAAGGAAAATGTGACACTCGCATGTGAAAATAATATGTATTGTCCAGTGTTTGCTGCATAACACAGAGCACCAATATCTTAGTTGTTCATAAAACACTTTTTTTTAGTCAATCACTACTTTCAAGTCAGCTATGGCCGCCTTTTCTCAGTTGGGTTATCTGGATTCCCAGAAGGTTTAGGTCTGTCCGATATGTTTACCTCAGGAGTAACAGTCAAGAGGGGCCAGCTGCAAAAAGCCAACTCATCCCGTGAGGACTCACAGGACAGGAGATGAAGCCAGATCACAAACGGCGTTTAAATCCTGAGCTGAAATATGCCTGAAGCTCTAGAGCAGAGAACATGCTCTGCCCTCTATACGTCGCAAGGCTGGGGACAAAGGGAGCACGTGTGTAATTCTCCAACAATGGCCCCGTGTGCCACTGAGGGAGGGCCCAGGGGAGTAAAGCAGTACTGGTGGGGGTCACAATGATGGCCAAGGCTGCACTGTGGCATGGACAGCGTATGTGCTGTAGTCTCAGACGTTGCCTTTGTCCTGCTAGGGCCTTTCTCTCCCCACAGCTATAGGTTAATTTTTTCTCCCTTATTTGGTCAGGTCCTCCTTTCGTGCCACAGCTTTGGTATGACTTTCTCCCCCTGTTCTTGAGGAAAGGTGAGCCTCTACCTTGGAGGCCAGAGGCATGAGACAGCAGCAACACCTAGGGCTGCACTGATGGGTGTCTCCAGAGTAGGCTGATGGCTAAGAGCGAGGACTTAGACCTTCCTAATTTGGGATCCCAGGTGAGTTTCTAATCGACAGAACCTCTGAAGTCCTGGTATCTCATTTCATAAAGTGGCAATAATGACACATTCCTCCTGGAGCTGTGTGGACTGAAGGGGTGGGACTGGGAAGGTACTTAGCATGAGGCCTGGGCAGAGCAAGCATCCCGTGAATGAGAGCTGTTATTGCTTGTTCAGTTTAATTGTTTGTGATGACAAGCTTCTTTTGGAAGTGCCCTCCAGAGTCTTCATCAGAAAAAGCCAATGTTCTTGTGGAAATGAGGGGTGTGAAGAACAGCAGAATTCTGGAAGGGATTTTGTAATACCTGGATCTGAGGCCTCTCTGATCTGAAAGCCCCCCAAATAGAGCCTCTCCACCCCTCATTTCCTTCCACCGTCTGCCAAGATGGTGCTTGTCAGCTCTTTGACTCTGCAGGTCTCCAGGAGTCTGCTACCCTAAAATAATAAAATAAAACAAATCTGCCCTGCACTTATCTGGGAATGACAAGGCAATATACTTTAGCTAAATATATAGCTCATGCTGTTGGAGTGAAATATAGGGCGATGTTGACTAAGGCTTTACGAGGAAGGAGTTGCTCAGAGAAAGTGACACTTTTAGCTAAAACAGATTCGCCAGAACCTTCTTTTTAGTGTATGCGACTGAGGTGGCCTCAGAAATGCACTCTCTGGCATTTTTACCTTAGTAAGAGGAAGGTATGATTCTAGCTTAATGGCCTCTGGACTTCCAGGAACCTGTAGGTCCAAGTGGCTCTATGAGAGACCATCGGAAGTGTAGATAGATTTGAGGAGGGTGGAGTCAGGTGGTTCTGCAGTTGTGAAAGTGATGAAGGGGCTGGAGAGATGACTTGACCATTAAGATGGCTTGCTGCTCTTGCAGAGAACCTGAGCTCAAATCCCAGCAGCCACGTCAGTCCCATCTGTCTGTAACTCCTATTCCAGGGGATCCAACATCCTCTTCTGGCCTCTGCAGGTACCTACTTGCACACATGTGCACATATACACACAAACACAGATCAACATAAAACAGATCTTTAAAACAAAAAAGTAATAGTGCAATGGGTTTGGAGATTTATGTGAACGTTTTGGAGGTATCTTCTGGAAGACAGATTTGGAGAAATAGACTGGCTTCTGATGACAGAAGGCTTTGAAGGCCAGAGGAGCAGACTTAAGAGGCAGAACAGTGCAGTTCTATCAGCCTGTATGCCAAAGGATTTTTTTTTTCCAAGCAAAGATGGTTAATAGACTCGCCCTTGACAGACATAAAGTTACCTGGTGTCCATGTGTCATGACACCCATCTGTGTATAGCCACATACCCCAGAGGGCTCAGAGCAGTGAAGACATAAGTAACTGGTGGGTTGATTTGGGATTTCCACCAGAAGGAAGGGAGAGAGGAAGGGGAGGGAGGGAAGGAAGAATAAAGGCAGGCCATGTGTGCTCACTAAGAGGACACCGTCTTGAAGCCGGGAGAGCCCTGGCCAGGACCCCACCATGCTGACACCCTGATAGGCATATTTTCAGACTCCAGAATGGAGAGACAAGGAATTCCAGGTGTTTGGGTTACCCATTCCAAATACTTCATTAGGCAACCTAAGCTAGCCGACACAGCTGACGAGGGGCGTCCTTCTCCATGATACATGACCTGAAGCTTCAGTTAAAAGGTGAGGGGCTACACTGGGAAAGCAGAGGCAGTCCTGCAGACTAGACCTGGGATTCTGCCAGCTCTGTGAGCCCTGGCCCTGTGCCCAGCCTCCTCCTGCTTTTCTCCATCTCACTAGACCAAGAAAATATGCACATCTGTTATCCACAAATACCCTGAATTCCCCACCAACATAGATCCCCGGGGAAAAGCTAAGCTAAGCGAGGCAGAGCAGAGGAGGGGCTGGGACCTGGAGTCTTCTCGGAGAAGGCTGCTTTTTCTATACCCTCTGCCGTACCTGAATCTGTGAGCTGTAATGTGGCCCAGAGGAAAACGAGAATCTGTTCCTGCATAGCTGGTGATCTGGGCGCCCTGTGGATACGGCTTGGTCTCCTCCTGGCCCTCTGCTGCTTGCACAGCCAATTTGCCTGTGCGGTCCTTTCACCGTGCAGCCCCTGCTGAAGAGCAGTGAACAGTGGTGTCAGCCAGGCTTTGGTGCCAAATACCACACCTGTAAAAGTACCTGCGAATACCATCGCCTATAAAACGCTGGGCAAAATTATGTAATGTCTCCCTGTTTCAGCTTCTACAGCTTTTAAATGGGATTAATGGCAGTCCCGATCACAAATGATCTTCACAGGCTTGGGGTGAAAGATTGCTTGTGAAACACTGAGCCAAGAGGCTTCTCCTGCACGTGAACACAGGCTGGGTTTTGTTTCAACACTGTTGTGAGGTTTCCATGGAGCAGCCTGCTGTACATCCCCTCCAGGCCAGACAGCTCCCACCTACTCTCTACAGATGATGCAGTTGGGATCCGGGAAGCTGGGAAGGCCTCCCGACCATGCACGCGGCCAGCCGCATGCCATGTGAGGCTGCATCTTGACCCTCTGATTCCTGCGCATCCCCCATCACACCGCAGCGAGGGAGGTTTTCACAAACCTTTCCTCACTTGTACTTCCTGGGTCACATGTAAGAAATCTCTGTTGTGCCTGCTGCTCAGCTCTCTGTCCCGGAAATACCTGCTGTTGGTCCACCTCGGTCTTTAATCCGTCCTGACTCGGTTCTTTTATGAGGGGTCAGGGAGGTTCAACTCCATCTTAGGTGACAGTCACACCAGCACCTTTTGCTGGAGAGATGGTCCTTTTCCCTTTGTGTGTTCGGCACCTTTGTGGAACATCTGTGGGCCATACGTAAGTGTGGGTTTGTTTCTGGGCTCTCGAGGCATTGATCGGTGAATCATTCTTAAGCCAGTGCCACAGTATTTTCATTATTGTATCTTTGTAACATTTCAAAACCAGGATATATGAGAAATCTAGTCTTCTCATTTGTGCGTGCACGTGTGTGTGTGTGCGTACACGTCCGTATGCATCTCTGAATGTGTGTCTGTATTTGTCTCGGTATATGTGTCTGTGTGCGTGTATCTGTGTGTGGATGTGTGTGTGTGTGTGTGTGTGTGTGTGTGTGGTCTGAGTATGTGTGTACATATTTGTATGGTGTCTCTCTGTGTCTCAGAATGTGTGTGTCTCTGTGTGTGTGTATATGTATGTGTCTGCATGTCTGTGTGTGTGTCTGTATCTGCATGTCTGTGTGTGTCTGTGTGTGATCTGAGTGTGACTGTACATGTTTGTGTCTCTCAATGTGTCTGTGTGTCTCTGTGCGTGTGTGTCTGTTTGGCCTTAGAGTGCATCCATGTTTGCACATGTCTATGTGTCTGCATGTCTGTGTGTGTGTCTGTGTGTGGTCTGAGTGTGACTGCACATGTTTGTGTCTCTGAATGTGTCTGTGTGTCTCTGTGTGTGTGTGTGTCTGTGTGGTCTGTGTGTGTCCATTTGTGTATGCACATGTCTATGTGTCTGCATGTCTCTGTGTGGTCTCAGTGTGTGTACATGTTTGTATGTACATATGGGTACGTGTGCACATATATACCCGTGCTTGTCTTGGCCCCAGGCCAGTGTCATGTGTCTTCTTTTATTACTTTCTACTTGTTTGCTGTTTGTTTCTTGTTTGTTTGAGACAGGGCTCTCCCACTGAACCTGGAGCTCACTGATTTGACTATGGCCAGCGAGCTCCAGGGATTCTCTTGTCTCTGCCACCCTGAATCCAGGATTATAGGCAAACATCACCACACTTGCCTTTTTATGTGAGAATGAACTCAGGTCCTTATGCTTGTGTAACAATACCTTACCAAAGTCTGCCTAGCCCCTTTTCTCCCTCTAGAAAAATAGCTTAACTATTTGAGGTCTTGTACGTTCCCATACAAACTGGATGGTTGATTTTGTTTTGTTTTCTACTTCTGTAAAAATGACCTTGGAATTTTGGTATTGATGTTTAACAGGAAAATGAGCAACACTATTTAAATGCACATACACACACACAGACACAGAGACATGCAGACACATACATACATACACAGGGGATAAAGAGATAGCTCAGCCATTAAGAGTGCATACTGCTTTTGCAGAGGACCCCAGTCCAGTTCTCTGTGCCTATAATTCCCACTCCAGGAAATCTAACACCTCTGACCTACATGGGCAGCTGTACTTGGGTGCATATACGTACACACACATACACACATACACAGATACACACACACACACACACATTCAAATAATTAAGAAATAAAATAAAATAAATGGACAAAGGTCCTGAATAGATATTTCTCAAAAGAAGACATGGAAATGAGGAAGAGATACATGCAAAAGTAGTCCAGGCATCTAACACCAGAGACAAGTCAATCAGATCCCCAGAAGGAGCACTGAAATGGCCATTGTTACAGGGTGAAAAATGTCAGGTATTGACAAGGCTGTGGAGAACAGGAAGCCCCTGGACACTGTTGATTTTAGTGGAATTAGTGCAGCTATTTTGGAAAACAGTATAGAGACTCTTCCAGAAACTGAAAATGGAGTTGAAATCAGCCTGCCATAGAGATCCCTAGCGCTCCATATCCATCGTGGCTTTAAGCATTATTTACAATAACCAAGATAGAGAGTTCACAGCCAGGGTCTCAATACTAAACAGCAAATAAGTAAAAAACAAAAATAGAGATAAGGAAATGAACTGCTGTCTTTCCTCCTGAATCCCGCAGCTCTTAGTGGTTGGAGTAGATGTCTTTCTAACCAGGTTTTATCCAGGGTAGCATGGCCTTTCAGAGACATAAGAGCTTGGAGGAGGGCTGATGTGTCGATGGAGATCAGCCTGAAACATCTTCTTCTAAGCCATTTGCGCATTTACTGTGTTATTTAGTTTCTTGTTAGTTTAAAAGCTAAATATGAGCATCTAGGGGCCAACCCATCTCTGTGTGGATCACACCACTCTGTCCTCACAGCTCCTTTAGGATGGGAAAGGGAACCTGACAGCCTGTTTTTCCCACTGAGCAATGGCCCCAAAACATCCTGTTAGATCACCCAGCTTCCAGCACTTTAAAGACCTGGGTCTGCATGCTTTGTGCACGGCTGGCTCCTGAGACCTCCATGGAGTCAGTCAGTCTTCTCTGGCTAGGGGTCTGTGCTGTGAGGTGTCCTTGACCTCTAGGACCCTGCAGAACAGAGACCCCATCATGTGGGGCATCATCCATGCCCTCCGCTCCAGGGTTCCCTCCATGAGGAAGAAGACATAGGGTCTGTGAACATATCCACGCACTGGGCAGCAGGAAGTGCCGTGGTGCAGTGGACGGGAGCTTTCCGAAGTGGTGTTCAGCATTCCCATGCCAATGGAGGGGAAGCAGAGAGAAAATGGAGAAACAGAAATCAAACGCAGAACTCCAGCCTGGCCGTGTCTGGAAAGAAAGGCTACTGCTGGCAACATTTATGGCCATATTTTTGGTTAAAGAAACAACAGTGATGCTTGGACTTGAAGCTCTGGGTCCTGGATGGGCAACGGAAGAAGCTGGGGTGAGACAGGGCCACGGGGTAAGAGAAGAATATGTCTGGGGTCAGACCCCCTTGTTTGCAACATCATTAAAGAACGTGTTGTCCCTGGATACCCAGGAAACCAAACGGCCCACAAGATGCCTCTGCTCTTGCAGTGGTCTTGCTGTTTTGTACAGCATTGGGTAGCCCAACGCAGCAGGACTCTCTCTCTCTTATCTCTCTCTCTCTTTCTTTCTATCTATCTTTCTCTCTCTCTCTCTCTCTCTCTCTCTCTCTCTCACACACACACACACACACCCTGGAGTGGAGTCCCTGCATACCTTATTTATCCATGTACTGCTTGCTGATGGACTGTGTCCTGGAAATCCCTAGAAGGCTTCTTTGCCCTTGTGTGGAAGGGACTAGGACACCCAGTCTTCCCAGACCAACAGTCACCACCAGCCAGCGCAGGCCAGCAGAGTTTTGAGAGTCAGAGCAGGGACCCTCCAGAAAGATTCCCTGAGAAGAGAGGGATGGAGCTGGGCGAGCGGGGAGGGAGTGGATGAATGGGAACAGATGGGACACTCAGAAGCCATGGCAGCTTTTCTAGAGAGATCACAGCTGGAGATGCGTTCATTAAACCCACAGAACAGATCTCATCTCAACCCCACCCGCTCCCCACCAAGTCTGGCTCATCAGTGAGTCTCACTGTAGAGTATCAAGATACATTTGGAATTTACTTTTTTTCTTTATTATCGTTATAATTTTTATCTCCGTGGCTACCTAAGGTTGCACAGCACTGCCTCTCTTGCTCACACCACTGCATCACCCGGCCTGTCTTCTCACCTCCTGTCTGACCATGTGCCCCACCCTGACTCCAGAGGCCAACGTGACTTTTCAAATGTATGGATGGCAATATGCTACCCTCATCCTTAAATAAACTCCAAGTTCCAGGCTGGAGATGTCGCTCGCTTAGTAGAGTGTCTGCGTGGCAGGCAAGGAGCCCTGGGTTTGATCACTAGAATTCCATAAACCCAACATCATGATGCACACTTGGGAGATGGAGGCAGGAGGATCAGGAGTTCAAAGTCACCCTCAGCTGTACAGTAAGTTTGAGTCCAGCCTGGGATACATGAGACCCTGTCTCCCTGAATTCATCCATCAATCAATGTAAACTTCCTTCCTTTGTCTATAAGAGCCTCCAAGAACCTGACCCTCCTAACCTTACCTCCTGTCCCAGCCTTTTGGAGCTAGATCCAAATCTTCCAGATCTTTCTTCGGTCCCTTAAGGAGCCAAACTGCCTCTCACCTCGGGGGTTTTTGCAGTGGCTGTGTTCTCTGCCTGGAATGCTCTTAGACTCCTAGGTGGCTCTGTGTCCTTGTTCTGTTCTGAGTTCACATAGCCTTCCTCACAGAGATGGTCCAGAACATCCTACTTAGCCTGAACCCTATTCCAGCAGTTCTAATTCCCTTCAGAGTGTTCCATAGAATCCACTTAGCCTTTTCACTTCCTGCATAAGCTCCTTCACCCACTCGTAGACGCTTGGTGAAAAGAGCCTTTGCTTCTGTTTCATCCTGTTCGTAGTGGCTAAGCCAGGCCCAGCACAGACTCAGAGAAAAGTGTTCAGTTGGATGAATAAACAATTAAGTGGGTGAATTAATTTATCTGTGTGTGTATCTATGTATATGTAGGTGTCTGTGTCTGTGTGTGTGCATAATAACTCATTTGACAGACACAATAAATGAAAAGGAGAGACAGAGAGGTTCAAGTAATTTGACCCTTTGCTAAGTAGCGAGGTAAAATTTCCATCCAGAGCCTGGGTCCTTCAGATCTGGGCCAGTAATATCAAAGTGAGACCATCCTAGTCCTCCTGGGTCAATGGTGCCAGTGTTACCTAGCAACCTGTAAGAAAGGCCAATTCCAGGGTCTCTCTCCAACCTTCCTGGTTCAGAAATTCTGAGATTGGGGCTCAACTCTGTTCCAACAGTCCTATTGATGATTCCCAGGGGACGTGCCCATGCTTGAAGCCACAGGCTGCCAAAGGACTTACTTTGGCTACATAATGAATTGGAACCGCCCAACACTGCTGCTCTGTCTCAGATCCCAGCGGAAGCTGTGAGTGTGGATCGCTTTCAGGTCTGCAGGCAAAGAAGACCAGTTATGAGCTTGCCTGAACTAGTTGCCACCACCTGACCCTGGCCTTAGGGTCACAGCAGCATGCAGACCTCACTCAGAGATACAAGCTAAGGAAGGAGCCGGTCAGAGCAGGATAAAGTCTGTACCCCCATGAACCTTGGGCAACAGGCTTCGCTAGATGAGCATCTGCTCCCCTCTAACTGACAGAGTGGGTGTTTAGTCCAACTACAAGTCAGACTCTGTCACCATGGTCAATAACTATTAGCATAGTAAAGTACGCGTGCGTGTCTCAGTGTGGGTGCCTTCCCTTGCACGTGTGTACAGGAGTGTCAGGTTTTCTTCCTTAAATGCTGTCCACCTTGGTTTTTTGAAACAGGGTCTTTCCTTAGCCTGGGACTTGCCAACTAGGCTAGGCTGTCTGCTCTGTGAGCCCCAGGGCCCCACTGATGTTTTCTTAGGGTCGTAGTACATGCTACCACACCTGGCTTTTTCAAAACTATGGATTCTACCCAGTAGTGTCCACTGAAGACCCTTTGACCTGGATGTCTGGGAGCTGAGCAGAAGTTCACAGCTAGCACAGGCATTCAAGTCATTAGGAACGATCTCACAGTGACCAGTGCAAAGCGGATTGCCAAGGCTGTGGGTGAGAAGTCCTGTAATTGCCTCCTGCTCACAGATCGGCTCTGTGACCGAGTCTCTGTAGGCATGCAAGTTGGCCAGTAGGATGGTTGGGGTGTCATGGTGCCTCATCACTCTCAGGAAAAGGAGGACACCTTGACTGTTCACCCTGTGGTGGGACTCTGCACTGGGCAGATTAAGACTGGTGAGCCTTGCTGATCCCAGCGTCTGGTCAAGTACAATCAGAGCCTCAGTATGGAGAAAGAACTGGGCATCAAGGCCAAGTTTGCTGGCAGGTCCTTCAGAAACTCCTGGGCAAGTAAGCAGTGGGCCAGCAGTCACCTCTGACTGATCAGACCCTGCCCCCGATGTCACCCATGTGGCTTGATGCCAGCCCAGGATTTGCCAGGCCTCTGTAGTTAGCTTCCTCTCCTATGCCATTAACTTAGAAGCCACACCTGACCACCTGGAAACTCAGTGGGATGCCAGCTCTGTGACCATGTGATTGGTCCAGATCGCCAATTGGCGATCACTTCCCACCTAGTGTCAGGAGCCCTCATCCCTCCAGGGTGGTCTCCAGGGTGCCATGGGCAAGATTCTCACTGGTTCTTTGTGCAAAATAAAAGCCTCAGTGACTCATAAGGGAAAGAAAAACAAAACAAAACAAATTTAAACTATGGATTCTAGAGCTCAAACTCAGGACTTCACACCTGTAAAACAAGGGCGGATGTCTTTAATGACTCTGCGGCCCCAGGCCTATCTGCATGCCCTGGTCACCATTCTCCCTCATGATAACCTCCTGCTCTTACTTAGTAATCTCTCCAGTCTCCAGCCATGCAAAACAGAGCAGTGCTACATGTCCCGGTATTGCTAACCTTGCTGGCTAAGGAAGAGAAACCGTGTTTCTCAGATCCCAGGCCTATTAGGGTCATGGTAATGAAAGCTAGTTTGTGTTGAGAAGATAAGTAGTCCAGGCTGGATGCAAGAAGTGCTGGGACTGATTAGTAAAGCTTTGGGTCTGAGGCGTCCATATGCCACCAGCCTGCTTTAGCAAGCAAGATCTCTTCTCTTCTCTTCTCTTCTCTTCTCTTCTCTTCTCTTCTCTTCTCTTCTCTTCTCTTCTCTTCTCTTCTCTTCTCTTCTCTTCTCGTCTCTTCTCGTCTTCTCTTCTCTTCTCTTGTCTTCTCTTGTCTTCTCTTCTTCTCTTGTCTTCTCTTCTCCTACCTCACTCAGAGCTTCTTCAAACTCTCTGGTCTGTTTATTCATCCTGCAGCTCACACCCTGCAGAGAAGTGAAGGGCACAGAGGGATGTGCTGGCCCCACAAACTGCTGCTTATCTCTGGGGGGCCCTGAACAGGGCACTGCCACCCACAGTGGAATCTTACTGGACAAAAGCAAATTATTTACCAATTCAGAAGTTGCAGAGCTGAGATACTCTGCAGTCCTTAGAGACTTGAGCTGGGAGGGGAACAAGAGGGGATGGTTTGCTTTTCATGAGAGACCACACCGGGGCCAGCGCATGGTTGCAGGAATGAGCAAGGCCCACAGGTATAGAAGGGAATGGGGAAGGCATGCTCAGAGACAGGACATGAGAAGATAGGGGCTTCCAGTGCAGGGGTTACAGGCCTCTGAGCCTGTCCAAATCTGTGTCCTCCTCCCTGCAATAAAAACTCAGATCGCCAGTAACTTAAACTTTTCATAGGAGGGTGTGTGTATGTGGCAAGCAAATGTTGGCATTAATGCTATTGATAACTATAACACATGCTGCTGAGACATGATATGGCTCACTCTTTAAGATTTATTTTATTTTTTAATTTTGTATATCTATGTGTACATATATGTGAATATAGTGTCCATGGAGGCCAGCAGACACTGGATCCCCCAGAGCTAGAGTTACAAGCTGTTGTGAACCACTACATATCAGTGCTAAGAACCAAACTCAGGTCCACTGCAAGAGCATCAAGCATGACACTGAGGCCTCTCACCATCACCCCGAAAGTCTACAAAGCATCTATGATGAGACAGCTATCTCCATAGACTCCATTTTATACATGGTAAAAACAGAATTATAAATTTATAAAATCTCCCTCTAGGAAATGGTGAAAGATCAGAAAAGGAGCTGAGTTTATCAAGTGTTGGCCTACTATGCCGAGACCAGCACAGTATAAAACTGGGCGTGGTGGCACACACTTGTAATTCCAGCACTGGGTGATCTGGCGACAAAGTGAATTGGAAGCTGACCTGGGCTACATAAGCCCCAGTCTCAAAAAGTCGCAGAGCAGGATTGGGATCAGGTTTGTCAGACGCCCTTACTGTCCAAACACTGCTCCAGAATTCAAAATCAGCCAAGAGAGCTCTGCAAGTCATAGTGATGAAATCAGTTGAGTTCAAAGAAGAAGCCAGAGGCAGAGCCTGGATCCTAAGAAGCCCTTCCTCGGCCTTCAAGGGGGAAGATGTGTCCAGATCTTCCTATGTTCTTGTCGCGCCACCAAGACCTTGGGTCTGAGTCTCTGCGAGGGACGTAGGGATTAAAAAAGACACAGCACTCAGATCTTGTGGTGGCATGAGCAAGCACACTTTATTCTCCCCCACCAGTATATATTTCCTCCCTCCCTCAAGCCTCATGTCGCAGAGGATTTGGTAGGGGGCAAAAGTTCAGGCCCCTAGGAAACATCTGAGTATATGACCACACCTGGTTCAGGCCACACCTGGTTCAGGCCACACCTGGTCCAGACCACACCTAGTTCAGGCCACACCTAGTCCAGGTCAATTGCGGTTAGGCCTCGGAAGGTCAAGTTGTCTCAAGGAACGAGGAACTCGTAAACCGGGCCCCAGATGCGGGTTGAGTCACAGGGGTAGAGAGATGGCTTGGTAGTTTTAAAAGTGCATACTGTGCTTGCAGAGGAGCCAAATTCAGTTCCTAGCACCCACGTGGGGAGCTCACGACTGCCTGTAACTCCAGCATACAGAGCCAGAGCAAATAGTGAGAGAGAGAGAGGGGGAGAGAGAGAGAAAGAAAAAGAGAAAGAGAATAAAAATTAAAAGTCTTGAAAGAAAAGAACAGGGACACTGACTGGGGGAGAGGTGGTGTCAAGTAGTGTAGATTGCAAGAGCTCCTGCTGGTTTCCATGCACCTTATGGGCTGAGGCTGCTGTTAAGATCCAGTGCTGACTCTGAGCTCAGTGGTCAGGGCAGCAAGAACCACAGTCAGTTTTGATGCCTGCGCAGTGCTTGCTGTAGTGGTGAGCTGTCCCAGCCTTTGCTTTGGGAATGGCTCAGGGATCACTGACTATTTTGTGGAGAAATTCTGAACATGTTCAGATGCGTCTCTGTGGTCAAAGCTCAGAACAACAATGAAAATAGCATAGTAGTCAACATGCATCAAACTCTGTGCAGAAGGTTATTTGAAAGCAGGCAGACCTCCTCCCTCTTTATACCTAAGAGACTGGGATAAACACACCTTGTATTAAATCTAGCTTATGGGGGAGGTGGGTGGGGTTACTGTGGACCACTTAGCACCATGACATGTTTTATAGACACTTAAATTTTCATTTGACCTTGCAGTTTGCTGTTAATATATCACAGCCAACATTTACATTTCTAACCAGAAATGCTTCTAGGGTTCAATCTTCAAAAGACTATAGGGGCCTTGTGTGGTAGCACAGAGCTTTAATCCCAGCACTTGGGCTACAGAAGCAGGAAGATCTCTAGGAGTTTCAAGCCAGTCTGGTCTATGTAGCAAGTTCCAGACTAGCCTGGGCTACATTGTGAGATCCTGATTTTAAAAAACAAAGTTTATAGGGGCTGACAAGGTGGTTCAGTAGGAAAGTACTTGCCTTGCAAACATGAGGACCTGAGTTCAACCCCCAGAACCCACATTAAAAAGTCTGGGCGTGGAGTCATGCGCTCACACTCCCAGGTCTGGGAAAATTGAGACAGAAGATCCCCAGAGTTGACTGGCCACTCAGCCTCCCAAATCAGTGATCTCTAGGCCAATGAGAGACTCTGACCCCAAAACCAAGGTAAACAAATCCTGAGAAACAACACCCAAGCTTGTCTTCAGACCTATACACACTTGTATATGCACCTGCAAAACATGGAACACATAATACAGAAGTGTATATACACATGTACACACATGCACACACATAGTGTGTTAGTCTCTTTTCTGTTGTTGTGATAGAAACACTGACCAAGAGAACTTATAAAAAGAAGAGTTTATTTAGCTTACCGTTCCAAAGGGGCAGAGTCCATCATGGAGAAGGGCTGTGGCGGCAGAGGTGGCTGGAGTAGACCCAGAAGCCAAGTGCTCACATCTTCAAGCAAGTGCAGGAAGTAGATAGACTGGAGATTCAGTAAGGCTTAAGAACTCTCTAAGCCTGCCCCCAGTGACTTGCTTCCTCCAGCATGTCCACAACTTATGAGACCTCCCAAAACAGTGCTACCCACTGGGGAGATACTTAGAGCCCAAGGGGGGATGTTTTCATTTAAACCACCACACATATACACACATGTGCATGCACAGACATACATGCACACATATACATGTGTGTGCTCACACGCACACAGAGACATGCATATACATACATATGCACAAAAGATACACACATACACATATATATACAGGGGCATACATACACATACACACACACACACACACACACACTCAAATCACAGGACTCCAACACCTTCCTCAGTAGGAGAATCCTGCAATTACCTGGCCTGGAAGTTCAGATAAGTGTCAAGACTATGGCCTTAAACTGCCTTGAGTTCTAATTCTGGCCCTGCTACTCCTTGCTGTGTGACCTTTACCAAGTGCCAGCATCCTGTTTGTGCCTCCGTTTCCTCATTTGTGGTATGTGATCATTTATCGTGAGACTTAAGTCAGATAACTTGCAATGAGTTTAGAATACTGCATGTAGACTCACAGGCACAGGTGGGTGTTCACTGTTTTACGGAGGTCCTTCCAGGCAGCTGCTGCAGTCATTCCCACTGAGAAGAGGCCTAGCAAACATGTGAGAGACATTGTGGTGCACCATGTCTGGTAAATGGAGAGCGAGGCTATGAGATCAGAGGGTCTCGGCAGTGTTCACCTCCTTAATGAACGTGTCTACCAGTCAGGATAGGCCACGTTATACAACAGTTTGGGTTTAATTTCCACTGCTCTGACAAAATACCCTGACAGAAAGCAATGTGGGAAAAGGATTTATTTTGGCTCATGGTTCCAAGTTGCATTCTCTCAGCAGAGAGGTCAAGAAAGCAGCGGGAACTTAAAAGCACTGGTCACACCACACCCACAGTTATGAACACAGAATGTATGTGTGTGTACCACCTTCTCCTCTCTTACACAGTGCAGGGAGCCCGATGCCCATGGTCGGCTGGGTCTTCTTACATCAATTAACATAATTAAGACATTCCCCCCCAGACACACCCACAGGTCACCTTGATGTAGATGATCCTTCCCTGACACTTTCTTCTTAGTGAGATTCGAGATTGTGTTAAATTGGCACTTAAAACTATCTGCTGGAGCTGAAGAGTTGGCTCAGTGGTCAAGAGCATGTACTGCTCCTTCAGAGGAGCCACATCAGATACCTTCAATTGCTTTTCTGGCCTCCCTAGGCAACTTTACACACATGAGGATAAGTCTCACAGGCACACATAAATAAAAATAATAAAAATAAATCTTAAAACATGTAACTGTCACAACTATAGAACCCAACAGCTCTCATTGCAACAAGCTAAGGTACTGTCAGTTTATCTGTCATTGGCGGTACATGTCCAGCACGGAATGGCAAGGGGCATTGCACTCATGGCCACTTGGGGCTCAGCTAAGAGAAGAGCCACCTCACTGTGGCAGGAGGACACACATGGCTCAGGGGCTTCACCCCAGAGGTAACACGGGGCATCTCCTCTCACAGTGCTCAGGACAACAGCCCTCAGGCCAGACTTCTGAGGGGCAGCGAAGTACAGTCATACCATGTAGTCAGAATAGTACCTGAGGAAGTTAAACCGCCTTCATGTCCTCTTAGAGGTGATTTCTGGAGATCAGAATAATCCATGGAGTTAAACTAAGAACAGAGCCTAGAACACAGTAAGTGTTCTGTGTGGATTCTGACTAATTAATAACTGCTTCCTGCAGGAAAGCTTGATGTAGATATTTCCCCCTGGATTTCCTTGTTCCTGGTCTCCCTTTTAAGGACACTTCCTGATCCATTCTTCTCTCCCTTTCTGTTTTTAGGACTTCATGACATCTGAGGTCCCTCCACAGTTCAGTTCCCATTCCCTTTCAGAAGGTCTTCTATAAGCCCAGCTCAAAACTCAGCTCTGCCCCAGCTAGAAGAAGCTCTCCACTGTCCCCAAGTAGTCTTCACATCCCTGCCTCCTGACCTAGCAGCCAGCATCCCTCAGTGACTCCCCATCCCAAATGTTCCTTCCCCTACTGCATCCCAACACCCTCCAGAAAGCCTCCCCCTCCACAGCCTGATATGGTTTCATTCAGACTGTGCCCCCCAGGATTCAGAAAGTGAGCTGCCCACTTGGCAGTGAACTCAAATGGCTCCAAGCACTGGGGTTGTTCTCATCGCTCCATTTCTAGTCATGGGAAAGAGTGTAGCAAGGGACAGCTGGTTCCTGGCCCCTGTTCTGTGGTGTTGTGCAGATGTGGTGAAGGTCGCCTGTATGCTTACAGAGTGCTGCTGGGTGCTCCTGGCATTGCAGTCTCTAGGGCCTGGCATACTTCAGGCATTTCATTGACTATTTGTTGAGTAAATAGTTTGAAATCACTGGAGCCCTGACGATGTGCTAGTTTTCTCCATAAGTGTCAGTCCCTGGAAGACAGAGATCTTTGAAGTCAGAGCTCCTCCGGGTCTGGCTCTGTTTCTCAAACTTTCATATGTAGAAGAAGCATGCAAGTTCTTAAATGCATCATTCCTTGAGTCTAGACTTAGGGAATAAGAATTACTTGCCTAGTGTCTGAAACGCATTAGAACAAGGTGAGTGAGCGAGATGCTGGAGACTACAGACAACGATCTGAGAGGCTGTCTCAGAAGGGCCCCTCTTGGCTACCCACAAATCCTTTTGGGTAGGTCCCCTGCAGGACACCTACACAGGTGAAGCAGCTGTCTGTCTTTCCAGACTAGCCCTTGAATCACTAATTCATTTAAGTCTAGACTACAGCACTCCTAAAAACCAATTGATTAAAGTTAGATTCATCTATATCACTTAAATGGTATTAGATGTGCTTTCCTAAATGGCTATGCTAGCAAATGAAGCCTGTGACAGTATCTGGAGCACGCAGCCTCAGCCTCGTTAATGCCTTCGGAACATGGGCTTTGCATTGGTGACCAACAACCTTTGTTGCTACATGAAGAAGCACAATTTCCTAATTGCAACTCAGGTTGATATTGTAAGCTCCCATGGGTCTCCAGAGGAAAGAATCATCCTGAAAGTCAAGAGTCCTCATTAAGCCCCTCGGACAGGCAAAAAAATCCCAGAGACATATTTGCTATCTTTGGGTAGAGCTGTCCTTGGATAAATAGCAAACAGGCACATTTCGTCTTAGCAGTGTTGACTTGGGTTCTCTCAGGGATCTGACTATTTACTGAACTGAAGTGTGGTCCCCAGGGCGAGCATCACCTACTGAACCCCAGAGCTTGGCAGTTTATCAGACGAGTGCACAGCGCCTCCACGCCCGAGAGTCGACTCCTCCAACAGCCCGCGCTGTTTGCCTTCTCTTCTTTGTCTGTGGCCTGGTGTGATTCTCACCTGAGAATTAGTGCTGCCCTGTCCCCGCCCAGAGACCTGTGTCAGCACCTGGACATATTCAAGGGTCATGACTTGGGGTGGGAAGTACACCTGACATTAGGCAGGAGTTACACACAAGGGGGCAAACCCTACAACACAGGCCTCTCTGGCTAAAATGCCAGTCATGACAAGTATAAGAAACCGTACCTAGCTGTGTTCACTGGCCAGCTGTGGGGCAGGAGTCCCCTCAGGAAGGGCTGCTCAGAGTGTCCCTCATCTATATGCAATTCCAGTGAAGGCTGAGGCTATACATCACATCCCCATCCCCAATGGTCCTCGAGGCCAAAAGAGACTTCATATGTGGAAAGTGAAAGTCTCAGAAGCTGTCAACCAGCTTCCATAAGTCAAGTATTAGTGCTGATCCTGGTAGCTGGAATTCACACCAGGGCCATCTGTCCAGCTCACTGTAGTGCTGGGGCTTCTCCAATGCTGTTTCCTCCTCTCCTCCCTGATTTTGGCTGGAAAACTCTCAGCTTAGTCCATTGAAGAGTCCTGTTTGGTATAAAGCTGGCACTTTGATTGATGGAACCTTATTAACTGTGGTGGAGGTAGAAAATGGTCAGAATGGAAGCCAGCTTTCCTATTAGCTACTTAGCAACAGTCATTCAGCACCCTGAGACAAAGCCAGCACCATGGAAACTAATAATCAGTACCACCACGTACTGCTGAGGTCATCGTGTACTGCTAAAATGCAGTCTCTGGGGGAAGATGGGAACAGTGTCCACCCTCCCCCTAAGATCCCAATGACAAACCACAGCACAGCCTAGGCAACCAGTGAGCTTCCTTACAGAGCAAGGGCGAGGAGCTCCTGCCGAGTGGGGGTGACCCCAAAGCAGGCATACAGGAAAGGCCTCACTGAGAATGGTCGGTGGCTCCCCACAGCATCATGGACAGAATCCCCTTCCTTAGTCTTCCTCATGACTGGATGCTCAGGTGAAGGTCCCATGACCCTCTCCAGCCCCTCTTTCTAGGAGACACTGCCAAGAGCCCACATGTCTGATCATGAGGGACTGTCCAGTGCTGACCTTATGACAAGGGAAGCAGGCAGGAGAGCGCCCATGCCGCTGGGGTTGATCCAGCCGTAAGTTGAGGTGTTTGCCCACTGAAGTTGCTGGTGGGCCTCTGTCTCTCTATCATAGAACAGAGAAAATAGCATAACAATAAAATAATGTTCCTGGGTGCCCCAGCACTAGAAAGGATCAGTAACAGGGATGCTGAGCTCTACAACGGTATTCCAGGTGCTCCCCAGAGGTGAAATTCAGGATTCAGAAAGCTTTTCAGTGTCCCAGCCTGTGGACCCACATTTACTAACAATGGCGTGATTATTACTGTTTTAAAAAATGTAACCACAGCAAATCAGAAAAATGAGACCAATATCATGTATAAAATGGGTATTTCATGAGACATTAATTACGAACTTATGTCTTCTTTCCTCTTTCTATTGTTCAAATGTCTTTTCTATTATGAAATACAGTGGCGGATTGCAGAATGTTTTTTCTGAAAACGACCTCATGTAAAAATAATCAAACCATAACGCTCTATATAAGTCCCTAAAATGCCTTTGCGAATTCTTCTGTCCCTTGAACTTGAGTGAAAGGGGCCTCTGGGAATTTACCCAGAAGAAGCATTATTGTTACAGAAAACACACGGCTTTTACATTTGTGTGCGTGCAGTCTTGGTGTGCTGGGCACATGGGGAGAACTTTTCACGGGCCTCATTAATTCATATCTGACCTGCTGGGAAGGCCGATCTTAGGAATTAATTCACTAATCTATTTATTTATGTGGGCACACAGTGTGCATGTGGAGGTCAAAGGACAGATTTGTTGGCATTGCTTCTCTGCTTCTACCTTGTGGGTCCCAGCGATAGAGCCTGGTTTTCAGGCTTGGTAGCAAGTGCCTTTACCTGTTGAGTCATATCTGGCATACCCCAGGAAGGGAAGACCTCTGCAGTCACAGAGTCACAGGAGGGGAAATGGGCACACAGCCTAGGGAAACAGAGAGATAGCTGCTTTGGGCTGAGGCTGGAAGTCCCCTGGGGCTCAGTCATGAACCACTTCTCAGCTGTTTAAGGCCTCAGTTTCCTCAACTCAGGAACGAAGGTGATGCACTGTCTGGCAGGGCTGCTGGACCCAGTCACTGAACGGTGCATCCAGGAAAGGGTCTGGACGCTTCTACTTGTTAGCATACTCTGTACTGCTGAATTCTTTTCAATCATTTCCTCTGCTCCTTCATGTGTGGGTAGCCAATCTGTGACATGGGGGTTCTTCCAACTGTAAACAGTGTATGCGTTCTCCACCCCCTCCTCCAACTGTCCTCACCCTCAGACCAGGTTGGATGAAGGGGGTAGCAGGCTCAGACTCATCTGGCAGACTTCTTAAAACAGTTTTCTAGGCCCAATTCTCTTCTGATTTAGCAGTTCTGATTGAAGGGCAAGAATTCACATTTCTAGCAAGTGATGCTGCTGCTGGTGGTCCAGGGACCACAGTTGAGACCCATGGAGACTCATCTGGCCCTCCAGTTTAGCTGCCGTTCATTCTTGGGACTATTGACTGCTGGTTGCAGTCATTCAGGCCATTTCCCAAACCTGACCCCCATCTAGCATCTCCCAGCACAAGAAAGACAGCACAGCTATGCAGAAAACAAGGAATTTCCCAGCAGGCCCTCCCCACAGAACAGCCCTTCTGTCTCTATGCCTTGACTCATTTGACCTTGGTGCAGTCCCTCAATCCTCCAGCTTCCTTCCTCCAGCCCCCAGGTGGCTTGAATTCTCCCTCCTCTGTGGAAGGTATCCACGCTCTTGGGTAGGTTAGTCTCTAGGATGGATGTACAAAGAAAAGGGGTAGTGTCTCCTCCACCTGTCAGTCTAGATGCCTGTAGTCCTGACTACCACACAGAGCGCTGCTGTCCGCAAACAGAAACAGTGGCCCAAGATTTTCCATTAGGATCGTGTTTGCCTATTTGATGTTAGTGAGAACCGTTGTTTCCACTGAATCGACATTCTGGTCTTTCTGTTTCACAATCAGCATCTGTGTTTGAGTCCAAGGGGTAAATGACGTCTTGTGTTGTCTGACAGAACTGTCCCTTATGGACATCTTTCCAGAAAATCAGTTTTACAGAGGGGCCAGGGGCTTGGATCTACGCTAACAAATCATTGTTTTCCAGGACAGAGTTCCCTGTGGACATCGGGTTCCAGGGTCCCTTCCTTTGTTTTATTTTCTCAGTGTTCTTATTGAGGATGTATTTCATGTAATAGTTATTAGTTAAATTTAGACCCCATCCCCCATTCAGCCTCCCCCACTTCCCACCAGACCCCATGTGTTCTGTCAGATATTTTATGTCCTGTCTGGTGAGCATTTGTACTCAGATGTCCCTCAGTGCAAGTTCATCTCCTGGAGTCTAGCCGGCCTAACTAGAGAGCTTAAGGAAGGTCTACTCTCCGTCACCCCCAGGTCCCTTGCTGAAAGCCTCAGACCCAACTCTTTAGGCCATGACTCTTGGCAGCCTCTGAGGTCAGGCTCTAGAAAGGGGCAGGGCACTTGTCCACCTACCAGGAGCCTTACACCAGTTCACCCTTTGAACTAGCTACTGTTCCAGTGCTATGGTAAGACACCATGACCAAGGCAACTTATGGAAGAAAGAGTTTGTTTTGGCAGAGAGCAAATGGGAACTGGAATAAGGCTTTAAATTCTCAAAACCCACCCCTCCACCCCTTCCCCACCCCCACCCCCTGGCACACTTCCTCTAGCAAGACTATCCCTCCTAAAGATTCCAAACAATGCCACCATCTTGGGACAAGGTGTTCAAATATTTAAGCCTATGGGAGAAGTTTCTCATTTAAACCTCCCAACCATCTTAAACATCCTCAAAAAAGAAGGCTAGGCGGCAGGAGGCTGCACGTGTATCTCCGCTGGTGGGGTGCTTGGCCAGCACGCACAGTCTATGGTTCCATGCTCAGCACTGCCTAAAGCAGGCATGGTGAAACACAACTGTAATCCTAGCACTTGGGAAAGGGAGTCTGGAGGATCAAGAGTTCGAAGCCATCTTTGCCCTATAGTGGGACTGAGGGGAACCTGGGCCACCTGAGACTCTGTTAAAAAAAAAAAAAAGACTCAGTAACAAGAGAGAATGATTTAGCCTGCTCACCTCAAAGCATTCCTAAGAGTCCCTAGAAACCCCACCATGTGAGGAAGAACACAGAATACAAGACTCAGGAGGCCCTGAAAGGTAGGGACCACACAGCTGGCCTGAAGAGACATGTGCGGGGATCAGAGTCAAAAATCTCGGAGAAGATGTCAGTAATACACAAACAACAGGCTCTGGGGTATTGGGTGTCCTTGGGCTTTGGACAGGGCAGAGCTAAATTCTGATCTTCATAGAAATGAGATGTGTGTGAAGAGTTCTGGAAGGCAGGAAATGAAACGGGCATGTGCAGGTACCTGATGGGTCCCCTCTCTGAGCCTCACTCTCTGGTCCTAACTCCTTTTGAAACAGTATTTTGTGAACAGCCGACCTCATGAGTACATGGCAAAAGCCCAGGGCTGCTACTGCCAGCAAAATCACCAATGGCTGCCCCAACACTGCCATCCTAACTGTGAGCATCTGTGGTGTGCTGGGCTCTGAGATGCTCATGTGGTGAAAAAGCCCATTCTTAACAGCAGCTCAGGAAGGCAAATGCAATCACTGTAGGTAAACGTGCCTAGGCAAAGAGCGATCAGATGGTCAGTTGGCCTCCCTGAAGTCACACCACCAATCTGAGCCTGGTGTCTGCCTCATCTGTGCTTAACCATGGCCTGACACTGGTCTGAGGTAGATGTGACCCGGATGTGGGATGGTCTGGTTGCAAATCTGCCACTTGCTCTTAGGGCTTTGGGTGGGTCTCCAGGAAGCCTAACTTCCCATAGCTTGCTGCCTCCACCTTGGTCTGTGGCCCAGCCCTGGTTCCCTCTTTGTCTGAGCCTCCCTCATGTTAGGAAAATAAGAAACAGCTTTGATTCCTACAGATCTCTTATGGGATTGCAAGTGTCGCTGCCTCTGCTAACATCTGATTCACTCCCGGGTGGCAGACGGCTTCTGCTGCACTCTTACATTCTACCCGTTTCCAGGTGCCACGTGGAATCCAAAGCAATTCGTTCAGTGACAGGCCTGAGTATTTGCATACAGACAGGTATGTTCTGTCTTCCTGGGCCCCCAGGGGTCCCCTCTTAGGCGAGGAGCCATCTTCCTGGCCAGGAAAGTCTGTGCTTGGGATATGGGATGGCAGGGTATGTTCGGGTTTAGGAGACCCATGGTTTAATCTCTTACGCTTCCCAAGAAATGTTTCACAAATTCTGTGGTGCAGGAGCTGAGGTGTCGATGGCAGTGAGATTGACAGGACCCTGCTTCCGTTCAGGCTGAGAAAGGAGGAACACGGAAAGCAAGTCTGAGGACGCATGACGATAGTGACTTTAGATAACAATAAAGACAGAGGAGAAAACACTATTGTGTCATAGAAAGCCACTGGTCTGAGCCAGATGGGCCCTTAAGTTGGGATTTTCAGAGACACTAGTCCAGGATGGACTTTCTAGGCAGAGGGGATTTCAAGTGTTGAAGTTCTTAAGCAGATCAAGATAAGAAGGTCAAAAAAGGAGAAGGTCTAACTGGCTGAAGGGGCCACTGCATGCACAGTGTCAAGAAGTAGCTGGAGGTCAGCAAGGACACTTCAGGCTGGACCCCATGTACCTAGGGACTCTCTGCACTCTTCTTCTTTACAAAGACCCCAGAGTCTCGGCCAATCAAGACAGATGCAGTGGTCTATGTGTTTACCACTGTTCTAAGGTCCAACTCAGTCTTGAGCGAGGGCCACAGCTTTCGGCTTCTCTCCATGACCTTGTCAGTTCTGGGTCCGTGGCAGATTCCCTGGGCAGCCTGATTGTTTAAGGGTATTTTAAGCAAGACTAAAGATCATAAACAGATTTGTAGCTCAGAAACAGCTTACGCACAGCAAGAGAGTGGGCTGCCGAGATGGGGCTGAACTCCCTCTTCCTAGAGGTCCTTAGGCAGGAAGGGAAGGAAGCTTCAGAATGGCAGGGGTGGCTCACTCTGGAAAGCTCTTGTCCTATAGGCATGGTGACCAGAGTTCTGATGGCCAGAAGCCATGTAGAAACTGGATGAGCCTGGAAGGCCACCTGCAGTCCCAGCACTCTGGAGACAGAGACAGGGCTCCTTGGAGCGAGCTGGTCAGCCAGACTTACCAAAAGCGTAAGCTACATTTCCATCCAATAGAGAGAGAGTGACTGAGAAAGACAAACCAGTCTCTACCCAGCACATATGCACATGTACACATGTGAACATGTGTGCATACATACCACCCCCACACAGATGCTACCCAGATACACATACACACGTACAGAATGTCATGGATAGAGGTCTAAAGAACCATAGTCTGTGATGGAGACAACAATCTTTACCTTGGCAACACATTAACCAAGGAATGCCAAACACTTGAGATGCATCATCTCATGTAGTCCTTCCTATGAAAGCAGTCATCATCTCTACTAACAGTCATGAACACGGAAGTGCTGGCCTCCCTGGCCTATGTTCCTTGAGCTTTCTAATGTGGTCTGGTCTGGAATAGAAGTCCACATTCTAAACCTTGTGGAATAATTCATGACTAGAGTCCATACTGTGACACTGAGTATCTTGACTTCTGATTTCTGTCATGAGCGTTATCATAGGATTGGGGGGGGGATGTTATGGTAGGATGTGTAGGTGTGCGGATGGGGGGTGTTATTGTAGGATGTGTAGGTATGCCACTGCCTCCTGGCCCTTGTAACCCTCTTCCATGTGCTAGGTACTAATATAGAATTGATTTGAGAGCATAGTCGAAGACAGTGGCTGTGAGGATGATTCCCTGTGGTGAACTCATTCCCCAAAGATTTTCCTGTGGTTCCGCCACCCTCCCTTCTCTTCACTTTATTTGAGCAATATGTTAGCTGCCAAAAAACAAAGGTTAAACCATGTCAGTAGAGAAACCCTGATAGCTGCAATTTCCTTGTGAAGGAAGGAGGTTTGAACATTGGCTCTGCTCTCTAGTTTGCCTGAGAAACATCAGAACATGGGACTGTGAAGGTGAAAACCACCCCCATAAATATGCCATGGGCACAATGGGTCTGGTAAGCCCATGCTGAGATACAGGTGGGAGGACTGGGGACACAGGAGCAGGATCTCAGGAGGGGCCTGCGGGGCCTTTGTCTCTTGGGGACTTGGAGTAACTTCCCAGTGGTGTGCTCCAGGGATAACAGGATGTACCATGGAGGAGCTCAAGGGGAGCACTGGCTGGTGGAGGACAGTGTCCCTCTCCATCTTCTCCACTGGAGGAACTAATTGGGGCAGAAGCCAGCAGAACCCACCTAAGGGGGCTCTCCTGGGAGTTGCTGGGGATCTGCCATTCTGTGTAACAGGTGGGAAGCTGTTTTATTTCTCACTTCTGTAACCTCTTCAAATTCTCCCCCGCACAGGTCAGCAGGCACACTTGCGTTGCCTTTGCCCATCCCAGAAATCTCAGAGCAGAGGGGTAGCCCTGTACATAGAAGAGCCACCAATGGCTCTTGAGTCTGGAAATGTCGTTATATGTACCTGGTGCTGTTTCTCATCAGAAAGCTTTTTCATCTGCTTCCGGATTCTACATCTTTCCATAAGGAAAGCATGGTGTGTGTGTATGTGTGTGTGTGTGTGTGAGAGAGAGAGAGAGAGAGAGAGAGAGAGAGAGAGAGAGAGGGAGAGAGTAGGGGAGGAAGGAAAGGTCTGCATATCCTGCAGGGGACACAGAGACTTCAGAGATCAAAGGTTTGTGCCTTTCACACACACCGTGCTTCTCTGCCTCAGACTCCCTTTCTCTAACTTTCATGTCTGGTTTACGTTCTCCTTTATATGCATTAATAAACAGCCTGGGACTGGAGCAGTAGCTCAGTTGGTAAAGTGCTATCCACACAAGTCTGAGGTCCTGAGTGTGACAGAAGTCACCTTGCCATCTCAGCCCTGGGAAGGCAGGCAGGTAGAACCCTAGGAGTGCTAGTCTGTCAGCCTAGCCATTAATGAGTTATGGGTCACAGAGGGACCCTGTCTGAAAAAACGAGGCAGATGACACCTGCGGTCGTCCTCGGGACTCCACATGGCCCCCCAACACACACACACACACACACACACACACACACACACACACACACACACGGAGCCTGAACTGTCCCAGTGATGATAAAATGTAGACATACTTAAATCCTCCTAATTTCCACCCAGCATTTTCCTCCAGAGAGAGGCCTCAGTAGTGCTGGAACATCACAACTTCACTGCTGGTGTTAGCAACCAGAAAGTCTGGAAATAGGAGGTCATCACTGGCTGTTTGCAGGAGGCAGCGCGTGGGGACGGGCAAACACCTCTGCTTTAGAGTTCGTGGAGGAGAGCAGCGAGTTCTCAGGGGAGAAAGGAAGGCCGGCCGGCCCTCTGGCCCTTGTTATTCTGGCCTGGAAGACAAACACCATGATATGGTCCTCACTCTCCACCTTCACTTTAGGTTGGACAGCTTGTCTCCTTGTTGGTGCCGTATGGCCTTGACTCACCTAGGTGTGCCATGAGACCCGGCTGGGAGAATATATTCCCTCCACCTCCCAGAAGACTGAGCCCTCAGAGCCAGACAGAATCAACCAGACCTCCTGAGACGGCTATGAGGGTGATCGAAGAGTGATAAATCAGAACTGTGGCCAGAAGGAACTGCAGTGGGCAGTTCACCTCAGCGAGGTTTTATTGAACACCCGATGTTTATTGGAAACTGCTGCATTTCCTATAGATAAAAGTGATGGTAGCTGAAGCTTAGAAACCAGTGATCTTCCCGCAGGAAGGTCAAGTCTTAAGGAATAGGAAAGAGGTTTGAATCCAGGCTGGGCTACACGGGGTCTTTGCTCTTGACCTTGAGATTTATGGCTTCAGGTCACCATAGGAAACTAGGCTCTGAGGCTTTGAACACTCCATAGAACAGAGTGCATTGCCAGACCAGTCACCAACAGCATGAAGAGCCCAAGGGAGGCTGGGCATTATGGTGCTGTGCCCCGGAAGGTCTAAGGGAAGGACAAATGTCACAGCACCGGGCTGCACGACCTCCACTCAGAGGTGGGCACCATCAGAGACCCTCATTTGGCTTCCTTATTCCAGCGCATCTCCAGGTGGTAGTTGGTTGGAGGGGTGCACACATGAAGTTGATGACAGGAACAGAGGTTGTGAGAGAAGTAATCTATGTGTGTGTGCCTGTGTTTATGTGTTCACGTGTGTGTGCCTCTGTGTGTATGTGCACATGTGTGTGCCTGTGTGTGTGCCTCTGTGTGTATGTGCACATGTGTGTGCATGTAAGTGTGTGTGCCTCTGTCTGTATATGTCTGTGTGTATATCTGTGTGTATGTGTGCCTCTGTGTGTATGCCTGCGTGTGTCTGTGTGTGTGTGCACATGCCTGTGTGTCTGTCTGTGTTTGAGTGTGTAAATGTGTGCATGTGCCTGTGTGTGTATGTCTGTGTGTGTATGTGTGCCTCTGTGTGTATCTGTGTGTGTGTGTGAGTGTGTGTGCTGGCCAGAGGACAGCCTCAGGTGCTGTCCATCTTCTTTTTGAGACAGTCTCTCATTGGCTCAGAGATCACTGGCTCGGCTAGGCTGGCTGGCCACCGAGCCCCAGAGATCTGTCCCGCTTCTTAACTATGCCTCACCGTTTATATGGAGTCTTGGGACTGAACTTAAGTTTTATGCTTACAAGACAAGCATTTTGCCAACTGATGCATCTATGTCCCCAGCCCCAATAGAAGTAATTTTTAAAACCAGAACAGGGCATGGTTTTCCAACCCAACATGCACCCAGCGTAAGTCATGTGGTAGTGTTCCTATTTGTGAGATGAAAGATGTCCGTGTCCCTTAGACTGGTGTGTGTGCCCTGGGTAGGAGCGAAATTCCCAAGACCTTGGAGGCATCTCTGGGATCTGCGGGGCTTCGCAGTCTCTGTCCTATCTGAGTGCCATCCTGCAGCCTCCTCCTAGCCTGCCGTAAACAGTCAGAGCTCAAGCATCTTTCCAGAGCTGACCACCAGCACTGTCTGGCTAACGTTTGCAGTCATGTCTGGAGTGAAGGAGGGGCAGACTCTGCTGCCTTTCTCAGAGCTCCTGTCCCATGCTCAGAGCCGAGGCACCTGCTCTGAGCAGAAGCATTCTTTGTGTTCCCAGGTGACCATGCTTACGTCTGATGTGTGGGTGGGGCAGGCTGGAGGTGTGGCAGATATCCTTCCCTTTGGCCTTCTGGGGCACAACACCTTAATGCCCCAGCCCACCAGGGTGCTTCCATTTGCCCACACTCGGATGGTGCCTGGTCTGGCATCCACTTATTCCATCCTAGACTGCACTGTGGCCCCACCTACCGCCATGCTGCCATCATAAGCAGTGGTCTGCATTGCTGCTGCTGCTCTTGTGCTGGGGCTCAAACCAGGACCCCACACTCAAGGTGGGAGCTCTGCCACTGGGCTGTAGTCCCTCCGTGTTGTTCTTAACATGTCCACATTTTATTTTAAAATTCTTTTCAAAGCCAAGGAGCTGAAGCTTTCACAGCTGAGTGGTTTCCTTGTGACCATGTGCGGATCCCCAGCCCCTGGTCCTAGGCTGGTTGTCCTTCCCTCGAAAGTCTCTGCTCTGTGAGCTGAATGCTTCACCCTTGGGTCACCTGCTGCTTATTGAATCAGCTTGCTTTGGAACAGTCTTAGACTAGCTCACTTGGCATGACTCATTTCAATTCATGGACTCCTATCTAAATGTAGGTCCATTCCTGCTCTTGGTAAAGCAACATTCTATCTGAGTAAAACTCATAAACACAGGAACAATTATAGGCCTTCACTCATTTAAACCATGTTGGTCACAACCTGTTTGCTGGATGCTCGTGGTCTGTTGGGGATGAACGAGGAGAAAGATAAGTTGTAGGTAAAACTATCAGTAAGGAAGCCCAGGCTGGAGAATTATTGTGGAAGTATTGGGTGGAAAATGGATCAAAGTGGGGAAGCGCATATTTGGTGTGAAGAAAATTAGTCATTTGGGAAGAGAAGCCAGGAAGTAAGACAGAAACACTTGATCTGAGGGCACCCTGAGAAACACTTGTCAATCATGCCATGATTTAGGGGCAGGGAGCAACAGGGGCATGATCCTAAGGCAGGAAAGGCCTGTCATTTAGGGAGTAAAAGAGCCCCAAGCACCTCACACCACCAGAGTAAGGAAAGCGTAGTGGGTCATTTGGTGACCAAGGCAACAGGGTCTCCAGGGTCATGGTAGGTGGACCACAAGTCAAATTCCAGCCCCAGGTCCCTAGCATGGGATTTATACTCTGCAGGTCTGGTATGATTTCAGAGAAGGTGACTGTGGAAGACTGGGCCGGGCAAGGAAAGTTTTGCAGGAAGAACGAGACCTGATTAGGAGGGGAGTGTGCAGAGCATTCCAAATCAGATCAGGCCAGCTACGAGGGACTGAGTGTGTGTGTGCCTGAGCTTGAAAGATGGTTGGTTTAATGGAGAGAGGACTGTGGAAGATCATTACTCTGTTGTTATGCTAGAAAATTCAAGGCACTCAAGATAGTCAAGGACAAGATGCTTTGCCTAAAGTCAAAGTCAGGAGCAGGTTTCCTCTAGGGTTTTCTAAAGTCCAGGTTAAGTCTTCCTCCTCCTCCCTCTCCTCCTCTTCCTTTTTCTTCTCCTCTTCCTTTTTGTCTTGCTCCTCCTCTTTCTCCTCCTTCTCTTCCTCTTCCTCCTCCTCCTCCTCCTTCTCCTTGGTAGTGATACTGAGGATGGGGTCCAGGGCCTTGCACATGGTAGAGCAATAGTCCACTACTGAGCTTCCCCACTCCAAGCCTGGATACTATTCATCTCCCATTTCTTAGGCTTCAGAAAAGACAGCCTAGCTAGATAACTACAGCTGTGTAGAGTCAGAGCTGGAAGCACCCTAAGAGCTGATTCACTCACTCCTCCCCAGCCACGTGTTTAATGGGAAGGTGAAGGTCAGGTGGTGCATCTTCCCTCCCTCACCTTCATACTTCTTCCAAGTCCTTTACTAGGGATTACTGGGCCGTGCATTCTCCGTGCACCTCCTGGTGAGATGGGGACAGGAGGAAGGTCTGCCTGTTTCCTGCCTGGCCCGTTTCTTCTGACAGGCCTGGCTAGCTGCATCAGATGGTGCTGGGAAGGAGAACAGACATTGCCACTCTGAACACCGAGTGCTCTGTATATGAATAGAACCCACTCTGCACACCGAGTGCTCTGTCACATGAATAGAACCCACTTATTAGCTCAAAACAGATTTGTGGAGACTGCAACAAGGCAACAGATGCCAGCTCTGAATGGAAGCCCAACTGAGAAAAATAAGCCATTCCCAACATTCCTCCCTCACTTTCCAGACCTGTAGAGCCCTCTGCCAGCCCGTTGACCTCAAGTGACTCCCACAGAGACTTGGAGGTCATTTGGCCCCCTCCGTTCTCATCATGGGAAATGAACTTTATCTGAGGTGAAGGGCAGGAGGGTGTGGGAGTAGATTAATGAGGTACACCCCACCAGGGCTTCCTGGCCTCCAAGCTGCCACCCCTTCCCCACCCGACACCTCCACTGTGTTGAAAGGACTGATGCTTTTAAGTGACAAATCATCCAGAAATAACCAATATAAGAATTATTTATTGACCATTTGTATACAGGTGTGAAAAGTTGTAACTCTCTGCTCTTCAGGGAATTTGCACCCAGCTGTGATCAGAAATATATAGTTTCAGATTTTCATGGATGTCAAGAGAGGAACTTCATATAGCTGAGGCAGATCCCCACAAGATCAGAGGGAATACCACACACAGGAACCTTCATCTTTTTCATTAAAAAATGACTATCTCTGGATCCGTTTCATAGAAAATTCTAAGGATTATGGGCGAGGGACTCACTGTGTTCATAGTGAAAATGTCATGGGGCAATTTGGCCCAAATATAGGCTTTTTTCTCTCTCCTTTTGCTAGGCAAGCAAGATCTGAAAACAGCAGTATAAGGTTTTGTTTATATTTTTAATTAAAAGTGTTTCTCACCCATGTGTTTTATGTATGTGGGCACATGTGGAGATCAGATAGCAACTTTCTGGAGCCTGTTATCTTCTACCACCTGAATCCTGGGGCAGAGGTCAGGTTGTCAGGCTTGGCGGTAGCACCTGTGTTCATGAGCCAGCTCCCCGGCCAGATGTGAGGGTTTTGAAGACTAAAGTATTCCCCAGTTTGCCCTGGGACTTGTTCTGCCTTGTAAGTACTTACTTGTGCTGGAGGTCCACACAGTCCCCAGAGGCATCTGATTTTGTGAACCTACTCTTGTCTGTGTAGAACTTGTCTATAGACAGACAACTTGTCTTTGGACAAACACTGAAGGCATTCTCTGTGTTTGGCACTGTAGAATGTGTAAAGATAATTGACAGGAACTTTTATTCATCTATTGATCATTGGATACCTGCCATTTGCAAGATAATGTGGATACAACTCAAGTCCCTGTTGGGAAGACAGACATTCCACCCCAGCAAGTATGATAGGTGTGGCCATCAGAAGTCTGTGGGGCCACGTCAGTAGTGGAACTTGTTCCACGGGGAGCGCGAGGCAGGAACACCACACTCAAGTACGTTGAGTGGTAGAAATGGTGATACAAATGGTGAAATACTATGTGACACAAGGAAATCCCACACCTGCAATTGACTTTCAGCAGGAACAGATCCTAAGCAGCTGGACTGATGTCAAGGAAGGCTAGGAAGGAGGGAAAATGAGAGCTGACCCATGAAAGACCTGCCTCTGAATTCAACTCTCAGCAATAGCGATGGGAAAGGCCAATTCTAGGTAGAAAAGACTTCAAGCACAAAAACAAAGAAAGAGGAAGGCGAAAGATATTTGGCCACGAGTGTGGCCCCATCGTGGTGGGGAGGCAGATAAGGCAAGCGTCACACCGCCCTAACGGTCTGGAATCCAAGAGACGCACATGGGTTCTCGGCTTCTTTCTCATTTTCACTCAGTCTAGGACCCAGCCCATGCAACAGCGCCACCTACACTTAGGGTGGATCTTTCTCCCTCAGTTAACCTAAGCTAGAAAATTTCTCACAAACGTTCCCAGACGTTTGTCTCTTTGATGATTCAAGATCCTTCAAGTTGACAGTTCTGGCCATCATAGGATTACATGAAGCTTAGATTTCCATAATGTATTCAAAGTCAACCCCTAAGAGCTATGTAAGGAATTAGGGTCTGCAAACTCTAGATTCCAGCTGTTGATAGAGCAGTGCCTGTGTTCCCTGTGTCAGCTGTCCATTGAGGCTTCAGGGCTGCCCCCTGCCTGCTCTGGCTGCCTTGGAAAGTCAGAGTTGGAACTATTACATGTATTGTCCAAGAGCTGAGTGGAGAGAGCCACCCCCCCTCCCCGCCCCGGCTCCCAACACTGTCCCCAGTGTTCCCACGTAGCTCTAAGTTCCTATGGGTGTCATGAGTAGACCAGCCTGTCACGGGGAGCTATGGGGTTACTTCTCTTCAGTATTTGATGTCAAGTGAAAGTTTAGCTTAAAGGCTGACTGGTAAATGCCCCTCTCTGGGGAGAAAGAACTAAAAACAGCCCAGATCTATTGGCGGATACCAGAGAAAAAGAGAAGAAAAGTCCTTAGAAATTCAAACCAGTGCATACTCAGGGAGAGAGACAAGAGAAGGAGACAGAGACAGAGACAGAAACAAAAGAAAGAGACAGAGAGACAGAGACAAGAGAAAGACAGAGACAGAGAGAAATGAGAAAAGACAGAGACAAAAAGAGAGACAGAAACAAGAGAAAGAGACAGAAACAAGAGAAAGAAACAGACAGACACACAGAGACAGACAGACAGACAGACAGACACTTGGCGAACACTAAATGGCCTAAGGTGGTAAACGCGTCTGTGAATCTCGAAAATAATGATTTGAAACATGGTCAGGTTCTTAAACCCCTTCAGAGAGGGTTGAAACAAGATGTTTTGTCTTGAAATGTAGCCAGTAAACCTTCAGACAGCAATGTACTGTCAGCTTCTGAGGTGAGCACTTGTCAGAGACCAAAATTCTTGACATGAGCCTTAGGTCATCACTTCCAGCTTTGTGAACCTGGTCTTTTCCCGGCAGTGTATAATCCAGGGTTGGTTATACCTGCCCAACTCTAATGCAATAGTCATTCTTAAACCAGGAGGAAGACATCTTTCTGACTCCATAGGCTATTCATCAATGGTCACTTGGAAAGGGGCATATTTCCAAAAGCTTGTTGAATATTATAACATTCAGGAGAGGTATGGGCCATTTTAACTGGCTGTTAAAGTAAATCTGATGCTTAACCTTCATTGTCAAATAGATTAAGAAGTGCTTTGGGGCCGTCCACTGGGGCAGGGGAAGTTGGGAAGGGGACATGTTGGTGTGTATATATGAGGGCTTGAAGGAGGGGAATGGGTGGTAGATCTGATCATATGTGATTGTATGGAGTATTGTATTTCATTATATATGAAATTCCCAAGAATAAAGAAAAACGTTGATTATAAAAAAATCGCATCACTGGTACAATAGTTGCATGAATATTACGGGAGTAATCAGCCACTTTCTAACTAGATTAAGTCCACTTCTTAAAATGGAGCCCATACCTAATTCTGATAACAGGTCTAGGAACCTGTGATTATATAGGTCACAGGCCATAGGGGAGAGCCTAATAATATTATTATTATTATGATAAATGACTTTAGTATTAAACTGACTTCTAATGACTTATTGTTTTGCCCATTGATTAAGGCGTCTTTCCACTCTCACGAGAGAGGCTTCCTTATGTAGCAGATTAACACACAGACCCACAACTGGCCCACATGTGGAGAAGAAGATGCAACATAGTGCTTATCCCTGATAGATCACCTCTCTCAAATGTCTGCCTCCTGAGAGACCAAGGGACTTCTGGCTATTTCCCTCGACCCATGTCTTGATCTGTCACCAAACCCCGGACACTGCTTTCACTGCACTCTCCCCCCGGTAATTATGCACGTGAACTCAGCAGGGGTGCAGATGGCAGAAGTGATCTAAATTTAGTCAAAATATATTGTATGAAACTTACAAACATTCAGTTAAAAATGCCTAATGCATTAGAGATGTGCATCACTGTGTGTGTCTCTGGGGAGGGTTAACTGAGGGGGGGCGGATGCTTGCGGACTGTGATCAGCACCATCCCATGATCTGGGGTCCTGGACTGAATGAAAAACAAACACATAAGAAGGAAAACAGCAGCTACGCACTGCAGCCCTGCTGTGCCTCCTGGTCCCAGCCACACATGGCCTCTGCCAGGAACTCTGTTATGCTCCCTTTGCCAGGAAGGACTAGACACGCCGTGGAGGTGTGAACCGGAAGAAATCCTTCCTCCTACAAGTTGCTTTCTGCCGGCAATTTGGCCCCAAGAGTGAGAAGAGTAGAGAACATCACTCAGTGCAGATGTTTACAAAGTTAGAGGTTGGACATGTGTACAGTTCTGCTGCTAACACAACTCATCAGCACTCGTGCTGCACTCGTGCATCTGAGAGTCCAGATGCCTGTCAGCCCATTGGGTGGATGACAGGGATGCCTGTCAACCCATTGGGTGGATGACAGGGTGGGCGGAGCTGTGGTTCCTGCCTGTTGAGCAGTATGGGCCAGATGACAAGTGGCAAAACCTATCACTTTGGACTTGGGACCAGCATTCTCCAGTGGACTGGCCAATCCAAAAGGAGTGGGTGAAAGACTCCACATGCTTTGAGGCACAGGTTTGGAAGCTGAGTGGTGTGCAGCTGGACATGAGGGGCTCAACAGGCTGTACTTTTGGACTAGAGTTATTTCTTTTAGGTATCCATTCCCAAAATAAACAACTATAAATGCCACCATTAGATATGCTCATGTCCAAGTTCACTGTCACAATTTTTGTAAGATTTACTTCAAATTATGGATCTGTGTGTGTGTGTATCTGTGTGTGGGTGTGTTCTTGTGTGAGAGAAGCATCCTTAGCATGCACAAGAGGGCGTCAGAGTCCCTGGAGCTAGAATTCCAGGCCGTTGTAAGCTGCCCACAGGTGCTGGGAGCTGAGTTTCGGTCTTCTGCAGGAGCAGTGCACTCGTAACTGCTGAGCCACCTCGCGCCCCCACCGTCACAGTTTCTGTCGCCACCTCCACCTGTCCTTCTTGCTCTTTCCTCCCCGATAGTCGCTGACATTATCCAGAAGGAGACCAGGGAGCTTCTGGCTATTCCCCACCCCTATGTCTGTTGGGAAGCTCCAGACAGTCTGCTTTCACTGCTCTGTCCCCTCAGCCCTGGTAGTCAGTCCTGACAGCAAATCCTCACCAGTCTTTGCCCCTAGGGTCTCCCACAAATGCCACCCCAACCCAGATGTCAGAAGTACCCCTGTAACCAGACCTTCTAGGGCTGCAGAGATGGCTCGGTTAGTAAAGTGCTCATCTTGCAAGCGTGAGGACCCGAGTTTCATCACCAGCACTCACCCAAAAACCCAGATTTGGTGGCAGTACTTATAATCCCAGTGCTGGGCACTGTCCAGCCAGCCTAGCCTACTTGGCAAGGTTCAGACCAACGAGAGACCTTGTTTCAAGAACCGAACAACAGCAACAGGAGATGGAGCCTAAGATGTAACATCTGAGCTTGACCCCGACCTCCACACCCATGCACAGCCGCACACACAACAATACATGCAAACACACACGCAAGAAAGCAAAGGGAAAGAAAAAACAGAGCTTCTGTGGAATCACCCCTCTGTGGCCACGTGGTGGAGCTTCTGTGGAATCACCCCTCTCTGGCCACGTGGTGGCATGGCCTGTAGTCACAGCTCAGCCCATTCTGTCGTCCCCCACACCTGCATCCTTCCACACTCTTCCTCCAAACCCTGCATGAAGGTCCCACCAGCACCAGAAGTTGACCCCTCCAGTCCTGCACCTCCATTCAGTTCAAACCACTCAATTTGCCAACAAAGCCATCCTGTCCCTTCTTTTCTGGGCGACTTTCTATGGAAGACTCTCAATCACACCCCACCCGGGGGGCAACATTAGATCTAATCCCCACCCATAAGCTCTGGTAGACCTGGCAGCCCAACCCCAGGAGAACGGCCTCCCTCCCTCCATGCCCTGCTGCAGTGTGTCTATGTACCTCCCACTGGATGGACAATTCTCTGGGGGAAGGCTTCTTCACACCCACCTGCTCACCTCCCCCAGACTGCTTCCTGCTGCCAGCCTCCCCTGGCCCAGGGATCTAAGCGCAGAGCATACCATCTAACAGGCACCCTGGCACCGTTTGTGAATAGAGTCCATTCATTTCACTCCATTCCTTTGAAACTAGCTGTTGGTGTTCTCTGGGCTGAGAGCGAACATTTCAACAGAAGTGGCGTGGAGGGAACCTGCACTTTTGGGCTGCGTTCATATTTGCTTGAAGAGCATTCCCTCCATTCCTTCACGCCTGCCTCTGCTCACCTCTTCATTAACTCAAGAGTGCTGGCAAAGGCAGCTGCAGCCTGGCTTTTCTATCAGTCAATTCTGTCTTCCCCCTTGGTACTGTCCATAGTTTATCTCTTCAATGAGAAAACTTTCCCTTCTGGTCAAAGTTCACGAGTCCTGAGATCAAACTATCTGCGCATGCTAACAGACAGACTTTGGATGACTCCCTCACTCTGGATCTGTTTCCATGGCTCTAACATGTTGACCAAAGGTGGCAAGATGGCTCAGTTGGTAAAATGCTCACCTTGCAAGCACAGGAAACTGAGTTTGATCCCCAGAACCCATGCTTGAAGAAAACTACCAGGCATGACAAGCACGTACTTGTAACATGAGATTCGGAGTGGCCGAGACAGATGGATTCCTGGAGCTTGCTGACCGCCCAGCCGAGCCTGCTTAGGCAGTTCCATGTGAGCGAGAGTCTCTGTCTCAAAAAACAAGGTGGAAGATGGACA
This sequence comes from Eospalax fontanierii, assembly GCA_035773235.1. Classification (NCBI taxonomy): domain Eukaryota; kingdom Metazoa; phylum Chordata; class Mammalia; order Rodentia; family Spalacidae; genus Eospalax; species Eospalax fontanierii. The sequence continues at coordinate 81,322,644 of CM069534.1, forward strand.
TCTGAAGACTAACATCTAGGACTGAACTCTGACCTCCATACCCCTGTGCAGGAACCTACACTACATGAACCTACACATGCATACACACAAATGATAACTGATACTATTCTATCATTTATTGTTGTGTGGGGCTCAGAGGAAAACTTGAGACAGTCAGCCCTTTTCTTCAGCCTTTCTGTGAGTTCTGTAAGTGGAACTCGGGTCATAAGGCTCATGTGCCATGCACCTTCCCAACTGAGCCATCCTGCTGTCTGGATGCGCCTCACTGTGAACAGAGGCATCTCATAGCCTGACTGGTGGGAAGGCACCCTGAGACTCTAAACCATAGGGGGGATCAGGACATTTGCACACATTGCAAAGATGCCTGCTCTCTGGTTTCAACCTCGGTGGATTATAATCTTCAGACGTGTTCTGTGCATCTCTGGCTTCTGACATGCAAGAGGATTGTAGCAAGTTTTGTGGAGCTTCTGCAACAGACAGGAACCTGTGCCTTGCATGTCAACGAAAAGGGAGAACCAATGATTGCTTCTCTGCAGGCCTGCACAGCCAAGGGCTGTGGAGCTTGCCCCAGAGAGCATTCTTCATAACCCAGGAGCCCCTGGCCTCCTGCCCCGCCCACCCCCATGTCTCATGTTTATCTCCTCTCACCTCTCCTCTCGTTGCCAGGAAGCCTGTCTGAGCAGATGCCATGCTTTGTCTGTGATGTCAGGGGTGTGAAAGTTGATTCACAGAAATAAATTGCATTGTGTTTTAGGTCCACAGCAGACTGCCTTTTTAATCGTCTCTGTAAGGGACTTCATAATAGCTTGGGGGCCTTTGTGTCAGAACCAGAAACTCTGGTGGCTTCCAGATAGATGAATGCTACAGCCAAATGCACATTCTTCTGCTGGCATTGCAAGCTGAAGGCGAGGATGGGGGCAGGTGTTACTAACCAAGCACACTCCCCGCTGCTTGATGGAAACCCAACTCAGGACAAAGGGAAGCTATTTTTATTTGCTTTTAATAATGGTTGGAAAACCAAGGCTTGTTTAACCTAGCCCCAGCCAGGTTCCGCTCTCACCCAGCCCTGTGACTAGATGAAAGGGAAAGTCCGAAATAGATGAGAGGGGTCCCAGGGGGTGCAGGGAGATGTTGGAGGAGCTGGGCTAGGACCTGGAGGGAGGCCTGGGCCTGTGAAAGGAAAACTGTGCTCATGATCTGGTGATGGCCCTGAATTACAGAGGAGGATACACACTGGTCCTTCCTAAAGGAGGATTCAGAGATGGGGGGGCATGGTGATCCCTGAGGCCACCATTCAGAAAAGGCCACCCCTGGCATTTGTGTACGCAAATGCATGCTTTCCTGTGTGTGTACATGTATATGTATGTACATGTGGGTGCATGTGTGTGCACGTGTGTGTGTGTGTGTGTATGGAGGCCAGAGGACCACCTCAGGTATTGGGCCTCAGGAAACATCCACCTTACTTTGTCTTACCTTTTTTTTTTGAGACCGGGTTTCATATGTGCCTCAGGCTGGTCTTGAACTCACTGTATATCCAAGGTTGGATTGGAACTGGGGATGTTCCTGACTATACCTCCCAAGAATTGGAATTAGAAGCTTAAACCATGCCACCACGCCCCACTTTGTTTTTCTGAGACATGGTCTCTCATTATCTAGCACTCACTGAGTAGACCAGGCTGGCCAGGAAGCCCCAGGGCTCTGCCCATCACTACATCCTCAGTTCTGGGAATTATAAGCACAAAACTCTGTGCCGGATATTTCATGTGGATTCTAGTGACTGAAGTGAGATCCTCAAGCTTGCACAGCAAGCAATAGAGGGACTGAGCTCTCCCCTCTGCCCCCTCTTTGCATTTTAAGTGGTTCTGTTGCATCTCATTTACATGTCATCTACATATCACTTACATACCACAAGTTTTAGTCACTTAAAGTGTACACTCTGTGACCTTTTAAAGTGATCTGCAACTAAAACTCTCAGGATATGACTTAGAGGAAGCACTGTAAAGGTTACAACCTAAGTAGCAAAGAACTAAGAACTCGGCCCTCTCTGCATTCCGCCTCCCCAAAGCCTGACCTACGCTGCAGGCTCACCCTGTGATGTGAGAGTGCAGCTCTTGGTCAGAGTACCCTCAACAGCTGGTGTGTAGATCTCTAGAGGACAGTTCCACAAACCCTGCAGATAGGTGATTCACTGCCTCGAAATTGCTGACTGTGAGCGCCTTGGACACCCACGGCCTCTTTTCCTGAGCCTCCTGAATTAGCACAGAGGTTCCTGTATCTCCTTTAAGTTAGGTCTCCACCAACTGATTTATAGGCCATTCTCAATGCTCCTAAGCAACCTGGAGTCAGCAGTCGAGACCAGTAGCTCTCTCTCCTCTCCTCTGTGCTAACCCCCCTGACTTGCTGTGGTGCAATCTTTTCTAAGCCTGAAGTCTCCTGCACAGAAGTACCTTCCTCCTGGTGTTGATAAATCCCCTGAAACCACTCCTCATGAAGCATGTGTAATCCCCCTGAAATCCTTCCTCAGGAATCTATCCCTGACTTTGTCCTTACATTAGTCTCTGTTAGATACCATTCTTAGAATACAACTGCCTGGACGGGGATATTCATACTCAGTAGATCCCTTGGCCCTGGCCAATAAGTTGCTGGTTCACATGGTTTAGAAGGAAACAAATAGACACTGTGATCACATGAAGAGAGAGGGGAGGTAGTTGGATGACATCTGGATTCACCATATCTGTGAACTTATTTAAATACATTATCTGGTGGTGATTTAAATGAGAAATGTCCCCCATCAGCCCAGGAATTTAGACACTTGGTGTCCCCTATTGGTGGCACTGTTAGGAAAGCGTGGGAAGTACAACCTAGATGGAGAAAGTACATCACAGGGACGAGCTTGAGGGCTTATAGCCTCGACCCACTCGCAGTTCTCTCCCTCCGCCTCCTGCTCTTGCTTTCACACCTCCCTGCCATTATGGACTACCTTCCCCACCACCACCCTAAACCAAAATAAACCCCTTCTTCTGTAAGTTGCTTTGGTCATGATGTCTCATCACAGCAACAGAAAAGTAACTAATATACATCTTAGTTAAATTTAGTTAGAAAGGAAATGTACAGAGGGGGAAACCTGGAACTGCTCATCTTTGGTAGATGGAAACAGAGCACACGGCATAACCGCTTCATGCCGCACATTGTAATTAGAGAACTCTGAGTCTGGCTCTTGCTCTCTTCTTTGTCTAAATTTTAGGAAAAGTGGGGCTTGAAAGATGGCTCGGCAGGTAAGAGCCCTTGCTGCCCTTCTATCAGCCCCCCACCCCTCCTGGCATTGCCCATTTGTGATCCCTCCCAATCACTTCCTAATACCAACTCTATGGAAACGAAATCTCCACCCAAGTATTGGAGGACACATTCACATCATAGGGTGACGTCCTTCAGTTCTCATTTAAGATCAGGAAAGGTACCAAAGTGGGAGGCAGGTGCTGAGAGCCGAGCCCGTTCATCTCAAAAGTTTAACTTCAAGCATCAGCTAGAGGCCTTGTTGTAGCTCGCTTCAACCCTCTGGACCAGCCTGATTTTCTGCTGGGAAGTAGGTCTTGAAACCCAAACCCATCCTACCCCAGACCGCAGTTGAGTGACCATTCTAAGTTCCTGAGGTTCAGCAAGTAACTGAGCAGAAAGAAGACGATCTAAAGGAAAATCGCATTGTATCTAAGACATAAAAGTTTTCGGAGTCAGAATCTCCTGCCCCCACGTTCCTCATGTGGGGTCGTGAGGAGAGACACATAAATACCCCTTTCCTGGGCATGGCTGGATAGTTGAGCAGTCTACCTGCACCCCAGCTCTCCCTTCTTTTAAAGAAATTGCAGGGAACCAGAAAGGTCAGGAGATCCTGGACTGACTTAAAAGACTTCCCGGAGGCTGGCCTGAGGACTGACTGCTAGGAGCACTTGCCAACCTGTTCCTTGTTTGTGGTCAGTAAAAGCGCCGCTTTGATGAGTGAAGTCTGTAAGAGCAATTGGAGGCCAGGGGCTAGATAGGAGTCTAAGTCCCATTGAAGGTTAATGGAGGGTGAACTGTGGAGGGGCGGGCATTACAGTCCAGTCTTCCCTCCGCTATTTGGAGGTTATGAAGCCCCATTCAAGCACCTTTTCATTTTCTAAAATTTTCTTCATGGCACAAGACTTCCTGACCCTTCAGTCTGGTGAGGGGCTTCCTCTGAGCTTCTGTACAGGATAATATCTGTTGTCAACTTGACACACCCAGGGAGAGGAAGTCCCGGTGGGGGGTGTTCTCTAGTGCAATGTCCTGTGGCCGTGTCTGTGGAGTGTTTTCTTGATGTTAACTGACGTCGCAGGACCCAGTCCACTGTGAATGCTGCCACCCCTGGGCAGGTGGTCCTGGGTGGTGTGAGAAAGCACAGGCTCAAGAACCAGTAAAGAGCGTTCCTCCGTGGTCTGTGCTTCCACTCCTGCCTCCAGGTTCCCGCTCTGAGTTCCTACCTCAGCGTCCCTGGATAATGGTCTGTGCTGTAAGCTACGTAAACCCTTTCCTCCCCAAGTGGATGTGGTCAGTGTTTATCACAGCAGTAGAAGTAGCCGGGACAGCCCCATACCACCTTGCTCTTTTCAGTAGGAGTTCCCTCTCTCACCAGATTACATGAGCCCAGGACAATGATTAAGATCAAGGAGGTTATAATAAGGCAGACATGGATCGCAGCAACAATTCTGCTGTCTTCCAGTTCCATGATAACGATACACATCTCCGTGGGTTGATATGAAAATTAAAATCTGAACAGAAGAGAGTGTGTTCTATGCCATCTCTAAATTCTTCCAATGTGCCTGGCACAGCACTTTGCTAATCTTTAGTCCTGATTTCAATTAAGTGTCTGTGTCTCAGTACATTTCTGATAGGGTAATGAAATACCACCAACTAGATAAATTATATACAATGGAAGTATACTTAGCACACAGTTCTGGAGGATGGAGAATGTGAAGGTGTGGTGCTGTCATCTAGCAAGCATATCTGTTCATTCAGCTAAGAATAGACATGCCTAAGGCAGGATCTCTGCAGTACAGGATGCCAAGTTCAGAGGACAGTGGGAAAAGCTAGTTGGACGAAAGGCACCTGGAAGAGGTTCTGAGAGCAATGCCGTGTCATGTGACCAGTATGCACTGTGATAAATCTAGAAGAAATGGGAAAGATAATGCTGGAAACTGACTTCACAGAAAGGGAAAGGGTTAAGATGTAGGGAAAAGGTGTGGGAATGTGGGGGCTGCACTCTCCTCCCAGGGCTGCTCAGTGCTGCCTCTGGACTGGGTCCTTCTGATGTGGACTTCCCCATCTATGCGAGAGGGAGGTCCTAGGTCCAAATTCTTGATTTGTGTCTGAGGAAGCCATCATGAGCTCTGAGAAGACTCCAAATCCTTCTGAAACCATTTCTGTTCCATCCCAGGAGGCCATAACCACAACAGAAAAGGTACAGATTTGTGATAAGGGGCCTTTCTAAGGGCATTTGTCCTGGAGGTGATCACAGGTCCAGGGTTGTCAGAGACCATATATTTAAAGTCTGCGTGACTGAGGGAGGATTGGCTACAATAGTTTACAATAGTTAACTTGCTTCGATCAGAGGTTATAAGGAGAATAAAGGACCAAATTTATCCAAAGTGCTTGAGGAATATGGTGACAGTGATGGTTAAGTTTTGTAAGTGTTCCCCCTCCTTTCGAGAAAAGATCTCACTATGTAGCTCCGGGCTGACCAGGCTGACCTTAAACTCACAGAGATCCTCCTGTCTCTGCCTCTCAAGCACTGGGATTAAAGGTGTGCACTGCCACACACAGGTTGGATGAGTTTTAAAATGAAATAAATGATAGGCTGAGTGTTCTGAGGGTCGGGATGAAGACTGGGGGACTCTAAGATGGTGTGGCCGTCTGGTCTGCAGTAATAGTCATAGTCAGCTGCAGAATGTAAATTTCTATCTGTTTCGGAACAACCAAGGAGATTTGCAAAGAAGCAGAAATAGAGAGAAACATGGGGCAGTCCCACTGCTCTGGTCCTGCGCTTGTATGCCAGAGCAATGGGCAGTTAGGTGTACACCAAGCTTAGTATGCAGAGTTTGATAAACTTCCCCTAAGGGCCACATAGTAAGTATTTTAGGTTCTGTGGGCTATACCAACTCTGTCACAAATATTGAACTTTGCAGTTGGGGAGTGAAATGGACCATAGACCAATGGGTATGGCCATATCCCAATACCACTTTATTTACAAATCCAGTCTCTTCACACCTTTTTAATGCACGATGCTTCTGGCTGTTTGATACATGTGTATTCAAATGTATTCTATTTTATTCATAATTCCTCTCTATCACGGAGGGTGTGAAGATGAAGCCTCTTTCCATACAAGTTGTCTGCAAAATTGAATCATTTCTGAGTCCTGTGTCCCTGAATATGCTTTTCGAGATGACAAAGGTCTCAGGTGTTGGTCATGGTCAGCAGTGTATGAGGATGCATTTGTAGGAGAGAATTAGACACTCACAGATTGGCTTGTGCTTAAGAGTTGATTTCCCATGTGGTGGCAGCTTTTGACCCCCTCTAATTAGGAAGAGTTAAAGAAGTTGGTTCTTTAACAAGAAAGATAAGGGAGGGTGGTGTTCCATGAAGAGGCAGAAAAGTCAAGTGGACAAAAGACGCAGGCCCTCTGAACACAGGCTACTTGTGATGCAGCTTGGAGTCATACACGGAAGGCCCAGTGGGATGTGATGTGGTTCTGCATAACTGAGGTGAGAACCACGTGAGAAGAAAAGATTTAGAAGGATATTGTCAGGCCTCTACCTCTGAAGAGGAAATGGACAGCGGAACGAAGCAGAGCCAGTTCTCAGAGACTCTCAAGCACAGCGCCCAGGCACAGGGTGCAGGCAACTGAGTGGAGATGAGAGTGATCGCCTCTAAGGTCCCTTTTTATTTAATTTGGTTTAGTTTAGTTTATAGTCTTTGGTTTAGTCTTTGACAAAGTATGCAATTTCAAATGTGCATACACTGATCGTATGCTGCTCCCTCGCAAGCACCCCCAGATACCCTTCCTCTCCTTCTGGAATTTTTGTTTTGGTTTTATCCCCACAGTTTTGTCAAGCCCAGTGAATGCTGCCTGCTGGAAAGCTGGCTGATGTTGATGCTTGACCTAGTCAGGTCTTTTGCAGGTAACCACAGCTTCTGTGAGTTCAGGAGCAGGCCCTGTGTTTAGAGGTCAGCATTTCAAAGCACAGTCCCCATCTCCAACTTTGACAGTCTTCCTGTCCCATTTTCCATAATGTTTCCTGAGACGAGGATGGTGATAGAGATGTCCCATTTAGAGGTCAGTAAACCCACTTAAAATGTGAGCTTTTTTGGCTTTGGAGAATCTTACACTTCTCATTTTGCTAGAACATTGTCTTTTTGGTAAATAAAACCTCTTATTTTTAGCTTTGTGCTAAAATATAGTAAACATCACTTGCCTGGTGTTTTCACTCTTCCTTGAATTGTCTGAGCCTCTAGAAACTTTGGCCAGACCGCAGTTTATGGCTGAGTTGTTAATTCTGCCTCTATACAGAAGGCCATTACTACCCACTGATGTCAGTTCCCAGATACCAATTGCCCACAAGATCGAAGCTGTGGATGAGAAAATGGGAGAAAAGGGTCCCATCATTGCCCAGCTCTGAGGTGACCCTGTCCCCTGTGGGCACCTCATTTTAAACCTGTCAGTCCTGTTGTGTTTAAGTAAGTCATGGTGTATGTGATGATTAATCTCAATTGTGAATCTCATGAGACTTAGAGCCACCTTTGAAGCAAACCTCAGAGAGGTCTGTCAGGAGTTGATAGAGCAAGTTAAATAAGGGTGTAAGATTCACCCTAAGTGTGGGCATCTCTGTCTTGTGGTCTGGGGTCCTGAACTAAATAAAACAGAGACCTGAGCATCAGCGTGCATCTCTCTCTGCTCCCTGGCTGTGGACGTGATATGCTGCCGCCTCCTGCTCCTGGTGCCATTCCTTCCTCCCAGCCCTAAGGAGCTGCACGCTCAAACTGCGAATCAAAATAAACAAGCTTTCCTTTCACTTATCATGTTGGGAAGTTTGTCACAGTCACCAATACAGCATATGTCTACTTTCCCATTCCTCAATACGTACTCAGTATCCTTGGAGATTTATCATGGGACAGGTAGGCACCACTGCCCGGACTTAAGGGGTTCGAGGGTAGACTACCTGGATGTGACGCCTTAAAAGGTACACAACATAATATTGCTCCTGGATGTTTAGAAGATTTCTGTACTTTTATGACAATAGTGAGAAGGAAGTGTGTAGCTGCCAAAGTTCCATAATTGCCACTTAGGCCACAAGCAGCCCTGAAAATCGGAGAGCCCAGCATTCACTTACCACGAGCTCTGTGTGGACGGTTCAGTGGTCAAGACCAAGGACTTCAGTTTAAATTCCCAGAACTCTCATGAGAGGTTGGGTGGTCGTGGTGGCCCACTGTAATTCCAGCCTGGAAAGGCGGAGAAGGGGACTTCCTGCAAGACCAGTCAAATTGGGGGGCTCTGGTTGTGACTGACAGACACTGCCTCAAAGAACAAAGTGAAAGAGTATTTAAACATGATTCCTGACATAAGTCTTGTGCCTCCACAAGCACATGACTCCCCCACACATGTAAACATGCATATACACACATAGACCACACACACACATGGAAATGGAAAAAGAAAAGAAAGAAAAACCAACGAATTGTTCCCCTTTCTACCCATTTTTAACGTGTTTGCATCGTGGTCCCCTCACCCAGGCTGGATGGTGAGGCCGTACATGTTCATGGCTCCTGTCCAAACCTTTTGGTGGCAGGTGCGACTGCACTTGATGTATGAGTGATCAGACTCCCTGAGTTTATTTTTCCAGGTTGAAATCGAGTTCCACAAACACAGAGGCCTTATTACTTGTGGGTCCTGGAGACTTGAAGAAGAAGTGGGATTTTTCTGAGGTTAGCAGTCACTACTAAATTTCTATCTGGAAAAGGAAAGGAAGCCATCCATCTAAACCCAGGCGAAACAAAGCCCAGGCCTGTCCAGGAACGGCAGTAGAACAGACCAGATCTGGAAGAAGCCTCCAGGTTTGTGAAAGGTCAGGGTGGCCTGGTTTACTCTGAGCCTGAGATCAGAAAGGAACTTGTAAAAGATCAAGGCAGCAGTACCCTGAGCAAAGATGGGAGAAGGGTGGACTCTGGTAGAGAAAGGAAATAAATCCTCACCCAGCTTAAAACACTTTCCAGGAGGTAAATTGTCTGGTAAATCATTTGTGGAATTGAAGCAACTCTCAGAGTGATCCGGAAGTTCCTGAAACATTTCCTTTTCTGTAGACATCTATGACATTTAAGGACAAGGCTGGGGATGGTTTGTAGGTTCACCTGAGTCTACATCCTAACCTGACTTCAGTCCCTTCCTGTAGATCTAAGGTGATTCTGCTCTCTGACAAGGTTTTGAGTCTCTATCCACTAAATTAGAAGTGCAAAGACCAGGCTGGGTATGTAGCTCAGTGTGCAGAGTGCTTACCTAGCATGCCTGAGGCTCTGGGTTTTCCTCCAGCGCAGCACAACCAGGTGCAGTGTCGCACACCTGCAACCTCAGTACTTGGGAGGTGGAGGCAGGAAGATGAAGAGTTGAAGGTCATCCTCAGCTACATGTTAAGTCCTGACTATGAACAAAAAATTAATCCCTGGATAAGACTTCCATCTTAAACCTCAGCCACCCAGAGTTCAGGGACCATTGCCAAAGAAGGGGCAGAAAAGACTGTGAGAGCCAGGGTTGGACCACAAGCATAGGGAAGCAGAGGCTTTCAGTCCACTGGAAGCTGGCACATGTGAACTTGCAGGAATGATGCACTGAACACAAGACTCATGCCAACTCAGTTAGAGAAGAGCCCGGAATGGAGGGAGGGAAGTGGATGGTGGCAGGGCCTGGCCCAGGAACTTGGGCTGATCGCCTCTGGGTGAGGAGAGTAGACCCTGCTTACGATCTCCAGATAAGCTGGCTAGGCTCCAGGGGCATCTGGGTACCAGTGTGTGGCCAGATAGGACTAAACATGTGGCGGAATGCATGAGGTCTGGCAGGGGAGGGTTTTGGGGGTTGGGTATGGGAGGGCTCTAAATTTAAGAACTATTGTTTAAAATGCACAAAAGTTCAATGAAAAATTAAAAATAAAATAAGATAAAAAGAAATGAAGAGTTATTATGGGACTAATAAAGAAGTCCAGTCGTAGCGAATGTAAATTGACTCTTTTCTTTCATCTCTTTGAAATGGAGATAAAAGCATGTCCACTTCACATTTGCACTGACTAGTAAAATAAAATGAGATCTATAGAAAGCTTAGCAGAGGACCCATGGCACCTCCAGGGCTTCAGAATTGCCGAACTCCATAGTCTTATTTTCTTTGTTCCTTTCCAGTGCCGAAGTATTTTCCTACAGCGGGTGTTAGTGGCACAGATATGCTAAGAAATGTTCATTTCCCCTAAAGAGTCAAAGTCCAGGTAAACACAGCCATGAGCATGACGCTCTCTGGAGTGAGTGGGAGTGTGCAGGCAGCCGCTGGAGGCCCTGAAAGATGAGAAAGAATGTCTGAAGACAGGTGGGGAGTGGAAGCACACAGGATGGGGAAGGCCCAGCTGGCTTGACTGGGTCATCTGCGTCAGAGTTCCAGTGTAGCTGGTGATGTGGCAAGAAAGCAAAGTACGTGTTTATGTATTTATTAATCCTTGTAACAGAATCCAAATCAATTATTGCTAGAAAATTTAAATATCCCTCTCAAGAACAAAGGAAGATCCGGGTGTGGGGAGAGGATCAGTTTAGGGTAATTTTTGGCTCCATGAGACTCTGACCCTGTCTAAAAAAAAAAAAATCGAAGTAAAAATATGCCGAATACTGGTGTCTTTGTTTTGTTACTTAGAGTCTGACTTTGGACAAATGACTTTACCTGTTGGTTAAATCAAGTCTATGAATTGGAATTTTCTCTTTTAATGGTGAGAATCTGCTGGGATGGTGCAGGTCAGTCCAGAAAGAGACACCAGTAGGCTTCCAAAGCACAGACTGGTGGCCCTGCCCCAGGGGCTGCCTGCGCACGTGGGGGTGCGTCAGTCACCGTCCCTGATGCTGCGACACCACACACTGACGACAGTACTTCAGAACAAAGTGTTTAATTCTGCTCACAGTTCAAGGGCACAGTTGTCATGGAGGAAGTCAGTGCCGCAGGTGCAGGAGGCAGCTGGTCACACTGCAGCTGCGGTCAGGACCCAGCTATTGGATGGGTGCCTTCCATATTTTGGGTGGATCTTCCCATCTCAATTATCCTAGCCTAGAAACCCCCTCACAGACCCGCCCAGAGGTTTTCTTCCATGGCCATTCTAGATCCCATCAGGTTGGCTGAAGAGATCGACAATCACAAGCAGGAGGCAGGACTCGGGCTTCTTAGCCACTCCCAGATGCTGCTGCTGAGGCCAGTGGTCCAGAAAACCTCCACATTCATCCATCAGATGCTTCATTTTTAAGGTCTTACTCATAAGTGGTTCAAGAACACGCGTATTTGGCGTGTTTGATTCTAATCTCTTCGTACACTGTAGGGTGACATGCAAGCAGAAGACATAATAAAGGCTCTTCAGCTGCGGAGGTGACACAGCTGTTCTCATTTTCTTCCTGTTGCTATGATAAGACATGGACCAAAACCAGCTTGGAAAGGGCCTATAGCCTACAGCTGAGTTCATCATTCTGGGAGGCCAGGGCAGGAACTCAGGACAGGAGCCAAATGACAGGAGCTGAAGCACAGACCAGGGTGGAGTGCTGCTTACTGGCTTGCTCTCTGACCTGTGATGAATGTGCTTTCTTATGAACCTGGGACCACACGTCCCGTGGTCCCCAGTAGGTTGGGCCTCCCACATCAATTAGCAATGAATAAATCACCTCACAGCCATGACCACAGGCTAATCCAGGGAGGACATTCCCTAACTGAGATTCCCTCTTCTCAGGGGCGTCAAGCTGACAACTGAAGCTGTCCAGCACAGTGTCTTGAGATGCTTGCACTAATGATGTTTCTGGTGTCTTGACTTACCTGTGTGCAGAAGCCAGTCTCACTGCAGAAGCATAAGGAATGAATCACCCCTGGAGTGGGACTGCATCCTTTTCTCTCTTTCATCAGTGACAAGCCTGTATTTGACAGACTTTTGTCTTTCCTTCTAACATCTGATGTCCTTAGTACATCTTCAATATGGCCACTCTTGCCATTTTTATTCCAGTGACAGCCTCTCCCAGTAGTCTTTAAAGACTTCAGATTGGCTGAGATTTCAGTTCACACTAGAGAACAGATACATCAGCTCACTGGCAAGACTTTCCAGTCTAATCCACAGTGAGAGACCTCGTTTCACAGAAAACCAAGTTAGACAGTACCTGAGGAATGACATCTGAGGGTGTTCCCTGGGCTCCAAACACACACATGTGCACATGCACACACACATATGACTCATCTACACACGTATCCCCACACAGGGACATACACACATATGCACACTCTCACACACATACAAGTTGGGCTATCCAACTTCATAAAATTAAAAAAAAAAAAGCCGTGTCAGCCCCGTGCTGAGGGCAGTGCCAGTGGCCACATCACGGAAGACCCGCTCTCCACCAATACTGCGGTCACGGGTTGTATCACTCATTTCCATTGCCTGCTTGTCTCCCAAAGATGTGCGAATTATCCTTGTCATCCTTAACAGTTGGGTACTGGAGCAATAACCTTAAAAGAGGGGAGTGTTTACAGATTTCAAGCATAAAATGTGTTTTGACCAAATCCACACTCCCATCTCCTCTGCTCCACTAAACCACCTATGCACCCTCCTTTTAAAGACACGTGCCAAGTTCACCGAGCGCTGGCAGCTGCATGGCTGTAGACCATCTAGTGGAGCACGTATTCTCTCAGGGCCACGTCTTTGAAGAAAACTTCTCCCCAGAAGACATCAATTAACTCCTCAGGTAGGGGCAGGACTTCCTGAGCCCTCCCCAAGCACACTGGAATTTTGTCTGATTTGCAAGTCTTGGGCATGTGGTCATATCTGCTGTTAGTTCATGTGTGCAATAGCTCGATCAGATCTGGCAAACACTGGCTTACCACACGCATCCACGACCTCTGGTTTTCCCTCTTCTGCAGTGATCCCTGAGTCTCTGGAGGAGAAGATGTGAACTAGATGTTCCATGATAGCTGGGCACGCCACAGCTTCTTAGTCTCCACATTGACCAGTGTGGGTCTCTGTATCAATCACTGCTGCAAAAAGAAACTTCCCTGATAAGGGTTGAGAAATGCACTAATCTATGGGTATAAAGAAAGGAAAGAACTTAGAGAGCAGATCACTGAGTCCATTTGGTAGAATAATAGAATTAGGTTCTCCCATAGGACCTATAACCAGCTACAAGTTTCTGGCCCAGTTAACAGTATGAAGTATAAGCTCTGTGTACGGAGCAGCCTCAAACCGAATCAGAACGTGGTGGGCTACTCCCACAGTGGTCATGCTACTGTTGCACAGGTGCTCATAGCATCCTAGACAGCTGTTATTGTAGCAGTTTGGTAAGACTATTGAGCACTTTTCTCCTCTGACAGCATGCATAGACCCTCCAGCACTATGAAAGCTAGCTAATGGGAAGGAAGGTCTAAGTTGGTACTGGCTTCATTTCTCCATGTCCAGACTCAGGAATGTGCTGTGTTCAGCCATAGGGACTGCCCTCAGGTTCTGGGGGGCAACCAAGGGCAAAGACAATAGTCTGTCATTGTTGGGGTGTCTGTGGGACCCCACTGCCAAATGAAAGGAAGGTGATTCATACCTAGCACTGGGCTTTTTATTTGATAGTCAATGGTGCCTGGGAGAGGCATTGTCCCTCTGTTACAAGGTAACTCCATTTAAGTTCTTCTCATATATGTATACGTCTGTATATATTAGGAAGCTCTACACCCACAGGTTTCCATAGGACAGTTTCAAAGGCCTTTAGTGGTAGCTGTGTCTCCCTAACCCTAACCGTGCCTTCCCATCCCCCATTTAATGCTTACTGTTCGATGATTCCTCCTCCCCGTTGTGCTTGTTTGTAATACCCTCCCTGGAAATCCCTGCATGGACACTTACTGATTCCCTGACTTCTGTGTGTACTACAAGTGAAACACACATGTAAAGATTCAAAGCTGGCATCCAGCAGTGCGAGAGAACGTGGGATATTTGTCTCTCTGGGTCTGGGTTACCTCACTTACGGTGATCATTTCCAGCTCCATCCATTTACCTATTTACCTGCAAATTTCATTTTTCTTTACAGCTGACTAATATTCTGGTGTGCGTGCGTATGCATGTGTGTGTGCTTGTGTGTGTGTGTGTGTGTGTGTGTGTATGTGTGTGTGTGTGTTTGTTGCCCATTCATCAGTGGATGGACATCTAGGGTGTCCATTTCCTGGATAGTATGAATGAAGCGTCAGTGAACCAGATGTATAAGCTTCTCTGTTGTCAGATAGAGCGTCCTTTTGGAATATGCCCAGGAATGGTATGGCTGGACCTATCATACTGTAGATCAATTTCTAACCTTTTGAAGTACCTTCATGTAGGGATTTCAAATACTGCTGTGAGGGTTGGGAGTGTTCCTCAATGGTAGAGTACTTGCCTGGCGTATACAAGACCCTGGGTTTATCCTCAGCACCGCAAGGAAATGAGACAACCTTCTTTGTCAGATATTGGTATGTACTAAAATCACACAACAGCTTCTAGAAGGCCCCACACCCATGCTGCATCCAGTGTCGACCTAAGTAAGGATGTGTGGGGCAGAACCCCACCCATGAATATGCCTTTCTTAATTCCTTCAATGCCAAAAAGCAGATATATATATGAGAGTTGGAGCCTTGGAGGGAATCTCAGCTTTTACTGTGTGTACCTAAGGGATGGGAGTCCTACCGAGGTGTAGATTCTGGTTCAGTGGATCGAATGGAATGCTCCCATTCTACAGATGGTGCTGTTGGTCTGGTCTTACATTTTACATAACACCTCCAGACACCCTCGGGTCAAGTCTGCCTCACAGGCTTCAAGGGATATCAGAAAGATGCTTCCTTTGCTAAAGATGGAAGCTGAAAAGGAATTACTGCACAGGTTTTAGAATGTACTTGTGTGGGGGGGATATAGGAGATGTATGTCCTGCACATGGCGGCCAGAGGTCACTCGGGGGTGTTGTTCCTCAGGTGCCAGGTGCCATCCACCTGGCTTTTTGAGACAGAATCTATCATGAGCCTGGAACGTGCCAAGTAATCTCTGCTGGCTAGCCATCAAGCCCCAGGGATCACCTGTCTCTTGCCTGCCCAGAGCTGGGACTATAAGTGCCACCACACCTGGCTTCTTTAGCAGGTTCTGGGCATTGAACTCAGGTCTCATGCTTGTGAAGCAAGCACTTCGCCAGCTGACACACCTTCCCAGTCCTAGAATTTACTTAAAATACATGAATGACAGTGTTGCCAAGGATATGTCCTTAACAAATAGTGCCTACACCCACATTTATCTACTTTCTCAGAGACCATCTTAGCTGACTGAGAAAGAGTTCTCCAGCTGACAGAGCATCTTTCACCCTGCTGTAACCTTTGAGATTCTCGGGTTTTGTGGTGGTGAGCAGGGTGTGGAGTAGAGAACAGATCTTACATCCTCCTCCAGACATGGCTTAAGATCTCACAGGTGGAAGGAAGCAGTCCGCCAGGTCTAGCTGCCCAGTTATGGGAGTGGACTGAGGAGGCAACTCTCTCAACAGTTTTTGAATTTGAGGTCTGAAGTTGGAGAGTCACTGAAGAAACATTTCCTGGGGCCAGACATGTCCCTTCTGACTTGCCATTTCTCTGAACTAAAAGATCCACTATGGTGAATTCATTCTTCTAGGTCCAATACTCTTAAAGGGACGTGGGTGGAAGAATCCCTGAGATTCTGCTTCCTGTCTATTTCCTGTCTGTGTTTCCATGGACTCTGAGTCATGGCTCTGCATGAGACCCAGAAGGTGATAGTCCTTGGGAAAGAAGGCTCATCCAGGTGGTTTCAATGCAGGAGTAGAGACGTTAGATGAATGTACTTCTCTAAAAGGACAGTGCTCATTTCCTCTTGACCCAGATGCTGCAGCTCAGGACTGGCTGAGATAGTCATGTATGCCAGATCTCTCTCAAGCTCAGAAGGAGGCTCTTGCATGTTTAGTTGTGACCCAAACCATGCAGGGTTCGTTTACTCCAAGATGTGCAAACTCAGACCCTCCAGCTCTCAGAGACATGACCATTTTCCCAGAGCAGCACTGAATACTTTTTAAATCTTTTAAAAAATTATTTTATTTGTAATTATGTATGTGTGTACATCCGTCTATGTGTGGGTATGTGCATGTGAGTTCAGGTGCCTGTGGAGGCCAGAGAGGGCACTGGATCCTCTAGAGCTGTAGTGACAGGCAGTTGTGAGCTGCCCAAGCTGGGTCTGAGGAACCAACTTGGTCCTTTGTAAGAGCATACATGCTCTCAACAGATGAACCACCTCTCCAGGCCCCCAAATCTGTCTTCAGGTGTATAATATTGGAAGACGTGAAATGGAATGATGTTGCTGTGTTGTCAACCATCGAGGATCTCACTCTGAACCACACTGACCAAAGAGATGCACACTTATAACCCATGACTCTCACTCAGAGAGTCACCAATTCCAGGACAACCTGGGCTACATAGTAGACTGTGTCTCAAACCCGTCAGAAAAAAAGTGCAAAACAAGAAAATATTGAATTATCAATAAGTCCTTGGGTTAGCATAAAAACGTCCTGTTCTGGTCCCCAGCTCTAGAGTCTGATAAACCTACAGGAAATGCTCCCTGCTGAGTCACTAAACACAGCACAGGGTGCAGATTTCCCTCCCCTCAGAGCAGGGCCACAGCTCAGCCAGCAAAGTGACCATCCTGCACACATGGGGGTGTGAGTTCAGTCCCCTGCACTCACATAAGAGCCAAGTTAATGGCAAATGCTTCTGATCTCAGCT
This sequence comes from Eospalax fontanierii, assembly GCA_035773235.1. Taxonomy (NCBI): domain Eukaryota; kingdom Metazoa; phylum Chordata; class Mammalia; order Rodentia; family Spalacidae; genus Eospalax; species Eospalax fontanierii. The sequence continues at coordinate 81,339,694 of CM069534.1, forward strand.
CTGTGGAGGAAGGCAGGTAGCTCCCGGGGCTCCATGGCCGGCCAGCCTAGGCAAATCGGCGAGTTCCGGGCCAAGTGAAGGGCCTTGTTTCAAAAAAACACCTGTATATTCTACTTCCTGTGACTGCATCAAAACTACCTGGGTGAGCTTTATTTTTTTATAAAGAATGCTTAATGAAGATAAATTCAAAGCTAATTATTTTTGAAAATTTATGCTATTAACATAATACATAAACCTAAATTTTTATAATTTTTAATGTTTAAATTTTGTCAGATATTTTGCTGTACTAGAGGACACTGTGATTTATTGTTATAAAATCCCTCCCTTCCTCCCCCTGGAATCTCCCCATGTCATGATATCCACAGAGACTGACCATTGCCTGGGCCAGGTGGACACTCCTAGGCCCAAGGCCATTGCCATGGGAAGCCCAGCACACATCCACGTGTGGGAATCGGCAGGTTCAGGCTGCAGTTTAGACCAGTCTGGCAGACAGTTAAAGGAGACTCAGGTGTATACTTCAGCTACCTGAAAACTCTCCCTTCTCTCTACTGAATGTCAAATCATCTGATCCAAGGAAAAAGAGGAAGAAGTCACCCTTCTGGCAATTCAGTGAGGAGCTGGCCTCCCCCGTCAGGAAGAATCTCTTTCTTGGAATTCAGAGAACTCATGCTGAAACTAGGATGGGGATACTTAAGGACGACGCAGCATTTAGAGCGGCAGGCACAGCCATTAACTGATAGACTTCCTGTGGGGACACTCACCACTCCGTGCGGCTCTCACACCTCGGAGGCTACGGGAGCTGCTTCAGGGGCCCATAGTTTTAGACAAGAGCGTGAGGTTTAAAATCCTGCGGTCACTGATGACTGAACGCGTGGTGATACAATGCACCCAGGACTGGACTCTTCTTCAGTGTTATAGATGGTAGGGGCTGAAGTTGGTCCTTTTAGAAATTCAGTGACTTTTCCAACTGGTGGCCAGGAGAGGAAGGACATACTGGGCACCGAGTATGAAGGGTGTGGTGCTTCAAGAGTCCTCTAGATAAGTGAGTCTACACACGTTTCCCAGGTCCCAGGCCAGAGCGCCAGGGAGATCCAGAAACTCCACAGCCCCTGGAACCTTGCGGTCTCTTGGGATCATACGACAGAGGCAGAGACTTGAGCTCCCATCCCAGCATTCCAAGCTGCAGTTCTCACTTTCCACGTTGGTTCAGACTCCTTCCAAGGCAGCATCTAGGAGACAGGACATCAGCAAATATCTGCTGCTAGAACGTGGGTCATTTTTTCCTCCTTGGTTCCCAGTTTTTCTTTTCCTTGTGTGTGTGTGTGTGTGTGTGTGTGTGTTCATGTGATTGCGCATATTCGTTTGGGTGTGTTGCATGTGTGTGCATGCTTATGGAAGCAGAGGACAACCTCACCAACTTGGCTTCTTAGACAGTCTCTCACTGGCCTGGCCCAGACTATGAAACTTTCAGGACAGTCACTCTCATGACTGATGACATTTGTTTCCTTATCTACCTGTGACCTGACATGCCCATGTGCCTGCAAGGATATCTGTCAGGACGGGCAACAGAGTCAGGCCCAGTTTTCACAACATGGTTTGCAAACCTTCAAGAGATTGATGAGGTTTTCATGGTTAGGTTCCTGCCCCTTACTTTTTTCCTTACCTTTCCTCACACCCCTCCCCCCATCCGTCTGTCTTTGTTTTATTAGTGCTTTGATTTTTGATAGGGTCTCATGTAGCCCAGGCTGACCTAAAACTCCCTATGTATGACCTTGAATTCCTGACCCTCTGGCCTTTACCTGCGAGTGCCGTGATGACAGATGAGTGCCTGGATGAGAGGCCTGCACATCATGCCTGACTGCCACCCATCTCTTTAATTCCTCTCTCATAGCTTGTCTCCCCCATTGAGCCTTATCCTGCAAAAAATTACTGCAACTACCAAGCAGGCTTAGGCCCAGAGCATGTGGTTTCATTGCTCTGCATCAGGAAGCCCTGCACTGCCTTACGGTGGCCCACCCCTGTGGTGCACCAGTAATGCCCTTTACATTGCTCGCGGGAGAGAGCAGTTGCTTTGGTTGGAGTGAACATTTGCATCATGACCGTCTCTCACTGGACTGCATGCCAGGAGAGCAGGGTCTGGTTCATTCATCTCCTTGACAAAGCTGCCGCCTTCCAGACAGGTTTCCTCATTCTGGTTTGATACACAAAACAGGAGTCCAGTCATTACTGATCTCTGCTGATCACTGTGGGGCTGTGCTGTCCCCATACATGCACTCAAAACCTCCATGCAAGAGAGGTTATCAGCAGCATTCTTTGGAAATGGAGGAGACCCAGGCGCAGGGAGTTAAGTACCTTACCCAAGTTCGCACAGCTAGTGATGGCCAAAGCTGGGCGTAATCCAAGGCAGTTTGGCTCTGGATCCCAGGCTCCTGCCAGCCTCCTGCCTCCCTGCCTGCCACCCCTCACTGGGTGGTCATGAAATAAAAGATGCATAAATGCGTCAGAAGAGCTGTGCTGTGTTGTTTCAGTGGAAACTGCACATTGACTTTTTACTGCTGATAGAGTTCTTTGCCCTAGGAGGTAGACTTTGATTTCTAGCTTTTGGTTTCTTTCTAGCAAATTCCCCAGGAGCTCATCAGTGTCCACCTAGGATTGGGTGAGTAGTAGCCAGGAGAAGGTTGTTGACCCTGAGTCCTCCACTCCACACAGCAGGGGCCTCCAGTGACTCCCTCAAACCAGTTTGGTTTGGGCCTTTGGTTTTGAGACTCTCTGACATCATCTGAGAGGTTATGTTCTACCTCGGAAGAGATAGCGCTGAAGAGATGGCTCAGCAGGTAAGAGCACTGGCTTCTTTTGCAGAGGACCCGGGTTCAATTCCCAATGGCCACTTGGAAGCTGACAACCATCTGTACCCCAGTTCCAGGGGAATCTGGCACCCTCTCTGACCTCTGCAGGCATCTCACAATACAGGTGCACTTATACACATGCTGGTAATACACTCATCCACATAAAATAAAAATAATGCATATTTTAAAAATCCCTCCAAAAGTAGTCAAGTCAGAGAAACAGAGTCGTAAAGGCTGCAGTCTTGGCAGCAGGATACAGGGCCGAGACAGCTCTACTCAGCCACCTGCAGCAGCCTGACTGATTGATTTCACCACAGAAATGAATTTGAGGATGAGCCATTAGAGAGTGAGCTGGAGTTGACAAGGAAGTTTAACACGGATTTAAGCATAGGTGCTTCTAAAGGAGATATGCTTAGGAAATGGGAACCCAAGCCTAAACATAGGTGCGGGCTCCTCTCGGGGTGCAGCTCAGGCTTCAAGGTAGGCACCAGGGTTGTCTGGGAGCCTGCTCTTTCTGGATAAATGAGATCCTAAGGAGGTTCCTGAGGCGGGTTGGATAGGATTGTAGCTGATAAATTAAAACCCCAAGATCACAAGAATGGCAGGAGATATTAAGCTTTTCATCAACTGACTCAACTGAATGTAAAGGGCAGTGAACTTAGGGCTTTCAGGCTCTGCCTTCTCTAACAAAATAAGAAGACACAGCCTAAGACTGTGTTGCTGTGGATTCCTCCATTCAAGTGACAATGTTGGTCCTCAGTCTCATCCTTCTCTCCACGACACATGGGATATCCCCAGAGAGCAAGAGCTTCCTCATGGCTTTTGCTCTTCATCTGATATTTGCCAGCCATACGGAAAAGGGACCAAGATTCCACTGAGATGTCAGATCCCGGCTTTGATGATTTATGTCCTTGTGGGACTTAAGGCTACCATCTCTCTAACATCCCTGTGACTCAGAACTCGCTATCTATGACTTCATACAATCACAGCCAACAGGACTATCCGTATTGACAGCAAGCCGGCCACTCAGCCAGGGTCCTGAGGCTGGCTGCACGCACAGCCTGGATTATTACCCTGTGTCTGCCATGTAGAAGCCTGTGAACATGTACTTGCAGAGCTTCCTGCCACAGTCTAACCCGTCCATGTGACTGTCACCACTTGGGAGCTCAAGTTCATTACTTAACCTTATTAAGTTTCAGTTTCCTCTGTGAAATGGGATAAAAGTATTACCTTGGCTTAAAGCAGTTTCAAGAACTGAAAAGTGAATTAAAGTGTTTTTCTTGATGCTTAGCACCCTGTAAGTCTTGATGTAGGCTAGCTGCTGTATCCTTTTGTTTCTGGGTTTTGTTTTGGTTTTTTGAAACAGCGTCTTGGTATGTAACCTAGGCCTGGCTACAAACTCAGACCCTCCTGTCCTGGACTCCTGAGTGCTGGTTTCTAGGCCTGCACCAGCCACAGTGTCTGACCAGTTGGTGTTACTCTTACAATCATCATATCACTATCATAAAGATCTAGAGAGAAGTATTTGCAAAGTGGTCCATAAGAGGAGCAATCGTGGGGGCTGAAGAGATGGCTCACTTAATCAAACCTGAGTTTCATTCCCAGCACCCATGTTGAATGGCTCACAACCAGCTGTGACTCTAGCTCCAGCAGCAGAAGATGGTATAAGGATGAAATGAACATAAAGCCTCAGCATTTGAACTTGACTTCAAAAGGTGTGTGTACACGTGAGGCTTTGGGATCAAGGGACTTGTAACCTTAGGAAACAGCTGAATGACAGCAAAGACTCAGGTGTGCATACATTCATTGTGAGTACAAATGCCAAACACCATTTTGGCAGCTTGAGATGAAGGTACCACCATGCATTGGGGTGAAGGTTTAATGATGCTTTTCAGTGAGGTTTGTGTCGTGAGCTTTGTGTCCCAGCAAGATCTGAGAGGCCATTCATACATCTGAAGGATGTGTGTGAGAGACGGAAGCTTCATCCTGTTAGACTTGGAAGGAGGAAGCCTGACCCATCGCGACATTGTGCCCAGTTGATGAATAAGGAAGGGGAACTTGTGCCCTTGAAATCAGCCTGGTGGGATGCCCAGGACTTGGCTTCACCTATCTTGCAGGATGCATTCTCCCCAAGTCATAGACGTCGAATGGCCATCCTTTACCAGGCTGGAATAATATGAAAACTGTGGTTGGATCCAAAGTCCATGGAATTCTCCAGAGAGCCTAGTGATCTGACTGGGGGGGGGGCGTAGTTTGACTTGTGAATTTACTGAAAACAAAGTTTGGGGAGTAATAAAGGCCTCATTTTTGCACACTCAACCAGTGAAGGTGGGAAGAAGGAAAGGAGGGAGGGAAGAAAGGAGGGGCGAGGGAGAGGGGAGTCCAGCCTTCTAGCTAGTGAACACATCAGCAGCTGAATCTCCATCCCACTCCCAAGGCTCTCTGATAAGGAGAGAGGATGCCTCAGATTCTCCAGGTCTGTGTTTACATGCGACTTTGAACCTGAACCCGGGACTTTAACCGGGACTTGAACCCAGGACTTCCATCCCTCTCATCTCACTGTGCTCACTCCCCTCTATTTATACATCCAGGAAGGGGGCTTTGCAAAGACTTTAATTATTTAGAATATTGCACTTGGATGTTTTCCTTTCTCTTCCACTGCTTCCCTTTCAAGTCAGTTCTGAAGACAGCCTGGCACCCTCCAAGTCGATCTTCCTGCCCATAGCCCCACGCTCTGATCAGACAGATAACTGAGCTCAGCCTTCAGAGATATGAAAGACATGGATAGCTTTGTTTTTCAAGCATTAGGAGACAGCTGTTGTAGGCTTTTTCTTTTATTTTCTTCTTTTTTAAATGTTTATTTCTCCTTGAAAGGCTTTCTTTTTCTTTTAGAAAAGAAGGAGACTGGGCAGAGAGCAGGGAGAGAGAGAGAGGCAGGGAGCCTGGGATCAGAGGCCTTGAAGAGGAAAACATGCAAAACAGCTCAAAACCCTACCTCCTGACCGCTTTTTAAGCATCTGACTCCCATTCCCAGACAACAGCTTCCCATCCAATATGCATGATATCAGTTGTGAAGCCCATCAAAAAAATCCTCTTTTCTCTCAAATGAGCAGTTAATCAGTCTTGAAGAAGGAGCCAGTATCAAAGAAGACCACATGCCCCCTTTGTGCCCCTCCGTCCCCTTCATGGGGCACAGAAGGCCGGGATTGCAGAAAGACCCTTTCATCTCAGATTGGTCTCTTTCCCTCAGTGCCTTGGCTCTGGGGAGGTGGGGAGCAGCTGTGTATTATAAAAAGCGTTGTTGAAGACACTAGATGTTAATAAGATTTACTATTTGAAGAATGCCACATACTGTGCTTTTACAGATTGATAGAAACTTACATTCCTGCTGGGTCTTGAACACCTAAAGCAAGACATGGGTGTGTTTTGTTTGTTTATTTGCTTATTTGTTTTGAGAAAGTCTCATGTACCCAGGCTGGCCTAAATATATGGCCACTATGTAGCTAAGGATAACCTCCAACTTCTGATCCTCCCGCCTCTGCCTCCCATCTGCTGGGATTACGGGTGTGGCCCATCATGCCCAATTTAAGTCAAGGCACTCTTTTGGTACAATGTGTAAATCATAACTGCTCACTGAAAGATAAGCAAGAAGAGGATATTTCCTCCGTACAGTCAAAGGACCTCACTTAGAAAGACCTAGAACCCCAGGCTTGTCTGTGCTTCAGGGAGGAGGTGTACTCTGCCTGGTTAGCCTTCCCTTAATCCCCAGGAGACTGACCTATAAATGCATTAGCACTTGTTTGCAAGGCTCAGTAATCTGTCCATGGATCACAAGCTCTTCAGGCTACACAACATTCTCTTAGGAGGGTCTTTTGGGGGAACCAAGTTCTGCAGAAACCTTTTTCATTGGTTGTATTTCTCCATCACATTCTATTGATTGGGAGTTTGAGGCACAGAATTGGGCGGATTTGTGTATTATGCACAGATTACCACACAATTGGCTCCAAGAGTTAGTGGCTAAGAACAATTATTTTTGTCTCATGGAATTCAGGCACAGTGGAGATGTTTTGTGTCTGAGGTTATTGTTGGAACACTCAAGAGCTGGAAGCTGGAATCACCTGATCTCTCCTTCTGTTGCCTCCTGAGGGATGGGCTAGAATGTCTGCTCTACCTGTCCAGAGCCTTTCCTTGTGGGCTGTCTCTATCAAGGGACAGTGTCTCTCTGAAGACAAGGCAGAGACCATAATATGATGTGGTCTTTTGAAAAGTTGTGTCAACCATGGAGGTAGGACAGTCAGGATGGAGAGACAGTCATGGAAGTGCAGCATGGCTGAAGAAGGTGACATGTCTGTCCAGCATAGCTTCGTGGAAACACCAGGTTATGAACGTGTGCAGCCTCCTCCTGGCCAGATTTATGTGTTTGGAAAGGAATGTCTGTGGGACAGCTATAATTCAACAATGACTTTTCTCTCCTTCAATGTCAGTAACAATGCCTCCTACTGTCAAATGGACACAGTATCCCCAAACGTTTCTGTCAACATAGAGTCTCCTCATTCTCACACCAGGGAACCCTATCTTACAGAGTTTCTCATTGTCCTATAGGAGCAGAAACTAGTGGGTGCAGAAACTGCCCAGTTCCCCAAGAATAAACTACAGAAAGGCAGCAGTCAGTGCAGAGACTCAAAATCTGTCAAAGTGCTGAGCATAGTCTGTTAGTGCTTATCCCCAAACGCAGCATGCATACCAACCTTCTCTACTCCAAGGCTCAGGGAACATCAGGGCAGAGGAGATGTAAAAATGTAAGAGACAGAAGATGGGGAAGAATGCTGTCACTTAAACTGACACGGCCATCACACTCAAGAGCTCCCAGCAGCCATGGCTGCCTGCGTACAATCTGTACAAGGTAAAGCCAGACAAAATCCCATCACAGTCGAGGGCAGAACTCTCCAAACCAGACTCCTCCAGAAGACCTACAGGCAGTTGGTAGCTGCTGGGGGAGGGGAATTATTCTTCTCTGTGGGTATGACCACTGATAGGTCACCCACATGCAGTGGCTGGGCCCACAGCCCTGCACATATAGGCAGTACTAATTGGACTTAGTAGGTTACTAAGGAGGAGGAGGAGTTGAGGAAGGAAGGGGGAGCAGGAGGAGCAAGAGGAGGACTTGGGGAGTGTTGCAATGTACCCATGGGGACTTAGAGTGGAAGAGAGGAGTACGTGCAGTCATATTTCCTCTACAGATGTGTGAGCAATTATAGCACCAAGAAGAAGGGTCGCTTTTCCGAACATGCAGCCATGGGCTGGGGACACAGCTCAGGAGGCCCATTCTTCATTTGTGGGTTTCGTCTGTGCACGTCTGAGAGCCCCATTTAGTATTGACATGAGCACCTGTGGCAGTCCAGGAACAGCTTGTGGTGGTCCGCTCTCCTTCCATTGTGTGCATCCTGGGGCATCAAACCCAGGCTGTTACTCTTGGTGGCAAGCACCTTTACGCACTGAGCTATAGCCCAATATTTTTGCATTTATTTATTGTGTGTGTGTGTGTGTGTGTGTGTGTGTGTGTGTGGTGTGTGATGGCTTTTAGAATATTCTAGAGATGTGCGAGGATCTCCATAATCTACAAGTGTGTCCTCCCTCCACCAGTGAAACCCTGTCCCCACCACCATCTCTGTCCCGCCCACTTATCATCTCCAGCCCAAGGACAACTACTTCACCTTCGATCTCCATACACTTCCTTTCTGGCCACAATCGAGGCACACAGCACGTGTTCTTTGTGACTGGCTTTTTTACAGAGTAGTGTGTCAAGATTTATCTATGCTGCAACACAAACCAGTACTTCATTCCTGCTTTGTGAACAAGGAACATCACCTTGTATGACGGTGCCACGTTCTGTGTGTCCATCACCTTGTGTGATGATGCCACGTTCTGTGTGTCCATCACCTTGTGTGACGATGCCACATTCTGTGTGTCCATCACCTTGTGTGACGATGCCACGTTCTGTGTGTCCATCACCTTGTGTGACGACGCCACGTTCTGTGTGCCCTTCACCTTGTGTGACGACGCCACGTTCTGTGTGTCCATCACCTGGTGTGACGACACCACGTTCTGTGTGTCCATCACCTTGTGTGATGATGCCACGTTCTGTGTGTCCATCATCACCTTGTGTGACGATGTCACGTTCTGTGTGTCCAGGCAGCAGTTGACAGGCATTAGGCTCCTTACCACCTGTCACCTTCCATCAACAGGATGACGACGAACACTCCTGTTGTGAGCACACACATTTCCATTCTTAACATGTAGCTCACACTGGAGTTGATGCACACAATCACTGTGTTTTAATTTCCCTATATCCGTCAAATCACTCTCTAACATGGCTGGGCCATTTCATGTCCCCACCGGCAACATCAAGGCTTCTGTTTCCCCTGCATCCTCACCAACATGGGCCACTGTTCGCTTTCTTGACAGCCATTCCAGTGGGTGTCACGTGGTGTCTCATTTTGGCTGGATTTGTGAGAGTTGCAGGTGGCCTTTACTATAACCCTCCTCCTGAATCCACCCTTTGAATTCCTAACACAGTTGTTGACATTTGTCATGGGCTTAAAGAGGATAAACTGAGGTCTGAGGTTCATCAAAATCTGTATTGAACATCTTTTCCATTTTCTGTTTGAATATTTCATTGGCATGATACTTAAGTGGAAACCCACTTAGGAACGTTACCTCTTTATTGTTGGATTCTTTATATATTCTAAATATAACTCCCTAATCAGAGAAATGTGTGCGAATTTTTCTTTTGTCTGTGATCTGTCTTTTCACCTTATTGATGGTATCAATGCTTTTTAATTTCAACCCTGACTTAGTTGTTTTATGCTGAATTTTCCTGGGCTCTATTGCGCTTATCTCTCATTATAATTAATTAGTTGTTCGTTCTAAGTTCTCTTTGCTCGGGGATGACCAGTGGACATGAACTTGTCTTCTTGAAGCTAATATCTCACTCTAGTGAGACAGAGGACCATAGTTTCAGTATATCAAGGAATATCTTACCATGAAAGAAAATAAACAGGAGAGAATAGAAATAGAAAAGCTGCCCAGGACAAATGTTTGAGAACAGAAATCTGCTTTAGGTACAGAGGGGAGGTTCCCTCCATCTGTGGATGAAACCAGTCAGGAGGCGGAAGTTACACGAAGAACCCAGGGAAGAGGGATAGGAATTGGAATAAGTGGAAGCCATTGAGCTGGAAATGAATGTGTGCTTTCGAACACCAGAAGTGTGTCAGGCGCACATTCGGACTCACACCCGGTTGTAATTACTTTTCAGATTGCAGTAGCAAAACAGACAAAAGCAACTAGAATATGGTCAGGCTCCTTTGCCCACTGCTGAAGGGCACAGTCCACAATGGTGGGGAGGACCCAGAGGTGGGAGCCTGAGGCTTCTAGCCGCACTGCATTCGCAGTCAGGAGGTAAAGAGCGCAGAATGCTGCTGCTCAGCTCACTTTCCCATTTAAGTCTCCATTTAGGGTGACTGTCCCCATCCCAGGTAAACTGATCCAAGAACTCCCTCATCCACATGCCCAGAACTTCGTTTCCATGGTAATTCCAATCCCATCAAGGTCAATAGTCAAGATTAACCACCATGCCAGGTCTCCAGATTCCCAGTCCTCTGGCCTCCCCACCCAACAAGAGAGACCGAGCAGTTTTCAGCTTTGAGCAGTAAAGATGGCAGTTAGTTATTGATATACCCACCCTTCTCCTGATCCACTGTATGAATTTTTAACAGGGCTGTTGACATTTGGCTTGAAGATGGAGGACAAGATGATGAAGCCTGGGGGGTCATCAAAGTATATTTCTTAGCTAGGAATCTTCCCCATCACCCAAGAGCTTGCTAGAGCTGTAGACCCCTAGAATTTGCCCAGACCTGCTGGATCAAAATCTGTGATTCAGACAGGTCTCGGGTGATCCGTGTGCGTGCTGAATCCAGGAAGCTCTGACGGGGCTTATCAGAACATCATCTGAAGCTGTCGGAGTGATTCAGAGGCTTTGATGGGTGGACGAGTCAGAAGACCCTGCTGACAGCCCCTCTTTATTCTGCTCTTTCTTTGCCCCCAGTGCGTCTTTGCACACCAAGTTCCCGGAGTCTTCCACCCATAACAGGACGGCCATTTCCATCCTGCAGCCTCTGCCCTCACCCTGACAGCACGTAATTGTGCTGGCTTATCCTGTGTCCCGCTCCACACCCTGCTCTCCCTCTTAGGGAACTCTGATTCTCAACTCTTTCCTGGACTTTCTGTAGCTATTGAGGCTTTGAAGGCCTCTGTGTTCAAGCCCCAGAGCTCTTTCACAGCTCTTTCTGGTGCACACCCTGGCAAGCCCTTCCCCTGATCCTCTTCCCACTGCCTTTCAAGGCCCTGTTGAAAGCCCTTTTCCATTACAAATGTCAAATTTCCCCAGGTGTCCCTCTGGCTCTGAGGTCTAATGACATGTGTTGCCTGTGTCAGGATTTTTATTTTCTGGCAATACAATTTCAGGCACAAGAACAGGTTTTGATCACTACATCCTTAGGTCACCGAAGACCGAGGGCTCACCTTTGTCTCCACCCCACCTGCAGTGCCTGATAGGGCTGCAAGGGCATAAGAGGGAGTTGGTAAACATTTGCCTCTGCACCTGCTAACACCAGGGAGGATACCCAGACCCACAAGCATGCAGTCACTGTTAAGTTATTTCCTCTGAGGACTATGGTACAGTTCAGCAGTTCTTCATAGATCTAACCGTGGGTGGGCAGCCTCCAATCAGCTGGGTGGCAGGCACTGGAAGTGGTCCAGAGTTTTAGGCCAAATAAAAACTGTGAATATTTATTTTAAGATCCCTCTTATTCTGTGGTGCTAAGCTCTTCTTTGGGTGTCAGGATGGTGGGTATCCGTTCTCCTCCCTGTGAGGTCACTCAGAGCCAGCAGCCTTTAAGAGGCTGTGTCAGGCACAGCCCTCCAGGTGCATCTGCCTACCTGAGCTTGGGGTTATCCAGATCTCAAATCCCGGTGGCCTCTATTCCAGTTCTGTGTACTATTCTTCTTCTATGGGATTGAACTGCATAGGTCTGTGCGAGCAGACATTGCTGGGAAACCCTCTGTGTGTACGCTGTTTAGCATCATAAAGCTACGTGAACAGAGGACAGTGTCACCTTCGTACTGAAACTCAAGGAAGAGAGCTAGGTAGGCCAAGTTCACGGTGAGTTATCAGAGCAGGAACTGGAGCTCAGGATTTAAGAACCTTCAGTCTCACTGAAGACTCTTTGGTCACCAAAGACCAGCAAGTTAGGCGTTTGAACGGAGATGGTGTTTCCTGGAGTGAACACTCCTCCCTATGATCAACACGCCCTATGAAATCGTCTATACCAGCGTGTGAGAAGAGATACATCTGCTGTTTCCCTTCTAAGCTGGATCCATCAAGCTCCTCTTGTCAGATCAACAGCTCGTGTGTGGCTCAGCACAGCGAGGACCCAGGAGTGCAGAAAAAGAAAGCTCTGACCATGACATTATGATCTGCAAGGAGCATACCTTCAGGGAAGCTGGGGGGCAGGGGGATTGGCAAGTCCGGGGCTTCTTTTCTGGGGTCTCATATCTTGGTGAAAGTATTGCTTTACCTTTGGAGTCATCTCTCCTTCCCCTTTAGGATACCCTTGTGATCCCATCCTGGGGACTGAAATGAGGGCTTTGTGCATGCTAAACAAGTGGTCTACCACTAAGCCATACACCCAGCCCTGGGTTTTGCTTTGTGGCTCAGGCTAACTTAGAACTCACTGTGTAGCCCAGGCTGGCTCAAACTTACAATCTTCCTGCCTCAGACCCTGAGTACTGGGATTACATAGCATCACTAGTGTGTTTCCATGAGGATCTTTTCTAATTTTGTTGAGATTGAGGGAGAATCTCATGTAGCTCAACCTGCTTTGAACTTTCTATATAGTTAAGGATGACCTTGAATTTCTAATCCTCCTGCTGCCACCTCCCAAGTGCTGGGCTTATAGGTGAGCACCATTTATGTGGTGTTAGGGACCAAACATAGGGTTTTGTGCCTGTTAGGCAGGCATTCTACCACCTGAGTCACATCTGCAGCTGTGAGAGCTGTTCTGAGGCACCATGAGTTTGGCTAGGCAGAGCCCTACAGTTAGAGCTACTGTTGTGGCTGGGAGGTCAGGGAGCAGTGGGCAGGTGTGCTAGGGTGCTGGCCAGCCGGATTCAGTTATCTCCCCTGCCTTCCTGACTGGAAACGGCTGTGGTCGCTTCAGCCTGACTGCATGGTTCCTCAGTACCAACAGCTGGCTATGGGCAAGGATCACTGTGGGATTCGAAGGTCAGGGGAAGACTGCATGATGGAGGCAAGAGGGAGGCAGCACACTGGGAGGTTTTTCTTCCTTCAAGCCAGTTCCAGCAGATCACATGTTCTTCCGGTCGGAGTCTGGGTGGATTCTAGTTTCAGTCCCTTCTATTGTGAGATTGCTAGGAGGTGTGTGAAAGACAGGCACCCAGGCCTTTCCCCTGGGGGCATGAAAGGGATGCCTTCTTAAGGAGCCCATCCCAGTGAGTCTGGCCTTTCAGATCAACAGATGAGCCACAGAGATGCTCATAAGAGCAGCACAGCAAACGGGCCTTTGGTGAGTGACAGTCCATACACAGCAGGCCTTCAGGTCCCACGTTAGCGCTAATGAGCTCGGCCCCTCTTCCACCGCTTCTTGCCCAGGAAGTCTGCTGCTAAGGGCATCAAGAATGTGTAAGCCGTGTTTACTCAGGAAGGAGCCTCTGAACTCTGGCCTAGTACTGTTAATGATAGTCAGGGTCCGGATGGGGTGTTTCCAAGTTCTGAGCCTCTTATCCAAAGAACTGAAAATAAAAGCCTCACACAGATTTGGCGAAGTGAGACGACTTTATTAAGTAGCACAGCAGCATTATGAGGGGGTTATGTGCTATTGAGCCTGACAGCAGCCACAAGAGTGTGAGTAATCAAGGGCCCTGGGGTCTCTTCTCAAAATTTTAAAGGGGAAACTGAAGAGATACTCAGTGGTTAAGAGCACTGGCTGCTCTTGCGGAAGACCTGGGTTCAGTTCCCAACTCCCACATGGTGGCTGACATCCATCAGTAACTCCTGTTTCAGGACATCCGATGCCCTCTTCTGGCTTCTGCACATATTGCATGACACAGATGCACTTACATGCATGTAGGCAATACACTCATGCACATGGAATAAAATGTTTTTTTACTCAGAGTTTCAGTTTAATATGGGAGATTAATGCTCAAGGAATAATAAAATAGACATTTGTTTACAGTTTTAAATGATCCAGAAGATAAGACCATGGTATAATTTTGACTCTTCATGCAAAAGAGAGATACACAGTGTGGTGAATGAGGGAGGTTGTAGATGAGTCACATATTCCTTAACATGGCATAGCACATGCCCCTCACCAGTAGGGTACAGAGAAATCTGCAGACATGCACAGAGTAAGAAAGTAATGCTAGGGTGCAGCTGTAGTCTGAAGCTGCAGGTCGACAAAGCCCATGTGTTAAAGGCTTGGTCCTCAAGGTGGCACTTAAAAGAAATTATTGAATCATTTCACACAGAACATCGCGATCAGTCTTAATCATCTTTACACCCTTCCCCACTGGCACCTCCCGGAGCCCCCCAACTGGAATTCATGCATTCCTTCATCTGTTTTAAGTCTATCATGTCAAGTTAGCGCTCCCAAATGTTCTTCAGTGCAAATTCATCTACTGGGGTCTAGTCAGCCTACCCAGAGTCCCTTGCTTTAAGATTAGCTCATCCTCACCCAACAGTAAAGAGTTACCAATATTTCTTCAGCAAAGATTGGGGGCTGCTGTCCATTTCCTCAGTTCTGTCCTAGGTTTTTGTCTTTGCATTAGTCTTGGGCATGTTGAAATCATTGCTGTATGTTCATATGAGCAGGGTCCCAGGAACTTGCAAGATTCTATTTCCACATGGACACACACCTCCTCACTGGCTCTTATAATCTTACCTCTTTCACAATGGTCCCAGAGCCCTGGGTGAGTAAAACAATATATGAGTCCTGTCCAGGGATCCACACTCTGCAGACTCCTCATTTCCACAATTTGGCAATTTGTGACCTTTTGTGTTCCTGAGGGAGCTTCATTAATGAGAGTTGAGAGATTCATTAGTGTCTGCTTTACCCCTTGTTCTATGTTGTGCGAGCTTTAGGTGTAGAGGTTGCATTGGAGCTGTGCCACTTAGGCATGAGCAATTCACAGCTGTGTACTCTGTAGTAGTCTCCATCTGATGCAGAAAAAGCTTCTTTAATGTGGTGACTGGGATACTTGACTGTAAATGTAAGGATACATATTTTGTACTTAGCAAGAAGTTACATTAGCCTAGGGATGAGACAGCCTTGGGGATTTTTCTAAGATCTATGGCCTCTTCAGCTTTGTATTTGGCTACAGTTACAATACCACACATGAGTTTCTTCCCATTGAGTGGGCTTTAAGACCAATTAGGGAGCCACTGATTGTTCCCACAATAAAAGTGCCACTACTGCACCAGTGTCACATGCTGTGCCAGTCATTGATAGGGTTATTTGGTCATGAAGCTGGTGTTTGGCCATTGATTGAGGTTTTTCTTAGCTGCTTGCATAGTGCTCTCCAGAGCTATGAGAGCGCCTGAAGGGAAAGTGGCTTCCAGGTCAGTTATAGCTCCATTGCTCCAAGTCCTGTGTCTGAAGTATGTCGTGTCTTCAGCAATAGGGTCATACCTTCAAGTTCTGGGAGGCAATCAAGGGCTGTGGCAATAGCCTGTGTAATTTTGGGAGTCTCTTGGAGCACTGAGGACAACTCAAAGGAAGATTTATCCTGTCTGTCACTGTTTCTTATTATGTAGCGTTCAGCTATGTACATGGACTCATGTAGAGATACTGTACCTGGAATTAGGTTGTTAGACTAGTATGATTCCCTCTGGTGATTTACACGAGCTAGGCATTCTTTCTCTTTCTCCCTGTCTAACCCTCCCTCCATGCCTTCCTTGTTTAAAGTGTCCCCATTTTCCCATTTCTCCCTTGATAACACCAGTCTCCTGAGGCCCCACCTCTCTTGAGCTCCTCCTTTCCTTTTATCCCCGTACTTCCTCGTATAACCGTCCCTCCCCCTTCCATTTAAATGCTCACATTTGATCTATTTCTTCCCGAGTAACACCTATGTTCTATTCTTCTCGCTCAGGTTTCTTCTTTCCTTTACCTCCCTGGTTCCTTTCCATTTTCCTGGTTCCTTAAGTTATATCAGGATACATACTCACAGGTAAGGGTTTGTTGTTAGGATTCACAATGAGGGAGAACATACTTCAATTCTTTTTCTGACTCTGTGTTACTTCACTTAGCATAAGAGCTTCTAGTTCTATCCATTTA
Organism: Eospalax fontanierii; assembly: GCA_035773235.1. Taxonomy (NCBI): domain Eukaryota; kingdom Metazoa; phylum Chordata; class Mammalia; order Rodentia; family Spalacidae; genus Eospalax; species Eospalax fontanierii. The sequence goes on from CM069534.1 coordinate 81,355,949, forward strand.
TCTGCAGATATCATGATTTCATCTTTCTTTATCACTGAGTAGAACTCCAGTGTGTAAATGGAACACATGTTCCTTATCCACTCGTCAGTTGAGGGACACTTAGGTACTTCCGTCTCTTAACTATTGTGAAAAGAGCAGCGACGTGAATGTACAAGTATCTGTGCAATAGGGTGAGTCCTTTGGGTGTATGCCAAGGAGTAGTATAACTGGGTCAAGTGAAGATTCATTTGTAATTTGTTAAGCGTTCTCCACATTGCTTTCTGTAGGGGGTGCACGAGTTTGTGATCCCACCAGCAGTGAGCGAGCATCCCCTTTCCCCACGTCCTCTCCAGCATTTGATATCATTTGTTCTCTTGACCTTAAACAGTCTGATTAGGGTAAAATGGAATCTTAAAGTGGTTTTAATTTGCAAAAATAAATAAAAAATATTTTTAAAGAAATCTAAAGGAAGGAGGGGCTATTTACTCAGGGAGTGGTTTGGGTGGTTCTTGACTCTGATGGATAGATTGGGTTATATAATCATTTTTCTACTGTGTACACGCTTTCCATTTTTATCATTTGCCTGCTCAAGTATGCATCATGAGAAGACGGCAAGTAAGAGATTCTCCCTAAAGGGTTACTAGAAGCAACCTCAGTGCACATGAATCGTAAACTAGTTCAGGCCGGATCTCACCTTCTATTCTTCTTCTCTGGATATGTAAGGAATACAGCTGAATAGAAATTGTCTAAATCTGACTGATATCAGGGCATTTTTGAGGGATGGGAGTACATGTAGCTTGATGCAGGTGGGGATCAAGGGGTTCCGAGGCTGCTGGATGCACTCCTTAGAGAGGGGTGTCCACGCATAGTGCCTGCAGGTGAAGGAAATAGACTGCCAAATACATTATTACAAGAGTGAGATGTGCACACCCGAACAACATGTGGTTCCCAGACTAAACTAGTGCCATGCTGGCCTGCCTCAGTACCAGCTTTTATTTTTTAAAAATGTGTACACACACACGCACGCACACACACACACACACACACACACACACACACATATTATTTGCTAACTTGGATAAGGCTACAGCTGACCTGCTAGAGGGACTGGAAGGATTAAACAGGATCATGCTCAGAAAATACTTGCATAGATGAGTGTCTACAGCACATCAAGTGTCATCATCAGTGGCAGTGATAATGCTCTCCTCTTCACACACCGAAAAACATCCAGAGGAGTCTGGAGACCGGGATCTAGTCCAGTCCCGCTGTCAGCTGGCTGTGAGATCTAAGCACACTGTCTCTCATGTCACCTGAGGGTGCTGGGCTGGAGTCTTTATTCACTTTGAGAATACATTAAGCCCCAGGCTCTGTCTCAGCCAACACAGAAATAAAGGTGAATAGGACACTTTATACTTAATGCACCCCAAGAGTAATGGGGACACAGACAAGTAATGTACATGGTGTTCCAACAGGAGAAATACTGTCCCTTTGAAAGCCCTGGAGACAGAGTAGCACAACTGAAGGACCATCACAATCACTGCTTCATGAGGCCATAACAGGAGCATTCGAGGGGTGAGCCAGGAGATTGGGGAGCTGGTGAATCCTAAACACCAGGTTCCCTACTTCTAGGACCAGAGCAGCAAAGCGCCAATATGCCTTAAAATACAGGCATCCAAGAAAAAGCAATGTGATAACTAACTGAGGTTCGCGCAGGGCCACTCACTTGAGTTTCCAGTGTGACTCTTGTTAGCTCGGTGACCTGAGATGCTTGTTCAATCCCTCTGAGTGTCAGTTACATAATTAGCAAGAGAGACGTTGCTGTAGTAATACCTTGTTATCAGCTACAGCACAAGAGACTGCTTAAATTGTGACTTCTATAAACTCAAGCTTGTGAGTCTATTATTATTAATAATAATAACCCTGCATAGCCTGCTGTGTTATTAAATAAGTGTTCAGTAGCCAGTAATTGAATTTGGGTGTCCAAAGAAGTAGGAAGGGGTTATTGCTTTAAATAAACAGAATCTCTTTCTTATAAACAAAGTATAATAGCTCCATGTAAGAAAATCCCATAATAAAGGTTGTCATTTTGTATGCTAATTTAAAAAGTTATAAAAATTGAAAAGAAAATAACAGGCTATAATACTAAGCAATCTTAATATCTATAAGCCTGTCTGTGAGAGGAGCGGGATTGGAGAGTGTGCGGTTATTCATTTGTACCTAGAGATCATCAGAGAAGGAATTCCAGGGCAAGAATCTGAAAGCTGGTCTCTATTTAGTGGAAGTTTCTTCACTTTTTTCTCATCAGAACTCCTGGAGACGTTTATTAGGTATCTGATGGTTGTATCAAAGGATTGAAGAAAAATCTTTTGTTTGAAGCAAAGGATGTCCAATGTAGGAAGATGCAATAAATCAGGGAGTGGGAGGGAAGCTTTGGCTCCAGTTCCTCCAGACAGGGGCCCTTGAGCAAAGTTTCTTCCATATGCATCATCTGAGTTTGCACATCAGACCAGCTTCGGGCCTGACCTCGGCAGGCCCTTGGGTCTCTTTCCAGCTTGGTAGACTGTGAGATGTCTCCATGCACAATACTAAGACAATGGTAAATAGGGAAAGAGAGACAAAGACCAGACACTGAGAGACAGAGAAAGAGCGAGGACTCAGCAGACACACACTGGTAGGCTTCAGTGCAGAGTCTAAAAGTTTTTGAGCTGGCAATCTCAGACTTCTGCATCATGAGGAAACGCCATTCAATACTAAGATGGTCTCTTGGTCTTCTCAGAAATGCTAAGCACAAAGCTCCTACAGGAGAGAGAACCTTACAAAAGCTTCTAGCATGTATAGACAAGAGGGGAATCCAGCCAGCTCCCAGCCTGTGTAGATAGGAGTGACCCCAGCCAGCTCCCAGCCTGTGTAGACAGGAGTGACCACAGGCAGCTTCAGCCTGTGTAGACAGGAGTGACTCCAGGCAGCACCCAGCCTGTGTAGACAGGAGTGACCACAGGCAGCTTCAGAGCCAGCTGTGAATTTCACAAATAGAACTAAAGCGCCCCAGTCATTCAACCAGACATGTGGTAGTCACCTTTGGCCCCTCCCACATTCTGAGACTCTGCCTCCTAACTGGCTCCAGGAAACCTGAAGGAACACTCTGTCTTCGGGCTCTCTGGCTATGAGGTCAGGACCAGCCACACTAACAACTAGACAGAGAAGTGATGGTTTAGATGACTTCAGGCAAGATGGAGGGTCTAGGATAATGGACGCAGGGGACTTTGGACAAGATGGAGGTGCCAGGTCTTTGTGCCTCTTCCCACATGGGAAAGAATCCTGCTCGTTCCAGACTCAGCTGCTGTGCCAGTTCAAATCAGGTCACCATTCTGACTGAGCTGTGGCGGTCGTGGCCGAGGACTAGGAGACTGAGCTGTGGCGGTTGTGGCCAAGACTGACTGCTCCCCACTCTGCACTCATCCTTGCTACACCATTTAAGCTCTGTGAGTCCTGCTTCCCCACCTTTTCCTGTTTCTTAAACAGGGTTTCGCTGTCGTCCTCCTGCCTCAGCCTTTAGCGGTGGGGTTACAGATGGGCCTGAGTCACCATGCCCAGCCAGTTTCCCCAATTTTAAAACTGTGCCAATGGTGGCAAATGGGCCAAGCCAAGGCAAAGGATGGGAGAGGCGCGCTCGGCATTCAGGTCACAATGCCACCAGCACTTGGGAGGAAGAACACGGCTGCCTGGGGACACCGGTGCACGTTTCCAGGAGGCTGGGAGCAGAGGCGCCGTGAAGAGTGGCGAGGTGTGCTCAGTGGTGTGGGGACGTCTGAGAGAAGGGAAGGGTGACGGAAGGACAGAGCCCGGGGAACCTCGGATGGCAGCTGGCTCTCACAGGCGGTGCTCGTGCTTTAAATCATACTGCAGACTTTGACAACTTTTATTCATAATGATTTTTTTAAAATAAAATTTAAATTTAATAAACACTTGATTTCTATGACATCAAACTGTATGAAGCAGGATGAAAACTATTCAGTGTTATTTTTAAACGTGAAATTATGTACTCCATACTGTTTTTCTTTTCTTTCTCTCTTTGCCCCTCTCTCTTGTTCTCTCCTCTCCTCTCCTCCCTCTCTCTCTCTCTCTCTCTCTCTCTCTCTCTCTCTCAGTCAGAGCTTCCTGTAACTCAGGCAGGCTTTGAACTTTCTACATAGCCAAGAATGACCCTAAACTCTGCTTGATCCCCCTGCCTCCACCTCACAGGTGCTGGAATTACAGAAGACATAACACAATGCCCTATTTATGCAGTGCTAGGGATTGAACCCAGGGATTTGCGCATACTAGACAGGCACTCTAACTACTGAGCTATATCTCCAGCCCTAGCATTTAACTTCCTACATTGTTTTCCTGGGGAGAAGGGAATACTAGTTGTCCAAACAAAATACAATCATAAATATTTCTCTTCTTCCTTTTAATTGAAATTTCTGTTAAATCATATTATTTAAAAAATTAAAAGACATCTCTAGTTAACTCCCAAATGGGTAGGTTTGGGTTATGATTATATTAGGTTTCCTTCCTTCTTGTTCCTTGCTGGTAAGCTGTACCTAGCCATTGCAAATCCTTCTATGTGCTTAGGACATCAGTCCGTAAGTTTCAGTTACATTGTCACCAGGAACCCTCATTGAAAGTGTGTGTAATTTAGGACAGGATGCTGTGTCTATTCTTTAAGTGCACTGCATGAGCTTTAGAAAGATTGTCAACAGTTGGTCAGATTACCTGATACATTCACTTTCGATAAATGGTGTATGGGTGGATTGATGCATGAATTGATGTATGGATGATATATGGATGGGTGGATTCATGGATGGATGAGTGGTTTCATGGATGGATGAGTGGACTGATGGATGGGTGGATTCATGGACAAATGGATGGAAGGATCAATTATAAATGAATGGATGATCAAACTGTAGAGCCAAGAGCGCTGAGTGGGTTGGTAGTCATTCTAAGCACCTCTCACATCTGACCACTTTCTGTGAATAACAATCCCAGATCAGCAGAGGTCTTAAAGTACAGACCACAGGCAGACCCTACAGTCACCCGTGGGCTTCCATGATCATATCAAACAGGGACCACCACTACAACTGTGTGCTGAAATTCTGTCACGTAGAAAATCTGATACCTGTGGGCCTACGAGATGGATCTGTGAGGAAAGGAAAGGGGCTGCCAGGTCTGACAACCCGAGCTCGATCCCCAGGGACCAACACAGTGGAAGGAGAGAACCAATCCCAGCAAATTTCCTCTGACCTCCACATGCACACCACACACACATACACACACACAAACACACACCAGACACACATACCCCCCCACTCACACCTCACACATACACGCTCACACACACGCTCACACACACTGCACACACACACCATACACACCCCCCCACGCCACACACTGCACCTACACACACATATCATACACACATACCACATGCACACACACACACAAACACACGCATAGCACACACACACACAAATGAATAGTTAAAAAGAAAGAAAATCTAGTATGTTACTCCATAATCTTCTCATTCACTAATGATGCCTGTGTGATAGACCATCTTCTGGACATGGTGGCCCAGGCCTGCAATCCCAGCATCTAAGAGGCTGAGGCAGGGTCTTAAACTGATGACTGGCCTCAGCTACACAGTGGGGCCTTGTCTCAAAAAAAAAAAAAAAACCCTAAAGCAAACAAAAAGCCTGTCTGAGTGAAATTGTGCAAAGAGAAAAGTGAGTTCTTGTCTGGGCCCACCGTGCAGCACAGACTGAGATTCCAGCACTACGGTTCCCAGTGTGGAGATGGAGAGTGACCAGGGGAAACGCCAGTGATTGGAAAATGGAATCTCCAGGCTCAAGACCAGCCCAGAGCTCAGGAGTGCCAGTTACTCATTCCGTCTCCATCGCTTCCCCAGTCCGTGACACGCTGGCCAGCCTGTGGACTCAGCAGCAGGTCAGGGAACCAGGAATCAGGAGAACAAGGAATCTGACGTCACAGCCTTGATTCTACTGGGCCGAGGAGGGAAGCTAACAACTACGTAAGTGAAATAACTGTCAGCCAAGGGCTCTCTGGAGAAAAAAGTGTCCTACTGAGGATGAGGATATGAGGGGCTCCTTTGAACAGTTGTTCCTGGAAGACCCTCTCTTGGCGGTGCCATTTAGGCCCAGACTGAACAGTGGAGAAGGTACAAACTACAAAACTAGTTGGAGAATTTTCTCTTCTGAGGTAACAGCTTTTAAAGTGGTTGAGAGGGGCCAGAGAGACAGCTCAGCGGTTGAGAGCACTGAGTGCTCCTGCAGAGGACCTGGGTTTGCCGGGGCAAATGTTGAAGCCCGGGGACGGCAACAGCTGCCTGCCTCAGAAGTTCTGATGCAGCTGAGGGTGACTTGGGATGGGTGCTTCATGAAGGACCCTGGTCCCTGGCCAGAGCCTGTCTTCTAAAAGCTGTAGTTACAGCCTTGTGATTAGAAAACACTTCAGAGCACGGCGGCCAGTGAGTAGCTAATCGGCCATCCCCAAAGGGGCATGAAAATCCAGCTGCTGGCTCTTCAGCATGACTGAGCCTGGACCTTCCTGTGTCCTGTCTTGTCCAGTTGCTGGAGGACTCTGGCATCTAAACAAACCTCTTCATATGAGAGCTGATGACCTTTGTTTTCCATCGTGGCTCCCAAAGTGACTCCTCATGTTGGTGCTGACATGAGACCGTGAAGCAGCTGGTTCCTTGAACATGTGTGCCAAACTCCATGGTGAAACTCAGCCTTCCCAGGGCTGGGGTCACAGCCCGGTTTGTGTGGTGCTGAAGATGGAACCCAGGTTCTCTGGCATGCTAAGCAGGCAATCTACCAACTAGGCACACTCTCGCTAATCTCTGTTCCAAGATGATGACTTCTGACTCCTTTTCTTTAACTACAAATGGTCTATACATTCTTATTCTGTGTCCTTTCAGGATGCTGTTCAGCTGTCAAAGCTCATCCCATTCCACTGTGCCATGTGGCACTTGGTAAATATTGAAACAACTGAACTGTCCATTTCTCTCCAATGTGAATCCTTTTGTGGCATTGAAGGGAGATGTAAGCAGTGAAGGCTTTCCCACACTGCTTGCACACATAGGGTTTTGCTCCACTGTGAACTCTTGCGTGGCATCGAAGAGAACTGTCAACACTGAAGACTTTACCACACTGATTACATTTATAGGGCTTCTCTCCAGTGTGAGTCCGTTCATGTATTCGAATGGAACGGGAGGAAATGAAACCTTTCCCACACTGCTCACAGACATAGGGCTTCTCACCACTGTGAATTCTCTCATGATAGTGAAAGGAACTGTGGTTGGTAAAGGCTTTATCACAAACTTTACACACATAGGGTTTCTCTCCAGTGTGACATTGGTTATATCTTTGAAGGGAATTATAGTAAGTGAAGGCTTTCCCACACTGCTTACATACATAGGGTTTTTCACCTGTGTGAGTTCTTTCATGGTTATGAAAGTTACTCAAATAATTGAAGGTTTTATCACATTTTTTGCATTTGTAGAGTTTTTCTCCGGTATGAGTTCGTTCATGTCTTAGAGTGCTACTCAAATTGGAAAAAAATTTTCCACCTTGCTTGCATACATAGGGCTTCTTTTCACTTTGCATTTTTTCATGGCACTGAAAGACACTGAGATTCAGGAAGGCTTTGCCAGACTGTGTACACATGTATGTTTTCTCCCCATTGTCAGTTTTTACATGTGTTTCAGTGTAGCTCTGAGTCTGGTAGGCTTTCTCACATTGCTTATGTTCATAGGTGTTGTCACCACCGTGAGTATCTTCATGCTTCAGAAAGCTTTCAGGATAAACGAAAGAGTACTACCTCCTTCAGCTTCAAAAATACTCTCTCCATACTGTTCAAACTGACACGGTCCTGTCTGCACAGAAATAGGCACACTAAGTATGAATGAATAATGAGTATATCTTCACACACATGTCTTTCACATAGTTTTACTACAGGAACAGTTTTCTTGTTCACAACTGTGCCTAGACTGTGGCTGAATATTTCTTCACATCCTTTACCTTTACATCCACCTAGACTTACTCTTTCACTTCTGTAAAAAAGGGAAAAGCACATAATAAAGCTTTGTTTAGGGCTAGGGAGATGGCTTGGTGGTCAAGATGTGTATAGTGTAAGCATGAGGAAATGCATTCATGCAAAAGCCAGGCAAAGCCACGTGGAGACTGGCAGATCCCAAGTGCTCACCAAACAACTAGACTAGAGAAACTAAGCTTCCAGTTCCAGGCGAGATCCTATCTCAAGACACTAAGATGGAGAACATTGGATGAGGGCATCCTACATCCTACTCTAGCCTCCACATGGGCAACCACACCTGCATACTTAAACCTGTACACCATACATACACACAACATAAAAGTTTTGTTTTTAATTTATATACCAGTAGAATTGCTGTTCTTATCAGTTTAGAATTTTTTTTTCACAGGGTTACCCTAGCCTCAGCCTGCCTGGAACTCACTATGTAGACCAGGCTGGCTTTGATCTCACAAAGTACTGACTACCTCTGCCTCCCAAGGGCTGGGATTAAAGGTATGCACCACCATGGCATCATCTTAAGAATTTTTAAAGCTGAAAAGATTGAGCACTGTACAGGGAATCTGAAAGAAGTAAAGTCAGCATCAAAATGCTCGCACTTGTTTTGGGTTTCTCATTACTTTGAGTGTCTTATTTCTATGATTACTCTGAATGATTTATTTATTATTTTTAAATTTTAAGATATTCCATGCTTCTCTCCCTGTCTGTCTGCCTCTCTGTTTCTCTCTCACTGTCTCTCTCTCTCTTTCTCTCTCAGCTAGAAGAGGAGTTACAAGTGGCTGTGAATCTCCCAATATAGTTGCCCTTAAACACTGGTCTGTCTCTGCAGCCCTGACTTATTATTTCTGAAGTGAGGTAAGGTCTATATAATATAAACGCACCACCTCGTCTGCCGGACTGAATACCTGGGATGGGAGACACGTGTCACCATGTTTGCTTCTCTCGATCAGAGTTACATGACTAATATTTGTTATGCCGAATGATTTGACAATCACTATTTTAGATTTTGAAATATTTACACATAAACAAGGCATCTTAACAATGGTATCCGTGTAAAGCGAGATGTTCCTTTAGTTTTGATGTAAGTACATTACAGGCCTTAAGCACAATTTCATATGACATTATTGATTTCCCTTTTGAGGGGAAGCCCAGAAATCAAAAATCTTAGCATTGATTGTGCTTTCTCTATTTCTCAGTTAGTACAATGAGCAAAATAAACTCAAAATGGAAGACTGGTATACAACTGAATCTATGTGAGGACAGAAATGGATATATTTTCTTAAATAGCAAAGGTATGGAAGATTGAAATAGATTATTTTTAATAACTACACATGAAACAAAGTTAATCTAACATTAATTTTAAGCTCTTTTATTATTATTTAAAATTTTTTTGATGTGCATGAGTGTACCGTCTGCATGTGTGTGAGTGCACCTGTGTTGTACAATGCTCATGGAGGTCAGAAGAGGGTGTTGAATTGCCCTGAAACTGGAGTTACAGATGATTGTTAGTGGCCCTGTGGGTGCTGGGAATTGAACCCAGGTTCTCTGCAAGGGCATCCAGTGCCCCTAACTGCTGAGCCATTTCTCCAGTGCTAAGATTAATTTTAAACCTGAGTTTAAGTACTTCCCTTGCTATATATTTTTATTTTTATGACTTATATATTAATTTAAAATTTAATTATTTAATTTAAGTTAAATTTTGAGACAGGGTGTTATTGTTGGAAAGACCCACTCATTCCTATAGTCATCTTCTTCTTCCTTTTCTTTTTTTTTTTTTTTTTAACACAGTCTCTCTGTAGCTCAAGCTGGCCTGGAACTCACTGTGTACACATGGCTGGCCTCTGTCTCACAGAGATCCACCTGTCTCTGCTTCTCAAATGTTGGAAGTAAACTGGGTCCCACCATACCTGGATTTTTTTTTTAAACACAGTGTATATCTATATAGCCCTGGCTTGCTTCAAACTCTCACATATCATCCTGCCTCTACTGTGAAGGTGTTGGGATTGAAGGTATGGGCCACCACAACCAGAACCAGGTCAATTTCACATTCTTGAGGGGTTTCTTTTTCATTTGGAGGAGTAAATTACCTTAGATTTCTCCATGAAATTTTGTGGGTATCATCAAAGTTCTGGCCTTACTGTGTTCATTCTAAAAACGTAGAATGAGAAAAATCACTATGAATTCCATCATTACCGAAAAAAAAACCCATAAATTTTAAGTAGGTTAATGATATAAATAAGTATGCTTGCTATATTCACCAAATTGACCCTTTCGTATTCCAAGTTACAGACCAGCAGTGACGAACAGGACAGACATGTTCTTTAATTGAGCAGTGAGGAATAATTTCCCCCTTACCTATGGAAGCCAGGTTTCCTCCATCACATCTCTGTAGAGTTTCATCTGGGAAGGGTCCAGCAAAGCCCACTCCTCTAGAGTGAAGTTCACAGCCACATCCTCAAAGGTCAAAAACTCCTAGTTCATACCCCATATTTCCAGGAGTAAAAGTGAGACTCACAGTATAGGACATCAATTCACTTGTTTTTGTAGTTTTCTAAAGATTTATTTTTATTTTTAATCATATATCTATGTATGTGCCCACGAATACTGACTTAAAATTCAGAAATCCTTTTGTTTCAGCCACTCAAATACCAAGATTTCAGGTGGGCAAAGATCCTGCCTCAACCATCCCCTGGCTTTGAGATCATCTGCAGACCCTCCCACGGCTTCAGGGCTCAGGATTTCCTCCTGGCTAGTAGGGTCGCACATCCTTGTCCCATAGCTCTCCCTGTGTGCTCATCCCACTGAGACTGTGTGCTGGACTCAGCCTCCAGGACTGAGCTGGTAAAATTCTGTCATGCCCACCCCCCTGCTTTGGGACCCTTCGCAATCCTTCCCACTGGTTCAGGACTTAGGCTTCCCTGCTGGCTAGGATGGAACAGCACATCCTTTTCCCACCTCCTCTCCTTGGCCCATGGCACTACCTTTCTGAGGCTAGTGAAGTGCACCTAATTAGCCTGGGCAGCTTGGGCCTCCTGGAGAATTCCTGAGCAGCCTCCCTGGATCCTTCCAATATAAAATCAAAAGAGAGAACCTGAAACCTAGGCTAACTTTTCATACCCAATCAGAAAGCAACCAAACATCATCAGTAATACAAACAGAATCAAACTCAACAAAGGCAGGTTGGAATTTCATATGAGAATCACAAGCAACAAAAGAAATCCATTTACCAAAACCATAATAACAACAAAAAAAGAAAAACGAAAACAATATATCTCCACCTTATGTCTCCACCAAACAACACCAGTCCAAACACCAAAAGGAGGTCTACAATGAGAACTCCTTTGAGGTACCCCAGGATGCAGTATTTAAAAGAACAATCATAACTATAATAAAAGAATTCAACAAATTAAAGAACACAAAACCAAGATGACAGGGTTAAACCTCTGACTGAATTCATAAAAGGGGTAGAAATAGTGAAGAAATTTAAGGTTGAAATGAAGAAGGAAGTAAAAACCTCAATAGCCAACTGGAAAAGACAGGAGAAAGCCTCATCAACAGAATGAATGAAATGAAAAACAGATATTAAGACTGGACAGTATAGTCTAAGAACTGGACTGATCAGGCAAAGAATATGAAAAAAACTAAAACCACAGAATGGAATATACAAGGAATGCGGGACACCTCGAAAAGACGAAATTTATGCATCACAAGTACAGAGAAAGGAGAAGAATTCCACATAAACAGCACTGAGCAGATCTTTAGCAAGGATCTACAGAACATTCCATCCAAGCATCAAAGAACACACATTCTATCAACAGTCAATGGAAGTTTTCTAAAATTGACCACATACTGGGGCACAAAACCAACCTGAACAAATGCAAAGAAAAGAAAAGAAAAAGAAACATCAATAATTCCATGTATTCTATCAGACCACAATGCAATAAAGCTTAAAATCAACACCACCAAAAGAAGTTCTCATGGAGATGAATGAGCACACTTCTGAATGGTGAATGTGTCAAAGAAGAAATTAAGCAAGAAATGAAAGTATTCCTGGAACTAAATTACAATGATACCTCTGAGACACTTAAGAAGCAATCATAAGAGTGACGTTTATAGCTCTAAATGCCTACATTAAAAAATCAGAAAGCCCAAATAAATGACTTAACAATATAATTTAAGACTCTGGGAAGGTCAGAACAAACCAAACCCAAACTCAGAAGTAAGAATGTAACAGAAACAAAGAAAACAACACAAAGAATCAATGAAACTAAGAGCTGGTTCTTTGAAAAGATAGACAACATAGACAGACCCTTAGCTAAGGTAACCAAAAGACAGAAAGAGTAAATCCAAATCAACAAAAACAGAGATGAAAGGGGAAATAACACAGTACACAGCAGAAAGATCCAGATCATAAGGGAACACTAAAAACCCATACTCTATTAAACCTAAAAACACAAAAGAAATGAATTTCTAAATTCACAAAAACGACCAAACCTAAATCAAGATTAGATCAACAGCTTAGACACATAAATGAATAAGGAAATTGAAATAGCAATACAAATTTCCCAACTAAAAATACACAAAGCCCAGAAGGAATTACAGCAAATTCCACCAGACATTTAAAAAAGATCTATAACCAATATTACTTAAATTATTAAAAAAGATAGAAACAGTATTGATTGTAGAGCTTCTTTAAAGAAAATAAGTGACCCAATAAAAAGACAGATCTGAGCAGAGTTCTCAAATAAAGAAATGAAAATAGGTAAGAAATGCCCTAAAGAGTGCTTAATATCCTCAGTAGTTAGATTCCATCTCACCCCAGTCAGACCAAGATCAAGAGAACAAAAGAGCCTAAACGCTGAAGAACTCTCAAAGATTAAAAATGATTCTACCATATGATCTGGTTATACGACTCCTTGGCATGTACACAAAGGACTTATCCTACTGTAGAGATAGCTGTGCATAAGGTGTGTTGCTGCTTTCTGCACAATACCTATGAAATGGAAACAACCGAAACGTCCTGCAACTGATAAATAATGAAATTATGGGTCCATGTCCACAATGGAGATCTACTCAGCAGTAAGAAATGATGGAATTATGAACTCTGCAGGTGTATGGATGGAACTGGAGGCTGTTATGCTAAGGGAAGAAACTGAGACTCAGAAAAGCAAGTGATGCATGTCCTCCCTTGTGTGAGGATCCTAGCATCAGTCTCTTAGACGTGAGCATATATCCTGATGTGAGAACAGGAGCGAGGAAAATGGAAACACAGAGGTAAAAGGAAAGAAAGAGCCTTGAAGAGGGGGACAATGGGGAAGAGATGTTACCCAGGGAAGAGGTGGAAAGTGGGAGTGCTCATCTGGGAGGGGAGCAGAGAGGAGGGACATGCAATGGGCCATGGTGGTAGGGGTGGAGGTAACTCAGGAGGGGGGGTTACAGTGGGGGTGGGTGTCATTGGGAAGGTGGGGTGATGGGGATGCTTGGACTAGGGAGGGAGGAGGGGATTGGAGGAGGGAAGAGGAGAGATGAGAGGAGCTTATGGGGCTAGGGAAGCCAGAGGGAAATGTGTTGACTAGGAGACCCCTGGAGAAGCGCACGTGTGGTGTCTGAACATGTGTGCACCCAGGGAATGTACCGCCGGGAGCACAGTGCCAGACAGGAGAGACCTCCCTTAAAGGGGACGGTCAGAGTAGTCCAGGAGACTCCACAAATAACATGGGCCATTGCCAGAGCTCTTGGTTGTCTCCCAGAATATGAAGATAAGACCCTACTGCTGAAGACCCAAGACTTGGAGCAGTGGAGCAGAAACTGACCTGGAAGGCTTTTACCTGCAGTTTAGCGCTCATAGACCTAGAGGATACTATGCAAGCTGCCAAGGGGAGAAAATAAACCAGTGATCAAACCCAGCCCTAAAGCCTAATAACCATGATGACTGGCCCAGCAAACTACCACTATTGGCGCAGTAGTGCACTGTTCTGAGTGGTAATCAACAGCTGTTTAATTGAACTTAAAGCTCTCTCAACGGGAGTGAATTCATGGGTGGTGCTGCAAACACAGACAAAATGCACATGGCTTGAGAGGTCATAGATCCTGGAGAAAACCCTACCTCAGTCATGTCTCCAGACAAATGAAATTTCTTACCATATGCTTAATAAGGATCCTTATATTTACAGACAAGTATACCGTATGCCACTCATCAAAAAAGCTTCCTTTTGCAACAGATGGAGGCTAATGCAGAGTTCCACAACAGAGGATATATGTCAGAGATGACATATCCTAGGTGACACATTACAGTGGAACCTCTACACCTAAGACTCATGGAGGAACAGGGGTGGGGAGAATACTAGTGCATCCCTCAACGCTCACCAGAGAAGCTTCCTCACATAACAGAACATGATGTTCACAGAAGGCCATAACTGGCAAGTTTTAAAGAGTAAGTGACTGCAGAGTGTGTGTTCTGGACAGGTCTCCTTATTAAACCTCACCCACCCACTACTCAGGGCCATTGTAGAAGAGGGGGTGGAAAGACTGTAAGAGCCAGGGGTGGTCCATGAACATAGGGAAACAGTGGCTTTCAGGCCACTAGAAGCTTGTACGTGTCAACTTGCAGGAATGGTGGCATCAAGCACAAGACCCATGTCAACTTATCAGAAAAGGGCCCAGAGTCGGGTGAGGGAAATGGGTGGCTGGTCAGCCCTAGCCTTGGAATTGTTGGAGACTGATTACTACCACGTGAGGGAGAACAGACCTTACGATCATTAGATGTGCTCACTAGCCTCAAGTGGATCAATCTGTGAAAGGACATCTAGGTACAAATGCTTGGGGAAATAGGACTTACCATGTACGGTAGAATGCATGAGGTCCAGCTGGGAGTGGGGCATAGACATGGAATGAAGAACTGTGGTATGAAATGTACAAAGGCTCAATAAAAAAATTAAGAAAAAACTATTAAAAAATGATAGAAACAAGGGCTGGAGAGATGGCTCAGCAGTTAAGGACACCAGCAGTTCTTCAGAGGACCTGGGTTTGATTCCCAGAACCCACGAAGCAGCTATCAACTGTCCATATCTCCAATTCCAGGAGATTTGATCCCCTCTTCTGATCTCCACAGGCATTGTACAACATGGGTGCATCTACGTGCATGCAGGTATAACACTCGTACACATAAATTAAAAATATATTATTTTTTAAAAAGTGAGTTAGTAAATAACACATTTTGCATACTTTGTGTTAAAATTTATAGAAAATTTGTCTTCTGTAAAGGACTTTCTGGAACTAAAATTGCAACATCACATGTAAGTGATATATGTTCTGATATCACATATTATACACAAGTGAAGGGACTGGAAGAAATTAAGGGCTCTAGACCAGAATGCTCTTACTATTACAGAAGATATTTTCAGATACAATCATTGTTATATATGTGTAGTTTTCAACATTGCTATGCATACAGTGGAAAAACTTAAGTTTTTATTTGAGATATCTAGTCTTGCATGGAGTACATGAGTACATGGAGTACACTACCAGCAGAAGTAACAAGACATTTGTTTTCAGGCTGCTCAGGTTCTGGTGCTCCCTCAGTGTGTTCTATTATCCCTGTTCTCTGAGACTGTGCTTCTCCCTTCACAAGTCTGAGAACATGCAGACAACAAGAGACACTTCAACCTTATCTTCTCAATACCAGCATTTAATTAGTAAACTACCCAGTTTGTCTGAAAGAAATAGAAACTTCGGGAAAGGTGATCACATTTTTATTTTATGTGTATGTCTGTATGGCTGTGTAAGTATATGTCACATGTGTGTGGGTAGCCATGGAGGCCAGAAGAGGGTATCCCTGGAGGCTAGACTTACAGGCAGTTGTGAGCAGCCTGATGTGGATGCTGTGACTCAAACTTAGGTTCTCTAGAAAGTCAAGTGATTTTATCCCTCCAAGCCCCCATTGTAGAAAGAATCTTAATGTGAGCTATCTTTCTTTAAAAAAAGTATTTACTGGTTTGGAAAAATGGCAACTAAATCACTAAAAGTAATAGGATATTTGCTTTCAGACAAATGGTTGATAAACATGTTGTAAATTATAAGGGGGGAAGTGACATTTATATGAGGAGCAATCTCAAGCTTGAGGGATTTGCTGCTGGCTCTCTTTTCATTGCTTGAATGTAGTTTGCCTCCCGTGAAACACAGATGGAATTTCAATCTCTGCTAGGAAAATCTAAGAGGTGAGAGGATTGGATGGGACCTTTAAGAGAAGATGAGGGCTCAGCCCTCACAAACAGAATAAGGTGTTCATTTGATTCACTCATTAATGAGCTGCTGCTACCCTCAGTGAGTTTGTTATAAAAGCTAGTCTCAGCAGGTCTCAGTTCTTTGGCAGACTCCAAGAAAGTCATGAACAGATGGTCCTCCTCACTTGGGAATAAAAACTTCAGACAGAGAGCAGACCAAGATAGGAAAAGTTAACAGGAGAACATACAAGCCACTATTTCTCATATATTCAAAAAATTCTGGGCAATTTTATCTGCTTCCAGGACAAAGGAAGGATCAGGCACCCAAACATCATAGTTCCTTCCTGCAAGAACCCCACACAGGAATCAGAACCTGCCCGATACTGCTGCCATTACCGCACATTCTGGGGAGAGCAGGGGAGTGGGCCAAAGCTGTCCAGAGAGGTCTCTAGTTCAGAATGCAAGTCTCTCGTCAGGGCAGGACAGGAGGATTCCAACTGCTGGCCCAATCCCAGACAAAGGGAACAGAAGGAACCAAGAGTAAGTGGCAGACTGAGGCTGTAGACTGCAGTCGACATGGAAGGTCAGGCTCGGCCACAGATGCCTGAAGTGGCATTCCTCTAGTCCATCTATCTGTACCTGTAGACAGAGCCAACACCTACCATTCTGACTTACAGTTGTCCCAAGCTCCTCAGCATGGCATCCCTGGGCCTTGCAGGTCCAAGCACAGGTAGAGGCTAGGCTGCCTGGGTTCTGGCATACTCCAGATTCTGAAAATGGCAAAGCAGAACATTTCCAAGGTTAAAGAGAGACTCTTCATCCGATAGCCATGTGGTTGGTCAATTTGAACAGCTTGTCCCAATGAATCTTATTGGCTAATGAGCCTGGACCTTCCTCCTTGACCTCTGAGTCACAGCAGAAACAATTCCTTCCATGCAGAGGGAATAACAGATTCTACCCACAGTCCTTAGCAGGTTAGACTTTCTTATTTGGTATGCAATGGGCCCAGATGGAGGCATAACTGAATTTAAGTAAAACTTATTCCTGGCTTCTGAACTGGGACTGAGTTCTTCTTATTCTTGGTGGGTAATTCCTGCTTCTGCTTGCTGGAAATGGGATCAGGAGTCTGCTGAGTGAATTCTAGACTATGTTCCATGGAGACAATCACTGGTCCTGTGTAAGGCCAGGCCAGCTGTAGTGGGAGAATCTGATGGCAGCTGGCTTCACGGATATGGCTTTCATTTGCTTTATTGTTCACTCAATTCATTTTCAGGCAAGTAAGCATGTAGAACATGCAAACAAGACAATACAATCATTGCATACATGAAGAACCCAATTATATGTCACAAAGTACAAAGGGATTAATATAGAAGAAAACTAACCCTTTAACTAGCCCAGCCACCCAGTTTGCTTCATTTAAGGTCACAAGAAATTATCTTCAGAAGGGTGAACATGTTCCTACCTCGTCAGCGAGACTGACTGCTACTCAGGAAGAACATCTGAGGGTTTAACTTTGGAAATTCATCAAGCCCTGTCACTCTTCCTCCAAGAGTGAACACACTCCCTCCTTCCACACTTTAATACTCATCAGTGGGGACACACTCCCCAAGAATCACTTTAAATTCTCACCTGAGTAGCATCAAATTCATACTTTCTCCAGGAAATGCTCAAAATGAATTTCTCCCAAAGCCTGACACTCAAAGATTTTAATTCATATATGGAAATAACAG
This sequence comes from Eospalax fontanierii, assembly GCA_035773235.1. Lineage (NCBI taxonomy): Eukaryota > Metazoa > Chordata > Mammalia > Rodentia > Spalacidae > Eospalax > Eospalax fontanierii. Next base: position 81,373,989 of record CM069534.1, read on the forward strand.
CACGACCCCAGCAATTCTGTGCACACCACAAGCAATTCTGCCCAGAAAATGACTCAAAAGCAGTGAGAGTTAGCACAAGAGAAAGGACAGGACTCCTGTCTTCCTTTCCAGTGTCCTGTGGCTTTTCACTGACACTTCTTCGCTGCTCTCAGTGGCTGATGGACACATGCAGCAGAAGGCAGCTGACCAGGAGGGGAACTTAATTGCTCTTTCACAGGGTGAAGATGGAATCTAGCTTGATGTTACAGGCCTCAGTCCTCTTGTACTACGAGTATACCTGGTTTTACTAACAGAGATGAATTCAGAGACACAGTCTTAACCCTGATGTCTGCACAAAGAGCCAATGGGATCTGGCACTTCTGCTTATCTATTTAATAAAAAAGGGAATCACAAGATACCCGTTATAGATTCAAATATTGGTACGTTTGAGAAGGCAAGAACATCAGTACACGACTGTTCTCACCTTCATTCTTAGGTGAGATCACTAATCACATGTGAAGCCATTCCCACTGCTTCACTGAACTGCTGACTTCAGACTTCCTGGCCCTCACTTACCATGTGCTGTGCTGCCCAGGGATCTGCACATCTACTGCATGCATCAGACGTGGTCTCTCCGTCCTGATTCTACCAGGGATGCAGTACCTCAGTTCTAATTTGCATAGAAGTACCCTCACCTTTCAATCACTATTTTTATATGTACATGTATGTGTGTGAGCACATGTGCATTTGGGTGCATATGCCTCTGTGTGCGTATACATGTTGTAATCAGTCTTCTACATTTGCAGCCTTTTTCACTCTCCATCTTTTTTTTTTTTTTTTTTTTTAGACAAGGTCTCTCTATGAACCCAGAGCTCACCAATTTGGCTAGGTTGGCTAGCCGGCAAGTTTTGGTATCTCCCTGTCTACAGCTCCTCAGTCCCTGGATTATGGACATGCACCACTGTGTCTGGTTTTTACATGATGGGTGCTGGGAATCTGAACTCAGGTCCTCATGAAAGCACATTACTGACCAAACCATCTCCTCAGCCTTTCAAGCAATTGTGTTTGTTTGTTTGTTTGAGACCCTCTCCTTGTAGCCACAGCTGGCATGGAACTTGCGACGTAGACCGTACTGGCCTTGATCTCACAGAAATCCTGCATCTGCCTCCCAAATGCTGGGATTAAGGGTGCGCATCACCATGTCCAGCGCAAGCACTATAAAATCATTATTATTACTACTACTATTATTATTATTATTATTATTAATATGTACTTGTACGTAGGAAAGATGACAGTTCCTTGAAGTCAGTTCTCTCCTGCCTGCTTGTAGAATCTGGGACTTAAACTCAGATCATCAGGCCTGCTCACAAGCACCTGTTGAGGCCTCTTGCAATCCTCAAGCACTTTTAACTACTCCCTTACTGAGCTCACAGCTTTGTCTGCCATCACATTTAAAGGATTTAGGCAAGGAACCTTCAAAGAAAAGTTTCTCATCATAAAATATATTTTGGGAGCTTTTTCTGTACTAACACCTTTTCTATTAAAAGTTGTATTAGGGGATGAAGAGATGGCTGAGCAGTTAAGAGCACTTACTGCTTTTGTAGAGGACATGGCAGCTGACAACCATCTGTAACTCCAGTTTCAGGGGATCTGATCTCTCTTCTGGCCTCTGCAGGCTCCTATACACACGGTTCACATAAACTCACACACACACACATAGATAACATTAACAACAATTTTTTTGATGGCTCAGCAGCCTCACTACCTGAATTCCATCTCTGGAACTCACATAAAGGTGTAAGGAAAGAAATGTCTCCACAAAGTTGTTCTTTGACTTCCATACCCATGAATGGACATGCACACACATGTATCATGTACCGGCATAATACTAATTTGAATAAACATTATTTTAAAAGCTTTCTTAGAAGCACTATTGCCTTATTCAAATTCAAAACTGATGAAATCAAGTGAAACTTTGCTTATTGATAAGCAGATGTTGGTAAAGCTCTGAAGAATGACTACAAGCATCCACACACTGGGTAGAACATATTGTTAGCAAGACTTTACCAAGGAAACATAAATCAGCTCAGAGAAGAAATCTGCTTTATCCTGTGTTATTAAAATTTCTCTTTGGGAGAGGCAGACCAACTTAACCTGCCTTGCAACCCAAAAAAGTCTCCCCAGGCCTGGCAACAAACATACAAATTTCTCTACTCACAGTTAAATAGATTCTAGCTGGTTTACTTGGGCTTACTAACAGAGCAATGGGTAAGGGGTTACTAACAGAACACGGGCGCCCACCATCCATTCCACAAGTTACATTAGTAAATCCACGCGGCTAGGATCTTGCAACTTCCCAGTGAACAGATCCAAATGACCCATGGAGGAGAGGAGAAAAGGACCCGCCTACTGGCTCCCCCAGTTTAAATACTTTTAGCCCCTCCTCTTCTCACATCCAAGGCCAATAGACAGGGTGGGTGGGGCATAGGACTTTCCCAGCTCCTCATCTTTCTGCTCAAGGTGATCCTGGGTGATGTCACTCTGGGAGGGCTATTTGTCCACCCTTTCGCTTGGAGAATCAATCCACTCTACACCCTGAATTCACAAGGAACCCCACATCCAGAAAGCTAAACATGTATCTCAACTTAGAGATCCTATAATTGCCTAGTGTGCAGCAACTCTTAGGGATCGAGGGAAGCCTGCACATCCAGAAAACTTGATTCTGGGTCCTCCAAGCACCTCTTCTCCCTCTCTTCACTGTGTGAAGTTTACCTCCTCCACAGGATCAATTCGCATAAGTGAACAAAGAATCCATCGAAGGTAGAGCCTTGTGGTGTCATTTTCTGACACTGCAACTCACTCCAAAAGGGTGTTCCTATTAAACACTAACAGAGTTTCCAATATCAGCTGGGTGTCCCTCAATTCAATTCAGGCACTACCCAGACTTAGTAAAGTTCTGACAAGTTCAGGGTAGTCTAATCACAGTGTTTTCAGTGCTAGTTCAAAGCACCTGTTTGTTCTGTCTGGATGCCAATTTCCACTCAGAAACGATGGAGGGATGGCACTCAGTCACTTACTATGAATTTTAATATTGTGCAAGACCCCAAAACAGGAGTATCGAAACAGGAGGGCATCTTATTGAAAAGGGAGAGCGTCCCCTAGTGGTTTAGAATTTAAGAACGGATCCAAACAGAAGCTTTAGGATGATCTTATTGGAATCTAAAGAAAAATATTCAAGGCAGGCAAGCTGGGGATCTCAACAGCTGCCTGGAGGAGGAAAATGGAGGGAGAAGAAAAGAAGTCAAAAAGTCCTGCAGGTGTAGAGACTGCAAGAGGGTCAGACACGTGGTGGACTGGCAGCCACACTGCTGGGAGAAGAAGCTTTAGAGAAAAAGTAGAGAAATGCAAGATGCTAGGGCAGCCCAAAGCCTTAGAGAAAGCATGTATAGAAAAGGGACATGAAGAAGAGAAGGAAAGTTTACCCTGTTCTGAAGAATTCATCCAACAGACTTACGGAGAGCTACATGTCTGTGGCCGGGTCCAGAACTACCCTGGGAGGCAGGATTCCAGGCAGAAAAAGTTCACCACCCATCTATTTAGCATAACTTAAGATGAGTCCACCTTCCTAGGGTGGTCCTATGATATGGTGATTTAACAGTGAAACTGTAAATATGGGTCTTCCAACAGACAAACTCGAGAATTTATAGTCTAGCTCAGGTAGATAGCTATTTGCTAACATTATTATTGCTCAGAAAATTCCACAGGGTTTAGATTCTCTTTGCCAGAATCTGGAACAAAGATAACTTTATAGAATTATAAATATTTTTGCTCATCAGGCGAAACACAAATGTACTCTTCTCTGAGAGAATACAACAAAAATATCCTCAATGGGTACAAATTACAGACTGACAACAGCAACTGCCTAGGTAGAAAATTAAAACAGCTCGTGTTGCATTTTAGCCAGGTGCTTTCATTCTGGTTGGCAGCGATGGCTACAGACATAGCAGTTCATAATGGTTTCTATTCTTGACACTTTCCCCTGCTTTTATATGATGCTAACTTTCTCTCCCCAGTTTCTAATTCATGACTTGGCTAGACATACTTTGCAAATACTTTGTTTTTATTTTTGCATTTGAAAACTGCAAATAAAATGACTGACATACTCATCAAGCTTAGGAAAAGTTAAACACTCATTAAGTTTCTCTCCTTTCTTGAGGGCAGTTGTCATTTTTGACCGAATTCCAACTTGAGCAAGCACAGAACTTGCTCCTCCTTTATTGAGGCTCTGTGGGGAGGCGACCTGGGATGGAGGGAGTGACCACACACTGTTCAGGCAGCTGACGGTGCCACCTTCTATCTACTGCTATTTGAGTGCAAATACAAATGAAAAGGTTTTTTTTTCTGCCTAACCACTGAGATGTCGATACCGAGGGCCCCTCCCGCAGCCCTGCCCGCCCGCAGCCTTGCCTGCCCGCCTCACACACCCACCTTGTCTCCCACCGAGTTTGCGCCCGCGGCTCACTGCGGTTCCAGGGCTCCGTGGCAGCAGGCCACCAAGGTTCAGGCGCCCCAGATTCCCTCGGGTGACAGGATAAGCTGCCGAAGTGTCCGAGGCAGGAAAAGATGGTGGGTGAAGAACTTCCGCTCTGCTCCCGGTGATCCAGATTGGACAGCTCCTGCAGCCTTGGCCCCCGCGGTTCTCTAGACCGCTCCTTGAGGTCACAAGGCTACAGAAGATACAGGACTGCGCTACCGCCATGGCCGTGCCAGTAAGAAAGATGGCGTCTGAAGAACTTCTGCTAGGCCCAGCAGCACTCATGACTGGACAGCTTGTTTTGTCCATTTCTGCAGCCCTCACAGGCTAGTACTCAGCACTGAACCTTGTGAAGTGATACGTCATCCCCTGCCTGTTTGAGAAGAGACAAAATAACACTTTCCACACTCCACAGCCCTTCCCAGCCCAACCCTCCACCCTTGGAACAGAACTGCTTGAATGGGCCCTGCCTTTCCTCTCCCCTCCCATTTCTCTCCCTTCTTCTTTCCTCCCTGTCCAATTATGTAGCTCTAGAGCTCATTATATATCCAACGCTGCCACTGAGTTCACGATTTACATAGCTCAGCGTCTTGTGAGCTGGAATTACAGGTGTGTACATGTCACCCTGCGCTCCTCTGTCCAGCTATTCTCCCTTCTCTCTCCTCTCCCTCACACTTTGGTCTACACAATGGCAGCCTGAATTAACCAAGAGATAATTCTAGGCCACCCTTACACAGGAAACCATATTTTTCAGCCTCTGATAGGTCGCACATTGTGTCCAACCACTAATGACAGCCAAAGAAGCCTTGACAAAATTATACTAAAATGACCACCAGATTCATACTCAGGATTACACAGCAGATACCTAAACCTACTGAGAAGAGAATGTTTCTTATCAGGAAGATTTCATACATAAATGTAAAAGAGATTTCAGTCTCAACAGATGGATAAATCTCAAAATTCAAACACCACACATAATATAAATTCTAACATTAGACACAAAAGATGCTGAAATGGAAGAAAATCAAATAAAAAAAAACTTTTTAAAAAAGTAATGCAGTCCAAGAGAATACAAGAAAACAGCTGAGGGAAATAAGAAGTTTAAGAGTTCAGTCTCCGTTAATTGAGGCTGCTATTGTGCAGGCCAGAGTATATAGATTACATGATTACTGGTGTGCTTTTGTGTGTGCTTTTTAATATAGAATTTCATGTAAGTTAAATTGTGTATTAGTTAAAGGATGACTTTGAACTTCTAATCCTCCTGTGCTGGGATTATAGGCATGTACGTCACACCTGACCTTCTGTGATTATTCTACATGAGAAGTACAAACACTTTTTAGGTGGTAGGAGTCTCCATGTTGATACTGATTTTACTACTTGAAAGTGCTTCTGGCAGTTGACTCATTGAATTGTGAAAAAAAAAAAGGACTGAAATAGATTAGATTTTATCCCCTCCCTTTTTTTTTATGTGTATAAGTATTTTGCCTGCCTGTGTGTAAGTGCATCACATGTGTGCAAATGCCTCTGGAGCCAGAAGAGAGCATCAGATTCCATCCCCCAGAACATGAGTTAGAGTCAGTTGTTAGCAGTCATGTGGGTGCTGGGGACTGAACTCCATTTTTCTGCAAGAGCAGCAAGTGCTCTTAACTACTGAGTCATTTCTCCAGCCTCCCTTCCATTTTCTCAAAGCAGGCCTGTCCACCAGTATTTGAGTGGGACTGAGTTGTGGGAGATGCTAAGCAAAATTTCTCCAACTTGAGTTGAGTATAACATAGAGACAAAGTAGCTTTCCAATATGTAGAAAGATTTAGGCTTGGTCTTCAGCACTAGAAGAAAATAAAAGGACAAAAAAAACCTATATAATCAGTAAGCAGTAGATAAAATAAAAACTTTGTACACAATAAAAATAAAAGTGGTAGAGTTGAGGTAATATAGCAGATTAAAAACTGCCTTCTAGTGGTTCCATGAATGAGAAGAGTCAGGGGAGCAAAGAATAGTTTTTTCCAAAGAGACACAAACAGGAAGAGCAGTGAGAATCACCAAAATTGTGACGACACAGAAAAAAATCATAGAGGACAAAAGTTATGTAGGAGAAGGAAGAAACCAGTTTGTAGCTCTAGTCGTGGCTGCATGGCAGAGTAACAGATTACAAAGACACATCTACAAGGCAAGCCAGGTTAACCTCATGAAAACAGTCTTAGCCAAAGGGCAAGTCCATAGTTTCTACCACCCTTAAATTCGGTGGAGGTACCTGAGTAGTAGCAACTTCTGCATGGCAGCTTAGGACTGGAGAAGCCCATTTCATTTCTCCCATATCTCATACTAGTGTATCCAGGTACAACTGTGAAAGAGCTCCCCTAGTGTGTGAGGCTGAACTCTGAGGGAAGTAAAACAAGGGACAGTCACGAGTCAGGTACACTGGGGATACTCTTGTACAGTGTGTATGGGAGACTGTTATAGCAGACAGCTGAGACGGGGTGAGGTTTGAAATGCCATGATCAAAAGTACAGGCAGCTGGAGGTTTGAACTGTGGAGGTGAGGGTGGTAAGTCATCCTGCTGTCTATTGTGAGGACTGTTGGGCAGCAATTTTCTTCAAGGTTTTGACGCTTGGAGGGATGCTTATTAAGATGCAGGATGCAAAAGAGAGGTAAACAATAGATGTGTAATGGAGCTAAACCACAGGATCTTCTAAAGAAAGGTAAACAATGAGATGTTTTGACCCCCTGAGGTGAAATATTTCATATTACAGGGAAGCTTGTTAAGCTGACGAAGTAAGCAACTCGGGAGCTTTGAGAAGTCATTGAAATTAACCAGATACACTAGCCGGCCTCCCTCCCGGAACATATATAAGTATTAGGACTTTCACAAGGCCCCTCCCTACCCAACTGTATATAAGCATTAAGGACTGCCGAGAGATGCTCTCAGACAAGACAAGCCACCTGGAAGAGTCAGAGCCCAGTCTGTCAAGCTTCTTAGACAGACAAGCCAACCTACCTTGAAGAAGTTCAGACCAACTGAGCTACCTGAAAAGAACACTCCAAACTGTTGAGCTGCCTGAAGGTTTTGCATTGCCCACCAGGGTTCTGGTCTTGTGGGCTGACACCCATGCTTGGGTGGCTTTGCTGATGTCTGAGTCGTTTCTGTTCCTGTAAGTAACTCCCTCACCCATGCTACTGTAACTAACCCAGTCACTCAGACCACCAAGGTGGTCTTTGGTGGATCCTTAATTTGATCAGTCATTAGTTTCCTATCTGGGATGAGCAGAAGTTTGTTCATGTTTCCCAGGAATAGTGTTACACAACAGGGAAAACATCCATCTTCCAAAGGTAACAGCAGAGAATGGCAGAGCTATGCCTGTGGGCAGTGGTCTGCTCATCCCTGAGAGCAGTCTCCCTGCCACGTGCTTTGCTTCTGGCAGCATTGAGAAATCTACAGTTCAGGTCCACATGATGATTGTGTAGTCACAGTCTTTTCTCTCCCACGGGGTGCTTTTCTGTTAGGCAGCATCTGAAGGCACAAAACTGGCTCTCCAGTGCAGATTTTGTCACTCTGTTTGCTCGTTGGTGGAGGCCAGTAACTTAACCACTAACTTCAGAAAATATCCTCAAGTCCAAAATTTGTAGGAGATCTGCAGTCAGACCATTCATCCCCTGGTCCTAAAACCCTGTACTCTGCTCAGTTGTCTTCCAGCTACTCCTCAAGTCTCCACTGTCTTCGATCTTGCTGCACAGGACTGACCTCTACCAAAAAGACAGAGAATGGACTGATGCCATCTTGCCAAGTTTGGTTGAACCTGCTTGCTAGAATCATCACATCTCAGTTTACTGACTGTTATGTTCCAGAAGAAAGGTGGGGAAGCAGGAGTGAGCCACAGCTCCCCATCAACCACTACTCCCTAGCTGTCTTCAGAGGGGAGCACACACACTCCTGTAAGTGAACCCTTACCTACTACTCTATAAGTAAGCCCAAATTTACTTACTGTTTCCCCAGAATGCAGTTTGTAGAAATCCTTAGTTGATTTTTTTGTAGCGACAGAGAGATGAGGAAAGCAGACCTTGTTTCTGCCTTCCAGAAGGAATTTTCCCTACACCTCTAAAGGATGCTGTGCAGAGAGACCAATCACCTAACCTGGACTCAGTTGCCACAAAGGTTCAAAAATTCCCCCATGCCTGACAGGCTTCCGGACTTCTGAATTGACGCTGCTCCAGCACGTGGATGGCCCTCTATTAGCTGCTGTTGACACAGTGGCCCGCCTTCAAGACACCCCATTCCTGCTCTCATTGCTGTAGACACTGGGGTACCGTATCACCACAATTCAAAATAGAGTCAAATTAATATTTAAACTTATCCAAATGTGCTTACTTACCCACAAATCGCTAGACTGTCACTGGCAGTGTCATTTATTACCTCAGTCTAGCATAGGAAAATATGGGAACCAACTAAATCAATTTTGTCTATTTTGTTTGAATAATCTTTCTATGTTATTTCTACATTAATGAATACATTTTCACTACAATTAGAAAATGCAATCAAGCAGTGTTTTATGATACAAGACAAAGCCCAAATATCCCTGTACGATGCATAAAATTTTAGTCACAAATGTTAGTCAGAAATAAAATACATTTTATTGCACAAAATAATGATAGGAGCACTGTAAAAACTCATCAGTTTTTCGCATGTTGCACTCAAAATATCACATCTTTGCCCACATTGCCAGTATGAGTGGTGACAGGAGGCAGAGTAATATACAGACTAGAGTTAAGAGCTTAAGTACCATCTCCAAAGGTATGGGTTCAGTGAGATCCCTGTCAGCTGTAAGGTAAGAGGTATCTCCGGAATCCAGAGCAGAAGGAGACTTCGAGTTCAGGTTCTCACTTAAACCAGGAATCCTCTGCCTGGAAGAGCTCAAGTGAGTGATAGGTGTTTCTCCGACCTTTAATGAAAATTTGAGGTGCGTTAGTTTTCATTGACATCTTTACTGTTTCCATATACTTTGATCATAGGTGTGTTAGCTTCATTATATTACTTTCAGTTTACATAATATTTGTGTGCTCAGTTTAATTTTAGCACTACAAGAAACTGGCGTTTAAAAAAGTATGCTTCATTTCTGCTTGAGAAAATGCCCAGAGTTTTCAGGCCTGTGAGAAAGGGCCCTGTTTCATTCTAGGCCTTACTTTTCCCTACTGGCTGGGGAAACGAACTGACATGGACACAGTGTGTCCTCTCTCACCCTGATGATCCAGATTTACATAAAAGAGTCAGATTAGAGAATGAGACATTTGGGGGCTTCAGGAACTAAAGGGGCCTCTCCCTATCTGAACTAAGTCATTCCTTTCGCCCTTGCCTTGCATAATTGAACAGTCTGCTGGGCTCCTAGGATTTCAAAAGGGTGAAGCTGAACTTCGAAAAATTTGAACAAAGTGAAGACTGCACAGATGCTGAGTCAGGCTAGTGAGTTGCAGGTAGGGATTCTGGAGAAGCCTTCTAAATTTCACACTCCTTATCCATGAAATTTTACACCTCAGGTGTAAAGATGGCCTAAAGATAATCATATCTAGAAATTACAATATTCTATGGCTTATGATGTCTTTATGTTAAATTTTTGAGTGAAATACCAATCAGAAATAAAAAATATGACGATTTATCAAGGAAAATTCAGATATGATCTCAATGGATTCTATTAAGTATAATGAAGCCACTAAGTCATGTGCACTTCTAGGGCATGAAACACGGCCTTCTAAGAATGAATGTATATTTCAAGCCATCTTAGTATACATTTATATGTATGTATACATTTGAAAATGCTAAAATCTTTATCATAACAAACAACAAAAAGAGTTATAATTTTAAATATTTACAAGGGGAAGGTAGATGAAGGCAAGATGGGTTGGAGAGATGGCTCATCACTTAAGAGCACTATGTGTTCTTGCAGAGGACTCAGATTCAATTCCTACCACCCACATCGTGGCTAAGAACCATTTATAACTCCAGTGCCAGGGGATCTGGTGCCCCCTTCTGACCTGTGCAGTCATTGCATATCACGGGAGCACTTTCATACATGCAAGCAATACACACATACACACAAAACTAAAAATAGCAAATAAAATATGTTGGAGACTAGATAGACGACTTAGCAGTAAAGAGTGCTGGTTCTTTTTACAGAAGTATGGGGTGTGATTTCCAGCATGTTTAAGGTGGCTGACCACTATCACTACCTCCAGTTCCAGGGGAATCTGAAGCTCTCCTGACCTCTGTGGGTACTGCATGACAGGGGCGAACCTACATTCAGGTGGCAATATACTCATACACATAAATAATATAAAAGTAATCAATTAAATATTTTAATGATGCACATGTGTGTTGCAGGTACAGGATGAACCCTCTGCACAGGTACCAACTATTGAGGGATCCGCTGAGACATGGATCAAAACAGACTGGATTCAATTCCTTAAAGGCAATTGGAAATCTAACTGCTAAAGCAATCTCTGGAATTTTAATGATGGATTTAGTTTACAGAAGCAAGTAAGTGTATCATTTCTTGACCATATTTCTCTTCTGTGGGTGGGATTTCAAAGAGCTGTCTACAAAGTAAGTATTTGCATCAGTGAAATGGAGAACAAAATATCAAGACTGGACAACAAAGCTGAAGAACTAGACCAGTCACGCAAAGAATACGAACGTAGTTTTGAAGAACAAATGTATGCATCACAGGCATACAGAAACGAAAAGAATCTTAGGTCATTTATAGAATAAAACTTCCCAAAATCAAGGGAAGAAATACTTATAGATATACAAGAAGCACACAGAAAGCCAATCAGATAGGACAGAAGAGGAACTCTTCTGTGCTTATCATAGGAAAATACTGAAAGTACAGAGCAAAGGGAGAGAGTTCTGGAATTTGCTAGAGAAAAACAACAAGCTACAAATAAAGTAAACCCCATCAGAATCACAGCTGACATTTCAATGCAAACTATGAAAGCCAAAAGAGCCTGGACCAAATTATTCCCAATCCTAAATGACCACAGATGCCAACCCACAATACTTTAAAACTTATCAAATCCATCTATCATAGTGTCATGAAAAAAAAACATCTTCCATTCAGTGAAGAGGCTGAAAAAATTTCTTGTCCAGTCATCCAGTGCAAGAGAGAATACTTATTTGAAGAAATACACAATATTAAAGGCAGGAATGACTATATCCTAGAGGCTACAGAAAGAAAACAATTGAAGGTATAGTTATGGGAACACAAAGTAGGACCACAAACAGAAATTAAAATGAAAGTAATCAATGCACATCTTTCAATAGCAGAGAGTCTGAGAGAAGGGGACAGTAGGAGGCAGACGCCACCAAGCGGAAAATGGAGGAACTCGGGAATCCTAACTAGGAAGTAAGGAGGACAGATACACAGGGAGCCCTGGGTGTAAAGGAGAAGAAAATGTGACTCCAGAGGACTCATCATATATGGCAGAAGGCATGAAATTCAGTGGGCTGTTTACGGAGAGTATTCAGATAGGGTAGCAGGTCTCAATATGATTTAGATGTATTGTATGAAATGCACAAAACACCAATAAAATATTCATTGAATAAAATTTTAACACCTACTTGAAGAATATCCTAACATGAATATATTTCACACGCTCATTTTATTCTCCCTGACTGCTAATTGAAGGAATAATTGAAACCATGAGATGACTATAGTTAAATTATTCAAATGATTCTAATTAATCTTCATATTGACCATACACTATGTGGATCTCAGGGTGAAACACTGCCAGACTGATTGTGCCAGCAGCCTATGAATGGGATGAGAGTGATAAGATAGGACACTGATGGCTACAATTCAAGAAGAGTTGATTACTTTGTGTTCTTCTCATTTTTAAATCTAAACTATGAGTGCTAATATACGGTCACTAAATCCATATAGGACCAGACAGTGCTAACTAAAAGGAGCCTATTGGTAACGTTTTAAATGTCTTGTGATTTGTAGTGGAAGACTTCCGTATGTAAAGAAAATGGTATGATGTTCTAAGCGCATAAAAATGGAAAAATATGCTAATTTTAATTTTCAATTCTTCTGACTAGAAAAGACTAATGAAATGGGGGTGTCTGCACAGGAAGGGAGACATGGAGACGAGGAGCACCTGATTTCATTTCCACTCTTCCAGAAATGCCTTCAATTCCTGGGAATCTAGAAGCTCATATCCTCCACCGATCAGCGGTTCCTCATCTAGGTGTGGTATCAGAACCCGGAGAAATAGTTTTCGATATCTACATCCAGGTCTTCCTAGACTTACTGAATCAAGTCCTGTGCTGTACAGCACATTGGGAACTACACCGGGAGCAGCATAACTTCTGTCCCCACCTCACACACAGCCTTTCCCAGCTGTCTGTAATTGTCATACCCACAAAGAGCAAAAATTCAGTCACTGGCTGACAACACGATGTAATGCCCCTAGTTAGGGACACAATGGGCAAGAGTCACCTCAAATACAGCTTTATTTCATGGCATAAATGTGCAAAATACACTCTCCTCCTCCCTGTGAGATGTTGGAGAGTTGAGAGTAGAATTTAGCCGCTATCTAAGTGACTGTTTTGCCAAAGAACACCAAGAGGAGGCTAAAAAATCTAAAATTTTACTCTTAATTACCTAGTGTGTTATGCATACTTTGGACCCTATGTATTGAATGAAAATCTAATACATTCTAATGTTCACTTCAGAAAGAGAACAAAATACTTAATACTTCACCAATTGTCCCTGTATTTGAACCCTAATCACAAAGGTTCCTTCTGCAAAGCAATCTTTTCTTAGCACTGAAGTCAATTAAATGAACCTGTTCTCTCCATCAACAGAGACAAGTTGAAAACACAGGCTTAGTGACTGGTTGGAACTTGGAGCGAGGGCTGAAGTCCAGAACCTCCCCAACCTCACTGTTTCAGTGAAGTTCACCAGTGCTATTTACTAGGGGTTGAGGATATGGATGACAGAGCACAATAATGGTCAGGTACGTTGGGGAGCAGACAAGGTCAGGATCATTGGTGTGTGACATGAAACCTGAAACATCCATAGGTTTTGTAAGACACAAGTGATTCAGAACATTAGGTGGGGTTGGTGGACTTAATCTGGAAAAGCATAAAGTTTGAGGGGTTTGAGAGGAGGCTCATTAGGTACTATTTACACATATGAAATCATCGTGGAATAAAGCAAAGATACTGAATTTCAAACTCCTTTAGCTAAGTGTAAATGAGAAATAAAAGTATACTGGTTTCTCAGTGTCAAATATTAATTTATGTTGAGAATAATAAAATGAGGCTACTAAAATGATTTCACTGTTGAATAACAATAATGATAACAAAGGTAGGACATTTGGAAGTAGGTATAGCTTCTCCAATTGCAAACATTATTAGTCTAATTAGACCAGAATGTTTTTAATTTTTAAACTCTATTTATTCTTTGTACTTCATGTATATGAGTGTAATGCCTGCACATATGTAGGTGCACGTGTGCTGTGGAATGCTTGTGGAGGAACGAAGAGGGCACTGGATCCCCTAGAACTAGAGTTAAAGACGGTTGTTAGCGGCTATATTGGGGTTCCGAGTCAAGCCTTGGTCCCCTGTAAGAGCAGCCGGTGCGTTTATCATGTGAGGATCACTTCAGAGCCCAGAATCGAATACTTTTAAGTGAAAATCATTGGATACAGTATGTACGAAGTAATGCAATTTCTGGCTGCTCAAACTCTCATTCTGTGCCTGCTCCATGCTAGCACAGTGCCCTTAACATCGAGTAACATGTTCAACTCCTAAGCAAAAGTGCAACAATCAGCAACTTCTAACTTCAAAATTCAATCTGATTCCTAAAAAGATTCATATGTAAAGTGAAACACCTTTACCCCAGCTGATATAAATTGTCTTCAACATATTTTTTTTCATAATATACAACATAATGGGGTTATACGCTCTAACAGTTATAGAGTCAATGTAGGTGACATTAAGGAATCCAATACTGGGACTAGGGAGATGGCTCAGTGTGTAAAAGCACTTGCTGTGAGGTCCTGATGGCTGGAGTCAGTCCTCAGAACTCATAGCTGTTAAAGAGAACTGACTCTGGAAGAAAGGTTGTCTTCTGACCTTCACATGCGCATGCCCATGTGCACACACATAAAAATAAAATGAAGTATTTTAAAATATTTTTCTTAAATACTTTATGTTCATGGGTGTCTTGCCTACGTGGATGTAGGTGCACCCATGTCATGTAATTTCCAAGGCTGTCAGAAGACGGCTTTAGAACGCCTGGATCAGAAGTCAGGATGGGTTTTAGGTGCCAAATAGTTTCTGGAAAATAAACCCGGGCTCTCTGCAAGAGCAGCCAGGTGTAAAGATTTATTTTTGTTATTATTCGTTGTGTGTGTGTGTGTGAAAAAATTAATTTTTTACCTAAAAAGAGAAAAAAAACAAATTTAATATTTATTGCTAAATGGAGGTCAATGTCAAATTTGATTTTAGATGGGAAACTGAAACGAAAACATTTCTTAGATATTCTCTTAAATGTTTAAAGAAGATTTTACTTTTTAAACTGTGTGTATGTGTAAAGTGTTAAAAGTTAGGTTCCCATGGAGGTCGGTGGTATTGGATCTCCCTGGAACTGGAGTTGCAGGCAGTTGAGACACTCCCAATGGAGGTGCTCGGAAAAGAACTTTGTTCCTCCAGTAGAACAGCAAGTGCTCATAAATACCAAGCCACCTCCCCATTCCCTAACTTCCACCATCTCCATAGATTCTATCATTTCCGTCTTTCATCAGCAGGGATGAAGAAAAGCGTACTTGCCAATAGACAGGTGGCTAAATCTGTACTGTTTTAAATTTCTTTGCTTATTGAAAATTTCTGTTCCACTGTTAAGTCCTGCCTTGGCTAGGACTTCATTTTTTTGATGTACGGTAACTAATATGAATTCAGATACCAAATTTAATTAGGGCTAAAAGGAAGAACATTTGTGTTGGATTTCAATATTAAAGGTCACTGTAATGATTTCATTAGGTGTCAGAATTAAGTCGGATCTGGTTCTTTCTTTCCTAATGTTGTTGAGGTTAGATATTTCATGGTAATTAGCTATCTGGTAATGGTTTATCTGGGAGATCAGAAAATGGTGTACAACTTCTGTTTTCAAACAGAACTATCTGAGATTAATGATGCCTTCTGTTTGCTTTATGCACACAAAAAGAGGAATTCTGAACAGAAAGGAAGCCTGTTAGTTACTTTTCTTGTTGTTATGGCCAACTGCCTGACAAAAAGCACTTGAGGGAAGGAGGCTTTATTTTGGCTCCTGCTTTCTGGGAATTTCAGTCCATCGTGGTGGTGAAGGCAAGCAGAGTGGCTTGTTGTGTGGTGCCAGGCTGTTGTTCCTCACTCACAGACAGCTGGAAATGGAACCAGAAGCAGATATGACCTTGAAGCTCCACCATTAGCAACCTTCTGCTAGTGGGACCACATCACAATCTCCTAAACCATTGCCACTAGCTAGGAACCAAGTGTTCAGACACATGAGCTTATAAATGGTTTTCATTCTTAATGTTAAGACGCCTTTATTCAAAGTGTGAATCAGAGAGCTGGCAAGATGGCTTTTTGGTCAAAGCACATGCCACCAAGCCTCCTGACTTGGTTTCTATCCCTGGGACCCATATGTTGGGATGAGAGATCTGCTTCCAACAAACTGTCCTCCGACCGTGACACCTCTGCACTGCCACACACAAACCCTGTCCTCCCCCAAAATATATGAATAAAATGTAATTTACAAAAATCTGTAAAACCAGAATAAAATTTCAATAGCTTACTAATGAAAATTCAATATGTACTTTATGGATCATCATTACATGATGGATGATACTTTGTGCAATGAAGGCTTTGAGATGCTTGCACCGTTAAGTTACAATAATGAGCAGGAAGTATGACATTTTGTAGACATGCGTAACCTACCTATGTAATACAACCATTATCAACCTAATAAGGTGCAAATATTGTTAAAGTAAATGTTATTATATATAGTATGTATGCAGTAAACCAGATTCTTGCTGCTTGGGTGCGCACTCTTTGCCTGCTGCCTAAAAATGAACAACATACCCAATCCCTAAGCAAAAGTAAAAAAAAAAAAATCAACTATTTGAGTTTATATGGGTGTGGTGCATGCTGTAAGTTCCTATGAGAAAAGTCCAGAGAACCTGTAAGACTGTTTCCTAATGGTCGTGTACCTCTTTGCAGTCCCAGTCAGTGAAGAGACAAGGATAGAACTTGGGAAAGGGGCCGTGAGCCCCATCCTTGGCGGCAGAACTATTGGCAGCTGATTACTGCTGGGTGAGGGAGAGCTGATCATCTTTAAGGGATGGACTGCACATAGGTAGACCACAATCTAAGCTACAAACCCAAAATCTCTCAAGGGAGCATTTTTACCTCGTTACTAGAGCTGCTCTTATCTTTTGTTGGAGGCAACATTAGCACCAGGTGTCTTGGAGAACCTTCGGAGTAAAAGGACAATAATGGGTGAGTTTGGTTATTTCAACAAGTCCGGTAAAAGGTTAGTCATCTGCTTATTAACAGGCATTCTGAATTTATATAATTAACAGTTGGGTTGTGTTTTAAAGTGTTGATTAGCTCTGTAAGCTTTAACATTTCAATCTATGAATGTTCATGAAGACTCACTTGTAGCTCCATATAAAGGAGCAACAGTCAGAAGCTGGGGGAGAGAGTTCAGTAGATTGAATTGCTTGCTACACAAATGAATCCTTACTACCCACATGAAAAGCCGCATGCACCTGTAACCTCATTCCTGTGTCTGGCAGAGAAAGGAAAATCACTTGTTGGCTGTGCATCGAGCTCCAGGTTCAATGAGAGATTCTATCTCAAGTGAATAAAGTAGATGGTGATAAAGTTACCTGGTATCGTCCTCTGGCCTCCATGCAAGCACACAGGCACCTACATCACACACACTCAGAGAAAGAGAGAGAGAAGGATATGGAGAGAGACAGATAGAGAAACAGCGACAGAGACAGAGACAGAGAGAGAGAGAGCCCATATTGACAGAGACTTAAAATGATTCGTCTGCACAGACTGCGTCTCTTGAAGGCTGAACTGATATCCTCTAATGGATTTTCTACTTGAATGGAAACAAATTCATTTTCTAATGGAAGCCAAAAGATAGAATATACCTTCTCCATTGCCTCTCTGTTTAAAAACAAAATGGTTTATGCCCCTCCATTACCTACACTTGGGTAAAAGCTAAATGGTTTACCTCTGTAAATTGATAAGGGAATAGATGATACCATAAACATATCCACACTATAGAGAGGCCTTAAAGGGTTACAAATTACATGAACATGTGCATGTGCAAATGCGCGCGCGTGTGTGTGTGTGTGTGTGTGTGTGTGTGTGATGAGAATAACCCATTTACTTGGTCCTCAGCTTCCTTCTTCTATGCTTTTATTCTGTAAAGTTCTCTCAGTAGGACATGAGGCAAAGTAACTAATCTAGGCTTGTTTTCCGAAAAGTCATAGGGATAACCCCATCTCTGGCTCCCCACAATGGATTGACAAACATGAGGAACAATGCCTGGATTTTTACTTGGGTACTGAGATCAAACTTCATTCCTTATGCTTATAGAAAATACAATTTAATAACTGAACTACTTTCCAAAAAACACTTTCAAACATTTTAACAGAAACCTTGAAGTCTGTCTGGTTCTCCAATTATATATCAAAACAGCAACATTTTCAGAACACTCTTGAATTTCTGATTGATATTCATATGCCTTTTCAGATACTTTTTACCATTCAGTGACCTCAATTTTACTATTATCATTTTCAAAGCACACATGATCCCCAATATTTTCATCACTTTCCTAAAAAAACCCACGGTGTTTCTCTTCAAACTCCACCTTCCACTAGTAACTCATTCCCATTCTCCTCTGTGGGTTAACTTGATAGTAGGTGAATAATTAAGGAAGACTTGCACTTTTAGAACAAGAAGAAAGAAGTCCAAGTATCATTTCGGACTCTCCCTGTATACACATAGTTTCTTAAAATGTTTAAACTGCAGGGTCTGCAACAGAACTACCATTTTGTCAGGGTATTAAATAGAAGTTGAAGTATACTATGTCAATTGGTTAGTCTCTGACATCATTTAACAACCTGAAACTCAACAAGCTTTTAATGTGTCCATAGGTGAAAATGCATACTTATATTAAACAACAACATTTTCCCACATAAAATATAGGCCTTGACTAACAACAGAAAAACGCAAACACACACACATACGCACACACACACACAAAATAACACACACCCACAGATGGAGGATGGCGATTCATAGGCCTGGCCTCTGGCTGCAAGAACAGATGGTTTTATTTTTTACACACTCAATGGCATGACATTCCTGTATCATTCATCCTGATTTCATTCATCCTCCCACACCAGTCAAACACCACCACCCACTTCTCTGAAAAACCACAGACTTTTCATTGAGTCCCAGGTTACCTCCATGAGGGTGGGTGGTATACCGTAGATACATTCTTCTGACGACATTCTCACAAATCACCACTATTGAGGCCTATCCTGGTTTCCTAAATCCTACTCCCAGCCATTTCACAGCTCATCAAGCAGTTCTACATCTCACTGAGGGCTTAGATTTCACAGTAATGTGTCCAAGGAGAGAAGTTATGCATTAAAAAGGGGATGGAAATAAATAGATGCACAGCTGAGCTTAAAAGAATCACTTTTCTGTCTAATACTGATACTCTTTGACTCTTTGAATATGAAGATAATGCAAGACTTGAGTCCATCTTAATGGCTTATCATCACAGATGACACTCATCAAGGTCAAGCTTCCTATCTTGATGTTCTGTAAAATGTGTCAGTCATTTATTTTGAAGTTGATAAAATCATACCTGGCTGTGGCCTTGTCAATCACAACATCATGATTACTTAAAGATAAAGGAAAAGGAGATTCTGTAAAAACTCGACAAAATTAGGACACAGGAAAAGAAGGTGACAAGCAAGAGAAACCAGGTTTAGTCATTCGGTCCAGCATGAGACTCTGAGAGGAGGAAGACAAGTATCCAGTGACGAGAGACTCTCAGGAGGCCATTCTCTTGACTACTATACATCAAAGACTCATATGTATACATACATTGAAGACAATGTATTCAGTCCAAAGTCTTACTTCAATTCTCTGCATACTAGCAGTAAAGAAAAAGTAGAAGGACAAAGTGATTCTGGCATTGATAACTGAAGGTATACAATTGTGCACAGTGAACCTGGTCCCAAACCAATCTCACTCTAAGGCTGATGTATACTGGTATTCTCTTCAAAATTGCTAGAAATTGATACCATCAAAGAAATAAGATATTGCTCTTTTTGAGTGCCTAGAGATTTATGATGTGGGGAGAATTGCAAGTATCCCCATGTGGAAAGACACAGAGAAGTTCCTCCAGCTGGGACGTTCAAATTGTCTAGCTTTGAATGGAACCACCTGATCCAAGGAAGCTCCAGAGGAGCTGACCTCCATTCCCAGCATCCACACCGTGGGTGGCTTGGTCCATGCCCTAATTCCATCACTTGGGGATCGGGCTCTTCACACTTCCGTTCACATGCACACATTGGCCTAATCTCCAGGGAATTCCTTTTGGAAAAATCAGAAATAAAAGATAAAATATGTGCAGGGTGAAGCTACCACGAACCACTGTCGCTTAGAGTGCCAACAAAGACCCATATTCAGTCCTTAGAGCACTGCCAAAGTGAAGAAGAAATAATAGAACTAAATGTTGAAGACCGAGTCAATAGCCCTACCATAAGTTATCAGGCGTGGATTAAATTAGAAAATAACAGAGTACATGAAAACTGTCCAAATACAGAAGCTGTACTGAACACAAACCCAGATGAGTCCAATTTGATTACTTGGGAAAGAAATCGAGAACAGGATGAACTATCATGCATCATGTCTGAGAAAATGTTTGTTTTCAGAGACTTTGAGGTCTGTAATGATGACAATAAGAAAAAATGCAGTGCATGGAGAGCAAAAGCTGAAATCAAAAAAGATATTGGAGTCACGCTCCAATCATGTACTTACAGTTGCCAAAAGAATAGACGACCTTCAAAAGCCCTTATTTTCTTAGTTAGAAATGATCGTCTAGTATATTGCATGCCTCTGTGAGGTAACCAGGAGTTTGTATGTCTAACACATGCACACTTGTCCTTCACAGAGGCCAAAGCACAGCACTGGAGACTCTACAATGAAGGTAAGAAGCAACGGTGAACCACACCCAATGTGTTGACTATCTAACCCCCCGTGATCTACGAGAACAGCAAGAGCTCCTGACTCTCAAGACATCCTTCCAACTCGCCTGAATGCTCTCTTTATTTCAAGAAGGCATGACGGATGACAGCGTCGAAAAGAAACCAACATTTGTCAGACAATATTGTTTCAGGCAACAGTTCGGGGATACAACTTCTTAAATCATTCTGAATTCCAAATGGGAACAAAAACGAGGAAAATAAGAAAGTGTCGTGCATGCATGGTTGCCACATCACCGCTGTGGGAGGTAAAGTCTTTTACTGGTTTGTATCAGGACAAAGAGATGATATTTAATAACGTCGTTTGTAATTCTTACTGGGAAGGTGCTGGAGAGTGAGTTTCCATAAGTATGTTTGTGACTAACAATAGGAGCTTCATCTCTCATCTCAGAGGCCTGGACCTTTAGCAGTTAATAGCTGATAGGAAAAAGAGACGTACGTGGGAACTTAACAAAAAGCAATGTTTCCCCACAAATATATTTCTTTCCACCTTGGCAATGACAAAGCAGAGCAGGCATTCAGCACTGTATCAGGAACCTAGGTCAGACCTCGAGAAACATGGACTAGTATTCTACCTTTAAAACCTTCTGTCACTCGTTATATTTTCAGGTCTATGAATCTTACCTGGGTGAAGACTCCTGGGTGGTAGCATCATCCTCCAACTCTAATAGAAAGACAAGAGGTATGTTCTAGCAACTACAGAATAATAACATCACACATCAGACAGAGACATCAATTAAAGGTTTGTGGGTACCCAATCTGTGGAGATACTTCTGGAGACTTCTGCAGGGGAATGTTCATTTGTCAGCAGTCTATTCCTTGACAAGGCTTGCTTCCACTCTCGGTGTTTTAGAAAGGCAAGGCTAGCATAAAAATTAACTACCCAAAATTCAACTGTGCAGAAAGACCGTGATCTGAAAGGTATGATCTCAGAGGGTCAGAAAGTGTGTGCAAAAAAGAATCCTGATCAGGTGGATGATGTCAAAATAATAAGATGCTGCTCCAGCTGTTCATGCTGTCACTGAAATTGTTCTGCTTAGGGGAAAAAGTCCCAAACACATGGAGGAGGATGTCTGGTGACCGCATATGGCATCATGTATCCAGACACGCTCACGGATACCACAAAATTTTGGAATGGGAACAGATGGTCAGTCTGCCCATACTGCCTGTGGATAGCATTTGGAGGCGCATCCCTGGGGGCACAGAGCTGGCCTTTGGAAAAAATACCCCGAAGGATATTTGAAAAGTGAAGGGAACCAAGCAAGAATTCTCACATTTTAAAACCTCTTTGTGTGGACCTGGATGAATCTCTGTATTGAGTAAGCATTAAGGAAAGCAGTGGCAGAAATGGAGGATCCGGAGGTGTTGGGTGAGAAACAATAGGGCACTTGCACATTTCAATATACAGTGATAAGGATGTTGTGCACAGTACCTGAGCATGCCTACTCCAGAGTAAACCATAGCATGGAGGAAAGATGTGGGCACGAAGCTTCAGCCTTAGACAGGATGACTAGGTTCCACTGAGTGAACTTGCAACCAGGGACATGTGAATTCACAAAGGTGATCTAAAGAGCCTCATCATATAGGATAGAATGTGTGAATTACTGTGCCCCGTTTAGGCAGTGTGACCATGGGGTGGGGGGAAAGAAGATGGGATGCTTGGTTTGAAACACAAACATAGTCAACTATGCTAAACATCAAAAATGGAGCTGACTGGGAGTAGTGGTACTGGCATTCCGGGAGAAGTGCTGAGGGTCTGGTGGGAGATGGGAAGACACTTTGCATAGAATTAATATACACTGTCCAAAATTTTCAGAGCATCAAGAAAATAGAAAGTAAACATTAACAAAGAGAATTGAGAAATGATATTCCTGTCATTCTCACTCTGATTTCTTCCCTCCTTTCCTAACTAAAACTTCCATGATTTGACTTATGGTAGCCAAAATAGGACCTAGGAGATTAGTGAAAATGGCAATGGACGTCAGGTCTAGTCATTCACACTTGAATTTCTTTCCTCCTTTTGTACCTAAATCTTTCATCTTTGACTCACGGAAGAACCATTTACAGAATATTTCAGGAAGAATACACCGGTCTTCAGCCACTTCTTTCATGGAGGTTTAGGTGGTGGCACACGATGAGGTGCACTGAAACGTGAAAGATTAGAATCAACTTCATACTCATGACCAAAGCGTTGATCACACTCTGTCAATGACTTGTCTTATGAATTCCCATTTCAATTGATATTCAAAAGTGACAAAGGAGTTTAATTTGTTCTTCAGTAGATAAGCAGGATTTTTCACTGTTTTCACAAAACCTTCTTCTCACGTGAAGAAAATGGTGAGAGGTCATCTTTTGAATAACAACACACACCCACCGCACACCCACACTCACACCCACACCTGTACACCCACACACACCCACACGCACACACGATGGGAAGCAGCATTGTATTATTCCTCAAGCTCAGATTCGGAGGCTGCAGTAACTGATGACCTCGGACATATACACTGAGTGCAGCTGATATTCCTAATTGATCCCCCATAGTTATGCTTCCTTCCCCAACATTTTCCAGCATTTCATTGAGTCTTAGGCTCGCTGCCAAGTGATTGGTCTGATCAACCAAGAAATTAATTCCTGTTTGGGCTCGCAACATTCCTACAAGCTACCACACTCATTTGAGATTTCGAACTCCTTTGCTTTTCAACGATTCATTCCTGAGTGACCTCTGAACCCTCAACCTCGGTGTTCCAATACTCAACAAGCATCTCCTAGTGAGCTTAATTCTGTGAGAAGAGTGTGAATAAGCACCCTTCGTTTTAGCTCCGTTCTTTTAATTTGTGAAGAAGGAGCAATTACAAACTGGTCTCCCAAATTTTGATTGGTGCCTTGGCTGAATGAATGAGAAATGTCAAAGGATACAGCAAAGCTGGACACAAGAATACTAAGTTCAATTGCAAGTTACCCAATACTGATGTTAATATCTGCCTTAAAATCTTCTGAACCAGGAGAATTTTCAACAAAGTTAAGGACCCTGGGTTTGACACGACTACCATCAGGGTCTGCACCAACTCAACACTTGAAGTGTCCAGAAACTGCTGTGTGTATACACCTCTCTTGCCTATGTAGGGAGAGACAGTTTGCGTTGATGTTTGTGACTAACAATAGGTACTTAACCCCTGTATCAGAGGCCTGGACTTTTAGCAGTTAATAGCTGACAGGAAAAAAGAGATGTGCCTGGGAACTTAATGCAAAGCAATGCTTCCCACTACAAATATATTTCTGTCCTCCTTGGCTGTGACAAGACAGAAGCTGGCATTCAGCACATTATCAGGAATCTAAGTCAGAGTCTCAGAAACATGGACTAATGTTCTATCTTTATAACCTTATATCACTGTATTTTCAGGTCTATGAATCTTACCTAGGTGAAGACTCCCTGGTGATAGCATCATCAGATTCTAACAGAAAGACAAAAGTTATGTTCTAGCAAGTATGGCATAATAACATCACACATCACACAGAGACATCGACTAAAGGTTTCCGGGTATCCAATCTGTTGAGATATTCTGGAAACTTCTGCAAGGGAATGTTCATTTGTCAGCACTGACAACTCTTATTCCACTCTCGGTGTATTAAAAAGGTAAAGACTGGGTATAAGTTCAACATTATTACCCAAAAGTAACCTGTGCAGAAGGTTGTGATCAGAAACTAATGATCTCAGAGTCATAGAGTGGAATCCAAAAAAGAATTCTCATCAGATGGATCATGTTGAACTACTAATGTGCTGCTCCAGCCGTCCGTGTTGTTACTGACGTTGTTCAGCTTAGGAGGAAATTCCCTAACACATGGGAGCAGGATGTCTGGTGACCACTTACAGGAAGCATGGATCCAGACATGCTCATGGAGGCCACAAAATCTTGGAACGGGAAAGGATGCTTAGTCTGCCCACAATGCCCGTGGATAACACTTGGAGGGGCATCACTGAGCGCATAGAGCTGGCCTTTGGAAGCAATCCCTGAACGATTTTAGAAAAGGGGAGGGGATCAAGCAAGAGTTATCACAGTTTAAATAATCTTTGAGTGGATGTGGATGATTCTACTAACTGAGGCATTAAGGAAGCGGTGACAGAAATGTAGGATCCAGAGGTGGTGGGTGAGGCACAGAAGGGCACTTGAACATTTCAGTACACCATGAGTGGCATTGTGTGCACAGGGCCTCAGCATGTCTAATCCAGACTAAACCATAGCATGGAGGGAAGATGTGGGCATGAAGCTTCAGCCAGGATTCATGTACGACCGTAAGGAAGCAGAACATTCCAGGATTCAGGGAACTTGGTCATATGAACTTGCAGGAAATAGCTATAAATAGCTCAGAGAAGACTCCAGACCCCAAATTCACAAAGGACACTGGGCTTCCTTAACGGATAAGGTTCCAGACTCAAAAATTCACAAACAGCTGTAAAAAAGGACTACTTCCTGGGCAGAAGCTTGCCTTAAACATCAACCAGATGTCATGACAATCCTAAACCTCCTCCCCTAAAACCCAGGAGGGGGCTGAGGGTTTTTAAAAGGCTTTGAGGCTTTCAGGACTAGGACTTAGACACCGAGTAAAAGAATGTCATGTAGAGAATAATTCTTTATTATATACTGTTAATCTTTTGAGCACAAGACTAGTGTTTCCTCTCCATTGTTATCTGACACATTTAAGAGTTTTCCTTTCCTAGCAAAATCCTTAAACATATACATCTAAGTTTAACAGAACCTTGTGAAACTTGGGGTGAAGAGAATATGAATGCATCTCTCAACTCTCACCAGGAAAGCTTCCTCATGCAATAGAGGGTGATGAACACAGAAGGCCACAACTGGCCAAAATGTAGAGAATAAGAGACTGCAGAGTGCAATTCCCTGGTCAGAACGATTCCAAGCATCACTGACCTAGAGCACAGACCACTGCAAAAGAGGGAATGGAAAGATTGTAAAGAGCCAGGATTCATGCACGACCATAAGGAAGCAGAATGTTCCAGGATTCAGGGAACTTGGTCATATGAACTTGTAGCAATGGTGACAGACTATAAAAGACCCACAAGACTAGACAAAAACCCAGGACAGAACTGGAAAAATGGTCAGGAGGCTTTAATCTCAGCCAAAAAGCTGTTGATGGATGGCAACTGCTATGTGACGGAGAGTTGATCTTCTTCTAGTGACTCTACATAATCTGACTTGTGAATGAACTCACTCTATGTGTACACAATATTGACTAGACAGGCCTTAACCTGTCTGAGGGAATGCAGCAAATCTGGAGGTGGGGTATGAACTGATGCAGAGGGGAAGAGAGCATAAATATGATTAAGGCCTATTGTGTGAGATGCACAAAATTTCATCAAAATCATACATTGAAATAATATATAAGTGCATATGTGTGCTCACAGATATGATGTATTTGCTCCTAAAGGTCGTTTTAACTATAGCTCTCTGGAGTAGAGAGACTGTAGAGATGGCTCAGTGGTTTCCTGCACTTGCTGCTCTTTCAGAGGACCTGGTTTCAGTGGCAGGAGTCTGTGTGAGGTGTTCACTACCCCCGCACCTCCTGCTACAGCAGTCCAATGACTCTGACCTCTGAGCACCTACGTTCATGAACACATCTCCATGCAGATCACATGCATATGCATTATTAACAGTAGTCAGAGAAATCATTTTTGAAACGGTAAATATTTCAGTCATAAATTTTGGTTCCTTGCCCCACATGGTGTTGAGATGTGCATGACAATAAATATGTGGGAACTGATGATATGAAAAATTGTTTGTATTGGTGTTCTGTCCGTTTTTGCACCATGCCTCAATCCTCAAGTACATACTTTCTGTTTTATTATTCACGACTTACATAGCTTTTTATTTATGTATACATGTATGTCTGAATATGTTCACATGCGTGCTATTGCTCCCAAGGACTATAAGAGAGCATTTAATGCCTTGGACATAAGTTACAGGTAATTGTGAGTCACTCAGTGTCAGTGCTGAGAATCAAGCTTCAATCATCTGCAAGAGCAGCCAGCACTCTTCACTCCTGAGCTGTCCCTCCTCTCCTATTTTCCATATTTTGACAAACTGAACCCCATTTCAGGCTCTTTAAACATCATAAAATACAGTGCTTTATTTATGTCATCCTGAACAAGATTCATTTCACCCATAGTTCACGTTTAACAAGACCAAGGCTATTGTGCATAATATCTGTGCATATTTCCTCATTATGTAAACCCATAGGTCTCTATGGTTAATATGATTGCATCTCTACTGCACTAATTCCATTCATGACCTACGTTGTTCTCACTCATGGCCATGTATGAATTTTAGGACAGCAGGGCAGCTAACTTTTTGAGTCCTGTTACTAAGCCATACTCTAGTTTTGAATCCATGAATTCTTTTTGAAATGAACAAACATTCAGAGCATTTGCTTTGTGTCAATAACAATAAATTAACAGTGAAAGCAGGAATGTACAAGCATGTCTTCAAGGTGACCTAATGTAGTTTCAGAGTCGCAGAGGTGGCACTAAAGAATCCTGTGTCCTAATCAGTAAAATCCCTCTGCAAGTCTCTAATTCTCTGCATGTTGGTCATTTCGTGCATCTCTGTCTTAGTTTCTTTCTGTTGTATGAAGAAGATTCTCTGGTGAGAGATGAGGGATGCATTATTTTATGGGTCTAACAATAACTCATTTCAACTCAGTTTAATAATTTGTGTATTTAGCAAAATAATAGCTACAGTCTCCCCCCTATGGCCTGTGACCTGTCTAGTCACAGGTTTTCTTGCCTGCTATCTATGTCAGGAATGGGTCTCCATTTTGAGGAGACCAAAAATCCAATGAAATTAAGGTCGTTACTCCCCTAGTACTTGTGCAACTATTGCATGAGTTGGAATTTCCTGCCTTGTCAAGATGTTGTAGCTTGCAGGTGTCACAGCTGGGAAAGGTCAATAAGTGGTTTTCTCTTTGCGTAGCATGCATAACAACTTCCAGCACTCTGAGAGCTAGCCAGTAGAGATGAAGCCTTGAGATCACTCCTAGCTTGATTTCTCCTTGTTGGCTCTACAACTCATGTACGTAGTGTCTTCAGAAAGAGGGCCTTACTGCCGATTTCCATTGGGTAATGAAGAGCAGGGGAAATTTCCAGTATTGTATGAGGTGCCTTAGGATCCATAGTCAACAGCATCGAAAAAGGGACTCTATTCTTGATATACAGGTTTTTCTTTGCTATGGTATTTTCTAGCCTCTGGTGTTCAGTTGGAATGGTGTCTCCTCAGAGTGGGTAACTCGAAAGGTCCAGGGATCACTTGGGAAGAGGGAAAAGAAAGATTGTTAGACTGAGAGTCAGTAGATGACTACAGGGACCAGAGTATTCCAGACACCTGGGCAGTTGATCATATGAACCCACAGCAAGCATGTCAGCATGCACCAATCCCATGTAAACTCAAGCCAAACAGAATCGCAGCATGGAACTGGAGAGGTGGGAAGGAGGTCACAGCCCTAGGTGAGGAACTGATGACACTGGGTGAGGGAGAATCAGTTTTCTATGAGGGTGTGGTGAGCAGGCTTCAGTGGATTGTACCACACAACAGAGCTAGAGCAACTGGGGCAATGATTTCATTGAAGAGGCATAGAGACAAAGATGATGATGATAGAAAAATAGATACATAGATAGACAGACAGATAGATAGACAGACAGACAGATAGATAGATAGTTAAGTGACAGATGATAAATAGATATATTATCAGAGTACATGGCCTTGGGTGGGGTGAAAATGGGGGGGAGGGGTCTAAATATAATCAAAATATATTCCATGAAATACACAAAAAAATCACTAAAATTTTTTCAAAGAGGAAAAGACAATTGTGCACTGCAGGACATGATGGCGTTGGGATGAAAGCCATGGAGGAAAGAATGAACTCAGCCCAGCGCTGCGCTTCCTTTAGTCTCCCGCTTCCTCTCTACTTGTGATACGCCTGCAGATGAAAGTTCCAGCTCTCCTTTTAAGGACCATAACACTTTACCCTGCAGGCAATTATGAGTGACCATTGCTAGAAACACAGACTTAAGGTATCCAATATCAACTTTGAATATTGCCACGGCCCGCTGGCCTCAGTAGAGCACGAGTCCTCAGAAACCTGGGGTGAAAGAGACAAGAGGGGACACGGAGGGCCGACAAAACAATCTCCTGATCAAATCGGCAAATCTTTATTCTTTTAGGGGGTATGTATAATTTGGAGGAGTCAGGCACCCATACAGGAATGTGGTGATTAACAGAGACAAAGGCCCATCATAAGGTTATGAATATCAGGAAGAAGACATTAGGAAATGAGGCAGGGGCTAAGTGGGGCATGGACTAAGGTTGCTAGGATACAAATCACAGGAAGAACCAGGAGCTGAGGGCATGGGTAGCCCAAGGCAGCTACAGGTAGGGGGGCTTGTTTGCTAGACAATAAGAGGCACTCAAGAGACTCCAGCCCAACCTAATTGGTGTCAACAGGTGTCAGGATGTTTTGCACTGAGTCACAAGATGTTACAAGTGCAGAAGGGCAAGACAGAGGTCACTTGGTCTCCAACAGAATATGGTAAAATTTTAATGCAATTTTTATAATAACTGTATAAAATAATGTCATAAATCAAGGCATTTAAAAACGTAGTTTGATTGGAATATCAGGTAGGCAAGTTTTAGCAAGCTGGAGAAATGTCAGCTAGAGAAATAAGAAGTTGTTTAAGGACATTCTTAGCCTTTGGTTTGTTGGAAGCTACCAGTCTATTAGAACATTTTAAAATGGTTTATCTTTTAAAGAGATTGTCAGATCAGACACGGCAGTGGGCAGTGAATCACTATTAGTGGGGAAATGGTAGCCCAAGACAGACTAACTCTATACCTACAACATGCCAACAATCTATGATCATAGAACATTTTAAGCTCAAAAAGCAGATTTTATTTTGCAAAAATCTGTGTTGCATGGTCAATCAGATCCAGCAAATACATAGCACCAGAAGCTTGACAGAATTCTATTCCTAACACAAAGTTCTGTGTCCTTTCACCAGTGGCTGGGGTCCAGTATCACAGTCTTCCTCGGCGTCTTTCCACATTTGCTACTTTAAAAGAAACAGAGCAAAGGGATGGGTAGGAGCTCTACTGGCCTCAGGCCATCAGGTTCTAGGCAACAGGGTCTTACAATCAACAAAAATTTTTCAGGGTATGTAGAAATGAAGGTTAGAATTCCTTGTCATAAATCAAGCTTTATAGGATTTGGAAGAAAAGAGTAAGATTGTATTTTTCTTACAAATCCTTCCTCTCCTTTTCTTTTTATAGTGGTATTTTTCACTTAATTTTGCCATTTTCTTGCAATATATTTTGATAACACTTAGATCGTCCCATCCACATCACCACCAGTGCCCACCGTCCTATATAATGTACATGTATATCATCCTACGGAGCTTTATTTAAGTCCCCAAAAGTCCTTCAATTTTATTCCATTCACTGGATATCGCAAATGTATACATATGTGGTGGTAATTCATGAATGTATTCTAACCAATTCTACCAATGAAGTATAGGAAAGAACTCTGTTCTTCTAGCCTTGGGCACAGGCCCACTCTTGCTCTTGGCACCTGAGATCCGTAGACTGCTGTCTTAGATGAGATCCACCCACTGTACCCTGAATCCCAAACTCAGAACAGCTCAATTTTTCAGTCTAGTTTATTAGAACCTCCAAAGGCTGTCCCTTCTTCAACATGCCTTTGATTCCTCAGATCAGCTTTCTTCCCTAGTAAATCTGATCCTGACCATGGCTAATTCATTCCCCTACTGCATTAACAACTCTAAACTCACTCACCCCACATGCCATTCTCCATCTAGCATGGGCACAGACACAGTCTTATTCTTAGCCCCCAAGATTTCTGGACAACCTGTAGGGCCATGAACTTTCCAAATCACATCGTGTCCTTCCCTCTACATTGGTACCATTTGCCACCACTCCCACTGCTGCAAGGCTAGACATCTGTGCTCTTTTGTAGGGGCCCAGACCTTTTAAAACTAACTGCTTGAGAAAGCCTGGATTTAGCCTCTGCCTAGCAATTTTACCAAATTGTGCTGTACCTGCTGGCTAGATGGACACAGACCTTAAGGGACAGCCTGAGGGCTTCTGATCTTACCTAATCTATGCTCTGAGGGAACTCTAGAGTAGCTGGATTAGAGCCATCTTGTCCCTCAAATATAAAATCAAAGGAGAGAACCTGAAGTCTTGAACAACCAGCTTTACATACCCAATAAGAATACAACCAAATCACATCAAGCATACAAACAGAATTAGACTTCAGCTCAACAAAAGAAGCATTGAGTCTCACATCAGAATCTCAAATAACAAAAGAAATACAAAACCCAAGATCACAACAAAAAAATAACATGAAAACTCACGTAATATGTCCTCAACAAACATCACCAGTCCTCCAAAACAGTGGTAGAATGAGAACCACATAGAGACAGCACAGAACCCAGAGCTTAAAAGAACAATCATAAACATCAAACAATCAAAAAATTAAATGATTTAAAGAACACAAAAATGAACAAATTGCAGAACTAAAAGAAGATAGGGATAAACTTCTGAGTGAAATCACGAAAGGGAAAGAAATATTAAAGAAAACTCAGGCTGAAATAAAGAAGGAAGTGAATTACTCAGTAAGCAAATTTAAATATATAGAGAAAACCTCATCAATAGAATGAATGAAATGTGAAACCGAGTATCAAACACGATGATAAAGGTGAAGAATTGGAGCACTCCACAAAGATTATAAAGTATTTCCAAAAAAGGCATGGAATATACAGGAAGTGAGGGACACCATGAAAAAAATGAAATCTGCGCATCATAGGCATAGAGGAAGAAGCAGAATCTGAGGATCATAGTATTGACCAGCTCTTCAACCAGACTGTAAAAGAAAATTTTCCAAAATAAAGGAAGCAAAGTCCCCAAGAAATAGAGAAGGCACACAAAACACCAAATAGACAGGACAAGAAAAGAAACTCCATACAGCATATCATAGTAAAAACTTTAAGTGTACAAAACAGAGAAAGAATTCTGAAAGCTTCAAAAGAAAAACAAAAAGCCACATATAAATGAAAACCCAACAGAATTACAGATGTCTTTTCAGAAAGTCAGAAGTGCCTGGAACAAAGTAGTCTCAGCTGTAAATGACCATAGATGCCAACCTAGAATACTTTACCCCACAATGTCTATTATAGTTTAAGGAGAAAGAAAAATGTTCTGTGACATGAATTTGCTGAAAGAATTAATGTCCACAGAATCGGCCCTTCCGAGAATACTTAAAGCAATACAAAGAGCTGAAGGAAGGAATGACTATACCCATGGGGACACAGAAATAAAGCTGTAACTGGGGAAACAATGTTAGACCAAAGATACAAAATGAAGTTAAAATGATGGGAACCAATCCACATCTTACAATAATAGCTTTAAATACCACCAAACTGAACTTCCAAGTCAAAATGGATGAAGAAACAAAATTCATCCTCTGTTGTCTGCAAGAAACCCATCTCACCTTCAAGGACAGGCACTACCTTAATGTGAAAGGAAGGAAAAAAATATTCCAAGCAAAAGGCACTAAGAAATAATCAATAGTTATTATTCTATCTGAAAAAATTGACTTCAAACTAAAACTAATCAGAAGAGATAAAATCGATGACTTCATTCTGAACAAAGGAATGATTAACTGAGAAGATCGTGAACATATATGCAACAATCTCTGGGCCACCAACTTCATAAAAAAATACAACAAGACTTTAAGACACATATTAATCACACCTCACTAATAGTAGAGGATGTCTATACCCCACTGTTTCCATTAGACACATAAATGGGACAGATAATAAACAGAGACATCTGAATTAAAAAGTACCATACATCAAATGGCCCCAACAGACATCTACTGAATATTCCATGCAAGCACCAAATATTTCATATTCTATTCAGCACATCATATAACTTTCTTCAGAATCAAACACACCCTGGGGCACAAAGCAAACCCCAACAAACACAAAATTATATAAACAATTCCAAGCATTCTATCACATCACAATTCAATGAAGCTTACAATTAACACAGAAGAAACTCTAGTAACTTCACAAATTCATGGAGACTACACAACACATGCCTGAATGATGAATGTTTCAAAGGAGAAATTGAGAAAGAAATAAAATTATTCTTGGAATTAAAGGAAAAGTACAGTACACCCCAACAAAACCTCTGAGGCACTTTAAAAGCAGCCCTAAGAGGTGAGTTTAAAACTCTCACTGCCTACATTAAAAAATCAGAAGGAAAACAAATAAAGTATTTGGAAATCAAGAATTTTGAAAGTCAAAGCAACTAAAAACCATACCCACCACAGAAGAAGAAATAACAAATATCAGAGATAATTTAATGAAAAAGAAAACAATATAAAACTCAATGAACCCAGGAACAGATACTTTGAATACATAAATAAGAGAGACTGACTGCTGGCCCTGTTAACCAAAAGAAATAAAAAAATCATCAGAATCTGAGTTGAAAGGGAAACATCACAATAGATAGCAAAACAATCAAGAACATTATAAAGGAATAGTTTGAATACCTATACGATATTAAATTTTAAACTTTTTTAAAAAAGAATGCCACAGCCCTTGACTATCTCTAAGAACGTGAAGTTAAGATCCTATTGCTGAAGACAGGACATATTTTGGAGACTGAATTTGGAGCAATGCAGCTGGAACTGACCTGGAAGCCACTTCCACTGAATGCTAGCACCCATAGCTCTGGAAAGCATTATGCAAGTAGCCAAGAGAGAAAACAAGTTGATGACTCAACACCAGCTTCATTACCAAATATCCACAGCAATCAGTGCCACAGAATTTGACACTGGTGCAGTATGGCACTTTTATTGGGATTGGGGGGAAGTCAATTCCTAGGTAACTGATCTTATAGCCCATTCAATAGGAGATAATTGACGTGTGGTACTGTAATCATAACATATGGCTGATCTTTTCATATATCTCAGAGAAATCCCCAAAGCTGTCAAATTCCTAGGCCAATGTAACTTCTTACTAAGGGTAAAATATATATCCTTATATTTACAATCAATAATACCTGTCACCACCCATCAAAGAAGTTTCATTGTCACCAGATGGAGACTAATACAGAGTTACACAGCAGGTCACACACAAACATTGTGCCCATGTCTAAGTGGCACATCTACAATGTAACCTTTACACCCACAGTTCACACGACATTCAACAAGAGGTTAAGAAGTCACCAATGAATCTCTCAAGTCTCATTAATGAAGCTCCCACATGCAATAAAAGGACAGTAACACAAAAGGTCACAAATAGCTAAATCATGGAGATTAGAAATGTGCAGAGTGTGGGGCTCTGGACAGGACTCTTCTATTAAGTTTCACTCACCCTTGGTTCATGGACCATTGTAGAATCGCTGTCAGAAACAGTGTAAGAGCCAGTGAGGAAGTGTGTGATCATATGGAAACAGAATCCTATAAGGCACCTGTCTCATATGAACCTACAGCAATGGTTTCAGCATGCTCAGGATCCATGCAAACTCAAAAGACAAAAATCTGCCATGGAACTGGGTAAATGGGTAGAACACCTCATCCTTTGCTTAAGAAATGTTGGCAACTGACTACTTTTGGGTGAGGATGAGTTTGTCCCATAAAATGAGGGATTCTGGGTAGCCTGACTAGACCTCAGTGGATGAACCTGCACTGAGGTCATTTGGGAACACTAATGACACAACAGACTTTTAACACAGATGAAAGAATGTATGGATTCTAGTTGGGGGCCTATGGGAGGTGTCGGTGGATAAAGGGTTATTAGGATTGCTTGAGATGTTCTGTATGAAATACATAATTTTGCATTAAAATAGCTTTTAAAAATTATAGAACTCATAAAATATAATTCCAGTAAGTGGTTGGATAGAGTATGCATTGACAGAAACAAGCAATGGAACTGTCTTAGGTCTTTCCAATTTGATCCGGTAAATAAATCTATATAATCAAGATTCAGTGTTTCTGGTGCAAACGATAACTTCTTGTAATGGAGGAGCAGTTCTTCCACTCATCCAGTAAGTATACATTTTCCTGGAACAAAGCAAATGAAGGACTCACTGGTGGTATTTCAGTAAGTACCTGCTCATTGAAAGAGTACTCGGGATATTACTTATATTGGTTTAAAATAGAAAACAGGGAATGGAAATGTTTTGAATAAAAGAGAAAAATAAACTCTCTTCAATGTGTCATTTGAGAAAGGAGAGAAAACAGTTGTGGTTCATAAGCAAGACCAACAGTATTAATTGAAAATTACTCCCTGTATAGCATTCTTTATTTGGTGTCCCATCAAAAATGTGTATTTTGGCTCAATGATCCCATTGAAATGCACTGTGAAAGTTCTGGGAATAAAGAGGACACACTGAAGGTAGGTTTGTGAAGTTTGCATTTCTCTCTAGAAATGGATTGTTGTGTAAGGATCCAGATTATCAGTGTGCCAACACTCACTGAAGGTGCAGACCCCCAAATATGTGACCTCTTTATTTTATGAAGGAAAGACCCTGAGGAAGACTCTGGCAGAAACAGTCCTGAGTCTCTCTGTCCTCACAGGTGAGGATCTTGTTCTCTTTGTGAAGCAGAGACACCCATAGTCAAGGCCAGTGACCATGGTCTCAGCTTCTTCCTGCTCATCTCCTCACCTCTTGTCTCTGCTGCTTGCTCTTCATTGGACTTCCAAAGACAACCACCTACATGCTCTGTCAGATCATGTTTAGAGTTCCCTTTGCTCTCGCTGTTAACACTTTCTTAAGCAAAATTATGACTATGTTCCAGACTTTAATGTGAACATGCAGTGAAGAAGTATGAGGTGGCATCTGCTATTAGGGGTGTCTGACTTCATTATCCCTGTCTGCACCTTTGTCTAACCATTTTAGCATCTGGATGGGGCCCAACGAGGATGTACATGCAAAATATAGTCACAATATCTTTATGTGCGCCAATGGCTTATTCACTGCCTTGTACCTGGTCCTGGGATGCCTGAGCACCAAGGCTATGGTGAGCTTCAGTGTGACTTCCTCTTCTTGAGCCCTCGCTGGGTGAGGTTTAATGCAGGGGTCCTGTCCAGGGACACACACTCTGCAATCTCTGATTCTATAAAACTGACCAGTTGTGGCCTTCTGTGTGCATCACATATTATGGTATAAGAAATCTTCACTGGTTAGAGTTGAGGGATGTATTCATTTAACATAGCCCTCATTCTGCTATGTTCCACGAGTCTTAGGTATATAGGTTCAACTGTAGATGTGTCATGTACGATTGGGTATGTTTCAGACCTATATTCTCTGTGTCTGACCAGTTGTGGGATTCTGCAGTATCGTTTGTCTATCACAAAAAGAAGCTTCCATAATGAATGGTGTATGGTATACTTGTCTGTAAATATAAGGATCTATATTTAGCATATGGTAAGAAATTACATTTGTTTAGAGATATGGCAGATATAGAGTCTTCTCTAGGATCTCTGACCTCTCCAACTATTGACTGTGTTTACTCTTCCATCCATGAGTTCACTCCCACTGAGAGGGCTTTAGTCCTGTTAGATAGGTGTTGATCACCCCACATAACAGTGCCACTACTGCACTAAATAGAAGTACTTTGCTGTGTCAGGCATTATGGTTATTAGTCTTTAGGACTGGGTTAGACCATTGTTTAATTTTCTCCCTTAACTTCTTTCATGTTATCATCTAACAATCTTAGAGCTAAACTGCAGGTAATAGGCTTCCGGATGAGTTTCTGCTCCATTGCTCCAAGTCCTGTGTCTGAAGCATGTCCTGTCTTCACCAGTAGGGTCTTATCTTCTATTTCTTGGAGATAACCAAGAGCTCTGGTAATAGCCTGTGTCATTTTGGTTGTCTCTTTGACCACTGTCACCGACCATTGAAAGGGAAGTCTCTTCTGTCTGGCACTGTGTTGCTTTCTATACAACCCCAGGTATATGTTTGTACTAATGCTCAGACACTTTGCATGTGTTTCTCAGGGGGACTCTGGGGCAAAACATTTCCCTCTGTCTTCCCCAGACACCCAAGACCTGTTCATCTGTACTTAACTTTTGTGCAAGGAAAAAGATAAGTGTTCAATTTCATTCTTTTACTGGTAGAAATCCAGTTTTGTCAGCACCTTTTGTTGAAGGTGCTGTCTTTTCTCAATTTGTGTGTTCTTGGCACCTTGTCAAGTATCAGATGGCTGAAATGTCATTACTATTCGAATCTTCTATTGTGTTCCATTGACCTGCGTGTTTATTTTTGTGCCAGAACAGCTCTGTAATATAGCCTGAGATCTGGAATAGTGATACCACAGCATTATTATTTTTGTCCAACAATGTGCTGTACTTCCGTGGTGTTTTGTGATTCCACATGAATTTCAGGATGCTTGTTTTTGTCAGATTCTGAGGAATGCTGTGGGTATTTTGATTGGTATTGCATCGAATCTATAGATTACTTTTGGTAAGATGGTCATTTTCACAATATTGATTTTACCAATCCACGAGCGAAGTCTTTCCATCTCCTAGTGTCTTCCTCTATCTCTTTCTTTAAAAATATGAAGTAGACACTGTAGAGATCTTTGATATATTTGGTTAGGTTTATTCCTAGAACTATTTTTGACGTTATTGTGAATGGGACGGTTTCCATGTATGCCATTTTTGAATTTGGGGTGGGGGTTATACAAGGCTACTGATTTCTTAAATTCAATGTTGTAATCTGCTACTCTAATGAAAGTATTATTCATTTATAACATTTTCCTTGTGTAATTTTTGGAACTCTTCTGCATAATATCACATCCTTTGAAAATAGTAATAATTGGACATCCTCTTTTCCAACGATCACTCTTTTAATATCCCTCTCTTGTCTTGTTGCTTTTGCAAGAGTATCAATAATTATAATAAAAGGAAATGTTGCTTATGGATTACCCTGTCTGATTCCTGGTTTTAATAGGAATGCTTTCAGTTTTTCTCCATTTAGAAAGATATTGGCTGTGCGCTTGTTATATAGCTTTAATTATGTTAAGATCTCTTCCCTCCAGGCCAATTCCTTCTAGAACATTTAACTGAATGTATGCTGGATTTTGTGAAGGAATTATTTACATCTAATAAGATGACCATGTGATTTTGTCTTTAAGTCTACTTATATGTTTTATTACATATATTGACTTATGTATATTGAACCATCTCTCCATCTCTGGAATAAAACCTACTTGTCCACTGTGGATGAAATTTTAGATGTGTGTTTATATGCAGTTTGCATATTGTTGAGTATCTTTTCATCTATGTTTATTACGTACATGGACCTACAGGTTTATTTTTTATTGTTGTATCTTTACTTGGTTTTTGGTATTAGACTGTTACAACCTTCATACTAGTTTGGGAGTTTTCCCTCTGTTTCCATCTTTTTGAATAATCATTGGAGTTTTGGAGTTTTCCCTCTGTTTCTTTCTTTGGAGTAATTTAAGCAGGATTGACTCTAGATCCTTTGGGAAGTTCCCATAAAATTCAACTGTGAATCCATGTTGGCCTGGAAATTTTTTATTTGGGAGGTTTTATATTACTGTTTTAATTTCCTTATTTGTTATGGGTCTTAGTTTTGATGTCTTCTTGGTTTAGTTTGGTGGCAAATACCTTTAGAAATTCATGCATTTCTCTTGCATTTTTGAAGTTTAATTGTGCATAGAATTTTAAAGCATTCTCTTACAATGTTCTGAACTTTTTTTATGTTTCCTGTGATGTTTTCAATTTCATCTCTGGTTGTATGAATTTGGATTTCCTTTTTTTCTTTTACTTAAATGGGTTAATGTTCTGGGGAACTTTAACATTTCAAAGAATCAGGTCCAAAATTCGTTGATTTTTTTTTTTTTTTTGCAGTTTTCTTTTTAGTTCATCAACTTGTCCTCTGACTTTTGTTATTTCTTTTATTCTAATATATTTGGAGTTGCCTTTCCTTTCTTTCAAAGTCCTGAGTTGTACTATAAAGTCATTTATATGTGCTTTCTGATATTTTTACTGTTTATGAGTGTATTGTTTGCCCATGTGTAAGAACACTCCTATCATGCAATACCCGAAGAGGTCAGATGAAGGAGTCAAATCTGTTGTGTTTGAAGGTATGGATAGTTGGTAGCCACCAAATAGATGCTGGGAATCAAACCCAGGTCTTCTTCAAGAGCATCCAGGGCTCTTATCCACGGAGCCATTTCTCCATTTCATGCTCCGATTTTTTAATTTTGGCACTAAAGCTATAAACCTCTTAGAATAGCTTTTAAGGTGTCCCAGAGGGTTTTTCTGTGTGTGTGTTTGTATTCTCATTTTTATTTAGTTCCAGGTATACTTTCATTTCTTTCCGAATTTCTTTGACCTATCATCATTCAAGAGTGTGTTCTTTAATGTCCTTGAGTTTGTGTAGTTACAAGAGCTTCTTTTCTGTTGTCTCTAATCTTCACAGCACTGTTTTCTGATAGAATGCATGAAAATGTTATATTTTTTTTGTTCAGATTTGCTTTGTGTGCCAGAATTTGGTCAGTTTTAGAAAAATTTGCATGAACTGCTGAATAGAAATCATATTCTTGGCACTTGAGAGGAATATTCTGTAGTTGTCTGTTAGGCATGATTTAAGTTGCCCTTTAATCCAGATGTCTCTGTTAGTGTTTGTCCAGTTGATCCAACTATTGGAGATAATTGGTTATCTAAATCACTTACTATTACTGAGTTGAGGTTAATCTGAATTTTAATAATTCTCGGGTACTTTTTAAAAATTGAATGTACTAGAGTTTGCTGCATGTATATTCATGATAGTACTATCATATTGATTGATTGTTCCTTTGATTAAAATGGAGAGACATTCTTTATCTCTTCGAGTTGTAATCTGAATTCTATTTTGTCAGATATTAGACTTGAAACCCTCACTTCCTTCCTAGAGTCATTGCTTGGAATATTTCTTCCATCCTTTCTCCATAAAGTAGTGTCTATCCTTGAGAGTGAGATGACTTTCTTGAAGAAAAAAATGGTGAATTTTTTTTTTGATCCATTTCAACAGTCTGTGATGTTTGACAGGGGAGTTCAAGCCACTGAATATGTGGTATTACTGAAAATGTGTATGACATAATGTCATTTTAATTTCTTTGTTTGTGATCTTAGTTTGTGTTTCTGTTACTATTCTTATATTATTTTCTTGCTATAGCCCCTTCAGTATACTCATTCTTGTCTTCAGACACTTTGTATATCTTCAAGTATTCTCTCTAGGGTTGGGCTGGTTTGGTAGATATTGAATTCCATCAGTGTATTCATGTTTTGAAAAAATTCAGAGTTCTCTTGAACCATGATAGATAATTTTGCCAGATAAAGCATACAGGGTTTGTGTCCATGGTCTTTTGCTGGACAAAGTATTCAGGATTGGTATGCATAGTCATTTGCAGCTGGGAATAGGTTGGTCCAGGCTCTTCTGGCTTTCGTAGTTTGCACTGAAAAGTCATATGTAATTCTAATGAGTTTTCCTTTATATGTAACTTGTTGATATTTTTTAGCAGATTTCAGTCACCTCTCTTTGTTTTATACACTTGATGTTCTTACTATACTATTTTGTGGGAGGTTTCTTTTCTGATCATGTATAATACAGGTTCTATGAACTGTCTTTTATATGTTACTTGTGGGTTTTTTCTAACCAGCATGCAGTACTCTCTCTTTGTTCTGTACATTTAAGGATGTTACTATGGTATTCTGTGAGGAGTATCTGTCCTGGTCATGTCTAATTACTGTTCTATCTGCTTCTTGAACCTGTCTCCCTCTCTATTTGTGTGTGTGTGTGTGTGTGTGTGTGTGTGTTTACGTGTGTGTGCACACTTAGGAGCACAGGGACACATTGGGGAAGAGATTGAATCAAGGTCACCGTGGTTGGTGGAGAATGGCTTCACACATTATCATCTCACTGGCCCAAAGTTGAATCTTCCTAAACATGAAGCCTTGGTTCTAGTAAGGTGGGAAGTGTGACTAGACAGGCAGAGTAAAGAATGTTTTTGTTGCTAATGTGGGGACATAATATCACCTTGTTTGTGGCTCTCTTAAAAACATGGAGAGTTAAATGTTCTAGCAGGTCATGAGATGACTGAGATACATGTCACTCATCTTTTCTAAAGTCCATGGTGTGCTGAGAGTTTAGCACAAGTGTGCAGTGAGAAGTACAAATTTAAGCGCTGATCTCCTGAAATTTGATAGAACTACCTCCTGCAAGGAGTTAGAAATACCTAATATGGGCCGTTACATGGAAGCCAAAGAGCTGTGGAACTTTTCCTTGAAATCTTACTAAAAGATTTAGAAATCCTTATTTCTGTAATGAGAAAATCAGGTGGGCACAAGTTATACCACAGGACATATAATTCTGACCTAAGAATTTTCTCAAATTCTAGAGTTTTTAAAGTTGTACTTCAGTCAGAATTTTTGCAGTGAGCTCATAATTTAATTTTTATATTTATTATTATATGTCTGAGTGTTTGATCTCCATCCATGAAATTGCAGGATGAGCATGCAATGCCTGCAGGGACCCAGAGAGGGCACCAAATCTCCTGGAACTGGAGTTAAGTATATTTGTAAGCTTCCAATGGGTTCTGGGCACCATCCACTGTCCTATGCATGAGCAGTCAGTACTCTTCTGAGCCATTTATTCGGCCCCTGTACTCTTAAAATAAATTTATTATTATTCTTTGTGTGTCAGTCTGCATGGGTATGTGTGCACCATGTCCATGTCTGCTGCCACTAAAAGAGAACATTGCATCCCCTGGAATGGAGTGAAAGCAGGTAGTGATCTGTCATGTGGCCATGGGGAACTGAAACTGGCCTCTCTGGAGGAGCAGTAATGCTCTTCACTGCTGAGCCATCTCTCTAATGCCCTTGTGGAATCTGTGTTACATAGGAAAGCACGCCCTGGTATTTGAGTTGAAAGGCTAGTTTTGGAAGTGGAGATACTCCACACTCTCCACCATTTCAGACCCAAGCAAGCTAGTTTTCAAATGAACCCTAAGGCCCATTGGTTGAGGATGCCCTCCGTCCCGAACTCTGTAGCAGCAAAACAAGTCAAGACTAAAAACATTGTTCCTGAAAATAACAAAAAGACAAAACACTTTCAACAGTGGATTCCATTGTTTAGGGCATGACAAGAAAGTGCGTGAAGCGGGAAAGAGAAGCAGGATGTTCAGCCGTGGGAAGCTCATCCACTGAGAAAATCTGAACTGGAAACTCCTGCAAGTGCTTCGGCTCCACAGTCACCTTATGCTGCTTGTGGTGAGCATCTGACTTGATTCTCCCCCACCTCTCTCTGTATTGGTTCTTTTAATTGGGAGCCTCACCCGAAGAACATATCCTTATGTAGAACCCTTAACCACTGTGAACTCTGCTGGCTGCTCTAATGGTACTTTCCCAGTGAGATTCAGGTGGGTGTCTGTAAGCCTCTGTCTTGATGATGCTCCCTTTCTGCTGTGATTTATTCTGTCATTTGGAAGCCTCATCTGAGGGGACTTGCTGATCTGTCTGGGACTCTTGATCAGGAACACCAGCTGATTTGCCAGTGGAGGCTTCCCCAGTAGAGTTCTGATGGAAATTTTGGCACCCATTTTCATAATCTGCTATCCATCCAGCCATCTATCCCTCCATGCATCTACCTACCTGCTACTTGCATGCCAATCCAAGATGTCTCTGACATGTAGTATATTTCTTTCGTTTGCTATACAGTTAATAAACTCACTCATTCAAAACTAAAAGTACATATGTCATAGAAAATTTTGTGGACTACATAGAATACTTGGTCAAGTTAACAAGCATGAACAAACCTTACTTCAAGCATCAACATCAGTTATAATTCATACATAACTTTTAATACTTGCACACATACAATTCTAAATACATATATGATGATTGAGTTGTACCAGAAATAGACATCTTGGCCTGGTGTGGTTGCACAAATTTTTAATTCCAGAATTTGGGAGGCAGCCCCAGGAAGGTGTCAGACTTCCACACTGGTTGGTCTGCATAGTGAGTTCTAAGTCAGCCACAGTCACATAATGAGAACCTTTCTTAAACAGCAACAAAGAAATTAACAAGGAAAAGAAAGAAAACATCTTAATATTTGAATGGTGGATCAATATATTCATTAACCATAAGACCACCTAACAGTTTTCCTTTTAATCACTTTCTTTCACCTTCTGTTGATTCGGTATTTGAGATGTAGTAGAGAGCAGATAATAAACAAAATGAACACCAAGAAAACAAAATGATCCATAAGCGAAAGCGATATTCAGAGAAATAGGATTTATGCTTGTCAGCTTCAGTTGTCATCTTCACACACATGGGCAGAGGTAACTTCAATTGAAGAATTTCCTCCATTGGATTAACCTGTGCACATGTCTGTTGGACAATTTCTTCATTATTGAGTGATGTGGGAGGGACAGCTTACTGCAGGGTGTGCCAATCCTGGGATGTTAGTCTTGTGATGTGTCAGAAAGCAGGATGAGCACAGGCTGGAGAGCAAGTCAGTAAACATTGTTCCTCCACCGTCTGTCTTTAGTTCCTGCATCCAGAATTCTACCGAGTTCCTGATTTGTCTTCCTTTGATGATGGATTGCCAGATAAACCCTTTCCTCTCTGAGCTGGGTCTGGTCCGTCTTTGTACCACAGCAATAGAAAGTAACTAGGACAGGATTCTAGGAACCAGCTCCCTCTAAATCAATGGCAATCAACCTAACCAAGGGAGGCCTAAGTCCCATAAAGAACTAATCAACATCCACCTGAGGAAGCAATGCAGAACAGCTGGGCACACTAGTGAAAGCAGATTGTCCTCAGGACAGCACATTTGGGAACAAATCTATTGATAAAAATTTTACTTCACAGTGAGAGAGCTGGCTCAAGGGTAAACAAAACATGCTGCTTTGGCAGAGGATCTGATTTGGTTCCTAGCACCCAATTGGCAGATAACAATTGTCCATAAGGCCAGTTTCAGGGGATCTGACACACTTTTCTGGCATCCAAAAGCGCTGCATGCACGGATGCATTTATTTACATGGAGGTGAAATATTTATAAGTACTAAAACAAACAAAAATCCCACCACCACCATCATGAACAAAAAAAGTCTAACCTCAGAGGGAATATGAGATGATTAATCTTCTCACTGGTGCACCAAAATGCCTGGGAAGAAATGTGAGAAAAGAAGGGTTTGTCGGCGTACATTTTCAGGGGGTGCATTCCACCGTGGTGGGGAAGGCATGGTGAGAGTAGTGGAGTCCAGGTGTGCACACTGCACCTGTCAGCCCTGATCAGAAAGCAAAACGGAATTTGAAGTCTATGAAAACTAAATGCCAGTCCCCAGTGACCCACCTTCTCTATCAACATTCCATTTTCTAAGATTCAACAACATTAAATACAAGGCTACAAGGCTTGGACCAAGTGGTCACACACATAAAAATATGGGTGGTCTTTCATATTCTTACAAGACTCTGGCCTCCAACACACCGTGGACAGATTCCTTTTTCTCAACTTGGCTTGCACATGAGTAGCTGAAATGACTTCTGGGAGGTTCAAATGACATCCAGTTCCCTCCACCCTTGGTTCCTATGACAAACTGTTGTACCCTTTGTGAAACTTTTTTTTCATCCTTGTTTCGTAAGTTGTACCTGATATCTCCCAAATGAGTTTACATAGGCAAAACATATGTAACAGAGCATAACACCATGCTAAATCAAACACAAACAAGGTCTAACACAGCATTAAAAGATTTTATCCCTTTGTACCAACTTTCTCAACAGTCCCATGTTGGGTACAGTAGCATGGAAAAGAGCCATGGAGTTAGTCAGCATTTTACTATATTGCTCTTTATTTATTTATTTTTTTTGCCATTCACTCTCCTAGAGCCCTTACATGGAGCTTTTTTTATCC
This sequence comes from Eospalax fontanierii, assembly GCA_035773235.1. Taxonomy (NCBI): domain Eukaryota; kingdom Metazoa; phylum Chordata; class Mammalia; order Rodentia; family Spalacidae; genus Eospalax; species Eospalax fontanierii. The sequence goes on from CM069534.1 coordinate 81,418,857, forward strand.
TTTATTAGCCCACTGGGGCTGGCTCAAGCTGCCTGGCCCAGCACACAACCAAGAAGAAATCTGATACCTGTGTGCCTTTTGTGAACTGATTCTCAGGTGTCAAAGACTTCCCGAAGCTCCTTAGCACAGAATTTGGGTTTTGGTCAAAGTTTACTTAGGATCTTGGGTCAACACTAATGTTGCCACATTTGTCTTTGAGTTACCCAAGTTGTCCTGTTTCTCTGCTCTATCTTTCTTAGGTCTCCTCTAGATTGCTTAGTATTTTACAGACATTCTTCACATGCTGGTCTAGGTCATTTAGATCTTCCAAAGCTTCTCCAGCTTCATTAAGATCCTATAACATCAAGGGACTGAGCAAAGACACCAGATGTCCACACCAATCCCTAGGTACCTGTTGAATCAAGTTCTTCTTTAAATCCCTGGTGAATGCAGTCCTATCTGGCTCAGTGAACTGGACATCATACGTAGCTTTCCTCATCTCTAGTTCTCTGTGTAGTGCCTGTCCCTCCACTACTGTTCTCCAGCCCCTGATATCCATGGGAACCTTTACTGGTGATAACCAAGTGTCTCTAATGGCTTGTACAAGGCAGCCCATCAGGGACTGATTCCCCCTTTACTGGCTCAGGTTACCCATACAGCCTGTGTCTCAAGAAGGGATGAGAGGTTGCACTGCTCAGCTTTTCTGCTTCTGCAGCACTCAAAGTAATTCCATCTGCTTCATGCCCCACAGCCTTACAAGCCAAGAGGTGAGGGGCTCCTTCACTGCTTGTCTGAATGTCTTCCCTAGTTTCAACAGTTCCAGTGATAAACATTCTAGGATTGCATAGTCACTCACAGCAGACCTCCATTAGTATGCTGAATCATAGATTTTCTCTTTCTTTACATTAGAGGTTGAACCTGAGGGTATCTCAGGCTATTTCTGGGTTTCTCCCCTCCTCATCAATGACTGACTTCGCCCGTGAATTTCAGTTATGGCATCTGAGGATGAGCTAATCTGGGCTCTCTTGTCCTTCATGGTCCCAAGCTGTAAGAAGTGGCAGGCTAAAACCTCTATCTCTTTTTCACTTTTATGCAATTTACTGGCCAGATCTGAGGCCAGTATAGAACAGGACAGCCTCATGACCCTTTCGCGGTGCTATTCCCCTCTTACACCCTCTGTCAGCATCTGGGCTGTGACTCAATCTGGAATAGATCAGTTATTACCCATAGGAGAGGCCAGGTTGCCTCCGCAGTTGCCGCACTCCCATGGCCTATAAAGTCGGCTATAGATTTTTAGCTGTTCTCACAGCATCTCCATACATCCATGGTGGAACCTATTGAGGAATCAGGTGAGCCACTCCATACCACCTAAAACTGGACTCCGTCTTGGGATTTCCTGCACGTCATTCTCTTAGGTGACGTTACTTAGTTCCACACCTCACTATGCACTTCGCTACCCATGCCACTGCCACTATCCCACCAGCCCTATGGGGATAGCCCACCACGTCAAAATTTCTTCTCTAACCATTCTGCCCTTACCAAGCTTCCCATCAGCTGTTGGTTTCTTTACCCACATCACAGAAAACATTGCTGCTATTCCGAAAGTCATCCTCTGTTTGGTCCTATTCTACCAACTACTGCGATTGTACTTAAAATTCCTTCTGGGAAGCTCAAACAAAGTGCACCCTCCTCCTCATTACAGGACTGTGAGTGCTCCCCCACTAAGGCTTGCTAGAAAGTCTCCATCTAGGCTAGATCATGACTTCCCCAGAGCTTGGACAAGAGAGCCTCCTTACGGCTTCCTCTGCTTATATACTTAGCCCCTCCCCATGTGCAACTAGGGCCAAGTGGTTGCACCAAGGGACGCCCTAAAGATATGTGTATCGAGGAAGCCATGGTTCAGGGTCTTCTGACATTTTTTGTCTCGGGGAAAGTCACCATCCACACTTGGGAGTTTCCAGTGTGGCCTTAGGAGAGGAGCACCCGCATTCCTGTAAGTCAACCCTCAGCAAAGCTCTGTAAGTCCAATATGCTCACTGGTACCCAGACTGCATTTATCAGAATCAAGCTTGTTTGTCCTAGGGACCTAGGGAAGGAGGAGTAAGGTTGTTTATACCCCCAGAAGGAATTTCACCCACACATATCCAAACCACAATGTAACCTTAATTCTCGAACCAAATGTAAGTATGCTCAAGGAACACAGATTTAGCTTACCTCAAATCACATACGTCCAACTCATTACAGTAGCATGAACTTCCCTCCCTTTCCCTAGTAATAGAATAAAGTTATATTCCAAGGCACTATGAAATATATTTGTGGTAACATAACAGAGACATACTACATATCGATGTGGGGAGACATCTGTAACAGATTACAAGTGCTATTTGATGGTATATTAGTCTTTTGGTATGTGAAAAGGATGAAGAACCATGGCTGTGAACCCTCAATGGCCACCTAGATATCAGGAATAGATTATTTAGTGTCCAGAGTCCAAGTGTAGTTTCCTTCCTTTGGGGTTTTCCTGGATCATTTGGAAAAGAAAGGGTCATGTTAAGAAGGACAAGAAGCCATCTATAAATGGTACCTTCAACTGCTTGTCTCCCCATTGAAAAACAAATCTTTATTGAAATACAGTGTTGCAAAAGATGTGTCATTAAGTGGCCATCACTCTTCCTCTTCAAATAATATTTTGTTTAAAAGGATCTGAAGACAGTGCACAAGGCACTACCTCTTTACATTGCCATTCAAATCCTCAAGATTTCGTTTCTCATTCTCAGTGGTTAAAGATACAGTCAAGTGGAGGTTTGAACAGGATTAAGACGGAATTCTAAAGAAAGCAGGAGCTATACTGACAAAGATACAGGTTCCTAGAGATATAAGAGATCTTTGCCCTGAGAGACCTCTGGATCCTACCATGTGTCTCTGAGAGCACCCTCAACCACAAGATGGGTATGGGTAGCCAGGTGTTTCTAGTACTAGACTGGGGACTGATGTCACTTAATTTGCAATGACTTCTACAGGGGAAGCTCTGGAGTTAAAATTTGAATGTCTGTCTTCAGAACTGCATGATCTAGCAGGCTTTAGAATCCTACCAGTTGCAGTATATCATCTTTGTTCAGAATATCTAAAGAGATAAGGTGTTAGTTATTTTTAGTTACAGCCAATATAAGAGGGTTTTCGTTTCAGATATAGTGTGGGTCAGAATAAGAATAATACCACACACATTTATTACACAGAATAAGCTTACACACATTTTGAAGGTCACTGTTTATGGCAAATACATCTTGAAGTTTCATGGGAAAAAGTAAACCAAAAATGATCATCTCTGACATTACACACTTACCTGATTCACAACTGTAGCTAAGATCTCACACCCACTATGCATATACAAAGATCACTCTTGGAAAACAGATCCATAGCAGTCAGTCAAATAGGAGAAATTTTAGCATGCACTATTTAGTATTTACTAACATTTGTCCAGTAAGCTATTTGTCATTTTCAATTGAAGTAACCTTATATTTTTGTGCACATGAACATTGTTTTCATGCATAGGGTTTCTCTCCTATATGTGTTGTAACACGTCTTTAAAGACAATTATTACATCTAATGCCTTTATCACACTGTTTCCTGGCACAGGGTTTCTTGCAGTATGACTTGTTTCATGTTCTTGAAGGTATCTGTAGAGTGTAACGGCTTTACCGCATTCTGTACAATCATACAGTTTCTATCCCATATCTATTTTTTCATGTCTTTGAAGATCCCTGTTAAATCTATATGTTTTACCACATTGTCTATGTTCATATAATTTTTCTCCAATATGAATTTTTTCATGATTTTGAAGATAATCCTTCAATCTAAAGGCTTTACCACATTGGTTACATACATATGGCTTTTTTCCAGTGTGAATTGTTTCATGCCTTTGAAGATGACTCTTCAATCTAAAGGATTTACCACATTGTTTGCATTCATGTGGTTTTTCTCCAGTATGACTTCTTTCATGTACCTGAAAATAACTGGATTTACAAAGGTTTTACCACATTCTTTACATTCATATGTATTTTCTCCAGTATGTCTTCGTTTATGTAACATGAAGGAGCTAGGATATGTAAAGGCCTTACCACATAGTTTACATTCATATGGTTTTTCTCCAGTATGAATTCTTTCATGTAACTGAAGATAACTCTGGTATCTAAAGGCTTTTTCACGTTGTTTACAAGCATATGTTTTTTTCTCCACACTGTTTTTTCCACACTGTTTACATGCATAGAGTTTTTCAACACTAAGGATTCTTTCATGTCCTTGAGGAGAAGTGGAAGGAGCCAAATGCTTTCCTCCAGTTTGAGTTCCTCCAGATGTGTGAAGTGAACTGCCATAAGCAGAGGCTTTTCTAGGTTCTTTGTATTGGTGGAGGTTTCTTGCATTGTGAGTTTCTTGATCTTTTACCATCAAAGGTTGGAGATCAAAATAACTTAAACATGTCATATTCAAAAGGTCCATCCACAGTTTGAGTTCTCATACATCTTTGACAGCTTGTGAGGGAGTTAGAGTTTGCTGGCTTATTTCATATTCCTCATGTTCATATGATTTGTACTGACAGTGAGAGGTAGGATGGTTATTAAAGGGGGAATGACACATGGAAAATTTCCACACACATTACTTTCGTATGGTGTTAGGTCACCAGAAATGTTCATGATCTTATTGGCATTTGTTATCCAAGTGAAAGTTTCTCTATTGTGACGATCTTCTTCATGATCAAAGAATGTCTCAAACATTGAACTTCTGTTAAAATGACAAACATATTCTCAAAAGTAAATTTACTAGCATTTATTACAATGTGTAGGTCCCATAATCTTCCCAAGATTAGGTAATTCTACATCTTCTGCCACATCTCTGTGGGTAGAAACTCAATACATTGGTCATTAGTTCCATTATATAGTTACCACAGATGTATAATATAATACTGACATTTTTAATGTTTGTTCCTAGTACTGCTTTCTCATCAAATATCCTGCACAAGCACACAGATTTGAAAACAGAGACAGACACACACACAAACACACTAGAAAAAATTAAAATCTTTTAAAAATGACCCAGAGAATGTTTCCTTCTACTTTTTTTAATTACCTTATATGTTTTCCAACATTTTGACAATCATCTCTAATATTCTCATCTTCACATCTCTTTCCTAAAATGTGGTTAAAGAAAAGTTTAATGAATTAGAAATTACTGAAAACTTAGTTTGTAGTTTTAGTATATATGACCCATGACTGATTTCTGTATTTAACTCTTCCCTTTCCATATTCAAAATCACAAAGGAGCATCAATTTATGTAAATCCTTGTTCCTCAATACACTAAGGTAAGGTAAGAAAATATTTTTACCTATAAAAGTGAGGTTCCTGCAGGTTTCCAGCATCACATCTCTGTACAGATTCTTCTGAGAAGGATCTAGCAAGGTCCACTCTTCCTGGGTGAAGTTCACCACAACATCCTCAAATGTCACAGAATCCTAAACATTCCATAGACTCCACTGATAACATGTTTGTACATTTGTGTTCTAGCCACACATTTCTGATCCATGACAGAGAAATTCTAATGCAAGCTTTGAGTTCTTCTGAAAGAAAAGAGCACTGGAGGGACGCTCCTCTCACTATTGGGCACAGGACACAGGGTGTGCTGCTGCTCCACCCAAATTGTCACTCCACCGCACATATCTACTTCCTGTCTTAAGAAAGTCTGGCAGAAGAGAAAGCAATTAGCATCCAAGGGCCTGCTTGTCCTTAGAAATTCCCGCTCACAATTTTTAACTTTTAATGGGATGAGGAAATTTTTCATTTGGAACAGACAGGATGAAAATAAATAATAAACCTGACCTATACACACTCTATGGTACATTATGAAACGTTTTCTTCCAAAGCTCTTTTGATTTAATCAAAATTCACAGAGATAACTACTAGATCATATCCTGTGACCCCAAATAATAACAGACATTGTGAGTAATGACTTATCCTGGTAGGCACAATCCACACATACTGTCACACTTTCTTAATCGCAGACAGTGCTCTTAACCTCTGAGTCATGTTTCCAGCTCTTGTAAAGCTGTTATCAAATGACCGATATGATACATATTCAATATTTAAAGACTCTATCATAATAGTGTTTCAAATTTTTAGGAAATGTTATCTATGAATATTTTAAATAGAGAAAGGTGAGAATGTACTTCAGAAAGAACTCAGTATTGGCAGTCATGTTGACATGTGTACACAGCTGTTACAGTGAATGAGACAGAAGGTTCACATGATTTCCATACTTCAAGTCATGCTATGAAACCTAGCAAAACGCCCATCCTAGGAAGAAAAGAAGAAGAGAAAAAGGATTTAAATGAGGAAAGGCAGGAGGCAAGAGCATGAAAGTTCGTGCTTTCTCTTTATAGTCCTGGAGAAAAATTCATCAATCAGGACACCATACAATTTTGTACTCAAGAAAAAACTGATTAAGATCAGCAAGTGTCTACCAGCCATGAAACTCAAAGAACAACAAAGTTACATTTTGCCTAACACTTTCAAGGACTACCAAAAATTAAAGACAAAGGGACAAAATTAATTGCCAACCATTAAAATTCTGGAGCCAGTTTCCACAGATATAGCTCAGCAGGTAAAGGCCTTGGCACACAAGCTTGATGACCTGAATCTGATCCCTGAAACTCTCAAAAAACTCAAAAGACAGAACAGAAAACAAAAGGCTGTTCCCTTGACAATTGTGACATACAATGTCATTATACACAAAATAACAATTCACAACTGAATAAGAATCAGGAAAAAACATTTGCAGTGTGTTCCTTGGTGACCATGATAAACTACACACACATCTTCAAACTATTCATAACCAACAATGGTGGACTTTTAGAATAAGTTAGAATCTCCATCTTCAGTATTATCAAAATAACATAAAGTGCAACCTTAAGCTGGATGTAGACATTTATCTGAGCAAAATCACTGTTGGCCAGGCCTTCACTTCCGCAGAAGACTTTTCAACAATGCCAATAGAAAGCTAGTGGATTTGTGAACATCACTCCCACATCAATCCACTTTACTATCCAAGGTCCCCATTGGTGCCTCCAAAATGAAACTGGGTTTCACTTTCATTTGGCAGAACTGCATTAATATAAATGAGATGCCATGGGTAAGAGTTTTGACAAAATTTCCTTCCACATAACTAGAGATCTGTCACACCTACACCTGCCATTTCACTGACACTACATATAAATGGAACCTCCGGTGGGTCTCGCTCCCTCAAACCTGACCTTGGAGAAGGATTCAGAATTTCTGCAAATTAGAACTTTCTCATTGGCAGGTGGTTCCATGTGTGTACATACCAGAGAGTATGACACTCAAAGGAAATAATTCTACCAAGGTCTAATTTTGTGAATAGACTGCAGAAGATCAGGTGAAGGTTGACACGATAATGTTTGTCAGAAAGACAGCTGTATATCTGAAAACCCTGCACAGATTAATTCCTCACAGAAACTCCATCTAGAAATGTTCCTGAACAACTACCGGGGAATTTCAACACTACCGAGTCAATATTTTCTGTATTTGATAGCACTGATATGCTAATCTTAATATGCATATATAATGTTGGTGAGGAGCACTGTGAATCTTGTTAAGGATATTCCTAAACCTCCTAAGTGTACTTTTACAAAGAACATTATTTTTCTTTACCCGTATGTATATGGCTCTTGTAGAATACCTTGTGTATTTACTTCTCTCAGAGGCCAGAAGAGAAAGTCACATTCTCTGCAAGTGGAGTTACAAGCAGTTGTAAGGCCCAGACATGATTTCTGGAATTTGAAATAGATGAACATCAAGTGCACTCAAATGCTGAGCCATCTGTCCAGACTCCTAAGTTTACTAAAGTTTTATAACCCTCTCTATTACCTTCTCCACACACACACTGGAGAACAGACAATATGCTCCAGAAATGGAGCTAGTCAACCTGGATTGCTACCTAGAGAAGAAAAAAACTAGATTCCTATCTCTCACCATGCACAAACCTAACTCCAAAACATGAAATAATTCACCATAAGACCTGATACACTGAATATTAAAGAGGAAAATGTAGGAAATATACCAGAGGTAACAGGCACAGGAAAAGACTTTCAGAAGGAGACTCCTACTGCACAGAGGAGACTCCTACTGCACACGCATTAAGTCCACAACTGACAAACAGGAACTCATAAAACAAAAAGACTTCTGTATGGCAAAAGACACAATCATTTTAATGAAGAGTCCACCTCAAGAAGAGGAAGAAAATTTTTCTCAAGCATATGACAGACACAGGGTTCATATCTACAATATGGGAAGAACATAAAAGGTAAACATCTAGAAAAAAACAACAAAGTAATTAAAAATTGGTTCAAAGAATTCAAAGATAGTTCCCGAGGATGAAACACAAATGGCTGAGAAATACTGAGAACTCCTTCAACATTTTTGACCATGAGGGAAGTTCTCATTTACACAAACTTGACATTGCATCTTATTCCATTTAGAATGGCTAAGATCCAAAACACAAATGATGGCAATCGCTGGCAAGGATGTGGGGAAGGGACAATACTTACTCACTGTTGGGGTGACTGCAGACTGCTGTCCCCACTATGAAATCACTATGGAGAATCCCCAAAAAGCTCAGAATACATCTCCCACATGATCCAGGCACACCACTCTTGGAACTCCACCCAAAGCACTCCAGATCCCACTACACAGATACTTGCTCAAATATGTTAACTGCCGCTCTAGTCACAATAACCGGAAAAGTGAAACAATCCAGATTCCTATCAACTGATGAGAAGACATTGAAAGTATGGAACATTGACACCTATTTAGTTCTTAAGAACAAATAAAATTTGAAATTCACAGTGAAATGGATGAACCTGGTGACAATCAATCTGAGTGAGGTTACTGAAAACAAGAAAGACAAAGGCCCCATATTCTCTCTTGTAAGTGGAAACTAGCTTTGCATCCTTGGATACACATGTTTCAAGTGGAGAATCCATGGATCCCAGGAAAGTAGTAAGTGGCCACGGGAGGGAATAATAATGGAGTAGAAGGGTTAAAGTGATGGGATGGGAGGGCAGCACGGAGGAGGAGGCAGGAGAGGGATAACTAACAATGAGTACTTCAGAGAAAGTCACAGAGCCAGGCATGTTGGTGCAGACCTTTAATCACAGCACTTGGAATGTGGGGGAGGGGCAGGGGCAGGTGGATCTCTGTGAGACTGTGACAATCCTAGTCTACATAAAAACTGAAGGCCACCTGGGGCTAAAAGTAGATGCTGTCTCAAAAAAACAATTTTAAAAAATGTCATATTGAAGACTACCATTATAGATTGTATTTAAGCTCTCTCTCACTCTCTCTAATATATATATATATATATATATATATATATATATTTACATATATATTAAAGAGATTGAGGGAACTACCTAACAAAAGGTGGATATCACCTGTACTAGACACCATAGGCTAGAAAGAAAAAGTCCAGTGCCAGGAATGAACTCCTTGTTTGTTTTTTAATATTTTATTTATTATTTTATGTGTGTGATCATTCCTTGTGTATGTATGCAAGATCACTGTGTCTTGAAGTGCCCACAGAGGTGAGAAGCGTGTATTGGATCCCTCGAAAGTGTAGTTCAGCATTGTTGTTAACTTCCATGTATGTTCTGTGAAAGAAGCCGGGTTCTCTGAAAAGAAAGGCAATGCTCTTAACCACTGAGCTATCTTTCCAGTCACCTTTATTAAAAATGTATGTTTTTACTGAATAGTTGCAGATGTCATACAATACAATTTAAGCATATTTAGAGACTTCCATAGGTGCATACATTCACTGCTGGGAGGGGAAGAATCAGCAATCAAATCAGCCTTCAATAGATGGACACATGGAAACACAAATGGAAACACAAGTTTGACTCCACAGGCCTTTAAATAATGTGGACTCTGTGAAATGCGGCAAGAACAGGGAAGAGAAGGTGCGCACAGGGGAGGGACCCGCCTATGATGAAATATATTGTACAGAATCTGTGAAATCTCAATTTGAAAAAGCTTCTTATAGATTATGTGTCAACAAAGTTAAGGAAATCACTTACTTCTGTAAAAAAAAATCCCCACGAAGTCAATGAATAAATAAAGGACAGGTAACAATGGAGGACGTGAAATCGGGAGAGGTGTGGAGGAGCTGCAGGCAGGAGGGGTTCTAATTGTGATCAAAAAATACCTGAGCAAACTCGTGAAATTCTGGAATAAATAAAATTATAATAATTATAACAAACTCATTATATACACAAACAAATACGCATATTTGTGTATATGTATCTATCACATAGATGCGTACGCACATACATGGTCCTTGAGTTCTTTCTGACTCATATGGCCCTCTGCTTTCTTATGGAGAATTGCTCTCTCTTCTATTCTGTTCCTTTTCTTTTGAATAGTTTCTTCTCTACTTTGCAATCCCTGTGGGATTTATTTCATTCTGGAGTAAGAGTCCAAGAACTTGATGGCACTCAGACCAGGCTCTGACAGTCCTCACAAAAGAAATGCTGGGAAGAAAATTCAAGCATGACGGGGAATGGCAGAAACGAAGAGAGCAAATGTCAGACACTTGACCTCCCACATTAGAAAATGGAGAAAAGCAGAGGAAATGAAAACTGGAAAAAGGAATTTCAGACAGGAATTCAATAGACAACAGGAACCATCTCAATATTCAAATATTGTTCCTTTCAAGAGAAAGTATTGTTTTCCCAATTTTCAGTCTACTAAGCAGGAGAATGAACACAAATACTGGATTATGAAGAACAGAATAAATCCTCCCTTTCACTGTACTTTTTTGCTTCATTTCTCTACTCTCAGCCTCCATCAACTTCCTCATAGTCTTGTCCTATCCTTCATTCCATTAAGATTCTCTCTACTCCACACCCATCCTTCCTTCTTTCCATCTCTTTCTCTTCACTGGTCCATTTAAGAAAAATTCTGCACCATTAAACCCCAATAATTTTTATCTTGTGATGGCTCAGTGAGCAAGAGCACTGGCAGCTCTTGCAGAGGACCTGGGTTTGATTCCCAACACCCACATGGTGGCTACCAACCATCCAGAACTCCAGATCCAGGGGAATCCAATACCCACTTCTCTTTCAAGGACATTGCACTATACAGGTGCCTACAACAACAACAAAAAACTAATATATATAAAACAATAATTAAATAAAAATAGTTTTTAAAATAAGACATGCAATAATTTCATGCTCATATTATAGTTACTATGTTAGTATGTGTGAATCTGGGTGGGATCTGAGAGTTCATAGCTTTGACGCTTCCAGCTTACTATGCTTAATGCAAGCATTTGAACATGTAAGCTCTCAACTTGTGACTTCTGTAACTGTGCCTACCCTTGCTGCCATGCCTTCCTGCTGCGATGGAATAGAATACCTCTGTAAAGGAGGCAGAAATGACCTCTGTCTTCTATATGTTTCATCTGATCCTGACTCTTTATCACAGCAACGTAGAGGAAATACTGTACCACTTCTAGAAATGGATAATATAAAAATATCAATATTAATTTTTTATGCATCAAAATTTTCCAGTTAGTCTTTGCTGAAGAAAAGTTTAAATCCTAAGTATGTCAAATGCTTTTTTTTCACATACTGAAAAAAAAATCTATGAAATCTATGAAAGAACCTCAAATATGAAAAAGATGTCAATGAAAGCTGATTCTTAAATAGATCAGCAAAATACACATTTAATAAAGTTATTAATAAGATTTTTTCAAATTTCATATTAAATATTTTGATTACATTTAGATTAGACCCTATCCCGTTGATGTTAGGAGCCGGTATTAAGGTCCATTTCAACATTATTTTTCAACACCACTCTGGAAGTCTAAGCTAATGCAGTCAGATAGGCAAAACAAATAAAAAATATAAAGATTGGGAAGAAAGAAGTAAAAATATCTTGTTTTGCATATAACATAATCTATGTAGAAAATTTAGGAAATAAAGAAACCCTTATAGGACTAGTAGAAATCATACCAATATTTATAAAATATTCATATTGTATAAAAGTTCTTTTTTTTTCTTTTTTTCTTTTGACAACATTTTGACACATAGCCCAGGCTGGGCTGACCTCCAACTCATTATGTATCCAGGCTGGATCTGAATTCATGAAAATTCTCCTCCTTTGATTCCTGGGTGTTAGGAATTACAGATATACATTGTCTTTCCCAGCTTATTAATTTCTTTCTTATATCAGGAATGAAAAATACTATTCAAAATTTAAAACATATTTATATTCATACCAACTCCAACCAAAAATGATACAGTTGTAAATTTAACAAAATATGTGAAAGGTATGTATGAAAACTTTATAACAGACTAACAAAATCAAAGAAACAGCACTTAAATGAAAATATAGCCTTGGTTCGGAAATATGTAAACAATGTTATCAGAGCATGAGTTCTTCTCAAATTATCCATGTTCAATGTAGCCTCAACAGAAACACCAATAAGGTATTTTGTGGAGATATGCGAACGACATTGTCTCTAAAACAGCCAGACTAGCTCATGTAACACGGAAGGAGAAAATTCAATAATGAATATCAACCGAGTTTAAAGATTTACTATACACACAGCTGTGGAGACTACAGGAATGAGAAAGACAGTCCTTAACAAATGTTTCTGGACAGACACCTGGGCAGTTACATGAAAATAGTCACAAACCTTACCTTGTTGAATATTCTACACAATGGAATATTATTCAGCCATAAAGAGAAATAAGCCATTAAGCTATCAAAAGCATGAAGAAATCATGGGGCTGGAGTGATAGATCAGTCAAGTGCTTATCATGCAATTATGAAAGTTTCGTCCCCAGAATGCAGAAAAAATTTTGGGTATGGTGCTGTGTACTTATAATCCCAGCACTCACTGAGGAGGTGGAGAGCGGTACATCCTTGGAGCTCACTGGTCAGCCACACTATATTATTCAGCAAATTCCAAGCTAATGAGAGATCCTGCTTCATAAAATAAGTGAACAGCAGATGAAGTCTGGCCTTCTCAAGCATACACACACACACACACGCACACACACACACACACACACACACACACACCACACACCAATACACACATGGACCTGCAAACACATATACATATACATACACACAGGAAAAAAAAAGATATGGAGAAATGCTCAATATGCATTACTAAGTGAAAGAAATCCATCTGAAAATGGCTTATATTATATGATTCCATGTATGCGAATATGGATCCTTGCATTTACAGATGAGTATACCATAAACCACTTATCAAAGAAGGTTCCATTTGCAACAGGTGGAGAACGTTACAGAGTTCCACAACTGGTCACATATAAAGAATATATGTCTGAGAGCTGCCCAATTTTAAGAACACGTTTGCTGTGGAACTTCAATACCTAAGGTTCACAGAATATAGTGAAACAGGGTAGAGAGAACATTAATGCATCCCTCAACCCTCACCAGAGACACTTCCTCACACAACAGAATGTGGTGCACACAGAAGACCACAACTGGCCAGGGTGTAGAGAATAAGAGACTACAGAGGGTGTGTCCCTGGATAGGATTCCTATGTTAAACCTCAGCTACCATGACTCAGGGACCATTGCAAAAGAAGGGATGGAATGATTGTAAGAGCCATGGTTGGTGCATGAACATGAGGAAACAGAGGCTCTCAGGACTCTTGGAACTTGCTCATATGAATTTGCAACAATGGTGTCAGCATGTGCAAGACCTATAGAGAATCAATCAGTCAAAAACCCAGAGGCAGCAGGGCTCAACCCTCCCTGAGGAACTGTTGAAAACTGATTACTGCAGGCTGAGGGAGAGCTGATCTTCTCTAAGGGAGTGACTCTAGATAGGCTGAGTAGATTCTGGTGGATTAACTTGCACTGAGGGACATTTGGTACAAATGTGTGATAGGATAGGTCCTAACATATATGACAATGCATAAAATCTGGTGGGGGGTGACCATAGCATTTGGAAATGGGGGAGCAGGTCTAAATTTGATTAATATCTATTACATGTAATACACAAAAACTTAAATATACAAAATATAAAGTATAAATAGATTAAAAAAACTAAAAAGATGACATTTTGCAAAAGGTGAAACCATGGAGAGAATAAAACAGTCTGTGGTAGAGTGACCAAAGGTAACAAATCAGTCCGTAGACGGGAGAGAGATGAATTGGGCAAAGAGATTTTCAGGGCAGTTACACTGTACTGCATGATTCCGTAATGGTGAATACATATCATTATATATTTGTGAGAATCCAGAGGCTGTACACCACCAAGAACAAACCCTACTGCAAACTGTGAACTTTGGGCATGGTGATGCGCCAGTGGAGATTAACCAGCTGTGTCAGATGTGCTCCTCTGATGTAATATGACAGTGGGGGACGTTGTGCGTGTACAGCAGTTTCGGGTACATGGGAACGTCCTCCTCAGTTTCCCTGTCAAGTTTACATGCTGCAACAAATATCTACTAAAAACATTTCAAGATCATTTCCTGCCCTGGTGTCCATCCTAATGACATGCTCTGTGAATTTCAGACTGGCTATTCCCCACAACTGTAGAATTCAATTCCTTGAAATGGATATCTTTGTAAATAAATAGAATGTAAAATGAAGAGTATACCTATGTGACTGGAAGAAAGAGGCACAGAAATGGTTTGGACATTAGTTTAAATGTTTCTCAAACACAAATTTTGGGTTTTCCTCAACTTTGGTTTGGTATTAGAAATAGATATATAGAAGATTATGGTCTGAGCCAAATGACAAACCCCAAACCAGGGTGGTCTAGTTTCATCTTCCTTTTGCATCATTATTTTTATTCTTTCTATTCAAGGGGAAGAGACAGAGGGGTAAAATGTTGAATGGTCAAAGAGTAATGCACACAGTTGCCTCCTCTTCTTTAAAAAGCAGTGTCCATTGCACAACACCCAGAAGTCACCTCTTCCTTTAACAATTATTTGGTCTTGGGGGTGGAGAACTGGCTCAGCACTTAAAAGCCCTGACTGTTCTTGCAATCAGCTGGGTTCAAATTCCAGCACCTACATGGCATCTAACAATCATCTGAAACTCCAGTTCTAGGAGACCCATGCCCACTTCTATCCTCTTCAGGTATTGCAAAACAGGGTGCATGCACATACATGCAGTCATAACCCTTATACATGTAAGATCAAAATAATCTTTAGAAGTTAAAAGAAAATTCGTTCCTGGAACTGGAGAGATGGCTCCATGGTTAAGAGCACTTATTTTTCTCCCAGAGGTCCTGCATTTGATTCTTAGCACTCATATGGTGGCTTACAACCACCTGTGACTCCAGTTCCATATCTCTAGCTGGCTTCCTCACACACCAGTCACACATATAGTGCACTTAAATACATGCAGACCAAACACTCATACACACAAAATAAATAATAAAATCTTTTAAAAAATTGGTCCAGCTTGAACCTGATATTCAGATTTCATAGATATCTTATTAACTTTCATATCTTCTTTATTTACAGCATAAAAATAATTCTTAAAAAGACTTCTATGATTAAAATAACACCTCAAGAGCCCAAATGAATCATGTGTGGACAGGGTGTTGTTTTGGTCTTGCTCTCATTTTCTGGATGCAAATAATCAAGAGTAGAATATGGCTTGACATACAAATCCATGGACTTCAGAGATCTTTTCAATTGTTTCTTTCTCTCTGTGGAGTGCCTTTCTAGTTATTGGAATATTTTTTCACCACCTTCCAAATTTGTTTTACTGATTTTAAAAACAACTACACGTTTCTAAAGCATTATAATTATAAAGGTGAAAGTGATTACCCATAACTCCACTGCAAATAGACAACCATAGTTAAGCTTTGTGACTTATGACACTGAATTCCACCAGACTTGTTGTTGATGCAATTATTGCTTTCAAATGTCTGGCACACTTGATTTATTATTATTTTAGGGAATATTTCATTTTAAAATGCCACAGAATGAATAAATCATGTACTTCTGAGTACAAAATTAGCATATTGTAGGCACCTAAATATATTGATTTCTTTTTAACCTGTCAGTAATGATAACAAAGTTAAATGGATGATGAATACAAGCAAATGCTATATGTTTTAATTTGATATCTTATTGACATCATTCAATATTATTATTATAGATTGTTTCTCTAAGGCTATGACAAAAACACTGACAAAAGCAAATTGAGGAAGAAAGGCTTTATTTCAGCTTACAGTAGAGTCTTTCATCAAGGGAAGCCAGGGCAGGAACCTGGTGATAGAAACTGAAGGACAGACCATGAAGGAATGCTGCTTATTGGCTGCCCTGTCTGCTTCCTTATATAACCAAGAACCACCTACCCAAGGGTGATACCACCCGCAGTAATCTCTGCCCTCCCACATCACTCAACAGTCAAGAAAACACCCCAGAAACATGGCCATGGGCCAATCCAATGGATGTAGTTCCTCAATTAAGGTTTCCTCTAACCAAGTGTGTCAAGTTGACAACTGAAATTATTCAGCACAATTGATCCCTTGTCAAGTTGAGGCACCAACACATCGCTAGTAAACTATACCACTTCCATTTCTTGTCCCCAGGATACGAGGTTAATATCAATATCATAATATAAAACAGTAAACTTTAAAATAAATACCTCAGTCCTAAAAACATTCAAACACTTCAAAACTTCAGTTTCTTTAAAATGTCTCTTAGCTGTGGGTTCCTGTAAAGTCCAAAACAAGTTATATACTATATTATTTCAAAAGGAAAAAATTGGGCACACTGAAGTAAAACAAAGTCCAGAAATGTGTAGCTCAGTGTTGGATGTCTGGAATTCATTCGTGATCTTCTGGGCTCCATGGATGTGGACAGCTCCATTCCTCTGGCTCTGCACTCCACAGCAAACACACACACACACACACACACACACACACACACACACACACACAAATACTTTGTCCCATAGGTTCAGGCTGACTCCACTCCTTACCTGCTTCTACTATTGATGGTCATTTCATGGTCCTGAAATCTCCAATATGCTTGGGTTTCCATTGCATCTGAAGCTACGCCTTCACCAACGGCCTCTCAGGTTTGTCTCACTAATATCCCTCTCCTGGGATTAATTTCTATCCTAGTTTTCTTTCTATTGTTGTGAAAAAAATGACCAAAACCAACTTGAAGAGGTCAGGGTTTATTTTATTTTATATCTCCTGGGCAAGTTCACCACTTAGGGAGCCCAAGATAGGAACTCAGGACAGAACCTGGAGACAGGAGCTCAAGTACAGACCATGGAAGAGTGCTGCTTCTGTCTTGTTCCTCTGGCCTGTGCTCAGTCTGCTTTCTTATAGAACTGAGGGCCAACAGTGCACTGGTCCCTCCCACATCACACAATAATCAAGAAAAATGGCCCACAGTCATGGCCAAAGACAGTCTAGTGGAGGGAATTCCTCAGTTGAGGTTCCCTCTACACAGGTGTGTCAGGTTGATAACTAAAGCCACCCAGCACAATTATCCACATCTTATACCTTAAATACAGTCTTCTACCTTCCTTGTCATGATCAGCACAATGTGACGTGATAGAAGCAAGCAGGCACTGGAATCAAATTTTCCTGGGTTTGGCAGCTTATTTATATCCTAGGCCACATTTTCTCCTGTCTTTTCAAATGCTTGATGGGTTGAATAGTATAGTCTATAGGACAGGGATGATAAATGTCTGTTTACTTGCTTTACCTGGTTGCTTTGCTGGCTTTGCTGGAATACATCCCTGAGCTCCAGGCATGGATATCATACACCTTAGTCCATCATGGATGACATGATGGTTTTAAAGCTGAAGATCAAGGATAATTCTCTGTTTTTAGTTAGCAGTTTTTACTTGAGATCAGCAAAGAGATCACAGCATAGCATTTCATCTGACCTCACAACCTAGGAAGGAAAATACCTTTTTGGTTATGGTTTTAACTCAGAATCACTGAAGTAATGGGAAGCAGGGTTTGATAATGACACTAGGATTAAGCATCAGAGTCACAGTAAGAAGAATGTCCTCTCACCACCAAAAAGTCTGAACAAAGCCTCCTTCATGTCTCTATTCCTCAAACTATAGATGAATGGGTTTAGCATGGGAATCACAACCATATAGAGAATGGCAGCCCTGCTTTCCCTCTCTGTGGAGTGAACTGATGGGGGAAGTAGATACACACCCATCAGAGACCCATAGTAGAGCAGAACCACCGTAAGGTGAGAACCACAGATGGAGAAGGCCTTCCATCGCCCTCCAGGAGACGAGATGCCCAACACGGTCCGGGAAATGTGGACATAGGAGAAGATGATTAGCATGAGAGGAATAGCAAGGAAGATCAAACCCATGATGATGATCATCAACTCATTAATGTGCGTGTCAGAACAGGCAAGCTTCAGCAGAGCACTGGGGTCACAGTAGAAGTGAGAGATGGCTATCTGAACACAGAAAGTCACACGTGTCATCAACAGTGTGTGCATCAGGGCAGGACAGTTGGTCAACACCCAGCACATACATAGCATTAGTACACAGATTTGGGGACTCATAACTGTGCTGTAATGGAGTGGCTGGCAGACGGCCACATAGCGGTCATATGCCATCACAGCCAGGAGACAATTGTCAAGATCACCAAACACCAAGAGGAAATACATTTGTGTAAGGTACCCAGAATAGGAAATGGTCTGACTCTGGGTATGAATGTTCACCAGCATTTTGGGGACTGAGGTAGAAATGAAACAGGCATCAATGAAGGACAGATTAGCCAGAAAGAAGTACATGGGAGTATGGAGGTGTGCATCAGAGCTGATGACTAGGATGATGAGCAGGTTTCCCACCATGGTGACCAGGCACATGCCCAGGATGATTCCAAATAGAAGGGGCTGCTCCTCTGGCCACTCTGAGAGTCCTAGAAGCAGGAAGTCTGAAGCAGCAGATTGGTTCTCTCGGCTTGGTTTTCCAATTCTCTGTAGATTTTGTTATCTGTGAAGTTTAAGACATTCTATTTGCATTTAATAATTGGATCTATTTATAGAGATGTACCTGTATTGCCAGAGTTATGTTGGTTGAAAAAGGAGAATGCATGACCCATGAGCAACTCTGGATCTCATTGTAAATGAGATTACTTACAGACACGTAGACAACAATTAAGATAATATGCACTCAAATGCAAATTTTACTTTTTGTGCTGTAACATGATGTAGAGCAAAGAATCAATTTGATTAGAAAAGTCAGCAAAGGCTCCCTGAGAAGGTAGAAACTAAGTATAGCTATATTGTTGATATTTGAAAAATAATTTAAGCTTATCAATTAGAAATAAGTTATTACTCCCCATCTCCGCTCTCTCTTCTCCCACCCTACATACATGCACAGATATGTACAAATAAATGCATATACAGAAGCACATGTGTGCATTATAACTTTCTAAATAGCAGTGAAAATGACTTTGAAGGAAAAGACAAGGTGCTTCCTAATCTCTAGAACTTGATCTCATCCATTCAGTCCAGTCCTGGACATTTCCCTGTTGGGAGCACTGTGCGGCAAATAGGCTGAAAGCAGTGATAGTTCATTGTCCCAACCAAGGTTAGAATGTCTTCAAAAAGGCAAGAGGAGTGTTCCTTCATTTTCTAATTTACGGAATAATTTGAGGAGTATTGGAGTTATTTCTTCTTTGAAGGTTTGATATCTGCACTGTATCCATTCGGTCCTGGTCTTTTTTTTAGTTTGGAGATTTTTAATTACTCTGTTTATTTCATTGGTTTTAATGGGTCTGTTTAGGTTTCAGTGGATGGACCCACACTGAAGGCTATCTCAAGAAACAAATTATACTCCATAGGCTTATTTTATATATTTATACGTGTGTGTATAATAGAAATAATATATACACATATATTTATAATAGTGTACATTAAATTGGGGAGGGGCAATAAAGGATGACAGGATATGAGGCAATATAAATGTCATCAAATTATAATATATCTAAATCATAAAAATCCAATAAAAATTAAAATAAAAACTAATATATCATGTATGAAATTTGCAAAATATCAGTAATACATAAAGCTATCTCTTTTTTTAAAAAAGGCGGAGGGCCTGGAGAGATGACTTAGCAATTAAGAGTACTTGCCTCTCTTGCAGAAGACCTGGGTTCAATTTCTAAGGCCCGTATGATAGCTAATAACCATCAGTAAATCCAGTACAGGAGATTCAGTGCTCTGTTCTGGCAAATTATTCATGCATATAAAAAAGACATAAATAAATACAGAAATACACAACTCCTCCACCACTCTCCTTTATACATGCCTCTTTTTACATTTTCCTGTTTGCTTCTGCTCTGGAAATTCACAATTAAAATCTTTTACTTCACTCCTACACTCTGACTATATTTCTCTGATACAGTTTTTTCACTAGAGCGAAGGACAGTGAAAGGTATGAGGCCTTTGTTTTCTGATCAGAAATCCACTTCCTTATGTTCTGCTCTCCTTGTATTTAGAGCAAGCTGGCATGAGAGGCTGTTTTATGCTGTCTCTGTAAGTCTGTGACCTTAAAAGCCAGGTCTACCTGCACCATTTGTTCTGCAGTTAATAGAGAAGCTTCTAAACTTAAGCAGAAACTCAGATTATGTACACCTCCCTGTTATTTGTTTAGAAGGTTGTGTGTCGAAGGGTGCTATGTGTGTCTGTGTCTGTGCCTGTGTGTCTGTGTGCATACACATCCAAGTATGCATACAATGAACCTTTTCCTTTCCAGATCCTTACCTGTTGCAGTATGGATCAATTTTAAGCATCTTCAAATTCTTCATTACTCACATTTAGTGGGAAAAATTCACAGTGAGGACCTCTCAGAGACGTTTGTGACTCAGTTAATGAAGTTGGGGTCTAAAGAGTCCCATATTTATTAGGAATACCTGGGGCGTATGACTCAGTTTCTGCCTCTTCAGGGCAAAAAGGACAAGAGTATTTCTTCAGACTATAAAGGCTCACAGTAGATCATCTTCCAAAGTGCTCATTAAAGCCAAACTCCATGCCATTGTGCAGCCTGCTCTCCAGCCAGCTCTGACTGAGTCCTAAGGGACTCAGGGGCATCTTTTTCTTAGGGGTTAAGTTTCTAGGTGCAGGTCTCCAGAGTGTGATTGTGAATCTCTTGTCGAAATGTAGAACAACTTAGCCTGACTAGTAACTCTCCTGGGTACTCCTGCCTCTGCACTGGACAATTCAGTTGCTCTGCTTTGTTCTAGCTAAAATCAGATTGAAGAAGAAACTGAGAGTGTAAGTTATAACAGGCAATTTTGATTTCCTCAAAGAGGGAAATGTTAATATGAGGCAAAAAACAGTCTGAAAGTCTTCAACGAGGCAACTTATCTAAAGCACATCGGCCAGAATACCTGACTCATAGCTGATGCTAGAAAAGCTATAGAGAGCTTCCATATTCCTCTTAAAATGAGCCATTTCTTCACAAACACTTGCAGGACATGATCACAAGTAACAAAGCAAGCTTATGATGTTGGAACTAATTTTAATCTAATTTTACAGGTGAGAAAATAAATGCCCAGTGAGGACAATGACTTGGCTAAGATGACATCACTGTTAAGTGAAGTGGACTTCTTCCATGTGTCTGCCTGACTCTAGAGACCATCCCCTTAACTGCTGGGCTTCATACCAAAACGACTGCTATGTTACTAGGTTTCTTTGGGGACCATTAATGACTCTGTAGTTACAAAGTAATCTCCCATTACATTTCTTGAATTTCTTCCCTCAATCTTGGATTTCTTTCATCTGGTTTTTAGCAATGCTAGGGTCCAAACCCAAGGTCTCATCTGTGCTAAGCATGCACTCTGCCTGTGAGTTACATCCTCAGCATGTTTCTTCTGACTTTTAAATATAATTAAACATTCTTCTAATTTTCCTGTTAATGTCTTTTTTCCCCCTTCGGAAGTCTCTATAATTTAAAATGAATATTAGAGATAATACAAGGAAACAAGACTCCACTAAAATGTTTAAGATAAAAAGCTAACCACACAATTTCCTTTACTAAAATGGGAGGTAAAAATCCACCTATGTTTTAAAGATTTTATAAATATCAACCTGCCTCAGAACTGTTTTTCAATAACTCTTGCATTTTAAATGTGTTAGACCTGACCATCCATCACCTGTGTTTCTACAGCTCTAGAGCAGCTAGCTGTGGGAGAGTGGGGCCTTGACAATAAACACCTTGAGAACAAATATTCTAAAAGTTCACAGTCAAAGTTAAGCGACTTCATAAATTTTACATTCTAGTTTATGGAAATTTCAGAATCAGCTTTTTATTGCTTTTTATTGGCCTAACAAACCACAAAATACAGGTCAGTTATTAATCAATGAAATTAGGTTGATTGCTTAATAAGAAGACTACCAAATTAGTTTTGGTCTTTTTAAATTGATCACAGCCCTCACCTTGTCACAAATTAATTACATTCCTCCCACATTCATGATGCTCCCCCTTCTCAAAAACCCCCAAGTATCTTATCACTCCAACATCTAAGATCCTGCACCCAAGGTCTTGTGTAAATGAGGACAAAAACAAAATGAGTTTTCTCAGCTGTAGTTTCCTCTGAATTGTTCCATTTCATCTGAAGCCCTGAAAATATTAAAACAATCCTCACCTAACATAATTATAATATAGACAATGCATAGCTACATCAGGTTGTCTCAGTTCTTGGGATAAAGCACATGTGTATGGCAGGTAAATGACTCAGAAGCACTGACCTGCTTCATTCAGCCTCACTGCTGGCAATATTCCACTGATGGGTATACACCAGTCTCATCTTTCTGTGACTTAGCTGCCTGTGGTCCAATCATAGGCCCAAACATATTAAATGGAAAATTCCAGAAATGAACAATTCCTAAATTTTAAATTGTTTGCCATGCTGAATCGTGTGCTCTATGTACCTTCTTGTCTGAAACATGAATTATCCCTTTGTCTGGAATAGTGACACTCTAAATGTGGCCCAATGGTTGGTCATTTTTACCCATCTCAGTTATCAGACTAGGGATCACAGTATCCCAGTGCTTACATTCAAGAGGTCCTCATTTCATTTAATAATATATGCAAAACACAAGGGAAGTGGTGTTGTCAAATTGGATAAGCAAAACAGAGGGCTTAAATTGCTTCCTTTCTGTAGAAAGGAGAATGTTCTTGACTTAAGGAATTGTCCAACTTACTTTCAATTGCTGTGGCAAAACATTCTGATGAATACCGATTTGGGAAAGAATGGGTCTATTTGGCTTACATCCCCTGGGTCACAGTTCATTACTGAGAGATCCCAAGATAGGAACCTGGAGGCAGGAGCTGAAGCACAAGCCATGGAGGAATGCTGCTTACAGGCTTTTTCTTTTTGCCCATGCTCAGTCTACCTTATTTTACAATACAAATCCACATGCCCAGGGGTAACACTATTCACAATAGCCTGGGCTCTTCCACATCATTAAACAATTTATGTCGAGTTGACAGCTAAAGCTAACCAGCACAGTGACCCCTGGGTCAATTTGATGTACAAGCATACTGATATTAAACCACAATCAGTCTATTTCTTGTCCCCAAGATAAAATATTAATGTTAAAATCACAACATAGAATGATACAACTTAAAATGTCCCTGAATCCTAGAAAAATCCTGACATTTTAAATGTTCAAAATTTTACTGGGCATACAGGACTCAGAGCAATGGAGCAGGAACTGACCTGGAAGCCTTCTATTGAAGTTTAACTCCCGTCATGCTAGATGATAACATGCAAACTGCTAAGGGGGAACATCAACCAATGGACTAACCTAACCCTAAATTCTAATGACTATAACAACTGACACAGCGCACTGCCTGTATTGGTGCAGTAGTAGCACTGTCATCTGGGGGACAATCAACAGCTGTCTAATTATATTTAAAATCCTCTCAATGGGAGTGAATTCATGGGTGCCACTTCAGACTCAGTCAAATGCACAGGGTTGGAGGGGGCATAGATCCTTCAGAGAACCTATCTCTGTCGTATCTCCAGAGAAATGAAATTTCTTACCATTTGCTAAATATGGATCATTAGATTTATAGATAAACATACAGCACACCACTCATAAAAGAAACTTCTTTTTGCAATAGACAGCGGCTACAGCAGAATTCAACAAGTAGTCAGATACAGAGAATATGTCTGAGAAGTGCCAAGTAATAGGTGATACATCTACAGTAGAACCTCTACAACTAAGGCTCATGGAACACAGTGGGCTGAGGGGTAGAAAGAAAGTTAAAGCATCCCCCAACTCTCCCCAGTGATGCTTCCTCAAACAACATAGTGCTATGCACACAGAAGGCCAAGTTTTATAGAATGACAGACTGCAGAGTGTATACCACTGGCTAGGACTCCTATATTGAACCGCATCTACCTATGGCTAAGGGATCATTGCAGAAGGGAGGAAAGAATGATTGTAAGAGCCAGGGTTGGTTCATGAACTTAGGAAAACAGAGGATTTCAGGTCACTGGTAGCTTGCGGATGTGGTCTTGTGGCTATGGTTGCATTGAACACAGGACCCACACCAGCTCAAATTAGAAAAGGGCCCAGGGTAGAGGAATAGACATTGGTGGTGGGCCAGACTTAGACTGAGAACTATGGGAGACTGCTGGGAGAGGGAGAGCATGCCTTACTTATGATCTCTAGATAGCCTGACCAGACTCCAGTGGACGAATTTGCATTAATGGAAATTGGGGTACAAATATTTGACTATATAGGACTTAACATGTTTGATGAAATACATGAGGCCCCTTGGGGGTGTGGGAGATGGATGTGGGAGGGAGTCTAAATTTGATTAACAACTCTTGTATGAAATGTATAAATCTCAATCAGAAAGTTGTTTAGCTATGGGCTCTAATAAAATCCAAAACAAGTACTGTCCTATTTCAAAAGGGAAGAACTGGTCACTCATAAGCAAAGCCAAAGTCCAGCAAAGTAGCTCAGGGCTGAAAATCTGGAATTCACTCATGATCTTCTGAGCCCCAAAGGGCTTGCGTAGCTCCATTTCTCTGGTTCTGCCATGCACAGCACTTTCAGCTTGTCTGGCGGGCTCAGATTGGCTCCAGTCCACAATTCCTACTGCCCTTGGTAGTCACTCCACAGTCCTGGCATCTCCAGTTTGCTGGGTTCTCTATTGAAGCTGAGGCTACACTTCACCAGTGGGCTCTTCTGGTCTCTCAAAGTGCAAAGCATGAGAGTTTGTCTATGACAACTGCCTGTATTCAACACCAGAAACATATAGGAGACTCTTTCATATTACCAAGTCCTGCTTCCAGCTTGAGATGGAGACTTGGGTCCCCTCTGGATCACAGATTCTGTGTGCTGACCCTGAGGAAATACTTCGGAAAAGATTTCACCTCAATGATGCTAGTCTCTTTTTACTAATAGCTGACCTTTGAGCACCAGATATCCAGCATTAATTGTCCCAGTATACATTTTTTATTAGAATCCTTTCTATGCATTTTTGAAGCTATTGTGAGTGAGGTGTTTTTCTTAAATTCTTTTGTGTCCAGTTCATTATTGATACACAGAAAATTACTGAATTTCCATAATTTGTTAATGTTATATCTTGCTAATTAAAAAATGTTTATATAAAAATTTTCTGTTGGAATTTTGTGGTTTTAAAGTATAGATCAGATTATTGTCATCTAGTCTTACTACACTCTGATACAATCAATTTTTTCTTTTATAAATGTTAATTAATGCTTGATTTATGGCCTATAATGTCATCATTTACAGAAAAGAAGAAATGAGATGCTGAGATGACCGTCTATTTCATTTCTATTGGATTGATTGTTCTGTAAATACTGTTAAATCCAAATGATCAACCCTGTAGTTTCTTTGCAGATTTTTAATTACAAGATTTAGCTAAAGGGAGAAAGTAGTGTCAAAGTCACCTACTATTATTATATCAGCAACTATATGACACTTCATGTCTTTTAGTGTCCATGTTATGAAACTGGTAACTCCAAAACGTGGTGCATATGTATTTATATCTTCTTGATATCTTATTCTTTTTATTAACATGTAGCGGTCTTCTTTGTCTTTTCTGAATCTATTTGTTTTGATATCCTTAACACAAATCAAAAGAGCTTTGCCACTGTTTTTTCTACTTCCTTTGGATCAAGGATAGCTGGGGTCTTTACACTCTGAGGTATCTCTGCTGCATTTTCTATTGGAATCCGGAACATGTTCTCCAGTACTCCATATGAACAGCAGTTATTTTTCTTTATTTTCACACTTTTCTGTGGAAGGAAGCAGGCCAAACCCATCCAGTTCTTTCTGGTATCACTTTGTTCTTCTGGATCACATTTCAAAGATGGTTAGAGCCCCTGAGAAAAATATAATTAGGCTGTAAAACTCATGAGAGTCTGCGCAGAGTTCCATTTCAAAACAAGTAGGAACAAAATTTACAAGGAAACTTGTGACTACGAAAGCTTCTGAAAGTCTCTCTATATACAATATTAAAAAATTAAATTGAGTTATCCTATATAGGGGGCATTGCCCCAGCCAGTCACCATAGGCTAGTTAATAAGAAATCCAATACCAGTAATGAACTCTCTTGCTTGATCCTGTTGACCAGGGTTTCATAGACACTCAGACAATACTGACCACTGATCCAACTCTTCGTCACCCACCAGAACTTGCCAGTAAGATCCTCTTGTTGAGGCCACATATATGAGCTGTAGAACAAACAAGGAGAAATCAAATTGGTACTCATCTCAAAGGTTCATGACTACTTGGTAGATTTCTCACTGTGCTGGAAGGTGCTATACAAGCTATCAGAAGAGGAAAGTTTCATCAACCTTGTCCATCTATGAATATTGTGAGCTACAATAACAACTGGTCTGGCAAGAGATGCCTATTGGAACAATAATGGTATGAATGTTATGTGAGTAATCATCCAGTTCTCATTGGATTTAAAATCTGCTTCACAAGATGAATCCCATACCTGGCACTGATACCCTGATATCAAGCCAACCTGTGGTTGGACAGATCACAGCCCATAGGGAAGAATCTACTACTTTTATTTGATAAATTTACATAGTATTTAACCAAGTCTTAACAACTTATTGTTATATCCATAGATTAATGCATCTCTCAGTTCTCACCAGAGAAACTTCCTCATGTAGTAGATGGTGGTTAATACAGAGACCCACAACAGGTCAATGTGCAAAGAAAAGACAGTGGGATGCTCAACCCTAAATGGAATGTCTGTCTCCTTAGGCTGAGGGATTATTGCAGAAGAGATGGCATAAAGGTTGTAAGAGACAGAGGTGGTGGATAGATTACAAGGAAACTTTTCCAGGGAAGTTACTCATATGAACTCACAGCAATTATAGCAGCATACACAGACCTATATAAGCTCAAACCATACAAAATCTCAGTATAATAGGGTGGGGGGGAAGTATGAAGACCCAGTCCTATCTGAGGAAATATTAGAAACTGAGAGGGAGAGACAGTTTTCTTTAACAGATTAACTGGGTTTCAGTAGATGAACCCACACTAGTGAGCATTTGTGGACACAGATTAGACTCAATAGGCTATACCCACACAGACCCACACATAGCAGAGTACATGAAATTGGGTGGGAGTTAGTAGTAATGGGAGCATACAGTTAAGGAAGGGAGTCTGACCATGATCATATATACATTGCAGGAAAGTCTCAAAAACACTCCTCACCCCAGATATAGACTTAAAAAAATTACATCTGGGAACTCATTCATATGAGCTTCCAACAATGATGACAGCATGCACAAGACCCATGGCAACTCAGCATAGGACAACTGGCCCCATCCATAGCCAAGGAACTTCTGGCAACTGATTACTGCTGGGTGAATCAGTATAGATATTTAAGGAAGTGATTCTGGATAGGCTGGCTAGACTCTAGTGGATGAACTTGCACTGAGGGATATCTGGGTACAAAAGCTTGTCTAGATAGACCTTAACATATATAACAGAATGCATGAAATCTTGTGGGGGCATTATAGGGTGTATAGATGGAGGACAAGGTCTACATTTGATTAAGATATATTATATGCACAAAATCCATAAGATAGCTAAAAATTCAATAAAAATATCTTTAAAAATTACAGTGGCAGTATTTCTAAAGTAAATGAAAACAAAAGGGAATCTAGGGGTCTATGGCTACAAAAAGATCCCTCCAACAGAATCAAGTGGAGCACTAGGTTCAGGGTCATTGGTATACCTAGGTTCCAATTTCCAGAATGTTACTATTATTTGTTATCTTTGATACTCTTGTTTTTTCTATGGGGTTTGTGCCTTTGAAAAATTACCTACAGTAGGGTTTAAGCCCATGGTTGGAATTAGAGGCATGAGTTTAATATCCTATCTTTATCCAGAAGCTTGAGGATTCTGAGAAAATTGTGGCATTACCTGCCTGTTTAAAGCTCCTAATTTCTTACATTATTAAACTGTTTGAAGAGATGGCATTGAGATACTGAGAAAGTGGGCATTTCTTTAAAGTTCAGGAGTAGGGCCTTTGTTCCAAGGAGATAGGAGATTTGTTTTTACACAAAGCACATTTTTACAGTAAACTGTCATTACAAATTCAGTACTGTACTAATTTGGTCAGTTACAATACAGAGGAGAAATCAGATAATTATGAATGTTTGCATGAACAATGCTCTTGGGAATTCTGTCCCCTGACTATTTGTATGTGTAAATGGCCAAAGTGGAGTGTACTCAGCCTCTCCCAGGGATCTTCTTGATAAGTTAATACTTCTCCTTCTCTATCAGTTCAGGTTTCAAGCAAAAATATAAAATACTTCAAAATTCCTGAAGACCAGTTTCAGATGGAGTCAGAAACCACATGTCTAACGTCATCACAAGTATTCAGCACATAACCTCTCCTCTCTTGTTTTCTCTCTTCCTGCCATTAAATGTAGTTGTGACTGCTACAGCCTCCCATCAGATGACCTTCACTTGACTTTGCAATAGTTTGGTAACCTCTTAGACTCCTTACCTAGAATTTTAATCTCCCTTTTCACCTGATTTTATCCGTAATGAAATTTAAATTTCTGTTTGGCTATCTGACTTCTGGCTATTTGCTATTTGTACTTACTACACCTGATTCTGAACTGTAATTTCAGTTACTCCCATCCAAGAGAGTATCAGGAAGAATCTGGGCTTTTTCATCTAAATTAAAGACATTTGAATTGTTTATTTTCTTATTAACCATGGTCACAGTGAACAGAGGAACTTGAATCAAACAGTTTCAGATTGACATGCTCCTACTCTTTCTATCATGGGCAAGCCAATTCTTACCTATTTTGAATAAGGAAGAAGGAGAAGGAGAAGGAGAAAAAGGAAAGGAGGAGGAAGAAACAGCAGCTTTGGAGGTAAGAAGCAATTTCTTTACCTTAGATAATAACAGAGGGAGAGGCTGTCCAAAGTTTCTGAGGCCACAGATAGCATGAAGAATGATGTAACTTTTCAGGAAAAGGAAAAACTAAAGGCTAGAACAAGAGCTATTAGTACAAAGTACTTGAATAGTGTAGGAAAAAGAGAAGGTAAAAAGTTTGCCTAATTAAAGGATTTGGATGGATTATTTTACACTAAATATTTAGGGTCATAAACTGAAGGACTTCCAATAGCTATAAACTTATCAATGCTCTGTATGCCAGCATAGCTAATAAAAGACATATTGCTAATTCCTTAAAAGACTTGCAGTTCAGTTTAAAAAGACTTAATAGAGATGAAAGAACTTCCTTACTGATGACGGTCTGGATGTGAAGCAGTCTGGGAGTTATCTGGTAGTTCACATGCTCTCATCTTGAGGACTGTACAATCCATTGGGACTCAGGAGAGTCCCTTTTACTTCATGACATGATTGTGTTCAGTCACCAAGTTCTAATCCTTGTAATGCATGATGTGCTTGAACACGAGATTGAAGAGGGGATAAGACAGCTCTTGGCTCTTTCTGATCTCTCAGGAAGGTTGTATAATTCTGAGATGTTATTCAATACAGTGAGTGGGCTTCAGGGGCAAAGACATATATAGTATCTCTTGGTTATTTCTCTTGCTAAACTATGAAGTATTGACTTCAAAATATCTGTGATTTGCTGACAAATTTTTCTTTAGCTATGAACTCTGATTAATTAAGAAGAAAGATATTTGATGTAACAGAACATGAGTAGAACACTAGCCAGAGAGTCCGATACCCCATGTTTGAGTTGACATATATCTCTAATGCATAATGAAAACTTGTTTCAATCACTTCACCTGTTTGCACTTTGGCTTATTTATCTGTAATGACATAAATGCTTCTTAGTGCCATGGAATATCAGAATACATGGGGAAGATTTAGTTTTAGTTTTCAAACACATTTGCAAACACTGCATCTTAAAGAATTTAAATTTGATTGTTCTAAAGGAAATATGGGGTATTATGTGTTTACCAGATATTTCATTTGCTTTTCATAAACTGATCCATGAACCAAAGGTATGAAATCTTTGTACCAGATGAACTTTCAGATACTTTTCAGGTCTTTAATTTAATTGTTATTCTCCAAAAGTCAAGAAGACGTAATAGTAAGGGCCAATGACACAAAATTTGCTGAACTAGGAATCCTTATGGATTAAATATAAATGTCTATATATTGATTAGTATCTGTACTCCAGTACTATTTATATTTGTGAGGTGTGTGTCCTTGTATAAAACAATAAACCACTAAGACTGTGACTTTTGTGGGACATGAAGGGTCTGAACAAGACTGAGTAGGGGATCAAACAGCTTACATCTCTTTCTGATCTCTCAGGAAGGTTGTATAATACTGAGATGTTATTAAACTCAGTTCATGTAGAATGCAGGGATAGAGACATATATAATATTTCTCAGGTATTTCTCTTGCTAAAGTATGAAATATTGACTTCAAAATATGAACAAGCCAGTTGTGGTGGCACACACCTTTAATCTTAGTAGGGAGGCAGGGGCAGGCAGATCTCTAAGATCAAGAGCAGCCTCCTGATCTACATAGAGAATTCCAGGCCAGCTGGGGCTATAGGAAGATCCCTTTTCATAAAACCAAATTACAGAGAATGACTTCTCTTGCAGAGGCCCCAGGTCCAATTCCCAGCACCCACATTGGTGGTTAACAACTGTCTGTAACTCCAGTTCCACAGGGTCTGATGCCTTCTTCTGATCTCTATGGACATTGTCCAACATGGGCGCACTTACATACATACAGGCAATATATCCTTACACATAAAATAAAATTAATAAAATATTTTGATAAGCCAAAAATACAAAAATACAAAGTAAAGTAAATAAAATGAGGTAAAATAGGTGACCATTTTTCAAAAAACCAAAATACAAAATAAAAATATAAAAAAATGAAATGGGGGTACTATGGATGCTTTTCTCAAGAAGAATTTTGTATGTTTTGGGTCATGTTCTGAAAGAATGTTTAACTTATCCTATATACATCTATTCATGAACACATTCTACTGCATCAATGGAACTGACATAGCGATAACCCTACTAGAAGGCTTGGGAGAACCAGAGATGATTGTGCCTAGAACCTAGTGGAAGTGTGTGCTCTGTATCAAATACTGAATTTAAGAAAAGGAGGGAAATAGGAAATTCCTCAGAAAGCATGAAAAAGGAAGGAAGGTCAGATTGTAGACATAGATAATGAATTTATATAGAGATTCAAGATTTTGAAGATATGGAAACCAGTGCCTACAGCTTTAGAATAAATCCTACATTCTAATGGCCTTCGCTAAACTCCAGATGCTGTAGAATCATGGAAAACCAATACAGTGTCTCTGAATTTTTCCTCCGAGGACTATCTGGGTTTCTAGAACAACAGCAGTTACTCTTTGGAGTTTTCCTGTGTATGTACCTTGTCTCTTTGACTGGAAATGTGCTCATCATCCTGGCCATTGGCTCTGAACCAAGCCTCCACACTCCAATGTATTTCTTTCTAGCTAACCTTTCATTTGCTGATATGGGCTTAATATCCTCTTCAGTGACCAAGATGCTGTTCAATGTGCAGACTCAGCACCACACCATCTCCTATATGGGTTGTCTCACACAAATGTACTTCTTTATTATGTTTGGTGATCTAGACAGCTTCTTCCTGGCTGTGATGGCTTATGACCACTATGCAGCCATCTGTCACCCTCTTCACTACTCCACAATCATGAGCCCCAGAGCCTGAGCCCTGATGCTTGCATTGTGCTGGGTCCTCACCAACATAGTTGCCCTGACTCACACTCTCCTCATGGCTTGACTATCCTTCTGTGTAGTTGGAGAGACAGCTCACTTTTTCTGTGACATCACATCTGTCCTGAAGTTGTCCTGCTCTGACACTCGTATCAATGAGTTAGTGCTTTCAGGCTTTGGAGGCACAGTACTCATGGTCCCCTTTGTAAGCATTGTTATCTCCTACGTCTATATTGTAGTTGCCGTGCTGAGGGTCCGAACCTCTGGAGGGGCTTCAAAGGCCTTTTCTACATGCAGCTCCCATCTCTGTGTCGTCTGTGTGTTCTACGGGACCCTCTTCAGTGTCTACTTGTTCCCTGCCTCTGTAAACTCCACAGAGAAGGATGTCGCAGCCGCTGCAATGTATACAGTGGTGACTCCCATGTTGAACCCCTTTATCTACAGCCTAAGGAACAAAGACATGAAGGGGGCCCTAAAGAGGCTCCTCAGTCATAGGAGAATTTTCTCCTCTTAGATATAATGACAGCAACGTTTAATGAAAATAAAGTCAGGGAATCGGGTAAGTAGCTTAAGGTGATAACTGCTATTATTATTGCTGGTGTGGGTGGTATCACTCCTTATTCTGTCCTTACCTCATAAGTAGAATGCTTTTTCTTTAAGATTAATTTGTTCTATGAATGTTCACAAAATGCTTACTATGTTTGTGTGTGTTTGTGTGTGTGTGTGGCGGGAGCTGGAGAGGTGGCTCAGCAGTCCAGAGCACTGGTTGCTCCTCGAGAGGACCCAGGTTTAGTTCCCAGCACTCATATTATTGTTAATAATTATCCCTAACTCCAATTCCACTGGAACCAATGCCCTGTATTCACCTCCATGGGCATTGACGGCATGCGTGCACTTACATACTTGCTGGCAAAACCGTCATGCATACAAAAATAAATATAAAAATTTAAAATATTCACTATGTGCTAGGCGCTCAGTTCTAGCTCTAAGATGACAAGGAATATGTAAAGTCTCTGCCTTCATGACATTTCTTAGTCAACAATTTATGAATGATTAAAATTTAGGAAGTATTTGTCATATTTACTGGAGCAAGAGAATATAAATAAAGGATGAAGTATATATTCCGGAGATGAATAATTACACCACAAAATAATTGAAATGTTCACCATTCAATTCACCCCAGTTCCCTGTGATTTGTGGAGTTCAGCAAAGATAGTATTAGAACTGGTACTGCTTCTGTCCACTGGTGGTCAGAAATAATCAGTGCTATAGACTTCCTGAAACCGTTGGGTGAGAATACTGAAATCCCCTTTTATATTTGTTTTCAAGTTTGTCTTCCATATCTACAATGTATAACAGTAGTTAAATTCATTTACAAAATATAAAAATATTTAAAGATATATGAAGCTTCTTTTTTCTGTCCCTAAGAATCTTAGAAACATTAATTAAAAATAGTAGGCATATAATTTTAATTCTTATACTAGTGAGGCCAGTGTCTGTGATTTATATATGCATCCCTCCTTACTGAAGTCTTAAATCCAAGCTGACATTCTTTTCTTAAATAACTTTTGATCAGCAGATGCTAAATTGATTTTATTATTCATTTCTTCTATGTGGAGAATACATCACTAATGAAATGATTTGTAACTTGGTTATCCCTTATTCAAGGATATTTTCGAAGACCCCAAAATTTTTTTGGCTTTTATACATCCAAGAATATAAAGAACTAACTATATTATTTGGCAATTCACTCTCCTTATGCAGACTAAATGAGTATTCTTTTTCTTTTATGAGTCTGTGGAAATCAAGGCATATAAACTACTTCCAACTTAAATAAAGTGAAATGTATTACTCTCTGTCCAGGGTGTAAAAAAGTCACAGCAGCTCTGAAAATGTTGTATCCTGTGGGAGATCTGGGCATCCCCAAGAATTTCTGTTTTACCAATACTACTATTTCATTTAATTTAACCTCCTTCCATTCCAGGGTTTCTGGCTGGCCTTTAAAAAATATAACCAAATTATAATAATAGTCTCTGGAAGTATCACTGCTTTCCTTCAAACATAACTGCAGATTCAGCATAGGCCATTCTTCATGTACATACAGGCTTCCTAAATAAATAATGAAGAGCAATACCTCTTAAACTGTGGCATACAAAAGCATTCCTGGAGAGCGTGCTAAAACAGAGTCTTAAGATCTACAGCCACACATACTGAATCTGTAATTCTAGGGTGGAGCCAAGAATTTGCTTTTCTATAGTGACCCTGAACAATGCTGATGCTGCAGAACTGTGGTTTCTTTCTTCAGGTTGATTATCAGGAATTCTCAACCCATCCTTAGGGTAGCAAATGTCTGAATGCATTTGGGGTTGAACTTATTTTTCACAAACCAAGAACCAACTAGGAGTGCCAAGTGTGTGTTCCCTTTGATCTCTCTAGTGGAACTGTGAAAATAAGGAATTATGTCAGTTCAGAGCATACATTGTACCATCAAAGGGGCACTGTTAACCCATCACTACTCTCTAAGCGAACATCTTAGGTACCACTCGGCCAAAATAACCATCACTGTACACAAAGTTCTAAATGATCCCAAAATACTCACCTGTAATCTCTAAGATCAAACTTCTAAGTTCACCTATTTTAGGTAGGGATAATGTGCTGTTGGCATTTAAATAATCACACTGAAGTTTAGATTACTTGTAAGTGTTTGTACCTTAGTAACATATTGTGGTTTTTCTTGTGACTAGGTAGTTGATGAAAAGTTCACTAGTGCATCTTGCTTAAATATTATATTGGCACTCCATTTGTTTGGGAAGCTGTTTTGAAAAAAAAGGTGTTCCCAGCTTACTCCTCTAGTTCCTTAATATTGGCAAACCTAATCAAAATTATTCCAGTGGTCTACCTTTCCACTCTCTTATTAAATATCTGTTCACCAAGACAGAAGTCAAGAACATTTTTTTAGTTTCACCACCTGCTTCTCATCAGTTTCCAAGATCTTCCTGGTATAACTCCAGGTATCCCCTCGCTATCCTTATGCCATAATCTTCACTCAGGAACACATCATTTGTAAAATGACTGATCCTTTGCCAAACCATCTCGTCAGTGGTTACCTGAGCAATATTTCTCAAACACAAATATGACTCTCCTTATTTATTACTGGTCTATCCCACTCACAGCCAATGAGGCAGAATCACTGGCAAGACAACGTCTCAATGCTTTAATATAGCATCCTGTTCCCTGCTCAGTATAGTCTTTCTCTGCTTGGCTAGAATCACTACTTGATGCTCCCTTGACTTATATATACCTATGCATTTGTAATACAAAAAAACTTCTTTGAACTTTACCTGCCCCTTTAATTCTGCAAATTCACTCTGTCCCTTCTTAGGAATGAATACTGAGAATCTTTCAATTTGCAACTAAAGAATTCCTACGTCTGCAGTGCATTTTGCTAGTCCCTCAACAGTGTTTACTACGTTCTTCTCATACTATCATATAACTATATTATTGCTGCTAAGCCTCTGGTTCTTCAACTGAAGAATACAGATAGCAACAATGTATGTTTTCTATGAATATTATGAACATCAAAAGAGATGATACAGATAAATAAATCTGCAATGGATTGTCTGACACACCCTAACCATATATAATGAGCACTGTTATTTTTGTTATAGTGTCAAGGCACATTTTCTCCTTGTATATTTTATTTTTGTTTAAAATATTCTATTTATGTTAAAATTTGTGTGTGTATGAGTATGTTGTCTGCATGTGTATAAGCACATTCAAGTCGTGCAAAGCCCATGGAAGTCAAAAGAAAGTTAGACACCTTATCGGTGCTGGGAATTGAACCTGGATCTTCTGTAAGACCAGCCAGTGATCTTAACCAACGAGCCATCTCTCCACTGCCCTCCTTGTGTATTTAAATCTTACTTCTTTGTACTACTAAGATGTGAGCTTCTTTAGTTGAAAGTCATGTTTTTTATTGTGTATGAGCAGCGACAGCCATATTGCCTACCATACAGCAGACCATGTGCTTAGTCACTACGAAAGGACAAAATCTCTAGAAGGGAAGGCACACTGTTGTTCTGATTCTCTAATTTTTATTCTAAATAACAAATTGAGTTTTATGTTTATGTGATGCTGTTCCTGATTTCATTTTAGCTTTTCTCTAAAAAATTGCACACAGGCATAGACATGAATGATACACCCACAATTTAAGTGCTAGGGGTCTGGTTCAATGACTTTCTGATGCTCTGAGAAAGATTGCTATGCTGTCATATTCCAAAAAGTTAAGGCTATTGCCTAATAAACATTTTCAAATTATTTGAGTGCTTCATTGCCTAATAAACATTTTCAAATTATCTGAGGGTTTCACATAATGTATTTTGATCATAGTCATACAAAACTCCTCGCCTTCATTGCTTCCAGATCCACCTCCACGACTATCCCAGTTTCTCAACCTCTGATTTTTCATTCAATAACCCATTGACTCCAATTTGTGCTGTCCATATACTTCTGGAGTGTGATTATTCATTGGAGCATGATCAATCTACCAGTAGCCACCTCCTTATTTAAAACTGACTCATCCTCCAGAAACCATGAACTTTCTAGAGCTGTGTCATGATCAAGCCTGCTTTATTTCAGAGATCCAGGGATGGTTCGATATATATAAGTCAATAAATGCAAATAAGATAAATGGACTTAAAGACAAAAAAATACATGGTCATCTCAATAAATGAAGAAAAGGCTTTTGACAAAATTTGACATGAGTTTATACTAAAAGTCCTAGAGGATATTGGACTGGAGGGAACACACCTCAACATAATTAAAGCTATATACAACAAATCCACAGCCAACATCATTCATAATGTAGAAAAATGAAGCATTCTCCTTAAAATCAGGAACAGGACAAGGATGTTTATAGTCTCCACTCCTTTTCAATATCATGCTTGAATTTCTTGCTAAAACAAAAGTATATGAGAAGAATATTAAAGGAGTACTAATTGGAAAAGAAGAGGTTAAATTATCACTATTTGCAGATGACACGATATTTTACACAAAAGGCCCCACCAAACTCCACCAGAAAACTGCTAGAAATGATTAATACTTTCAACAATGTGGTAGGTTACAAAATAAACTTACAAAAATCAGAAGCTTTCTGTATAACAATAAGAAGAAATTGGAAAAGAGTACTTGAAAACCTTCCCATTAACAATATCCTCAAAAAGTTAGGAATAATTCTAACCAAAAATATTAATGATGTCTACAATGAAAAATTCAAATCTTTAAAGAAAGTGGTGAAGGAAGATAACAGGAGATGGAAGCACCTATTGTGCTTATGAATTGGTAGAATTAATATTGTGAAAATGGCCAATTTACTAAAAGCAATCTACAGATTGCCAATAAAATTCCCCATGACATGCATCACAGAGCTAGAAAAAAATCCTAAAATTCAGTTGGAATCACAAAAGACTCCAGACAGCCAGAGCAATCTTAGGCAAAAAGATCAATACTGGGGAAATTCACATCACATCATATATGATCTCAAACTTGCTTTAGTCATAAAAACATTACGTTTCTGGCACTAAAACAGATATGAAGATCAATTTCACAGGGCTGAAGAGATGGCTCAATAGTTAAGCTGGTTGCTTTTGCAGAAGACCCGGGTTCAATTCTCAGCACCCACATGGTGGCTAACAACCACAGGGGATGCAACGCCCTCTTCTGGCCTCCTCAGGCATTGCATGACATAGGTGCACTTGCATGCATGGTAGCAATACATTCATACACATAAAATAAAAACAATAAATTAAATATTAAAAAAATAAATGATAGAACACAAGTACCCACAATTTCAGTAACCTGATATTTGACAAAGGTGCAATGTACACACAATGGATGAAAGACAGCATCTTCATCAAATGAGGCTGGCAAAACTAAATTTCAATCTGAGGAACAATGAAGTTGTACCCTTTTACCTTACCCTGTACAAAATTCAACACCAAATGGCTCCAATATCTCAAGGCTTTTTTATAGG
The DNA here is from genome assembly GCA_035773235.1 of Eospalax fontanierii. Lineage (NCBI taxonomy): Eukaryota > Metazoa > Chordata > Mammalia > Rodentia > Spalacidae > Eospalax > Eospalax fontanierii. The sequence goes on from CM069534.1 coordinate 81,457,163, forward strand.
TGTAGGAAAGGGCTTTCTGAATCAGACATCAGTTGTTCAGGAACTAAGGCCAACAATCAATCAGTGGGACATCATTAAACTTAAAACAGAAAAAGAAACAACCAAGGAAGTGTAGAGGAAAACCCCCTGAGTGGGAGAAAATTTTCATCTAACAGAAGATTAATATCCAGTATATACAAAGGTTTAAAAAACAAAGTCACAAGGTTGGAGAGATGGCTCAGCATTTAAGAGCACTGGTTGCTCCTGTAGAAGTTCTGGGTTCTAGTTCTGGTACCCAAATAGCGGCTAAGAGTAAAACAGGGAGTGGAGAGAATACTTATATATTCCTTAACTCTCAACAGTGAAGCCTCCTTAGAGTACTATTCACATAGAAGGCTGATGTGAGACCTAAGAACCTGTGGCTTGACAGGTCACAGTCCAAAGAGGAGAATCTAATAATCTTGTTCTGCTAAATAGTAAGAGTCTTCATAATGTGATATAAATTAAATGTTTTAAAATATTACAGAGTGCATATCCCAGAGAAAGAGTCTTGTCATGCTTCTCAGGCTGTTTGTGAACTCATGGAATAACTGGCATGAATCACCAGAATTTGATGCAAAATAAAAATGATAAGGAGAGAAAGAGAGAGAGAGAGAGAGAGAGAGAGATTTTCATCATAAAGGGACCTTATCAGAGATACATGGATAATGAAATAAATAGCATTAGGTATGCTCCATGACTACAAGTTTGCTAGCCTAAAAGAAATGGATCCATTCCCGAAAACCAACAATTTACTTAAACTCACACAAAAGAAGTAGACACTAACAAGTCTTTATGTGATTATTAAATAAATAAATGAACAATGAATAACTTTCCCAGCTAGAGGGTATCAGGCCTCAATGCTTTCACTGATAAATTCTACTGAACTTTAAGGAAGAACTTACACCAATTCTCTATCATTTCTTCCAGAACATAGAAACTGAGGAAATACTTTTAATCAAACTGCCAATATTCCAAATACCAAAAATTAACAAAAGTTTTAAAGAAAAAAGACTTCTGACCAATATTTCTCATGAATTTTAATGTAAAACCATCCATAAAACATTGAAAAATTAAATCAAACACAACACAAATAATTATACACCATGACAAAGTGGTATTTATTTCAGTTGTGCAAGACAATGAAAAAATTATATATAAAATCATTCATATCATTATTAAAACTCTGTAAACTGAAAATAGAGGGAAACTTTCTGAATTTGATACAGAATATCTATAAAAACTCTATAGATAATATTATACATAGTGATCTTAAACTCACAGCTTTTCCACTGATATCAGGAGCAAATATTTGGTCGTTTTCAACATTATTTTTCATTATGGAAATCTAAGCTAAGTCTTTGCATAGAGTATTATCCATGTAGAAAAATTAAGAAATAACTAGACACCTTTCTCAAACTATTAGAAATCACACCAAAACTTATAAATAATGAATATACAAAAATTCATTTCTTCCTCTAAATTTTTTTTGGACAGCATTGCGCTACATATCCCAGGCTGGCCATCACCTCATTATGTAGCCTAGTCTGGCTTTGAATTCATGGCAATCCTTCTCCCTCAAATTCCTGAGTGTTTGGATTACAGACAAATACTACCTTGTCCAGCTCATTAATTTCTTCCTTACATAACAGGAATGAAGAAATGGTCTTCAAAATGAAAATCATATTTATTTGTATTTATACTAGAATCAACCAAAAATGATACAGATATAAATGTAACAAAATATGTAAAAGGTCAATACAAAAGCTTTATAACAGACAAAAAATGAAAGAAAAGCACATAAGTGAAAATGTATTCTTTGGTTCAGAGATATGTAAATAATATTACCATAGCATCAATCCTTCTCAAATTATCTATATGCAATATAACCCACATAGAAACATCAATAAGCTCTTTTATAGTGATACACAGACATCCTCTAAAGTTATATGGAGAGTCAAAGACCTAGAGTGAATCATACAGTATGGAAGGAAGAAATTCAATAATTGATACTATCAGATTTCATGATTTACTATACATCTGTAACAATCACAGGAATGAGAATGACAGTTCCTGAAAAGTGGTTCTGGACACCTGGGCAGCTCATGATTCCATTATTAAAATTTGTGACTTATTATAATACTAGTTTCCACCAAATATCTTGTGCTGTACTAATTGTTTTTAAAAGGTCTGGAACACTTGATTCATTGTTATTTTTATTTTAGGGAATATTTTATTTTGAAACACCACAAAATGAATCATGTATTTCTGAATACAAAATTGGCACATTATAGGCACTTAACAACATTGATTTTTGTTTGACTTTATTCTTCTTAATTTTTTAAATTGAGTTTTTTGCATTTCATATAATAGTTATTGATCCAATTTAGAGCCTTTCCTCATCCTAGACCTTCATAGTCCCCTCCCTACCACTGAATTTCATATATTTTCCTCTACAATATATGTGAAGGCTTTGTTTCTCTACTGTTGTGATAAAAACACTGATCAAATAACTGAGGAAAGAAAAGATTTATTTCTGCTTACACTATAGTATTTCATCAAGGAAACTCATGGCAGGAGCTCAACTAGGAACCTGGTGGTAGAAACTGAATTAAAGACCATGGAGGAATGCTGTTTACTGGCTTGCTCTGTCTGATACCTTATTCAGTACAGGGACACTTGCCTAGGATGGCCACACCCATGACGGGCTTGACCCCAGCACATCTCTCACTAATCAAGAAAATTTCCCACAGACATGGCCACTGGCCAGGCCAGTGGATGCAATTCCTTAATTTCAGTTTCCTCTACTAATGTGTGCCAAGTTGATAACTCAAGCTATTCATTCAGTACATTTGATTCCTTTTCAACTTTATGTACAAACACATCACTAGTAAACCACAGCATTTCCATTTCTTGTCCCTGAGATATAATGTTAATATCATCACAATATATAACAGTACAATTTTAAAAGAAGTTCTTTAAAAATTCTCCTGACTGTGGGCTCCTTTAAAATCAAAAGCAAGTTACATACATGTTGTCTTATTTCAAAAGCAAGGAACTGGGTGCACTAAAGTAAAACATAAGACCGGCAATGTAGCTCAGTGTTAGGCATCTGAGATTCATTCATGAAATTCTAATCTCTGAAAGACTTGCACAGCTCCACTTTTCTGGTTCTGCCCTTCACAGCACACTCAGCTTGTTTCATAGGTTCAGGCCGACTCCACTCCACACCTGCTGCTGCTCTTGATGGTCATTCCATGATCCTGAAATCTCCAATATACTTGGAATTCCATTGCAAGTGAGATTACACCTTTATCAGGGACTTCTCCTGGCCTGGCCTCACACAGTGCCATGCCTCAGATCCTCTCCATGACCCCTTTCAATCCTAGGGGTCTTTAGTGAGACTTAGGCCACATCTTCAATACCAGTACCACCTTGGGGACACTTATACATTTCCAGTTTCTTCTGTCAGCTTGGTATGGAACCTTAGGCCCCTGGGCCACAGCTTCTTTGTGCTGACCCTGAGGAAATATTTCCCAGAAGATTTTGCCTCAATGATACTGGTTTCTTCTTAATCACAGATGATTTTTCAGTTCCAGCTAATGAGCATCAGTTGTCCAGTAAAGCAAAGACTTCACTTCAGTGGTGCTGGTCTCATGTTAATCATTAACTGAATCTTCGGCCCCACCTGACCAGAAACCACAAACTCCCAAAAGAATATTAACTGTTGCCCTAGTCTTTGATCACGTCCCAGATCTTGAAGGTAAGACTGAACTGCTGGAGACGGAACATATTTTGGACACATCTTGGAGGAATGGAGCTGGAACAGACCTGGAAGCCTCTTCCCTGAAGACAAGCTGCCATAATTCTAGAGGATACTATGTGAGCTGTTAAGGTCAATCAATGGTCCAATCCAGCTCTAAAGCCTAATAACCACAATGACTGGGGGCAGCAAACTACTTTTATGGTGCAATAGTGGCACTTTTATCCTCAGGGGGTAATCAACAGCTAACTAATTGGATTTACAGCTCTCTCAATGGGAGGAAGCTTGTGGGTGGCACTTGAAATATAACCATATGCACATGGATGGAGAGGTCCTAGATCCTTGAGAAAACCCTATCTTTGTCATGTTTCTAGACAAATGAAATTTCTTACTATATGCTAAATATGGATCCTTATATTTGTAGATAAATATATCATATACCACTCATCAAGGAAGATTTAGTTTTTGTTCATCAGGTGGAGGCTGTTACACAGTTCCACAACTGGTCAAGGGCAGAGAATTTACAACTAAGAGATGCTGAGCTGTGAGTGACACATCTAGGGTAGAACCTCTACACCCTAAGGCTCACAGAACACAGCAGAACTGTGACTAGAGAGAATGTTAATACATCCTTCATCTCTCACCAGCAAAGCCTCCTCACACAACAGAGTGAGATGCATATAGAAGGCCACAACTGGTTAACTTTCAGAGAGTAAAAGATTGCAGAGTGCATGTTCCTGGATAGCACTCTTGTAATAAATCCCACCTTCCCGCAGCTCAGGGAACATTGTGAAAGAGGGGAAAGAAAGAATGTAGAAGCCAGGGTCGGTACATGAACATAAGGATACAGTCTTTCAGACCACTGGAAACTTGTTCAAATGAACTTCAAGCAATGGTGACAGCATGCATAAGTCCCATGCTATCTCAACCAGTCAAAACCCAGCATAGAGAGGGGAAAATGGGAAGCACGACCCAACCCTAATGTAGGAACTATTAGCAACTGATTACTGCTGGGTAAGGGAGAGTAGATCTTCTTTGGGAGATCTAAATAGGTTGACTTGACTCCAGTGGATGAACCTGTACCAAAGGACCTCTGGGTACAAATGCTTTATCAGAAGGAATGTAACCTATATGACAGAAGAGGTGAAATCCAGTGGGGGTGATATGGGGGTACATGGATATTGGAGGTGGTCTAAATTTGATTAAGAACTATTTTATTATATGCATGAAAACTCAATAAAAATATATTTAAAGAACAAATTCTCTGGTATATATTTTTTCTTGATCCTGAATGGTGGGCATCTGGATTACAAATGCTTGACCAGAAAGGATTTAACATGACAACATATCTGAAATCCTGTATGCGGGACATGGGGTAGGAAGGAAGGATGGGGTCTAAATTTGATTAAGATGTATCATATGAAAAGTATAAAAACTCAATAGAAAGTTTGGGGGAAAAGCAAATACACAAACAGAAACCAAAAAAAGCAAAGAACCACCTGATTCTCAATGCAAAATATTTCACAAGCTACCCTAATAATCTTTACCTCCATTGAAACGTCACAAAGAGGGCCCCCATCATCTGCATTTCTCCAAGCCTGCATGGACCAGCTCACTTGGCTTCAAGTACTCAATACCTTTTCCAGGCTAAGGCTTCAATAGCTTCCACAGTACTCCCCAAAGCAACACTGACAGCTGGGTCACAGTAATAACCTATTCTCCGGTATCAATATCTGTCCTAATTTGCTTCCTAATGTTATGATAAAAACATAGACTAAAACCAGCTTGGGGAGGAAAGGGCTTATTTGATCTTATCACAGGGATCACAGTTCATCACTGAGGGGAATCAGGGCAGGAACTCAGGGAAGGAACCTGGCGTGGGAGCAGAAGCACAGATCGTGGAAGAGTGCCGCGTCGGGCTTGCTTCACTGGCCTGCGCCTGGTGAGCTTTCTTATACAACCCAGGACGTCTACCTAGGAGTTGCACCAATCACAGTGAGCTTGAGCCTCCAACATGTCTCAGTCAGGAAAAGTTCTCATAGATATTGTCAGAGGCCAGTCCAATGGAGGAAATCCCTCAATTGAGCTCCCTCTAAATGGGTGTGTCAAGTTAACAACTGGAGTCATCAGGCACAATCATTCTTAAATATATTCTTACACTTTCCATGTCATGGTCAGAGCATTGTGACGATATTTAGAAGAGACTTGACACTGAAATCACGTGTACCTCATTTTGGCAACTTATTTGTACCCTAGGAAATTTTTCACATATGTCATTTAAAGACAGTGACTGACAGCATAGACGAACCATGTGTTCATTTCCTTGCCCTTTCACCTCTATGCCTGCTGGCTTCACTGGAGTAGAACTCCAGAGCTCCAGGCCTGGACCTCATCCACCTCAGTCCATCCTGGATGACATGATGGCTTTAAAGCTGAGGATCAAGGAGAAGGCTCTGTTTTAGTAACAAGCTGTCTTATTGAGAGCAGCAAGAAGATCACAGCATAACCTCACAACCTAGGAAGGAAAATACCTTGTTATGGTTTTAACTCAGAATCACTGAAGTAATGTGAAGCAGGTTTTGATCATGACACTAGAATTAAGCATCAAAGTCACAGTAAGAAAAATGTCTTCCCACGACCAAAAAGTTTGACCAAAGCCTCCTTCATGTCTCTATTCCTGAAGCTATAGATGAATGGGTTTAGCATGGGAATCACAACATTATAGAGAATGGCAGCTCTGCTTTCCCTCTCTGTAGAGCGAACTGATAGAGGAAGTAAATAGACACCCATCAGAGACCTGTAGAAGAGAAGAACCACCGTGAGGTGAGAACCACAGGTAGAGAAGGCCTTCCATCGCCCTCCAGGAGACGGGATGCCCAACACGGTCCGGGAAATGTGGACATAGGAGAAGATGATTAGCATGAGAGGAATAGCGAGGAATATCAAACCCATGATGATGATCATCAACTCATTAATGTGCGTGTCAGAGCAGGCAAGCTTCAGCAGAGCACTGGGGTCACAGTAGAAGTGGGGGATGGCTATCTGAGCACAGAAAGTCACACGTGTCATCCACAGTGTGTGCATCAGGGCAGGACAGTTGGTCAACACCCAGCACATACATAGCATTAGTGCACAGAGTTGGGGACTCATAACTGTGCTGTAATGGAGTGGCTGGCAGATGGCCACATAGCGGTCATATGCCATCACAGCCAGGAGACAATTGTCAAGACCACCAAACACCAAGAGGAAATACATTTGTGCAAGGCACCCAGAATAGGAAATGGTCTGACTCTGGGTGTGAATGTTCACCAGCATATTGGGGACTGAGGTAGAAATGTAACAGGCATCAGTGAAGGACAGATTAGCCAGAAAGAAGTACATGGGAGTATGGAGGTATGCGTCAGAGCTGATGACCAGGATGATGAGCAGGTTCCCCACCATGGTGACCAGGCACATGCCTAGGAAGATTCCAAATAGAAGGGGCTACTCCTCTGGCCTCTCAGAGAGTCCTAGAAGCAGGAAGTCTGAAGCAGCAGATTGGTTTGCTTGGCTTGGTTTTCCCATTATCTGTAGTTCTTTTATCTGTGCAATTCAGAATATTGTATTTATATTTTATTCGTTAGATACATTTATACAGAAGTATCTGTATTATGATAGTTATACTGGTTGAAAAAGGAGAATGCGTGACCCTTGCCCATGAGCTATCTAGATCCCATTTTAAATTAAATACTCATAGACACCTAGACAACAAGTAAGATAATATGTACCCAGATACAAATTGTGTTTTCTATATTGTAACAGGATCTCGAGAAGAGATAAATTTGATTAGAGATGTCAGCACAGGCTCTCTGAAGGAGGTGGAGATTAAGCATGGCCTTGTTGCTGATATTTGCAAAGTAATTTAAGCTTGTGCATTAGAAAAGGGGTATAGATCTCCATCGTCACTCTGTCTTTTTTTCCCAATGTACATGCATGCACACAGATGTCCAAATACCCACATATGGAGAAGCATATATATATATTGTAACTTTATATGTGGACAGCAAACATGACTTTGAAGGAAAAGATAAGGTGATTCCTAATTGCTAGAACTTAATTTCCTCCATTCAAACCAGTCCTTTTCCCTTGTTGAGAGCATTGGACATGTGGACTGAAGGCACCGATATACCACTGTCTTAGTCAATGTCAGGATACCTTCAAAAGCCAAAGGGCAATGTTCCTTCATTTTCTGTCTTATGGAGTAATTTGAGAAGTATTGCTATTACTTCTTTGAAGGTTTGGTGGAATTCTCATCCTAGATTTTCAATTACTCTGTTTATATCATTGGCTCTCATGGTTTTCTTTTGGCTCCAATAGATGGGCCCACACTGATGGACATTTGGAGACACAAATTAGACTCCATTGACTATATATATATCAATACAGCACATTAAATTGGGAGGGGACAATAAGAGGAGATGGGGATAGGAGAGGTCATCTCCTATGCCATCAAATTATATTGTACGAAAATCAGAAAAATTCAACAAATATTAAAATAAGATAAAAACTAAAAACTAAAGTACATAGTATGTAATCTGCAAAAAATAAATAAAATCATAAAAATATCTTTTTACAAAAAGGCAGAGGGACTAGAGCAATAGGTTAGTCATTAAGAGGACTTGTTTCTTTTGCAGAAGCCCTGGGCCTGCTTCCCAGTAACAACATATTGACTCATAACCATCTGTGACTCCAGTTCCAAGGAATCTTTATTTCTCGTCTGGCCTCTGCTGTCCCTGCATGCTCAAGGGAGTGTTTACATGCAGGCAAACACTCATACATACAAAATAAATAAAATTTGCAATTAGATAGATGACTCAGTTGTTAAGAGCAGCGACTGCTCTTGCAGAGGACCCTGGTTCGGTTTTCAGCAGGAATGTGGCAGCAAAACCAATTCCAGTTCCAGTAAATTTGACACTGTTTTCTGGATTCCGGGGCCACTGCACAACATGGGTGCACTTATGTACATGCAGGTAAATGTTAATAGACAATAAATAAATTAAAGTAAAAAGGCAGGAGATCTAGTTGCTTCCATGTTCTTTTCCCTTTTGGCATGTTCATGTTTGCAAGTCCATATTTGACTATATCTCCCTGATACGTAATTTTCAACAGAGGGGAGTAAAGTGAGAAGTATTAGGTCTTTGTTTTCTGATCTGAAAACCAGTTACTATGTTCTGTTCTCCTCTGATTTAGAGCAAGCTGCCATGAGAGGCTGTCTTATACTCCCTTTGTAAATCTGTGCCCTTAAAAGCTTTGTGACTATTTCAGTTCTCCATTTGTTTTGTGGTGAATACAGAAGCTTCAAAAATTAAACAGAGACTCAGATTATGTACCTCCAGAAGATCTCCCTGTTATTTCTTTGGGAAGGTGTGTGTGTGTGTGTGTGTGTGTGTGTGTGTGTGTGTGTGTATGTGTATGTGTGTGTGTGCTTTCAAGTAAGTCTTATCCCTTCCAGATTCTCACCTGGAGCAGTATGGATCAATTTCAAGCATCTTCATATTCTGAAGTTCTCTTTCATTTGGAAAATTCTCAATGAGGACCTCTTAGAGACTTTTGTGACTCACTAAATTTGAGGTCTAAGATTCCCTTTTACATTAGGAATGCCTGGATGTATGAGTCAATTTCTGTCTCTTCACAACAAAAGGGACAAGACCATTTCCTGGGGCTATAAAGGCACCTAGTAGATCATCCCCAAAGTGCTCATTAAAGCCAACCACTGTGTCATTGTGCAGCCTGCCCTGACTGAGTCGAAGGTGACCCAGGGGCATCTCTTCCCCAAGGGTTAAGCTTCTAGGTGCAGGTCTCAGGAGTTTGATTGTGAATGTCTTACTGGAGTATAGTACACTTTAGCCTGACTCTCCTGGGAACTCCCACCTATGCACTGGAGAATTCAGTGCCTATGATTTGTTCTAGCTAAAATTATATTGAAGAAGAAATTAAGAGTGCAAGTTAGAACACAGCCAATTCCAATTGCTCCAAACAGAGAAATGAATATGAGGCACCTACTCAAAAAGTCCAAAAGTCTTTAATGATGCAGATTATTTAAAGCATATCAGTCACAAAACCTTAGCTGATAGCTGATGCTAGAAAAGTGTCTGCATTTCTCTTAGTACTAGCTACTTCTTCCTGAACCTTTTGAAGACGTGATCTCAAGTAATAAAGCAAGCTTAGAATATTGGAAATAATGTTACTCCAACTTTACCCATGAGAAATAAATGCTCAGTGAGGATAATGACTAAGATGACATCACTGTTAAGTGAAAGTAGACTTCCTCCATGTGTCTGCTTGTCACTAGAGAACATTCTATTAACCAATGTGTTTTGTCCCAGCACTACTCTTGGGCACTAGTGGTGTTTTTGCTGCATTAATGACTTTATAGTTACAAAGTGATCAACCATTACATTTCTTGAATTTCTTCCTTTAGTAGTAACATTAAACATTTATTTCATCTGAGTTTTGATAGCGGTCAAACCCAAGGTCTCCTCTTTGATAGGAGAGCACTCTACCACTGAGATGCATCCTAAGCATGTTTCTGCTGACTTTTAAATATGAAGAACTATTCTTCTAATATTCCTGCTAATGTGTTTGTCCTTTTTTATACTGAGGTCTCCGTAATTTAAAACACTTTTTAAAGTTAATGAAATGAAGCAAAACTGTACTGAGATATTTAAGATAAAGAGCTAAACCTGAAATGTATTTTATGGGAGATTAAAAATTCATCCACTGGAGCCTGATCAAATTTCATCTTGTAGTGTGTTGTTTCAGTTACATGAGTTTGTATATTATTCCCATTTTTAATGTTTCTGATATCTAGTTTTATTACTTTGTAGTCAGAATACAGGATAATATTTCTAGTTTCCTAAGTTTGTGGAGACTTGCTCTGTGTCCTAATATGTGCTCTGTTTTGGAGAAAGTTCCATGGACTTCTTAAAAGAAAGTGTATTCTTTGATGTTTGAGTGGAATGCTCTGTAGACTCAATTCCAAATGGAACAAGAATCTCAACGTAAGACCCCAATGCCCTTAATCAGATAGACAAAGTAGACAACACAGAAAGGGGCTTTCTGAACAGGACTTTTATATTGCAAGCAATTAAGTCCAATAATTGAGAAATGGTACCTAATTAAACTTAGTCCAAGATATTCCCAACATTATACAGGCCATTGACACAGTCCTTGATTGCTTCCCAAAACCTGAAGGTAAGACCCTATTTTTCTATGGACAAGACATACTTTAGGCACAGACTTAGAGCAACTAAGCCATAACTGACCTAGATGTCACCTCCCTGGAGGCCAGTTCTTAAAGACTTGGAGAACGCTATGCAAGCTGCTAAGGGAGAACATCAATCAACGGTCAAATCTCAGCTTTAAGGCCTAATAATCACAATATTGACTAACAGGAAACAATATTGAGAAAATAGTGGCACGTTTATCTTGGGGGTACTCAATATCCATGTAAGTGGCCTGCTCAATGGGAGAGAACTCATGTGTGATATAGTAAACACAGCCAAATATACATGACTGCAGAGGTCACAGATCTTAGAGAAAACTCCAAGGCTATCATATTCCTAGACAAATATAATTTCTTGCTAGATATGGATCCTTATATTTATTTACAGACAAATATGCCAGTCACCACTCATCAGTCCTTTGTATTGTTTTGAGTCTTCTCTGTATGGTTGGTTTGGTGGACATGAATTCTTTCAGCCTTTTCGTGTCATGCAAAATTTTCCCTTTCCATTTGTCTATGAAAGATAGTGTTACTGGGTAAAGTCTTCTGGTTTAGCATCTGTTTAGAGCTGGGTATAGTTTAGTTCAGGATTTTCTGGCTTTCTGAGTTTGCATTGAAAAGTAAACTGTAATTATGTTGGGTTTTCTTTATATGTAAATTGTTGTTTTTCTCTGGCAGCTTTCAGTACCTGCTCTGGAATAGAGTCTACTTAAGCATGGTGGATGATCTTTTTGATGTGTGTTTCTAAGCGATTTGCAGGTATTTTGTTGAGTATCTTTGCATCTATATTCATTAGGGATATGAGTCTATAGTTCTCCTTTTTGTGGTATCTTTACCTGTTTTTTGGTATTAGAGTGATACTGGATTAATAGAAGGAGTTTGAGAGTTCTACATCTGTTTATATTTTTTTGACTGATTTTAACAGTATTGATTATAGATGTTCTTTGAAAGTCTGGAGTAAAGATTTTTTAAAGTATTCCCGTACTGTGTTCTGAAATTTTTTGGTGTCTGTGTGATGTTTCCCTTTTCAGCTTTGATTTTGTTGATTTGGATTTGCTCTTTCTTTTGGGTTATTGAGTTACGGATCTGTCAATCTTATTTAATCTTTCAAAGGACCAGTTCTTAGACTGATTGATTTTTGTATTGTTTTCTTTCTTTCTATTTTATTAATTTCTGATCTGGTTTTTACTTCTTCTCATCTACTAAATTTGAGGTTGTTTTGTTCTTGCCTTTCCAGAGTCTTGAGTTGCAAGGTTAAGTCATTTAAATGTGTTCTTTCTGATTTTTTAATGTAGGCATTAGAAGCTAAAAAGTTCTTTTTAGGACTGCTTTTAAGCTGTCTCAGAGGTTTTTCTGTGTTTTATTCTCATTCTCATTTATCTCCAGGCATATTTTTATTTTCTTCTTACTTTTTTCTTTGACACATTCATCATTCAGGTGTGTGATATTTAATCTCCATGATTTCATGTAGTTACTATACCTTTTTCTGCAGTTTATTTTAAGTTTTGTTGCACTGTGGTATGATAGAATGCATGGAATTATTTCAGTTTTCTTGTATTAATCGAGATTTGTTTTGTGAACTAGAAAGTGGCCCATTTTAGAAAGACTTGCATGGGGGTGTTCAGTAGAAAGTATATCCTTTGGTGCTTGGGTAGAATATTCTGTAGATGTCTGTTAGGTCCATTTCATGTAAGATATCATTTAATTCAGATGTCTCTCTAATTATTCATTGTCTAGTTGACCTGTCTAGTGAGGATATTAGGATGTTGAAATCACCTACTATTACCAGGTTGGAGTTAATCTGTGCTTTACAGCCCTGGAGTATTGTTTTTATGAAATTGGATGTTCTAGAATTTGGTGCAATATGTTCATCATTGTAATATCTTATTGATCAATTTCTCCTCTGATTAGAATGAAGTAATCCTCTTTATCTCTGTCGATTAATTTTAATTTGAAATTTATTTTGCCAGGTAATAGAATGGCACCACTGGCTTGCTTCTTAGAGTCATTTTCTTGGTGCATATACCAGTCATTTAAAAGAAATGTATTCACGGAGGAGGCTTCCAGGTCTGTCCCAGCTCCATTGCTCCAAGTCCTGTGTTTGAAGCATGTCCAGTCTTTAGCAATAAGGCCTTACATTCAAGTTCTGGGAGGTAATCAAGGGCTGTGGCAATACCCCATGTTATTTTAGGAGTCTCTTGGACTACCCTGACCAACAATTCAGAAGGACATATTTCTTGCCTGACACTGTGCTTCTTCTTACATAGTCTTCAGCTATACATATGTACTCATGTTAAGATACTGTATGTGTATTTTCAGTAGGTTTTTGAGCTAATACATTTTCCTGTGGTTTTTCACACCAGCTAAGCTTTATTAATCTCTGCTCCTGTCTATCTAACCTCCCATGTCCATCTCTAGTTAAAGTACCCCTATTTTCCCATGGTAATGCCTATTTCTTCTTACTCCCCTACCCCACCTCCAAGCTCCTTATTACCTTTTAACCTCATTTTTTTTTATGTCCTTCCCTCCTCCCTTCCCAATTGAATATCCCCATTCTCCCCATTTCACCCTTGGTAACATCTGTTTCCTACAATTCCCCTCTCTTAAAATCTTTCTTTCCTTGTACTATGCAAGGTGATAATGGGGAAAATAAATCAATAGTCCCATACCAGTTGTAAAATCTAATAACCACAATGACCAGCACAGCACACTATCTCTATTGGTGCAGTACTGGCACTTTTTACCTGTGGGGGTAATCAACAGTTATCTAATTGGACTTAATTCATGGGTGACACTATAAATATAGTCAAATACAAATGCCTGAAGAGGTCATATATCCCAGTGTATCACATCCTAGGCAAATGTGAGTTCTTACTATGTGCTAAATATGTATCTTTGTATTTACAGTCAAGTATACCATTTACCACTCATCAAAGAAGCTTCTTTTTGTAACACATGGAGACTGTTACAGAGTTTCACAACTGGTCACACAGAGAATAAGTGGTCTGAGGAATGTTCAACTATGAGACTTCTATGGTGGAACATCTACATGTAAGACTCGTGAAACAGTTGGTAGAGAAAATACTAATTCATCCCCCAAATCTCACCAGGAAAGCTTCTTCATACAACCAAGGGTAGTGCACATAAAAGGCAAAATCTGGCCAAAGTGTAGATAATAAGAAACTGCAGAGTTCTTGTCCATGAATAAGACTCCCATATTAAACCTCATCCACCCATAGCTCAGGAACCATTTCATAAAGGGGGCAGAAAGACTGGAAGAACCTGGGTTAGTGCATGAACATAAGGAAACAGATGTGTTCAGGTCTGGGAACTGGCTCATACGAACTTATAGCAACAGTGACAGCATGCACAAGATTGGTGCTAACTCAATCAGACAAAAACCCAGCACAGAACTGGGGAAATAGGTTGCAGGACCCAGACTTAGCCAAGGAACTATTGGCAACTGATGACTGCTGGGTGAGGAAAAGTTGATGTTCTCTGAGGGAATCACTCTAGATAGGCTGACTAGATTCCAGTGGATGAACTTGCACTAAGAGACATCTGGGTATAAAAGGTTGACTTGATAGGCCTTAACATATATGACAGAATGCATGAAATATGGTGGGACAGGCTATGGATGGATGCAGATGTGGAAGGGTGCTTATATGTGATTAAGATGTTTACATGAAATGCACAAAATTCAATAAGAATATATGCTAAAAAATAAAAATAATAAAAATAAATAAAAGCACAACCTAGCTGAAAAGCACAGACTCTAGAAAAAATAATGGGTTCCCCCTTGAAAATGTACACTGTATACAGGAATTGGGAGGGGAAAAGATGCATGGACAGATTGAAAATGTCTCATACCAGTTACTCGGGAAGACAATACCTACTGCGTTGATAAAATTCCTTTACTGAAGATGTTTCACAGAGCTCCTTTCATATCCCGATTCCTCAGACTGTAGATAAAGGGATTCAGCATGGGTGTGACCACAGTGTACAACACAGCCACAATGACATCCTTGTTATTATTGTTATTGGGTGAAGGGAAGGAGTATAGACCAATAATGGCTCCATAGTAAAGAGAAACCACGGAGAGGTGAGAACCCCATGTGGAAAAGGCTTTACAGATTCCCTTCAGGGAGGGAATTTTCAGAATTGTGGCCCCGTTGTGGCTGTAAGAAAGCAGAATGCACATCAATGGCACAGTAATGACCACGACTCCTACAGTGAAGATAACCAGTTCATTTATGGTTGTGTCTGAGCTAGACAGCTTAAGCAAGGCAGAGAGGTCACAGAAGAAGCGAGGCAGAATACTATCCCCACAGAAGGACAGACGAGCTAGGAGGAGGGTATGCACGAGGGCACTGGCCCAGGACAAGGCCCAGGACACAGTTAGTAGTAGAAAACAGAGGGTGTGACTCATGATGGTGGTGTAGTGCAGAGGATGGCAGATGGCCACATACCTGTCATAGGCCATTGCAGTCAGAAGAAAGCTGTCAAGATCTGCAAAAAAATAGGAAAAAATATGCCTGGGAAACACACCCAGCATATGAGATGGAGTGACTCTGTGTCAGCATATTCACGAGCATCTTAGGAACTGTGACTGATGAGAAAGAGATGTCTGTGAAGGCCAAGTGGCTGAGGAAGAAGTACATGGGGGTGTGGAGACAAGAGTCCAGCCTGATGAGCAGGATGATGAGCAGGTTCCCCAGCACTGTGGTCAGGTACATGGCCAGGAACAGGGCATAGTACATAAGATGATGTTCTGGGAGGATGGGGAGCCCCAGGAGGATGAACTCAGATGCACTGCTGTGATTATCACTTGTAATGCTCTTCATCTTCTCTTTTGCTGGAAACACAAAGGTAGAAATGTGAAAGGAAAAGAAGTAAATGTGATTATTGCTGAGCAAAACCATGCTGAAATAGTCAATATGCTCATTTTACCCAAAATCACAAGATGAGAGTGGTCATCTGCTCAAAAATAGTTTTATTCCCCATTCAAACCAACTCAACATCTTGTGAATCTGGGAAACATCAGCGTGATTAGCACATTAGCCCAGAATCTTTCTGAAGTTCATGATAAAAATCTAAGTTTAGGTAGTTAGGGTGCAAGGCCAAGTAACCACTTAATAAAAAATAGATGATCTGTAATCAGTGCCTCTCTGACTTAACCTTATTCATTCCTCTGAAACAGACTTTGGCTAGTGATTTATTTTCAGGTGTTGGGGCTAAACGAGTGGAAGCACTGGGATCATTTGATGTTCTAAGATACCAGGAACTGGAGACCTAGTGAAAAGTGCATATAAGGTCCATGGTAAGAGCACTGGGGGGCATGAATCTAAAATATCAAGTGATGTAGCTTGTAATATATCCAGTTATTTCTTTAAGATTATTAATTTATACTCAACATTTTCAGTATTCTTCATCTTTCTGAGAAATTTTCAAGGAATGTGGAGGAACAACCGTTTCTTTCAGATTCCTTCTTGGTGCATTCCCTGTAATTAATCACAACATCTTTTACAAATCCTTGGAAATACTTGGATTTTCTAGTTGAAACTGCAACTGGAAAAAGTGGAGTTCTTTGTGTGTATCAAGTATAACAAAACACTGTTTCTTTTTATTGTTTCTACTCTAGGTGCATTATACTAGTGATTCATTTTTAATATTATATTTGTTTGTTTGTTTTATGTGTATGTGTGTTTTGCCTGCATGTGTGTAAGTGCACCCATGTCATTCAATTCCTGCAGAGGTCAGATGTGGGCATCAGATCCCCTGGAACTGAAGTCATGGACAGGTGTTAGCCACCATGTGGGTGCTGAGAATCTAACCTGGGTTCTCTGTAAGAGCAGCCAGTACTCTTCTGAGCCCTCTCTCCAGCCCCATCCAATAATTCTTAATGAATATTTTCATTTTCATATTTCTCATATTTATCAATAATTTCTTCCTCCATCTTCCATGTCATTTGGCCTTAGAACTATCCATGTGAATAGTCCTAGTATAATAAAGAAAACATTACAATCTGTCTACTTAATGGAATCTAGGTCTGGAAAGATGTCAGCTGGTAAAGATGGGTGTGCCCTAACAATCTGAGTTTTATCCCCAGGATCCATATGGTGGAGGGAGAGACCTGGCTTCCACAAGTTGTCCCCTGACCTCACAAACTCAATTATAGTGCTCAATAATAAATGGAAAATTTATTAAAATATAAAACCCGTATTTTAATATATAAAAACTTAACCTAAATACTTTGCCTGTTTGAGAGTTAAGATGTCTCATAATTAGCACACAGTTTGAAAGATAATGTTTGTATGTTATATAAATTTTCCCACTTGCAATGAAATCACATTTAGAATTTCTTCATTTTTCAGCCCAATGTGTTATGCGTGTTTTTTAAGAAATATTTTATGGAACTTTTGCGTATTTCATACAACAGTTTTTAATCAAATTTAGAACCCCTCTCCCACTAGGCCTCATGTATTCTGACATCAATATTAAGTCCCATCCAGTCATTTTACCCAGATGTCCTTCAGGAAAAGTTCATCCACTGCAATCTATTCAGCCTGCTGAGAGATCTTAAGGAAGGTCTACTTATAATATCCTCACCCGAGATGGACTGTAAATTCAGTTACACTACTCATCACCATGCTAACAATAGTTTATTATAATGAAAGCGTTATCATTTGGATATTTATATATTTCAAATACCTTGCTATTTTGGTCAGCATTATAATTTAATAATATGTTGTTTTGCATATTAGCATATATCTTTTATTAAGACTTAGAATTGGATTCAGAGTGGGTTTATATCATTATTTGATAGATGGTCAAATCACAGAGTTTAAAGTAATGAAGTTGAAGAGATCTAATCTTAAATGTTCTTTTAAAAAGAGTTCTGAATATACAATCTACCTTTTGAAAAATATGCAGATCGGTACTCTCATTCAGGGTCTGGTGTGAGGTTAGGGAACTTTGAAGAACAGCTAAAATTTGAGACTGTGCTTAGCCTGGAAAGATATAGGGTTTGAGATTTACTGAGGACATAGAGGAAAAGTCCTTTCCAATATAAAAATGCATTTCAATTCTGTTCTCATAGTAATAGTACACGTGAGAACAGGCTTAAGGAAAGAAGGAACCACAGTTTTCAAACAGCTTACAGTCTACTAATGTAGAGATCACTTTACATGTCAGCAAGAATCTGCAGTTACTTCAGAAATTTAGACACAAAGCACCTATTTATTCTTTGATTGTAGTGGCAAATGTGAAGAAAATTGTAGGGAGGGATTTGTGACAAATTTGCCAGGAAATCCAACAAATTCTAAGCAAAAAAATATTTTTCCTGTTACTTACTTTTAATTGGATAATATGTAGATCTGGTTTTATACTATTATCCTAAAATTTAAATAATGACTTCAAGACAAATTTCTACCTGGATCTGTGTCCATAATGTATTAGGCATATAATCAATGAATAAGTAGCATACTGTGAATTCGCACATACACAAACACATTCAACCATGCTACTGAACGTTATGTATTGTAACTGCTTTCCTATGACCTCTTCGATTATGAGCACAGGTACCTTTAGCTTAAAACATGGCAAAATGCTTCCATTTGTCTCAAGATATAGCAGAAGGCTGCAAAGAAGAGATCTTGAAGGAACTCCACATTGCATCGACAGACAAAAAATGCATAAGCTCACAGTCAAACAAGGCAGATATATCAATATAGTTTTGATCACAACTGAGAAATTGGCGAGTTCTAATTTTTCAATCTTCAAGAGTACTCAGGGGACAAAATGTTCACACCCAGCTCAAATTAGAGAAAACAGACTATAATTATTTTCTTTATTGCCTGGGGGTGCTTCAGGAGTAGAACTGCTCTCTGAAGCAGACAGAAGGGAGCTTACCCTCGGAGAAATCAGGCTATTGAAGGCAAAATGAGTCGGTGGCTCATCACAATTTTTGGTTCTTCTGGTTCTCTTGAGGAAAATATGATTCAGTCTACAATGAACCAAGCAGAAGGTTAAGAGTGATAACCAAAGTTTCTTTCTCCTGAACACCTCTCTGTTTACTGTGGGGGTTGTGGATGCACATGTGTAGGTTTATACATGTCTCCATCTCCTCAGTACTGGAATTAGAGACACAGACCACCTTGCCCAGTTTTGTTCTGTGAGAGCTGTGAGTCCAAACTGAAGACCATGTACTTACACAGCAAGTGCTTTATCAATCAAGCCACCTCCCTATCCTTTCCAACTCATGATTTGTATTTTTGAGACAGGATCTCTCTGTAGTTCCAGCTGGCCTGGAATTAACTATGTAGATCAGACTAATCTCAGTTTCTTAGAGATTCACCTGCCTTTGCCTCCTGAATGCTTGGATTGAAATTGTGCGCCACCACACCTGGCCTCACCCCATGATATTTTAAGAATACTAGAAGCTTGCTAATAATGATAATATTGCCACTTTCTGAACAAAGGAGTAAGGGAACAAACATTTTATCATTACCACTGGGGTCTGGAGGTGCAATATGTTCCTCTATCTTGCTTGCCCCCCAGTGGAGTTAGTTTCCATTGGTGTGTGTTTCTTAAATGCCATAGATACCATTCAAAATAGCCTTTCCACTTAACCTTTTACAAAACTAATCCCACATTCCTCCACATATCTCTTGCTCCCTTTCTTCTGTATCTGGTCAAAAATAATTATTATGTGTTTATTAATAATTGCAAAGATGTGAATTTTTACAACATTATTAATTGGGTCTGTTTATGTAAAAATTAACCTGTACTTAGTGATGCCATTTGATTGATAAAACCCTGGAGATATTTAGACTTTGGGAGTGGTTCCTTGGTCTGGAGAAAACAATTTTGCATCTATATTCATGATGAAATGGCATAGTGGCCTCTCTGTTTTCCTAGAAGTCAATGATTGATTTTACTTCTTTCTCAAATCAGAAAAACATTATTGACAACTGCCTCCTCCTCTTATCTTTTCAGAAATAAGCAGCTGACGGGTGTATGATGTCTTATTTTGATTAAACAATAAAAGGAAAAGTTTATCTCTAAGCTCATAGGTGATGTTTCTACTTCTCTAAACACTAAATACCATTTCTCAGAAGATTTTTTGTTCTCTTCTTTATAAGTACTCCATAATTCTGAGTCTTACTTAAAAATTTGGCCAAGGCAGTGGTTCACTTTTAATAGTAAAATCTAATAATAGTAAAATATATAATCAAATATACACAAACAACAAAATGAGAAATATGCAAATAAGATTACTATGCATTTCAAAGAAAAGCATCTCAAATGGGCTAATAACCACATGAAGAGATGGCCACCTTACAAAATACATGCAAAAGTTTAAACAGAAAGCAATTTATATATGAAAATTGGAAATATTAAATTTGAGTGTGCTTTTTGCTGATCATGGGATATATATTGGAAATTATAATTTACCTATACAGAGAAGTATACAGAGATGTATGATTATCAGTTGAAAAAGTTAATTGACATGTATCATGAAATTCCAGTATAAGACTTATACCTCTTAAATATGTCTTGCATATATCTAACTAGTGGCATAGTTAATTAATAAGGTCACAGCAACGTTTTTTAGTAAATTTTAAAAATGGAAAAATTAATTCAGTGGCAAGCCGAGTTACTATAGGTTTTTTTGCTTTGTGGATTTTATTTGTTTTTTGTTTTTTTGAGACAGGAATTCCATGTGTCCCCAGATGGCCTAAAACTTACTATGTAGACCAGGCTGGCTTTAATTTCACAGAGATCTACTGACCTCTGCCTTCCAAGCATTGGCATTAAAGGCATGAGCTACCATACATGCCAACAAGTAGAGTTTTACACAAGGAATGTTATATATCCATTAATAGCTATTCATAAGTGAATTTAAAATATAGGGTGATGGAAAGATGACTCAACACCTAGGAGCACTGACTGCTCTTGGAGAGGACCCAGGTTTAATTCCTAGCACTCACATTGCAGCTAACAACTATCTGTAACTTCAGTTCCAGGGGTTTTGAGAGGTTCTCTTATGGCCTTCCTGGGTATTGTCCAACATGGGTGCATCTATGATATTATCTATGATATTAAAGACATCAATGATATTATCTAACTGTAACACCTACCAACTGTGAAACCAACCTGCCAGGCAAGATGTGTCCACTTGTGCAATAGTGGATTTAATGTTCAGGGATTAACCAACTGCACTTTTATTTGATTTGAGGTCTGACACATAGGAAGAAATTTATGCATGGTACTGTAAACATGATAAAAAATCTATAGTGAAGGAGATCATAGGCCCCAGCGATGGGGGGTTTAAATACTGTTGTTTAACTAAATTGAGAGACTATCAAAGTACCTTCTAAAATGCTTGTTTATACCCATAGATAAATACTAATCTCAGCCTTAATTGGAGGATCCTCCCTTTCTAGTGAATGGTGGTGAATGTAGAGACTTATGGTTGCATAAAGTATTGAGAATAAGTTATGAATGAGCGCTCAGCCCTAAACAAGACATTTCAGGCTCAGAGGACGTTGAGGAAGAGGGCCTGGAAAGAATGCACCAGCCAGAAGATAGGAAAATGTTTGCCACCTTCTGGGAAACACACAGCCATTACAATCATGAACCATAGGAACTTCAGATACTTAACACTGAGTTTTCATGAAAATCGGTCTGTCCACAGCTGGGCATGGATGGATAGGGGTCTTAGAGGGCCCTGCCATTCACTACTGAGCTACTTGCCATTGACTGATTCAGGGAGAGAAAGAATCATTGCCTTCAGCTGTGTACCCACTGGTGACCCCACCAGGATCCAGTGGATAAATCTCCAATGGTCACACAGATGACACGGTCTAAATTAAAATGGGTCACAATATAAAGTCAAAAGTCAGGAATCTAAAAATGAGGCAGGTGGGTTGGAGAGAAAGTTGACAGGGCTGGAAGAAAGATAAAAGAAGGTGGTGGAGAGGGTCATCAGAATACCTCATATACATGTGTGAAATTGTTAAAAGCAAAAGTAACCAATGAAGAGACACAGGAATAGGACTAGATGAGTTAATGAATGATGGGAAGAAAGAATGGAAGGATGATATAAGTTGTTGTTTAAAAACCTTGCAAGTTTTCTAAAGTAAATATAATCAGAAGAGAGTTCAGAAGTCTGTAATTGGGAAAATATGTCTAAAATTCAGTTAAGCTAAAGGAAATATTCAGACTCACTAATCCATCTTGCTTCCAAGTTCTACATTTTTGTTACTATTGCCTCTCTTTTCTTTGTGGGGTTTGTACCTTAAAAATCAATTGTAAAGTTTAATTAGATGATTGAAATTTAAAGTTATTTTTAATATAACATCTTTAACCTGAAGTGGGAGACATTTTAAAGAAAAATATGTTCTATGCTATTAAACTGGTTCTAGAGGTGGACTAGCAGATTTTTGATCTCCTTAGAGCAGGAGATTAAAAGAAGGAATCTTGCTGCAATCAGGTAATACATTAATTTTAATAGAAAGTGTATTCTTTTTAACCATAGGCTGTCATTACCCATCAATAAAAATCAAAATACTTTAATGCTACCATATAAAGAAAGAAGCAGAGCACCTCAAATTTGGAGGAACCCAGAGCTGTGTTAATCTGGTCCGTTATAATACACAGGGGAAATCAGATAATTATATGTTTCCAGTAACAAGACTCTAGGGCACTCTGTCCCTTGACTCCTGGCTCTGTGGATGTTCAAAGCAGAGCCTGTTTAGTTCTCTGGTATCTGCCTGATGGGACAGCAGTTCTCTATTTCTGTAAGTTCAGGTTTCACAATGAAAACATAAAAGTTTTCAGAATTCCTCAAGATATGGCTCAGTTGGGATCAGAACAGTTTTTGTCTAAGGACATCAGAAGCTTCTAGCAAAGCAACTCTTGTTTCTGGATTTCCCTTCTCAAGCCAATGAACACTACAACTGCTCCGTCTTCTCTATCATATATGACCTTGGCTTATCTTTTCAGTTTTTTGTTAACTTTTTGGACTCCTCACTTAGAGTCTTAATCTGCTTTTCTCCAAGACTTGGTCCCCCCTAAACTGGTTTTACTCAGTTGAACAATTTGACTTTTGATTCCGTAGCTGTTTTTGTATTTAATATTCTTCATTTGGAACCCTAATCCACTTAATCCCATCATAATCTTGTCAGGAAGGTATGAGATTGTCTCCATAAATAAAGACATTTGCATTGCTTTCTTCTCCATAAAATAGCATAGCAGGGAGCACAGAAACTGGACTAAAACTGCTGCAGACTGGCAGGTCCCTGTCTTGAAGCACTCTGTGTACTCAGATCATTCTTCCTGTTGACACAGGTGAAGAGGCAGTGATGGTAAGTAAAGAGGCTGCTTAATCTTGGATGACAGAAGGAGAAGGATGACCCAAGTTTCTGAAAGCATCTTACTGGTGTCTCAAGAATTTATTGAGTTTTCTGAGGCCCCAGATTCTAAGAAAGATGTCAAACTTTTTCAGAAAAAGTGATGCAGAGAAAGAGGAATTAGTCAAAGGTACTTAAGCAGAGTAGTGAAAACACAGAAGGTTTAGAAAATGGTTTTCCAGGGCCAGTAAGATGACTCAGTGGGTCCCTGTTGCCAAGTCTAGCAATCTGAATTCAATCTTTAGAAACCACATATGGGAAGCAGAGAACCTACTTCTCTAAGCTGTTCTCTGACCTCCACATGTGTACACACACACACACACACAAATCAATAAATAGAAAAATAAATAAATTTAAATAAATGGCCTTACACTGGAGAGATTTGAATTTGTTTAAAGGAGCTGGAGAATTTACTCATGTAAACTGCTTGTTTCAATAGTAATAAAATGATCAATGAATTATATGCTGACATAGGTAATGAAAGACTTGTTCTTCCCTAAAATAACATACAGTCCCTTAGAAAGACCCAATGGAAGTGAATGGAATTCCTTGATGAAGACAGAATCTGGAAGTTAGGTAAGCACAGTTGTGTGCCAGTCTGCATCCTCCCTTGTCTTGAAGAAATTAAAAATCTATGGGGTCTTAAGAGAGTTGTTTTCCTTTCAGCAAGTGGTTATTTTAATGTGCTAGTTCCTGGAGAATCATATTCATGAGGCATCATATTCATCATCATAATGTGGGGTTCTTATCTCGTGAAAGTTGCACATATTTGAGATGTGTTATTTAATTCAATTACAGTAAGTTTCAGAGGTAGACAAATATGTAAAAATTTTCAGATAGTCCTCTTGCAAAGTTTGAATTTTTACTTCAAAACATGACTAGAACTTCAGTAGACCTTTTCATGTGCAGACATGATACACAGATAGTAACTGATTAAGAAAAAATAGAAAACTTAAAGGGCAAAGCACTAATCTGAGAGCCTAATACTGTAGATTTTAGACTATGTTTTTCTTCATGCCACAGCAAAAATAGGTTCAATCATTTTACTTATTAATAATGTTATTCATTATTAGCCTGTTTATCTGTGAATCAAAGAAAACTGTTGGGCTCTATAAATTATTCTTAATCCCAGCTGAACATCAAGTCTCATAAGGAGGATTTAGTGTTTCTTTAAGTACAGGTTTGAGGGCATATCCTTGAGAATTTAAGTCTCATAGTTCTGAGGTGGGGAATGGCGATTGTCATGCAATATCATTAGATGGTATTTAGATCCTCTCCCATATCTGCACCTCCCTCTTGCCCAACCTAAGGAACTTTTGCCAATTGATGGCAGTTGGGAGGAGAAAAGACAGTGTCTTATATGGATGTGACTTTTGGTGAGCCAATAGATGGACCAACACTGAAGAACATTTAGGGACAGAAATTAGACTCTGTAGGCTATAATATAGGAGAATTCTGTATTTTTAACAAGCATCTGAAATTGTTTTATAAATTTGCCCATAGACAAACGGGTGGAAATCTCTACACCAGATGGCTTTTAAGTTTCATTCGTCCTTGAACTTCAGTGCTACTTTACAAAAGACAAGAAAACAAAACAGTAAGGACGTGTGACCCCAAATATGTTAAGCTAGGAATCCCAGTGCATTAAATGTAAACATAGTGATAGAAATTTCTCTCTATATATTAATTAGAAATGTAGCCTCTTGATTCCAATGCCGTTTGTTTGTATTTGATATCAAATAGGTATGAGCTGTGGGTCCTTGTGAAAACCAGACACCTCTACTAACGGCCTCTGTATACTATTGTGATTTAGAATTGAAGAAAAAGAATACACGTGAGTGCTTACATATCACAAGAGGCTAATAAATGTTATTTACATGAAGATATTGATTCTCATGACCAAAATTCAAGGATTCAATACTTTTTGTCTGAAGAAATAAACAGGGGATGAGTTGTTCAAATGTCCTTCATTGGAAATACTGTTCTACAAGTTCCTGGGACCCTGCTCACATGTACCTACAGCAATGGTGTCAACATGCACAAGACCCTGCAAACTTAAGCAGACAAAACCTCAGGATAGAACTGAAGAAACGGACAGAAGATCCCAATCTTAGATGAAGAAATATTGGCAACTGATTACTGCTGGGTGAGAAAGAGCTGATCTTCCTACAGTGAAGGACTCTGGATAGACTGACTAGTCCCCAGTAGATGAACTTGCATGGAGGAATGTCTGGGGACACTAACTTGACACAATAGGACTTAACACAAATGACAGCAAGAATGGACTCCAGTTGGGGTGGGGTATGGGAGGGTGCCAGTGAGGAACAAGTTACAGATTAAGATTGATTGAGATGTTCTATATGAAGCACACAATAATTCAATAAAAAATATCCTTCATTATAAATTCAGGGTTTTAAAGGCTAATTTTGTGTGTTTCAGGATTATCTCCCAAAAGAATATATAATTTATGTCATTCCAGCATTCCCATGAAAATATCCTATGCTGAAATAATGGAACTGATATTAAGTTATAAACTTAGGCTAAGGATTTGATAGACTGACCATGCCGGGAACCTTACTGGAAGAGCACTCCTAATATCAGAGAATAAACTGAAGAAAATAGAGGGAAGGTAGAGAATAGGAGATCTTTTTAGAATGACAAGTTTAAAGGAAGTTAAGGTCATATATCTGGAAATGTTAGTCTTGGGGCAGTAGTGAATTGAAATTCAGATGTGAGAGTTGAAAGAAGTCAGTGCCTGCAGGTTTAGAATAAATCCTACATTCTAACAGTCTTTTCTGAACTCCAGATGCTGTAGAGTCATGGAAAACCAATCCAGTGTCTCCAAATTTTTCCTTCGGGGACTATCTGAATTTCCAGAGCACCAGCAGCTATTCTTTGGACTTTCCTTGTGTATGTATCTTGTCACCTTGACTGGAAATGTATTCATCATTTTGGCCATTGGCTCTGACACACATCTTCACACACCTATGTACTTCTTTTTGGCTAATCTGTCTTTTGTTCACATGGGTTTAACATCCTCTGTGGTGACCAAGATGCTGTTCAATGTACAGACTCAGCACCACACCATCTCCTATATGGGTTGTCTCACACAAATGTACTTCTTTATGATGTTTGGTGATCTAGACAGCTTCTTCCTGGCTGTGATGGTTTATGACTGCTATGCAGCCATCTGTCGCCCTCTTCACTACCCCACAATCATGAGCCCCAGAGCCTGTGCCCTGATGCTTGCATTGTGCTGGGTCCTCACCAACATAGTTGCCCTGACTCACACTCTCCTCATGGCTCGACTGTCTTTCTGTGTTGTTGGGGAAATAGCTCACTTTTTCTGTGACATAACTCCAGTCCTGAAACTATCACGTTCTGACACTCGTATCAATGAGTTAGTGCTTTCAGGCTTAGGAGGCACAGTACTCATGGTCCCCTTTGTAAGCATTGTCATCTCCTACGTCCATATTGTAGTTGCCATTCTGAGGGTCCGAACTCCTGGTGGGGGTACAAAGGCCTTTTCCACATGCAGTTCCCATCTCTGTGTAGTCTGTGTATTCTACGGCACCCTATTCAGTGCCTACTTGTGCCCTCCCTCTGCAGACTCTGCAGAAAAGGATGTCGCAGCCGCTGCAGTGTATACAGTGGTGACTCCTATGTTGAACCCTTTTATCTACAGCCTAAGGAACAAAGACATGAAGGGGGCCCTAAAGAGGCTCCTCAGTCGTGGGAGAATTTTCTCCTCTTAGATATAATGACAGCAATGTTTAATGCAAAACGAACTTGAAATCAAACAAATACTCTTAGTTTGTTATCAGCTATACACTATCCAGGAGAGTAATCTGCAGGTAATCAACCTCACTGAACTTTCTCATCTCTTTCATAAATCAGAGATAATGTAGAAAATGGTCTTCCTTCCTTTCCTTTATTCTGTTGTTTTGTTTGGGATAGGGTCTTACTGAACACACCATGTGTTCACTATGTATCCTAAGTAGACCTTTAACTCACATTTCTCCTGTCTCAACTCGAGTACTAGAATTACAGGCAAGGGTCACCACCACACAAAGCTCTAGAGTTCCTACTTCATGAGTTCAGAAGATTAAGTAAAATGAACCTGAAAATGTAACTGGTTTAGCAGCAAATGGCTGCAGGTGCTCAACACTGTCGCCTTTCACGATTCCCTCAACCGAAATGCACAAGCTTTCTTAGGGATTCCTTTGTTCAAAAGCATTCATTTGGAAGCATTTGTCTTGCTCATAATAATAAGTGGATGCCAAGAAGAAATAAAGAAGACATGTTACATTCCAGGAGCTACAAGAGAGGAAAAGAGTTTCCCATTGACATAAATTCAGCATTTAGTTTTCTGTGTTGATCACACAGCTTCTCGTGGTTGGTTTACAAAGATTTCACCAGTGCTGTTGTTAGAACTCCACACACTGCTTCTGCCTATTGCCAGTCAAGGATGTTCAGAGCTGTGGCTAGGGAGATGGATTTGTGGTTAAGAGCAGAATTTAGCTCTCGGCACCCATGTCAGATAGCTCACAATAACATGTAAGTTCACCTTCAGAAAATCCAACACCTTCTTCTGGCCCCCATAGACACCTGAATGCACATGTATACATACACGTGTCTACACATACACAGCTACAGAAAAACAAACACACAGAAACCAACTCATGAATAAAAACAAAAATAAAATATTTTCAGAAAAAAGAAAAACTTATTTTAAAAGACATTTTAAACTTATTTATTAAATAAATGGTTAATAATTAATAAATTAAATTTTATTAATTTATTTATATTATCTTTATTTTGTAATTTTTATACATCTTATTCATATTTAGATCCTATCTGTACCCACTACATTTGCCCCAGCAAATATTATGCGCTCTGTCTTATATGTCAAGGCCTATTGAGTCAACTTTGTGTCCCAAGATGTCCCTCAGTGTGAGTTCATTCACTGGAGCCTCGTGGGCTTGTCTAGGTCACTCCAGTAAAGAAGAGAAACTCTCCCATACTCAGCAGTGATCACCTACCAATTGTTCCACAGATAAAGTTGGGACTTCTTGACTGTTTCCCCAGCTCTATTTTTTTTGGGGGGGGTCTGATTTGAGCTGGCATGGGTTTTGTGCATGCTGTCACCATTGCTGTACGTTCATATAAGTAAGTTTCCAGAAACCTGAAAACTGTTTCTTTTTGGTCATCCATCATGCCTGGCTTTTTAGTCTTTCTGCCCGCTCTTCTGCAATGGTCCCTGAGCCCTGGTTGGGTGAGGTTTAATACAGGAGACCTATCCAGGGGCATGCACTCTTCAGTCTCTTATTTTCTTCATTTTTGTCAGTTTTGGATTTCTGTGTTGATGGCCCTGTGTTGCATGAAGAAACTTCCCTGGTGAGTGTTGAGAGATACATTAATATTCTTTCTAACCACTGTTCCACTAGGTTCCCTGAGCCTTAGGTATAGAGTTAGCATTGCAGATGTGTCACTTAGGAATGGGCACCTCTCTAATCAGTTGTGGAGCTTTGTAATAATCTACATCTGTTACAAAAAGAAGCTTCTTTATGGTCAGGGCAGGTGGCACATGCATGTAGTCCTAGTACTCAGGAGGCAGAAGCAGGCAGATCTCTATGAGTTTGAAGGCAGCCTGGTCTACATAGGAGTTCCAGACCAGCTGAAGCTACAGGGACACCTTGTGTCAAAAAAAAATTCTTTGATGAATGTTGAGAGGTATGTTTGTCTATAAATTTAAGGATACATATTTAGCATACAGCAAGAACTTGCACTGGAGGCTGGAGAGATGAATCTGCAGTTATGAGCACCAGCTACTCTTGCAGAGGAATCTGGTTCAGTTCCCAGAATCCACATGGCAACTAACAACCATCATAAGTCCACTTCCAGACTCCCTCTTCTGACCTCCACAGGCATTGTACAACACAGATACACAGATATTCAGGCACTGCGGTCTTTATGCAAGAGCACATTTACTCCAAATTGATCTGTCCCCTAAAGACTCAAACACAGAAAGTTACCTGATTATGCTGGGGCGGAACTTGGTATGAACGCAGCCGGGAGTGCTTTGTGAGCTGGTCACTCCTCCTGAAGTGCTTCTGCAGCAGCAGACTGCAGAATGGCTTTTCCCCAGTGTGGGTCAGGTAGTGGCGGGTCAGCTTATCTGGCGGGGGAGCTATTTAAGGCAGTCTGGCCATACGCAGGCAGAGTTCACCTGTATGAACTCTGGAATGGGCTTTGAGATAGGAGGATTGTCCACAGCGTTTCCTGCAGTCACTGTAGGGGCACCTGTGCCTCTTTTCCGAGCCATGTTTCCCCTTGCAGCCACTCCAGAGTGGAGGAGGGTGATCCGGCTGGGCGCACTTCCAGCATCTTGTCTCTCCTTCTGGCTGTGGAAAGGACTAGACGCAGATTCGCTGGTCAGGTCGCTGTCGAATCCCATATTTTCACCTGGACTCTCCAGATTGTCGCTGCACAGTGATATGGTCTGAATGGAATGGTGCTCGTTCATGTACCATGGCTCATGGCGATGGTGACCAGAGTGTAGTAATCTCTCCAGGTGACACAGTGATCCTTCATCACCTTGCGCTCAGATAGTGGCAGAGCCCCCAAGCTCCTGCACTGCCGGGCAGTTCAAATGGAAACCAGACACTGGGCAGCATGCCCACGTCTAGGAGACATTATTTCAGGGTCCACAGACAGCCGTTGAGCTCTGTGCCTGCCTCTCTGTGCAGCTGCTCGGCATTCTCTAGCTCAGTACAATTTCTCAGAATCCTACCCACGTCACAATCCAGCCCCCTGCCATTGGCCAGTGGGGAGGGTGATTCAACTCTTTTTACTTTCTCCCCCTGCCAACCAGAAGATCGCCGTGGAGGAGAGGTGCTTCTCGAAATGCTGCTGCAGGCAATCTGACTGTTTCTCTGCTCCCTCCAGCCCCAGTCACTGACATTTAAAAAAGTAATAACCTTGAGGCCTGTGACAAGCATCCGCACATCTCCAAGGCCGCTGCCGGGTCCACACACCTGCCCAGGCCTCTGACTCATGTGCCAGCTGGCACAGCTTCAGGGTACATCTCCCCTAGCCTATCACACCCTCCCTAGGTCAAACCATAACTTCTATACAATGCATATTGATCACATTATACTCCCTCCCTATTTGCACCCCACTTAGTCTGACTGCCTAGTCTCTCATGCTTCCTGTTAAGGACTAATGAGTCAAGTTTGCATCCTTGAACGTCCCTCAACGGGATTCCATTCACTGGATCCTGGATAACCTACCCAGTGTCACTCCCTTAAAGAGCGTCGACCCCTCCATCTCCCAACAGTTATTGGTTGACAATAGTTTCTCAGCTAACTTTGGGGCTTCCTACCCAGAAGCTGGCTTTTTTTGGGGGGAGAAGGTGTTCAGGTTTGAGATTGCATGGGTTTTCTACTGCTGTTACTATTGCTGTAAATTTATTTGAGTAACTGACCACCCCAGGCTCTTACCTTTTCACCCACTCTTCCACAGTGGTTCCTAGGCACAGTGTCTCAGAGGTTTGAGGTAGTACCCTACCCAGGGACATGCACTCTGCAGTCTCTCATTCTCTACATTTTGGCCAGTTGTGATTTTCTGAGATGGTCACCATCTGCTGTAGGAAGATGCTTCGTTGGTGAGAGTTGAGAGATGCATTAATAGTTTTTACTGCCGCCTGTTCAGCTATGTTCCCTGAGCTTTAGGGGTAGCAGTTGTGTTGTCTATGTGTCACTTAGGGCTGGACTTCACACAGACACTTATTCTGTGCATTTGACTCATTGTGGAACTCTGTTATAGTCTCCAACTGTTGTAAAAAGAAGTTTTTATTTTTTGATGAGTGATGAGGGTATGCTTATCTGCAAATATAAGGATACATTTGAATACAGTAAGAAATTACCTTGGTTGAGGGATGTGACAAAGGACCTAGGACCTCTCCAACCATGTGTATTGCTATGTTTACAGTACCACACAAGTTCTTAATTATTGAGAGGGCCTAAAGTCCAATTAGACTGCTATTGATTACCCTCTATGAATGAATATTTGAGAAGTGGATAGTCTTATATTTTTTGTTTGTCTATCCCCACCTACCCATCCATGATTAGATGGTTTCTTCTTAAATCAAAGGGGTGTTGCTGTGACCTAAAATGTCAATCATCATTGAAAAGAAAAATAACAAATGTACCCTGCTACTTGATCATTATGATTCAGGAACTTCTGTATGATTTCTGCACCATAATTTATTTCTGATGGACAAGATAAGAGAAACCAGCATTCATTGTTCTTGGTCAGTTTTGTAATGTTAAGTTAAATGTATTATTAACTTAATTTCAAATAAAGGATATAAGGATAGGGGATATCAGTGGTAGAGTACTTGTCTAGCACATATGAGGTGCTAGCTCAGTTCTCAATAATACTAAAAAAAAACCCAAGTGCTTTATAATGTTTTCAACTATGCAGAAGAAGAAATTGAATATTAAAGGAGTTAATTACTTGCATGGGGCTAAACAGCAACCCTTCTGGAAGATGCAACTCATAGCTGATTTCTGTCTTTCTTAAATACTCTTCCCTTATGGCTTTATAGTACTGTCTATCAGTTCATAATATCCATATAGGACCAAAGAAAGATACCTATGGGCCCATTCACTGGGTGCTGAGGAAGATTCAATATAAAAGAAGACATCTCACTTAACTTCAAACCTAGAGTCACTAACCTGCTTACAAATGGTTTCAATGTAGTAGGTAATGAGGACACTGAGAAATAGACAGATTCAGTAGGAGAAATAGAAGACCTCTGACTATTCCCTCCCTGGTTTCAGTGTGTCTTGACTGAAACTCACACATGCTGTTAGAAAGATTCATAGACAACTGGTCCAAGTGAATGATGAATGAAGGTTATTGTGGTCGAGAAAGGTGACCATTGTTCTTAAATCAAGAAAACTCAAGTCCTTAAAGTGAGCATCTTAATTCCTAACAGTAGAAGTTTCTGGGAACTACAAGGTATTTTATGTTTACTTTTCCTGACCAACCATTACCACTACCAATATTTTTCTAATTTTATTTTTATTGAAATTTTGAGATTTTCACACACTATAGTTTGATGGTATTAAGATCCTTTTCCCTCTCTGCTTCTCCTGTTACTGGCTCAACCAAATTTAATATATGGCACATAGCATCTGATATATGACCCCAGATATCACATTGAAGATATGTCACTTAAGGTTAAGCATATCACAGATACTTATTCTCTACATTTGACTAGTTCTGAAACTCTGGAATAGTTTCCATCTGTTGCAAAAAAAAGCTTCTTTCATGAGGGATGAAAGGTACACTTGTCTGTAAATACAAGGGTGCATGTTTAGAATAAAACAAAAAAATTATGTTATTTATGTTATTCTAGGAATGTGGCAGAAGAGAAGTAGGTTGTTCTTTAAAATCTATTACTTGTTGCATTAAAAATTTCTTCCTGTGAGGCACAAGCAGCATCCCACATTGCCCTCCTCTCTAGGTCAGGAACAACAAAGTGAACAAAGTATGATTTCACCAAATTACAGTTTGGGAAACCAGAATTTATTTGGGCTTACTCACAGAGCAATTAGCAGGGAGGGGGAATTCCTCTACTGAGGCCATACAGCAAATTCCACATTGGCCCTACACAGAGCCAAGGAGGAATAGGACCCTTCTTGCCCCTGTTGCACCTGTTGTTTCCCAGGGCCATGTAGGCCCTGAGTCTGACTCCTGGCTCTAGCCACATCTGTTGTCTCTCCTGTGACCACACATGGCTGCTGGGAGAGGTCCTGACTGGACAAAATGTCCCCATCCCTGAAATAACTGTTCACAGGAGAGAAATGCAACCTGTTTACTCTGGGGGATTATTATACACCCCTGGGATAGTTTTTAATCTTTTGTGTACCTTTTATGAACTGGTCCTTAGGTTTTAAAGCCTTCCAGAAACTCTTTAGCATGCAATTTGGATTTTTTGTCATCTTTTTTTCTTTAGGAACTTGGGTTTAACACATCTTCCTATATTTTCCTTCAAGTAACCCAAGCAGACCTATTTCTCTATTTGTCTCTTTTATACCTTTTTAAGGTACAGACATACTTTGCATGCTGGTTTAAATCACTTAAATTTGTCAAAGCCTCTCCTGCCTTATAAAGAACCTGTCCCACTAAGGGACTTAGCACAGACACTAAATCTCTGTACCAATTTCAAGGTCCTTGCTCAATCAAGTCCTTCATTAAATTTCTAGTGAACACAGTCCTATCTGGTCCAGTTAACTGGACACCATACATTGCTTTCCTCATACCTAGTTCTCTCAGTAGTGCCTCTCTCCAGCCCCTGATAGCCATGGAAACCTCCACTGGTGATAATGAAGTATCTCTAATGGCTCATACAAGCCATTCCATCAGAAACTGATTCCCCCCTGCCTCAGGTTATGTGGCTTATATTTCAAGGAAGAATGAGTGGTTATATTGCTCAGCTTTTCTGCTTCTGCAGCATTTAAACTCTTACCATCTGCTCCTATATCACATATCCTCATGAGCCAGGTGATGAGGAGCTCCTTCACTGCTTGTTTGAACGTCTTCCCTAGTTCCAACAGCTCCAGTGCAGAGTATTCTTTGATTGCCAAAATCTCAGGCTTGTTAAGGCCTCCATCAGCAGGCTGCAACATGACTTTCTCCTTTCTTTGTATTACAGGCTGAACCGGAGTGGCACCTTTAACTTTTCCTGAGTCACTCCCTTCCTCATCACTATCTTCCTTCTCTTTTGGGTTCCTGGTTGAGGACGGTCCTAGGATAGGCCTTGTATTGTAGATCTAATCTGGACTTTCCTCCCTTTTTGACCTCATAGTCGCAAAAGAGAGCAGGTTAAAACCTCCATCTCTTTTTCTCTTTTATAATTTATCAGCAAGGTCAGAAGTCAACCTAATATCCCTTTCTTGCTCTATTTCCTCCCTTAAACCTTCAGTCTCCTTCCAGGCTACTGCCTCTGCCTGGGACATATTTCTTATCACCCATAACAGTGGCCAGGCTGTGTCCCCACTAGCCTACTGGAACTTCTGCCCTTGATGTACTATTAACAGGGCTCACAGAGTTTGCTCTAGACCCTCTGCTATACTCAAAGCATCTCCATAATCACATGGTGTGGCCCACTGGTCAAACAGGTGTACCACTCCATACCATCTACAAGCGGATTGCCATCCTGGGATTTCTCCAACAGACATCATTTACCTTGGTGGCTTTTCCTTAGTTAAGCATCTTACTATCCATTTCAAGGGCCACACCAGAGCTTCCTCTGCCCATGCTCTCCCTACCCAGTTTTCCTTCAGCTGCTGGTCTCTTTCCTCATATCAGCAGGAACATTGCTCTTCCCAAAGTCATTCTCAGTTTTGTTGTATCCTCATTATGCCAATTGTCACAAAAAGTTCTTTCTGTGAGGCACAAGAGGCATCCTGTCTTGTCTTCCACTCTAGGTCCGAAACAGCAAAGTAAATGAAGTACGATTTCCCCAAATTACAGTTTGGAAAAACCAGAATTTATTTGGGTTTACTTAGCAGGGAGAGGGAATTCCTCTACTGAGGCCATACAGCAAATTCTACGTTTCTGTGGGGACCTGGTGAGCTGCTGTCAGCCACCGAAGATGATGAAGGGACTAGTTTATTTCCAGGTTCTTCCCCTCACACCTTCATCTCTCTCCCCACATACAACCTAGGTCACTGGTTGGTTGGGAGGAGTAACTTACTCTGTCAGCTTGTTTCTCTGTCAGTCAGGTTTGTTTATGTTGTGGTAGAGTGTGAGTGATCCATTCTGGAGGGTGGGGCTTTGGCAGGTGGAGGACTGATTCACCCAACACTTCTCCCACCATGTGTATTTGGTTATGAGTTCCCTCCAGCACATGGGTTCCCTCCCATTGACTAGGCCTTAATTCCAGTTAGACAGCAGTGGATTGTCCCCAAGATAAAAGTGCCACTGCTGCACCAATATCTATAGTTTGCTGGGAGTCATTGTTGTTTATTAGGTTTTATAGCTTGGTAGAGCCAAAGATTGTTTTTTGCCCTTGGCAGCTTGTATAGTATCTTCTGAACCCATGAAAGCCAGTCTTCAGGATGGAAGATATCAGGTCAGAATGCATAGGCAAGACACTGAAAAATATAGATGGAATAAAGGGCTTTCTAAATTAGACACCAGTCATTCAGGAAGTAAGGTCAACAATCAACAAATGGAACCTCATGAAACTAAAAATCTTCTCTACAGCAAAGAAAACAACCAATCAAGTGAAGAGGAATCCTACAGAGTGGGAGGAAATCTTTACTAGTTATTAATCCAATGGAAGATTAATACCCAGAATACACCAAGAACTGGAAAATAAGGAAGTAAACAAATGACCCAACTAAACATGGGCTGTGCAGTCTGGAGACATGACTTAGCAGTTAAGAGCACTGGCTGCTCTTACAGAAGACCCAAGTTTGACAACCAGCACCTAGATGGTGTCTAACAACCATCCATAACTTCAGTCCCAGTGGAATCCGATGTCCTCTTCTGACCTCCATGGGCTTTGCATGATGTGGGTGCACATACATACATGACTCTTGAATGATGAATGGGTCAAAGGATAAATTAAGAAAGAAAAGTATTCCAAGAATTAAAAAAATAGGACAATACAACAAAAACATCTGGGGCACTTTAAAAGCAGTCCTAAGAGGGACATTTATAGCTCTAAATGCCTACATTAAAAATCAGAAAGAGCAACTTAAGAATCTCAAAAGGCAACAACAAATGAAATCCAATCCCAACAAACAAGAAGACATAAAATTCAGAGTAGAAATTAATGAAATAGAAACAAAGAAAGTAATACAAAGAACAATGAATCTAAGAGTTGGTTCTTTGAAAAGAAAAAGGTAGACAGACTCTTAGCCCAATTACCAAAAGAAAGAAAGAGCAACTTCAAATCAACAAAATAAGAGATGACAGGGGAAACATTGCAATATATAATAAAAAGATCCAGATCATTATAAGGGAAAACTTTACAAACATTTAGGGTATTAAATTTGCAATCTTAAAAAAATAGATGTATATCTAGAATCATGGGAATCACTAAAGCTAAACCAAGAAGAGATCAATATATAAGGAAATTGAAACAGTAAGAAAAAAATTCCAGACTAAAGCGTCAAAGCCCATATGGATTCACAGCAGAATTCTACCAGACAGTCAAAGATCTATGTCCAATACTACTTAAATTGCTCAAAAAGATAGAAACAAAGGAAGAACTTCCAAATTCCTTCTATGAAGTCAGCATCACTTTGCCACCCAAACCAGGTAAACATCCAACCAAAAAAGAAAACTATAGACCATATCCTTAATGAACATAGATGCAAAAATTCTCAACAAATTACTTGCAAACCACATACAAACACACCTCAAAAGATCATCCACCATGATCAAGTAGGCTTTATTCCAGAGATACAGGGATGGTTCAATATATGTAAATCAGCAAATGCCACAAGGCACATGAATGGACTCAAAGACAAAAATGACATGGTCATCTCATTAGGTGCAGAAAAGCCCTTTGACAAAATTCAACAAACTTTTATGATAAAAATCCTAGAGAGAATTGGACTGAAGGAAACATAATTTCAACATAATTAAAGCTATATTAAAAAAAACCCTCAGCCAGCATCATTCTAAATGGAGAAAAACTGGAAACATTCCCATTAAAATCAGGAACCAGGCAAGGCTGTCCACTATCTCCACTCCTTTTTAATATAGTGCTTGAACTTCTTGCTAGAGCAATTAGACATTAAAAGGAAGTTCAAGGAGTACTCATTGGAAAAGAAGAGGTCAAATGATCCCTTTTTGCAGATGACATGACTGTACACCTAAGAGATACCAAAAATTCTACCAGAAAACTCCTATATATGATTAACACTTTCAGTAAAGTGACAGGTTACAAAATCTAGAAAAACCCGTGGCATTTCTATATATCAATAATAAGGAATTGGAGAAGGAGAACAAGGAAACCCTCTCATTCACAATAGTCTCAAAAATATCTCAGAATAAACCTGACCAAAGACATGAAAGACATCTACAATGAAAACTTTTAAAGAAAGAGATTGATGAGGACACCAGAAGTTGGAAGGACTTCCCATGCTCATAGATTGGAAAAATTAATATTTTGAAAATGAATGTCTTACCAAAAGCAGTAGATTCAATGTAATCCAAATTCCTATGACAGTCTACACAGAATTAGTAAAAATAAATCCTAAAATTCATATGGAAGGACAAAAGAGCCCAGACAGCCAAAGCAGCCCTGAGCACAAAGAGCAATGCAGAAGGCATTGCTATACCATATTTTAAACTTTATTACAATGCTCTAGCCATAAAAGAAACATGGTACTGGCACAAAAATAAACCCATGAATCAATGGGACATAACTGGACACTCAAACTACACGTACACGCAATTTCAGTAATATTTGACAAAGTGTCCAAGAACACTCACTTGAGGAAATAAAACATCTTCAGCAAATGGTTCTGACAAAACTGGATCTCTACTTGTAGAAGAATAAAACTAGACCCTTACCTTTCACCTTGTACTGAAGCCAACTCCAAATGGATGAAAGGCCTCAATGAGAAACCTAAAACTCTGAAAGTGTTAGAAGAAAACACTGGAAGTAACATACAAGATGTAAATGGAGGAAAGGACTTTCTAAATGGGACATCAGTTGATCAGGAATTAAGGTCAATAATCAGCAAGTGGGAACTCATTAAACTAAAAAGCTTCTGTACAGCAAAAGAAACAACCAAGGAAGTAAATAGAAAATCCAAGGAGTAACAGAAAATGTTGACCAGTGGCACATCTGACAGAGGTTTATCATACAGAATATATAAAGATCTCAAAAAAAAATTCAAGAAAACACCTCATCCACTTAAAAGCTGGGCTAAGAATCTGAGCAGAGGGTCTCAAAAGAAGAAATAAAATGGTTAAGAAACATCTTAAAAGGGTTTGACATTATTAACAATTAGGGAAATACAAGATTTCATTTTTTAAAGATTTCTTTGAGACTGTTGTAAATGAGACTGTTTGCTTGTTCAAAGGCTACATAATCGGTGTTGGAAATCCCTAAATGAGAGGAAACTCATGTTTATGAGTTTCATACATATGGCTGAAGAGTTCATAGATCTTAGAAAAATTCCCAAGGCTGTCAGATCCTTAGGCTAATATAACTTCTTACTAAGTCCAAAATATATATCCTTATATTTACAGCCAATTGTTCCAATTACTACTTATCAAAGAAGCATCTTTTACACCAGAGACTACAATGGAGTACCACAACTGATATCACAACAGATGTTGTATGTGAATTTCCCAAGCCTAAGCAGCACATCTAAAATGCAACCTCTACACCTAAGGCTCACACAACATAGAAGAACAATGGGTAAAGAGGATGCAAATTAATCTCTTACCCCTCATTGATGAAGTTGCCTCATGCAACAGAAGGCAAGGAACATAAAATGTCACAAATAACCAAATCATGGCGATTAGGAGTTTGCAGAGTGTGGTCCAAGGACTCTTACACTAAGTTTCACTCACCCAGGACTCAGGGACCATTGTGGAAGAGGGGACAGAAAGATTGTAAGAGTCAGTGAGGAGGTGTGTGACCATATGGACCTACAAGGTCCCAGAACCCTGCTCATATGAACCTACAGCAAGGTTTCTGCATGCTCAAGGCCCATGAAGACCCAAGCAGATGAAATCACAGCATGGAACTGGATAGCAGAACGGGTAGAAGAATGCAATCTTTGCTGAAGAAATATTGGTAACTGATTACTGTTTGGTGAAGATGATCTAAGCTTCCTAAAATGAGGGGCTCCAGATAGACTGACTAGACCTCTGTGGATGACTTGCACAGAGGAACATTTGGGAACATTATCTTGACACAATACACTTTATCACAAATGGAAGAATCTATGAATTCCAGTTGGGGAGCTACAGGACTGTGCTGGTGGGGAAGGAGGATAATGATGATAAAGATTGATTGAGATGTTTTGTGTGAAATCAATGATTCAATAAAACCATTAAACATAAAAATGTGGATCTTTTTTCTTTTTATCATTTAAAAAAATTGAATCATTGTATATTTCATACAGAGCATTTCAAACAGTCTCAATCATCTTTGTATCCACTTCCCCACTGGCACCCACCATCGCTCTACAACTGGAATCCATAGATTCTTCCATCTGTGATAAGGTGTATTGTGTCAAGTTAGTGTCCCCAAATGTTACTCAGTACAGATTAATCCACTAAGTACTAGTCAGTCTATCTGGAATCCTCGGTTTTGAGCTACACCAGAGATTATAGGCAGGAAATCCTCAAGCAGATTCTGACAAGTAGTTGAGAAATGAGTCCTATGTTAATACATTTAGCTTACTAGCACACATATTCTTCAACTGTACTTCCAAATCAAGTCGCAGTACCATCTAAAATGAAGAGAATGATCATGGATTTTCAAAGAAACACTAGAATGGACAGTTGATTACTACCTATTCTAAACAAGCACACATAGTGGTGTTCTGCACCCAGCAGGGGATTTTGAAGTGTGCTATTAATTGATGTAATATACTCTGTCTCTCTGTCCCCGACTGTTGCTCCATCTTCT
Source organism: Eospalax fontanierii (assembly GCA_035773235.1). NCBI lineage: Eukaryota > Metazoa > Chordata > Mammalia > Rodentia > Spalacidae > Eospalax > Eospalax fontanierii. The sequence continues at coordinate 81,497,308 of CM069534.1, forward strand.
TAAGTCTTTGGGTGAAAAGCCTGGTCATCATTGGCCATTGGTGATTACTTTACCCCTATGTCTAGGAGCTAGGAATATGAAAATACTCCACAAGAGAACAGAGAACAGAGAACTGTTGAGTACCTTAACACACACACACACACACACACACACACACACACACACGCACCTACCTCTGTTACTGATAAAGGATACTCATGCTCTGAACTGCAAGTTCAGGTTACTCATCTTCCAGGAATATGTAATAACTTCTTAGCATGTCTCTAGGACCAGATTCAGCATGCAATTTCGTGTTCCAAACCTCTCACTGACAGCAAAGTGGAAAAGTCACAAACCTGGATCTTAATCTTCTCAATTCATTAGATTCAGAAATGGAGATGTGAAGATTCCATTCTGTAAACTAGGGAGAAGACTTGGTGGGCAGGGCACTAAGCTTGTGATGGGAAACAGGCATTAAAGATGTACTAACGTCCCTATTTTCTTCTTATTCCCTCTCCCTTCACCTGTCCCTCAAGGACAGATGCTTTAGGGCAGTGGTCCTTAAATTCTGATGTCCAGGAGAATCACCTGGGGAACTTGTTAAGATTCAAATCCCAGATCCTGCTCCAGAGATTCTCAATACTGAGATTTGAGGCCAGGTAATTCTCAGAGAAGTGTTTCTAAAGGCAAACTGTAAGGAAACAATGTCTTTAGGAAGAATGCCAGGGTGTCCTGTGAATGTTGGCCCAAAGGGAGATGAGGATAGACCTTCCCCATCAGAATCATATTTCTCTTGGTTAGAAAATAATTCTGGATGTGAAAAGGGACTTTTTTTCCTAAAATGTAAATTTTTTTTGGTTTATTGCCTACAAAAAATTAATTTCTCTTCATGACAAAAATTCAAATAATGTAGTCAGGAAAACAACCTTTCTGTTATTGATTTACTAACACTCTGAAATGGTTTTCTATTTAACAAATACATGTTTTGAATGAGTTTTATACACTTCATACAACAGTCTGTAATTAAATTTAGACCCTAACCCCATCCACCTACTGCTCCAGCCCCCACGGGGCCTCATGTATTTGGTCATACATGCTAAATCCCATCCAGCCAAAAATTAGTGCCCAGTTGTCCTTTAGTACAAATGCATCCACTGGAGTCTGGTAAGATTTAGAGATCATAAAAAAGGCATACTCTCCCTCTCCCAGTAGTAATCAGTCTCTAATAGTTCTCAGTCTACGTCTGGCCTGCCATCAATTTCTATCCCTCCGTTCTTGGCCCTTGTGTAATTTGAGTTGGTGTGGGTCCCGTGACCAATGCCATCATTGCCACAATTTGACATACACAAGCTTGTGGTAGCCTGAAAGCCTCTGCTTCCCTAAGTTCATGAAACTGCCCTGGTTCTTACAATCTTTCTGTCCCCTCTTCTGCAATGATCCCTGAATCATAGGTTGGTGAGTTTCAATAAAGGAGTCCTATCCACGGATACATACTCAGAAGTTTTTTATTCTATAAAACTTGGTTCGTTGTGGCCTTCTGTGTGCATAGCACTATGTTGTTTAAGGAATCTTCATTGGTGAGAGTTGGGGGATGCTTTAGTTTTCTCTCTACTCCTTGTTCCACTGTGTTCCATGAGCCTTAGGTGTAGAGGTTCCACTGTAGATGTGTCACCTAGTATTGAGCATCTCTCAGATGTATATTCTCTGTGTCTGACTGGTGGAATTCTGCTGTAGCCTCCATTTGTTGCAAAAAGTAGCTTCTTTGATGAGTGGTGTACTCTATGTTTGTCTGTAGATATAAGGATTCATATTAACAAATGGAATTACAAAAGACCTCACATAGCCAAAGCAATTTTGGGTGAAAAGAACAACCCTGGTGTAATCACCATACCAGTTTTCAGATTATATTACAGAACTATAGTCATAAAAGCAGCATGATACTGGCACAAAAGTAGACATGTAGATCAATAGAACATAATAAAAGACCTAAACATGAGTACATGCAGTGTCAGTCACCTGATATTTGACAAAGGTGTCAAGAACCCACAATGGAGGAAAAATAGCATCTTCAACAAATGGTACTGGCAAAACTGAATCTCTATCTGTAAGCAAATGAAGTTGACTCTTATCTATCACCATGCACAAAAGTCAACTCCACATGGGTCAAACACCTCAGCTTAAAACCTGAAACTCTGAAACTGCTAGACAAGAATATGGGACATACCCTACGAGAAAGAGCTGTAGGATTGGAGTTTCTAAATCAGACATCAGCTGCTCAGGCATTCAGGTCAGCAATCAGTATTTGGGAATTTATTAAGCTACAAAGTTTCTGTACAGTAAAACAAGCAACAAAGGAAAGAAAGAGGAAACCCACTGAATGGGAGAATATTTTTACTAGCTACATATCCAACAGAGGATTAATATCCAAAGAACTCAAACAGCAAAGAAATAAGAAAATAAATGACCCAATAAAAAGGTGGTCTATAGACCTGAAGAGAGAGTTCTCAAATGAAGAAATAAAAATGGTGAAGAAACACCAATATCTTTAGTAATTAGAGAAATGAAGATGAAAATCACTTTAAGATTTCCTCCCTCCAGTCAGACTAAGATCTAGAGAACCAAAGACAGCAAATGCTGGGGAAGATATAGAGACAGAGGAAAACACTGCTGGTGGGAATGCAAACCCATGTAACCGCTATGGAAAGCTGTGTGGAGAAGTCTCAAAACACTAAGAATGAATCTATCATATGATCCAGTTATACCACTCCTTGGCATATACCCAAAGGACTCATCCTATTGTAGAGATATCTGTGCATCCACGTTTATTGCTACTCTCTTCACAATAGCTAAGAAATGGCAACAAACTAAGCATCCCTCAACTGATGAATGAATAATGAAAATGTATTACATTTACACCATGGAGTTCTACACAGCATTAAGAAAAGATGAAAACGTGAAATTTGCAGGTAAATGGATGAAACTAGAGTCCGTTATTTAACTAAGTGAGTTAATACAAACCCAGAAAAGCAAGCGATGACTGTTCTCCCTCATTTGCAGATTGTAGCACCAATCCCCTATGAGTATAGATCAAGTACACTTTTGGACTACTACAATTCTCATCTGTGGACAGAAATTTGACTCTTTTGACCTTGATATATATTACAGACACACATAATCCAACTGGTGTTCTATCCTAGGGGGTGTACATAAGGGAGGCTTCCTAAATGTAGTCAAAATATATTTTATGACAGTCACAAAAATGCAGTAAAAATAACAATAAACAGATAAAAATAAAAACATTCATTGATCTCCTCATGGTCACTTACTCTCCACATTTGTCTAGTCGTTGGATTTAGTAATAATCTCTATCTGCTGCAAAAAGAAGCTTCTTTGATGAGTGGTGAGAGGTACATTTATCTGTAAACATAGCCCTAAGTGACACATCTACAATGCAGCCTCTATATCTAAGGCTCAGAGAGCATCATGGAAGTGGGTGTGTGTGATAGATATCACAGTATCTAACCTGATGATGAAGGAAATTAATGGATGTGGAGGGAATGAGAATCCAATTTTTCCAGGGACTAACTCCCTGAGCGGATATCTAATCCCAAATGCTCATTCCCAAACACAGGTTCATAAGAGCATCACTAAATGGATTCAGTGCATTATATATAGATAAACGCACAGACAGGAGTGGGGAGACATGACGGGGGTTGGAGGTGGACTGGGAAGGATGGAAATAATGCAACAACGGTACTTGTGTATGGAATTGTCAAAAATTAAAAAATATTGGTCATTTGTATTTATTTTTCTTAAGAACTGTCTGTTCATTAGCCTATTGATTGGTAGTTTTGTTTTTTTTAAATTTTGTAGTTCTTCACTTATTCTAGATGCTAAACCCTGTCTGGAGTATAGCTGGCATACATGAGTTCTCCAAGGTGAAGAAATAAATAACAAAATTAGTTTTAGCATTTGTTGATCAAAATTTCAAAGGGTTTGTAGAAAATAAATGTCCAGTACATGTAGCGGGAGTGAAGGAGAAAGTTCAAAAAGAATTTAGATGATCCTGTAGGAAGAGTAAGTTTTATAACACAGTACTGTGACAGTGATTGATGATAGCCTGTTGTATATTTTATAAAGAAGCAGAACAGAAAAACTCAAAGGGCCCAAACATAAGTAAATGATAAGGATATATAGTCACCTATACGGTATTGGTGATACAATCTGCGAATGAGACCAGGAGTTGTTGGGCCTTAAGAAATCCTAATTGTCCAGCTAGCATGTCGTGTGCCCAGCTAGCACCTCGTGGCCTGGGCAAGATGGCGCTGAGAGGAGCTAAAACAAAGACCAGCCAGAAGACATAAGCACATAAGCACATGGTAATTAGGTGAACTAAGGACTTAATTGCCACTGGAGGAAAATTACTTCCTCCCTCATGAACAGTGAGTGCGTGGACAGTAGTAGCCTCTATGTAAAGAAAGAGCATGATCAGAGTGAGCAGTAAAGTGATTGGTAGAAACTTCCCGTTGTATGCTAATACCTGTAACTCTAAACATTTATAATGTGTCTGAGAAGTTCAGTAAATGGCTCCCTGCGGCACCATTGAAGAAGTCACATCATTAAAGCTGTATCATCAAAAGAACTGCATGCTTCTTTGGTCAGATGGGAGGTCCCTGGTCGTGCCTGAGAGTCTCCTAGAGTGGGCCAGGAGGCTGAGAATGGGCAGGCCGCAGCACCCTACGTCCCTTTGATCCCCTGAAGGGCCCTCTCCTACCGCAGGGAGGGGGCTGGGGCAATCCAAGGGAAGTGGGACACGAGACTGGTGATCCCCCTCACCATTCTCCCCTGCTGACCAGGAGACAGAGGACCTGGTAAGGGGGTGTGCCTGCTGGTGCCTGTCGCTCTGCTCCGCCAGGAGAGAGAGCGACAAGGAGTCAGGAAAATGGAAAGAATACACGGAGATAAAGGAAAAGAAAGAACCAAAAAGGGGGATGATAGGGAACTGATGTTACCACGGGGGAGGTGGGAAGGTGAGAGTCTGCGGAAGGAGAGAGGGGAGAGGAACATGCAGGGGCCATGGTGTTGGCATGAGAAGAATCAGGAGGCGGGATGGTGGGAGGCAGGTGCTATTGGGGGGAGGGTGGGTATACTGGGGGCACTGGCACTGAGGATTGGGGAGGGATGTTGAATGGGAAGAAAACAGAAATGAAGGAACCTTGGGGGTCTAGGGAACCCAGAAGGAAATGTGATCCCCCAAACCTCCTGATAAAAGCAATACAGTGTCTAAACATTAGTGCATATGCATACTTGGTGGCTGTTCACCAAGGAACACAGTGCCAGACAGAAGAGACCTTCCCTTGAGTGGTTGGTGAATGTGGTCCAAGAGACTCCCAAAATAATATATGCTGTTTTCAAGGCTCTTAGACATACAGGGACATGGGATGGGGAAGAGGGGACTCAGAAGAGGAGGATAGGGGAGGTGAGTGTTTGAGGGAAGGTGGGGATAAGGAGGGTGCTTGGATGAGGGAGGTAGGAGGCAGGTAGAACTGGAGGAGAGAGGACAGATGCAAAGAAAATGGGAGGCATGGGGAGATGGGGTAACGTTTTGTTTTGAGAAATACACATTTGGTGTCAGAACATTAGTACATGTGTATACCTGGGGGATGTATGGCAAGGGTAACTGTCTCCAAGTGGTTGGTCAGAGTAGTCCAAGACACTTCCAAAATAACACAGGCTGCTGTTGGAGCCCTTGGTTATATCCCAGAACTAGAAGATAAGACCCCTCTGCTGAAGACATGACATTCTTTGGACACAGACTTGGAGCAATGGAGCAGGAATTGACCAGGAAGCCTTCAATCTGTAGTTTAGCTCTCATAGTTCTAGAAGATACTGTGCAAGTTTCTAAAGAAGAAAATCAACCAGTGATTCAACCAAACCGTAAAGCCTAATATCCATAATGGCTGGCACAGCAAACTATCTTTATTGGTGCAGTATTGGCACTGTTATCTCAGGGTAAGCAACAGTTATTTAATTGGACTTAAAACCCTCTCAATGGGAGTGAACTTATGGGTGGAACTGTAATCAGAGTTAAATATACATGGCTAGATAGGTCACTGATCCTAGAGAAAACATTATCTCTGTCATATTTCTAGATAAATGAAATTTGTCTTGCCATATGCTAAATATGGATCCTTATATTTACAGAAAAATATACTATATACATCACTCATCAAAAACCTGCTTTTTGCAACAGATGGAGGCTACTGCAGAATTCCGCAACTGGTCATCTGAGAGATACCCAGTCCTGGGTGACACATCTATAGTGGAACCTCTGCATCTTAGGCTCATGGATCATAGTGGAATGAGAGATCGAGAGAAAACTGATGCCAACCTCAACTCTCACAAGCAAAGCTTCCTTACACAACAGAACGTGTTGCACATAGAAGGTCACAACTGGCTAAGTTTTAAAGAATAAGAGACTGTGGAGTTTGTATTCCTGGATAGGACTTCTATATTAAACCTCACCTACCCATGGTTCAGGGACCATTGTGGAAGAGGGGGCAGAAAGATTATAAGAGCCACATCTGATCCATGAACACAGGGAAGCAGAGGCTTTCAGGCCACTGGAAGTTGGCACATGTGAACTTGTGGTAATAGTGGCATAAAGCACATGACCCATGTCAGCTTGATTAGACAAGGGCCCAGAGTCGAGCAAGAGAAATTTGTACTGGGCCAGCCTCAGTCTGAGAACTATTGGAGACTGATTGCTACTGGGGGAGGTAAAGTATGCTTTACTTATGATCTCTACATAGGATGATGTCTACCCAGTGGGTGAATTTGCACTAAGTGACATCTGAGTACAAATGCTTGGCTGGACAGAAATTAACACTTATAGTGGACTTCATGAGGTCTAGTGGGGTTGGGAGGCACATGGATGAGGGAGGGGGTCAAAATTTGATTAAGAACTGTGGTATGAAATGTATAAAAGCTCAATAAAAAGTAAAAAAAGAAATGATAATAAAATGCTAATCACTCTGATTTGATTAGAGCACATTGTATTCATGTATGGAGAAACGAAATATTACAGTACCCATGAATAAGTACAGTTGTTGTTTATTAATAAAAATCAAAATAAAACAATTAAAAAGGAACTTATATAGAGTAACTTTGTTAATGAAATTTTGATCATTCTCTCTGTGTTCCTTCAGTTACATCAGGATATATACTCACATTTGAGGGTTTTGTGCTAGGATCTACAAATGAGGGAGAACATACATTATTTGTTCTGTTTTTCTGAATCTGTGTTACTTAATTTTGTTTAACAGTTTCTAGGTCCATTCATTTGCCTGCAAATTTCATGATCTCATCTTAATTGCTGAGTAGAATTCCATGTGTAAATGTACCACATTTCCATAACTTCAGCCTCAAGGCCTAATAACCACACAAATGACCAACACAACAAATGACATTGGTGCAGTAGTGGCACTTTAATCTTGGGGAGGTGCTCAGTGGCCACCTAACTGAACTTAAACCCCGGTCAATGGGAAGAAACTCATGTGTGGTACTGCAAACTTAGCTAAATACACGTAGCTGGAGAGGTCATATATCCTAAAGGAAGCCTCAAGGCTATCACATACTGAGACAAATGTAATTTCTTACTATGTATCCTTGAATTTACAGACAAGTATCCCAGTCACCACTCATCAAAGAAGCTTCTTTTGCACCCGACGGAGATGACTACAGAGTACCAAAACTGGTCACACCGACATTGTATGTGAATTGCCCATGCCTAAGCCAAACATCTACAATGCAACCTCTACACCTAAGACTCATGGAACATAGAACGAGAGGTTAAGAGAATGCTAATGTTTCTCTCAATTCTCATCAAGGAATGTACATCATGCAACAGAGGGCCAAGAACACAAAAGGTCACAAGTGACCAATGAGTAGAGAATAAGAGCCTGAAAGTATGGTTGTTTGGACAGGACTCATGTATTAAACTCCACCCACCCAGGACACAGGGACTATTGTGGAAGAGGGGGTGAAAAGATTGTAAGATCCAGGCAGGAGGTGTATGCCCTTATGGAAATAGAGTCTTACAGACTTTTGGGACCCTGTTCATATGAACCTAGAGCAATGGTATCAGCATGCAAAAGATCCATGCAGACTCAAGCAGACAAAAACCCAGCAGAGAGTTGTGGAAATGGACAGCAGACCCCAATCTTAGTTGAATAATTTTTGGCAGTTGATTATCATTGGGTGAGGGAGAGATGATCTTAAAGGGAGAGACTCTAAATTGGCTTATTAGACCCCAGTAAATGAACTTGCACTGAGGGGACACTAACTTGACACAATAGGCCTTAATAAAAAATGATAGATGTATGAATTGCAAAGTGGGGACTGTGAGAGGGTGCTTATGGAGAAGTGGGTATAAAGATGATTAAGACTGATTAAGATGTTCTATATAAAATATACAAAAAATACAATAAAATATTTATTAAAAACTCATTACATTTGAAACATTGAAATGTAAAACCAAATAGATGGTATAAATCAAAATGACAAAGAAAAATCCTGTGATATTACTTTGAAAAAACGACTCCTCTCTTGAAGAGTTTCTCTAGGGCCTCTTTCATATGCCTGTTCCTAAGGCTATAGATAAAAGGATTCAGCATAGGTGTGACCACTGTATACATGATAGCTACAATGACATCCTTATCAACCGAATTGCTTGATGCTGGGAAAAGGTACTGTCCGAATATGGCCCCATAATATAGAGAAACCACAGAGAGATGGGATCCACATGTGGGGAGTGCTTTGTGGATCCCCTTGAATGAAGGCACCCTCAGGATGGTGGTACCAATGTAGCCATAAGATACCAGGATACATATAAATGGCAGAGTAATGACCACCACCCCAACTGTGAACATGACCAACTTATTCAGGAAGACGTCTGAACAGGACAGCTGGAGCAGAGCAGCAAGATCACAGAAGAAGTAGGGAATGGTGCTCTCCACACAGAAGGACAGACATGTCAGGAGAAGGGTGTGAGAGAGTGAGCTAGCGCAGGACAAGATCCAGGATATTGCCACCAGCAAGGCACACAACTCTCCTTTCATTATGGTGGTGCAGTGAAGAGGGTGACATATGACGACATATCGATCATAGGCCATTGACGCAATCAGGAAGCTGTCCAGGTCAGTGAAAAATATGAACAGAAACATCTGGGAAATGCACCCCACAAAGGGGATGGACTTGAGGTTAGTGTGTATGTCCATCAACATCTTTGGGACAGTGACAGATGAGAAAGAGATGTCAGTGAAGGCCAAGTGGCTGAGGAAGAAGTACATGGGGGTGTGGAGACAAGAGTCCAGCCTGATGAGCAGGATGATGAGCAGGTTCCCCAGCACCGTGGTCAGGTACACGGCCAGGAACAGGGTGAAGAAGATGCCCTGTTGCTCTGGCTGAATGGGGAGCCCCAGGAGGATGAACTCAGATACACTGCTCTGTTTCTCAGGCTTCATTATTTTCTCTGCGCTGACTAGAATGAAGAATGCTTGAGAGTATTAGTTGAACTTTAAAATAAAAGCATTTTAAATCATCATCTTGAAAAGAACCATGATCTGGAGATATCAAACTCGTACTATCCTGGAAGCTTAATCTACACTGGGCAGCTTTCACAGTGCTTGAAGGAGGTATCACTGCTACTGGGGAAGAAAGGCAATCATTAGTCTTACTGAACTGTGAATGCTGCAAGCTACAACAATGAGCAGCCTGGCAAGACATGCCCATTGATACAATAGTGGCACAATATTCATAGGAAAAACCAATCAGGTTCTGTTTAGATTTCAAGTCCATTCCACAAGGCAGAATTTATGCCTGGTACCAATAGTGGGCCAAGAACCCAAGGCTGGGTAGGTCCTAGGTCCTAGGGTAGACCCTATTACTATTCTGATAACTGGACAAAGTATTAAACTGACTTCTAAAGACACAATTATACCCATAGATATAATGCCTGTCTCTCATCCATCACAAGAGAGGCCTCTTTTGACAGTAGATGGTGAGAAACATAGAATCTCATAATTTTTCCATGGACAGAGAATGAAACTGTGACAAGCTCATCCATAAATGGGACAACTATATCACAGCCTCTGCTCCAAAAGCTCAGGATCAGTGCAAGGGGGAGAGAAAGATTACGAGAGGCAGAAGCCAAACTGATTCTGGACATAACAGCACCATTGCACACATGCACTCACAGCAGCTGCGACAGCACGCAGGGTGCTCACACAGATCAAGTCTGACAACGTCCCATGACGGAGGGAGGAGTTGGTCAGGAAATCCCACTCCTCCCTTCGGAGCTATTGACAATTGACAATTGATGATTTGTCAGGAAGAGACTGTTTTCTTTGGAGATGTGCCCCTGGGAGGCTACCCATATTGCAGTAGATTGCCTGATACCCTTAGAAAAACTAGCAGCACCAAGTGAACTCTGGATTTTAAAAAATAATACATAAAATTGGGAGAAAAGAGTTGTGAGGAGAAACGAGGAGGAACTAAAGGGAAGGGAGTGGGGGTGGACTTGATCAATGATCACATATTTGCCCAATTCCCCTGCCTGATCCTTCTCCCACTCCTGCTCAGGGAACATCATGGAAGAGAAAGCAAGAACGGTGCAAGAGTTGGAGGATGGAGAGGACTGCTGTCAAACAGGGTCTGCTGGACGTAACATGGCCTTGCACTCATGAAATCATAGTAGTTGTGGTTACCGTCACAAGACCAGCCCAAGTACAGGCCCATCAACACTCCATCAGGGATGGGGGAGGAGCTTGGAAGGCTCCACCCATCCCTGAGGAGTCTTTAATACAAAGTAATTTTCTTCAGTGGTATAGCCCCTTCTTAAGTGCTGGTGCCACAGCAAAGAGCTCCCCACTCATTCTGGTGCAAACAACCCACTGACTTTTAAACAACATTTTATGTATTATTTCTACTTTATGTGTATGAGCGTACTGTCTGCATGTATGTAAGTGTACCTGTGTCATGAATTGCCCAGTGGAAGACGGTGCTGGCTTCTCCTGGAACTGGAGTTACAGACAGTTGTTAGTCACTATGTGGGTGCTGGGAATTGAACCCAGGTTCTCTGCAAGAGCAGCCACTGTTCTTAACCACTGAGCCATTTCTCCAACTCAGTCAACCTACTAACTTTTAAGATAGGAATAGAAACCATGGACTGAAGATGCTTTTAAACCTGTGTATCTCCTCCATTTCCACGCCCCCAGCTCTACTTCTCACGCATGCTGACTTCTGTGTTCTACACATTTCCATTTAATATTATTCAAAGTCCTTTCCTTTGTTGGTGATGATTTTCTTCTGATCTCATGTCATGCTGAGAAATCAAAGACCAGACTGACTACTAGAAAACATATAGGCAACTGCTTTTATTTTTTCCTTTTCTATCAACACAGATGGGATATTAAGGCACTGACTTTATGGTAATTTTTTAGAACAGTAAGAGGAACCTGATGTAGCAATATTGAACTGAGTTCAGATATAGATCTAAATATTGGCTGTATGGGTGCCGATAAACAACAGAAATTATGTTTCCCAACTTTGCCATTCATGCAACAAAAGAATGCCATCATTCAACAGAGTTCATCCTTGACCAAAAAGTTGGGAAATAAGGTTGCTATCTCAGTAGAAGTTACAAGTCATAAGAGAGATGAAACCATTCCCTCACCTAAAAAATAAGAATACCATGATTTCTTTTAATAAGAAAATGAAGACAAGAACAGAACTCTTACTTATCTGATAGGCTTCTAGAGAGGAATAAACTCTCAGATTAAGAAAAACAAACAAGAGTAAAAGTTATCCTGTGCATCCCTATGTTAACATACACATGGAGACTGGCTAGCAAACAACTGTTAAAAGTATTTGGCTCAAACTTTCTCATTTTACTAGTACCCAAAGAGTGAACACATTCTCTCACCTTGGAGCACAGTTTAAGATTAGAGAAAGACAGAGTTTTGGAATAATATGGGCTTTTCTCGTAATCATGGTTTCATAATAGCATTTTTGTCTCATAGGTTTATTGATCTTTGCAAATCTCCCAAAGATGAATATCTTTGAACAACACATAATGCATATATAATATATATAATAACCTCCAGAAGTTTATTATAAAGATTAAATGAGATGCTATATGCAAAGTCTCTAATATCTTCATGTGCATAGTCTCAAGGAACATTGACATACCCACAATTAAAGACAAAATTCAAAATCATATACAGGTAGGTCATGAAATTTACCTTTTTCTTGTTTTGGAGAAATAGTTCACAGCTGCCCCTTTGCTGGACCCTAGGTATTGATACTTTGGGCAAAGATGTGCTATTAAATATAGAAATTACCAGCAAATACCAGAACGGCAAACCAGGAGCAGCAACATAGTACACTTACTTAGATGCACAGGAAAAGTGATCATTCTACTGCTGCAGTTACCTTTCAGGCAAGTGAGAACAGATTAGAAGCTTGTTACTGGGGAAAGAACCCAAATAGGGAATTCAGCAGAATATGTTTGTCCTCATAGAAGTATTGTTTATTCTGACTCCTGACAGCTGAGCCAGAGTCTAGAAGAATGAGCTGGATATTTTACCTGGTAGTCAAATGGCAATCTGTGAGCTGTCTACCATAGTCAAAGCCAAGGTAGTAGGGGCACTATGTATTCCGTAAGAAGTAACATTATTTACATACTGATGACCCTTCTCCACCTCATCTTTTTTCCTGTACCTGAGGTGTTCTCTTATTTCCTCAGAAGCTATGCCTTGTTTGAACAATTCCCACACAGAAAGACACTGGGGACTAAACAAGTGGCCTTTTGGAGAGATACCAGATCAGTGTTATGTCTAAACAGAGATGAATAACTTTTGTCATTAAGAAAGACAACCCTACTGTTGCCATTTGGATAATTTTTATAGTCAGGAGGGAAATATTTGGGGAGTGTGGTTGGCCTTCCAGAGCTCCAGGTTGAAATAGCTTATCAGCTTTGGGATGCTTGAATTCTGTGTAGTTAAGATCTGACTTTCTGCATCAGGACCTAAAGGGGGGAATTTCCTCCTTAGGTCTGTTTCAGTCCTACCAGCCATTTTCTCTCTTGTCATCCCTTTTTCTCCCCTTCTCTTCCCATTTCTTCATTTATTTCTTTTCCATCTTCTCTTTCCCCCTGTAATGCTCATTCCGTTCTGTTCCAATTTCCACTCTGTTACTTCCTGTCTCCTTATTTCCTTCTATCCTCCCTTCTTTCATTGCTTTTCTTTTTTTATCCTGTGACAAAATTTACCTATTGGGTTTCTTCTTTATCTATGCATAAAAGTCTGCTAATTACTGATGAAAATGCCTATATTATCACCATTCCTAACCTTGTCTGTCTTTATAAGCCAGCATTTGATGAGCAGCCATCGCCTAAGATTCTCTTTATGATTATCTTAAAATGAACACCCATGTTCCTGGGCGTTTCTCTGTCATCAAGAAGAAAACTATATGCTCACATTCTCACTGCTATTTACTATGATACCTAGTATCATGAATTTCAGAATATACCTAGTCAAAAGAAAACCCTAGGGTAGAGGGAGTGGAACCAGTAATTCCCAGATGAAGACATCAAATGTACTTCAGCTAATAGACCAATTTTCCCCTCTGAATCCTATAGGAAAGATGTGCTCCAGGAGGAATATTTGCCTTGGGAGAGTCCATAGAGGAAGAATAGTAAGCCACACCCAGACTCCCTTCTACCTGGCCTGCCTTAATTATGATTAACATGAGATAAGTTCCACAGAGGTTTAAAAAGAAAACTGCTTCCAGTCAGGTCCAAATAGAAAGCCAAATGATTGGTTGACTTCAGGGAGTTTATGTAAAACCATGTCTTTTTCATGAGGAGTGTATTGGGCCTGCCCACATACACAAAAGTAGTGACTTTGGGTTTCTTATTTCTGGTGATCACTATGAAATGCAAAGGACAATGAGGCAAGGATAATTTTTTATAAGCATAGACATGTTTATATCAAATCAAAATTGTTTTCAAGGAAGGAAGAAAATGAAGAGAGAAAGGATGGAAAATGTGTTAGTGTATGGAGATAAAAAATTAAACAAATAAAAAATGAAATTCAATACAAATAGAAAAAATGTAAATAGAAAAATAAACCCTGCTCTGGTGTTATGGAAGATAATGACTTGAATTTGCTCCCCAGAACCCGTGGTAGGAAAGAACTGACTCCAGAAACTTTCCTCTGACTTCTACACATGTACCATGGCACACATGTGCATGAAAACATATAATAATTATAACAACAATAATTTTAAATTACTACCTCATTTGCATTTTACTTTGGAGACTTAAATCGATATAGTGCTCATGCCACTCGCTCTCTTAGATGCTCATAATCTCTTACCTGAATAACTACTCCTGTTGCCTAATTAGTATCCTCACTATGATCTGATGTGCAGCCTCAGCATGGGCACTGCATACTTGCAATAGAATTCGTCATTCTCAAGCTCAAACTTTCAGCAGAAGGCAGAGATGAGATGCACAAAGGGGCTCTATATGAACAGGAAGTTGGTGTATTTTTTCAGTTTGATCTTTATAAGATGGCAGGAAAACTTTCTGTGCTAATGTCAGCCTATCTAGAGTTATTCTCTTAAAGAAGATCAACACGTCCTCATTGAAGAGTTTCCCAGCTAAGGTTGGAATCTGCTGCCCATTTCCCCATTTCTATACTGGGTTTTTGTCTGATGGAGTCAGTATGGGTCTTATGCATGCCGTGACAATTGTCACAAGTTCATATGAACAAGTTCCCAGAGTCTTGGAAGATTCTATTTCCTTATGATCATGCACTAACCCTGGCTCTTACAATCCTTTGCCCCCCTTTTCTGCAATGGTCCCTAAGCCATGGGTGGGTGAGGTTTAACTAAGTCCTACTGGCACATGCATCCTGCAGTCTGTTATTCACTGCACCTTCTGTATGCATGTAGTCTGTTGCATGAGGAAGCTTCACTATTGTGTGTTGAGGGATGTATTTGTATTCTTTCTATTCCATTCTCCTATGTTCCATGAGCCTTAGGTGTGGAGGTTCCACTGTAGATGTGTCACTTAGAACCGAGCATCTCTCAGACATATATTCTCTGTGTATGATCAGTTGTAAAACTCATACTAGTTTTCATCTGTTGCAAAAATAAGATTCTTTCGTGAGTGGTGTATGGTATTCTTGTGTGCAAATATTAGGAACCATATTTAGCATAGGGTATAAAATTTCATTTGTCTAGAGATATGGTAGAGACAGGATTTTCTGTAGTATCTATGTATTACCTCTTTAGACATGTATATTTGACTGTTTCTAGTGCCACTCTTGAGTTCCTTCCTTTTGAGGTAGCTTTAAGTCCTACGAGCTAGCTGTTGATTATCCCCTAAATCAAAGTGCCACTACTTCACCTCACCACTATAGTTCATGGTCATATTATTATGGTTATTAGGCTTTGAAGCTCAGGTTGGAACATTGATTTCTCTCTCAGTGGCTGGCATAGTATTCTCTAGAACTATAGTTTTCTTGTTCTTACATTACTTTTCTATTCTGCTCAATAAAATCAAAGCTCTTTGAGAAAAAGAAACTGTGGTCTTCAAATCTTCAGTTACTACCTCTTGCAAAATTCTTGTCATGTAATAGTTACACAGTTTTATGAGTAGATACATGAATACATGATGAGTGAACAAAATAATGAATAAAATATCACTTATTTGTCTTCATTCCATTTCTCCTGTATATTTTTTCCAATCTGAATGCAAGTCATTTCTGAAGGTTTCTTACACAAACTTTTACAGTTATAGTACATTTTCATAACCTCTGAGTAAACACTAAATGTATTTGTTATAGATGACCAAAGTCTTTGTATATGTTCAAGGGTTTTTGTAAGAAGAAAAAAAAACCCTCTATTCCTTGGTATTTTTATTCCTGTATGAACTCTCCTTGTAGTTACAAATTAAAATGTTGGATGAAAGAAGCCCATATGCTTTAGAGCCCACTTTTAAGGAAGGCCTCATGACAAAAGGGAACTAGGCTCTCAGTCTGAAGTTAATTAGAAAACTCACTTGGGCAATTTTCATTTGAGCCATTCTCAAACTCAGTAAAGCTGGAAAAGAAATGTGATGGTTAAATAAGCTCATAGTTACACATTTTTAAATACATAAATGAATATTCTAATAATTAAATACTTATTTATATTCCCCCAAAGAGCTATCTTTGTTATGTGGCAAATGTTCATATCCACAGGGAATATTAAGAGAGAGATGATGAATGGTACCTTATTATCTCTTACCAGAAATTTGTGTCAGTGGTCTCCTGGGTTTACAACCCAACTGATAAAGAGGGATCTGTCTCTCTGTTATTACTGTGGAGTTGGTGAGAAGAGACAGTGTGTTGCTTTGATTTCTCTCTCCATTCTGGCTTTAAATATTTTGGGAAGTGCATACCAAACTCATGGAAATGACAATATTTGAATTTATCTCATTGAGCTAGGTAAGGGCAGTATTTGTAGGACCCATCACTTGTAACAACACCTGTATGTATGTGTGTGTGTGTGTGTGTGTGTGTGTGTGAGTGTGTGTGTGTAGCTATGCATGTGGGTTTGTCAATGGTCAACTATAATATCTTGCAGATAAACAGTGCAGTTGTACATGATAATTTTATTTTTTGACAGGTTCTCACTCTGTAGCTCTGTCTGCTCTGGAACTTGCTATGTAAATCAGTTTGCTATGTATTCAGAGATACACTTGCTTCTGCCCCCTGAGTGCTTGGATTAAAGGTGAATGTCACCACACCCAGTCAATGCAGTAAAATTTATATACTTCTATACCATCTCAAAAGTAACCCAAGTGAACATGATAATTATTTGAGGCTTGTATTTTTTATTTAGTAAAATTTTATCCTTTTCTTTCCACTTATTGTTAAACATTTGGACTGTCTCCCAGCTGTAAGAACATAAAAAAATGAACAATAAGCTGCATTTTTGCTAATAGTTAAAACTTGCCTATTTATAATTTTCTTTCATACTTTAAAAAAATTTCATCACAACTTTCACATATGTATTTTATTGACGTATATTACTTCTAGTGTATTTATAACACAGTTGCCTTAAACTTTTTCTTATTGATGGAAACTAGGTAGTCAGTTTTCAAAAAACATTGAACATGATCTTCTCTACTTCCTAGATCCCAGTAAATTCTCATTCGTGATCACCTGTCTTTATAAGTCAAGTAGTGGACATCCTTGACTCTCTGTTTACCTTAGCTGTCTTATTAAAGATTTAGGAATTACATCAACCTGACATCTTGGGGAAAATTAAAAACCCCATTATCTTATTAATAAGAAGTGCTTGTATAGGCATATCTATTCTGTCACAGTATGCTGTGTTATAAGTAACACAGTATGGTGATTAGGAGAATGGGTTTGGAATCAGACTTGTCTGGGATTAAATGCCTTCCTGTCATTTTTAGGATATGTTAGTTTAGGAAAATTACTTATATCCTCTTAGCCTTAGTGTTCAATGCTTAAGCTAAAATCATAGGTTTTTGTGTTCACATTGTTATGATATAAATTATATGTTAACAGAAACTGATCTATATTACACAACAAAGAACATATGCCCAGTGAAGGACTACTGTCCTAATTTTCACTAGTAGTAGTATTTATATCATCCTCTTGTCATAAATCTTGAATTCATAAATTTTGATTCAACATTAAACTCACTTCCTGCAATTCTCGAGTGCTATCAGGAAGCTAGTCTTATCTTACTTGAGGATGTATTTGCTGAGGGCTTTCAATGCAATGTGAAGAATATAGTCTTTGAAGACAGATAGTCCTGGGATCAAATCACAGACGCACTACAGGCCAGTACTGCAACATTGGACGTGTTTCATCACAAAGTCCCAGTGCTCTCCTATATATAAAGAGGATCAAAATACTTGTTGAAAGGTTTAAGGAATAAGTAAGTAAGTAGTGCTTTCAAAGAACTTGGTGTAAGTTAAATATTTTATTCTTTTATCAATGCAACTATTTCTAGAACTCAGTTCTGTAGCAAACATCTCAGTCAAATTGGGGGACATCGTGAATGCGTTATCACCTGTGACCTCTACTTTCATTCTGCCTATAACCCTTGTCTCTCTCTCTCTGTGGTTACTTGGAGAAAGCCATTTTCTTGTTCTGCCATCCAGACCTGGCTCCCCCAAACACACCACTCTCAGCCATGCCTTTGTGATAATGATGTTGTTCATAAGTTTGCCTCTCTCCCTGGAAGATCTCCTTTAGATGTATCCTGTACTTGGATCTTGAATGTATTTTTCCTCTTGCTGAAAGAATTTTGTGACTAACTAGGTAGGCTGACTAGACCCCAGTAGATGAAGTTGCACTGAGGGACATCCACATACAAACACTTGACTGGATAGGACTTAACATATATGATAGAATGCATGACCTCTGGTGGGGTTGGGAAGGACTATGTGGGGATACCCACAGGGGAGTGGACCTAGATTTGATTGAGACATTAAATGAAATGCACAAAAACTCAGTAAATATATTCAAATTTTTTATATTGGTATGTGCTAGCAAATAAATCCCATCATGTTAACTAGTATTAGAAGTTCTTTTAAAGATTCCTTTTGCATTTTAGTTTGTAGTTCTTTAAAATTTGAGGTTCAGTGTTATGAAGGTCAAGCCTAGTTCCTGTACTAGGTGTGATATAAACATCTTATTGAAGCTGGTACAATGAGTTTACTTGAATGTGATATTGTTTTATTAGTCAATTAATATTATATATGCATTACTTATCTATGCTAGATCCTGGCTCTTCCACCAGTGAACCATGTTGAAAGAATGATTGTAAGTGTAGACAAATGAGACTTACAGAATTAAACAAGTCATTGCAAGCAATGTAATGAAGAGCAATGAGTTTTCAGACACCAGATCATTGTTTTGCTTCTGGAGAACAAACTTGGAGTAAAAATATTTGGGTCTATATCCTGTTTCTTGCCTTCTTACCTCTGTGACTACAAGACTATTTTCTTCAGCTATCCCAACCAAGAGTTGAAATTATAACATTATATGTCTAGGTCTTCTGTTTATAAATATTGAATGGATTACTACATTACATATCAGAATAATGTATAATGAAAGCTATTGCCATATGGAATGGATATCTGACTGAGGAAGAAATAACTGGTTATGTAGACCAGGCTGGCTTCCATCTCTCAGAGATAGACCTGCCTCTGCCTCCCAAATGCAAGGATTAAAGGTACATGTAATCACACCTGGCTACAATTGTCACTTCTTATTCCTTTCAGTTTTCCTCCCAGCTGATGCACAAGTATGAGGCCTGAGAACCAGAGCAGTGTGTCTGAGTTCATCCTCCTCAGGCTCCCCATCCAGCCAGAGCAGCAGGGCGTCTTCTTCACCCTGTTCCTGGCCATGTACCTGACCACGGTGCTGTGGAACCTGCTCATCATCCTGCTCATCAGGCTGGACTCTCGTTTTCACACCCCCATGTACTTTTTCCTCAGCCACTTGGCCTTCACTGACATTTGCTTTTCATCTGTCACTGTCCCAAAGATGCTAACAAACATTCAGACCCAGCACATTTTCATTGCTTATGAGGGATGTGTTTCACAGACATACTTTTTCATATTCTTTGCTGACCTGGATAGTTTCCTAATCACTTCAATGGCCTATGACAGGTATGTGGCCATCTGCCACCCTCTACATTATACCACCATCATGAGTCAGAGCCTTTGTGTCATGCTGGTAGCTGTGTCTTGGGTCATAGCTTGTGCTTGTGCCCTTTTGCATACCCTCCTCCTGGCCCAGCTTTCCTTCTGTGCTGACCACATTATCCCCCACTTTTTCTGTGACCTGGGTGCCCTGCTCAAGTTGTCATGTTCAGACATATCCCTCAACCAACTGGTAATCTTCACAGCAGGATTGGCAGCCATTATGCTTCCATTTCTTTGTATCCTGATTTCTTATGGTCGTATTGGGTTTGCCGTCCTTAGGGTTCCCTCTACCAAGGGCATTTTCAAAGCCTTGTCCACTTGTGGATCGCACCTCTCAGTGGTGGCTCTCTATTATGGGGCCATTATTGGTCTCTATTTTCTTCCCCCATCCAGCACCACCAGTGCAAATAATGTGATTGCTTCAGTGATGTACACAGCAGTCACTCACTTGTTGAATCCTTTCATTTACAGTCTGAGAAATAAAGACATGAAAGGGGCTTTTAGAAAACTCTGGACTAAAAATATGGATTTTTCTAATTGATATTTTTTTCTTTTTTTGCATCTGTGTGATCTTACTTCCTCAATGATATAAATACAGCTTAATGAAACTATATGTCACTGGTCTTTCTTCCATACTTTCCTGAAAATTACTTTTCTGACATTATTTATGCACCTGTGAGAAACAATATTAAAACAAAAATATATTATGACTTTTATAATTGTTTAAGTAGATCAGATCCTGAGATTGGAAAACATTTTGACTGGTATCATTAAATAGGAATGTTCATACTGCTTTTCCTCAAAATTTAAATTTATTATAAAAATTCTTTGAACTTTCTACTTCCATTTCTAGAAACATTTCTTTTTATGAAGATATAGCCCCTTTTATCTCAGACTTCCATATATCTAAGAACCCTCATATTGTTTCTTTCCAAGAGAACATATAACTTTCTACTCTACTTACATAGCAATTAGTGAATTCCTTTCTTGTTCCTCCAGAATTAAGTCAACCCATATCTTAAAAGCACATGTGCAATTAAATTAAGTGACAAATAAATGTTGACTTATTTATCTTAGGTTTGTGCCTAAGAATTTACAGTGTTTGTTTGAGAAAACCCAAGTTCAGAGAAGTAAAGAACACCCCATACTCACAAAGTTAGTTAAAGGAAGATTTGAATCTTGGCTGTCTAATTCCAGAGCAATTCACTGGGGGCAGTACTATTATAATAGTTTATATGGAGTGCTATACAGTCTAAAGAGGAATAATTAACATAGTCTGATAGAAGATACAAAAGATTTGTCAAAGAGATTTTGTTTTACCTGAGTCTTAAGAAGTAACCAGACACATTAGTTTCTCTCTTATGCTGATGATCAGGAAAGGGGAACATCATCTGTCAGGGTATTAAACTGTACCTTTCAATCAAGGCACAAAGTTTGATAGACACAACTGAAATTCGTTAACATGACTCAAGATTTTAAGATTCAAGCTGAAGATATTTATGGTAAATACTGAATGATTGATTTTCTAACTCTCAATCCTCTCAATTTAATGTGTTTATAAAAATATTTAAGTCCCTAGGCTAATGTAAATTCCCACTAAATGCAAAATATGTATCCTTATATTTACAGTCAAGTATCCCAGTCACCATTCCTCCAAGAAGCTTCCTTTGCACCAGGTGGAGACTAATACAGAGTACCACAGCTGGGTCAGACAGACATTGTCTGTGAATTGACCATGCTTAAACGGCACATCCACAAGGTAGCCTCTACATCCAAGGCTCACAAAATATAGAACAAGTGGTAAAGAGGACGCTAATAACTCTCTCAACTCTCATTAATGAAGCTTCCTCATGCAACAAAGGGCCAGTAACACAAAAGGTCACAATGACTAAATCATGGAGATAAGGAATCTGCAGAGTGTGGGTCCCATGATAGGTATAAGGGAAACATCCAAAGAAAATATGCTTTGGGCATGTCACAGGGGGTGTGAGAAGGCATCCTAGAAAGATGAACATCTCTGACCTAAAAGTAACACAGGAGAATGAATCATTTGTTATTGTTTGTGTTTAGTTTTGCTAGAATTTGGGATTGAATTTAGTACTTTGGATATGTTAACAATTACTCCACCAGAGTTAGAGTCCCCCTCCGAGCTTGAATGAACAACTTAACCATCATCCAGGCCAAGAGAAGTCAAAATCTCTTTAATACAGTATCTTTCAAGGAAGCATACTCTAAGCATATTCTGTACACGTCACCCTCTCTTTTTCTTCAGCTTTCTAGTTCCTCCCAGGAGATTGCAATATATAAATCAGACTTTTAAAAAGCGATTGGATTGGAGGTAATTAATCATTGTGGTTTCTTTCTGTACCTCTAGTTTTTACCTTCAGCTGGATCCAATAAGAGGGAATGAAATTTCTAGACTTGAATCTGTAATGAAAATTAATCTTTACCTTTTCTAGTATCTAAGAATCACAAGAGAATTTGTGGACACAAGTAATATATTTTTATTTGGCAGAAGAGAAAACTCCTAAACTCAGCAAAATTTAAATTATGCTTTAAATTTTTTCAGTGCCAGAGAATTAGACTCTGATGCTGGTCATGCTGGGCACGTACTCTGCCAATGAGTTATACACACAACTAAGCTAATTGTGGAAGAATAACATCATGAAAATTAATCCATTCCCTTGAGTAGTACGTAGTCAAGATTCCAAATGCTAGTTACAGTAGGTTATATGACTCTTTTAAAAATATTTACTTCCCCCCACTTCTCTAATAGCTGCATTTTTCCCACCCCACTGATGTGAAGTATATCCTTGTGACAGAAGGACTTATTCATCCTTCTGTAGATCAGTAAACTCTTATGACAAAATGTTGGATAATGAGCACACAGGCTCAGTGGCAATTAGATAGAAAGCTTTCTTGATGGTTTATCTGGAAATGATGGTTGTGGCTTCCCCACTGATGTATCAATGGACAGCTATATTCTAGAATGTTCCTCTGGAGTGACTTTATCTTCACACACCTCCAGTTGCTCCTGGATCTAATTAGATGCGCTTAGTTTCCTACCCAATCCTTCTGCTTTTCCTCTACTTGTGTCCAGTGGTATGCTGTCTATTGTTAACTCATTTACTTGTGTGTTCTACCAGCATTGTTTGCTGGACAGAGTTATAACCAGGACATGAATATGTGTGACACTCAAAGGATTGTCCTACTGAACTCATAAGAGTCATCCTCATTACTGCTGTAGACAGGCTAGTAGTTTTTCAGTGACTCTTGAGATTTGTAGCTAGTACTATTCATTAAACTTTGAAACCTTCTATTTTATATGGTGGTGTGGGACCTGAACCTGTTGAGTAAAGGCATTGAGTGGGCAGTGTGACCACTGAAGGGATGGCAGGTGCCCTGGCCTGCTCTGCCTCAAGCTATAACCTAGGTCTCAGGAAGCCACTGCAGGTATGACATCCTTGTTCCTCAGCGGTTGCTTAATCTTTTCCCCCCACAAAGATCACCCCAGACCCTTTGGTTTCTTGAAGAAATCCAGTTTCTTGGATTTCGTTTCCTAATTCCTTAATTCCACATCAGCCCTAGAACCACCCTGCCCCTAAAAGACCCCACATTTAACTTTCCCACCTTTAGTAAGGCCTCCCTATATAAACCCCTGCCTTGGTTTCAATAAGTAAGCTGTCCACTGATGCAGTCTCCGGGGAATTCTTCCTGTTGCATTCTGGGCCACCTGAGGTCCTGTTCGATTGCCCTCCATTCTCTCGGATGGCTGGAGCACAAAGACCATACTGGAGGTGGAGATTCAACACATGTTGGGCAGAAAGTTTCACCTTTTTTGATCAAGTATCACCTTCCTGACAAGTGTTCCTCAAGTCTTAAACAATTATGAAGAATATATTATCTACTCTTCTGAACAAGTCTAGACAGATACAACTCCAATGAAAATTTAACCATAATATTGAAGTGCATATGAAATTCCAAGTCTTAACTGACTGATATATTCATTTGAAGCCAGTTTAACTAAGACATTTGTATTGTGACTATGCAAATTAAGGGACACTCATTGGAAGGGCTATGTGCTAATACCTGAGAACTTTTCTGAGCCCTTAATAGAAGTGAGGTAATAAAGAAGTTGAGTCTAATGAATGATGTATTGACTCCCTCCGGTTCTAACTTTCTTTCTGTTTCTGTGATAAAAGCACAGACCACGGGCTAGTGACATGGCTCAGTGATTAAGAGCACCAGCTGCTCTTCCAGTGGACCTGGGTTTGATTCTCAGCACCCACAGGGCAGCTAACAACCATCTGTAACTCCTGTTGCAGGGAGCCAACACCTTCTTCTGGCCTCTGAAGGCTTTTCATGATGTGGGTGCATTTGTGTACATGCAGGCAAAACACTCATACATATAAAAAATTTTAAAAATTAAAAGCACTGATCAATAGCAGCTTAGGAAAGAAAGGGTTTATTTCACCTTAAACTTTACAGCCTATTGGTGAGGGAAGCCAAGGCAGGAGCTCAAGGAAAGAATGTAGAGGCAGGAACTGAAGCAGAGAACACCACAGAATGCTGCTTACCAGCTTGCTTCCTCTGGCTTGCTCAGCTACTTTTCTTTTACAGGTCCACCTGCCCTGGGATGGTTCTACTCACAGTGGACTGGGCCCTCCGACTTAAACTATAAATTAACAAAATGCCTCATAAGCATGCCCACAGATCATCCTGATATGGCAAATGCTTTAGTCAATGTTCCTCTCCCCAGGTGACTCTAGTTCATGTCAAGTTACCAAAAATGTCAGCAGACCCAGAAAGTCAAAATAAATGACTAGACTAAATGGATCAGGTAAATACTTTGTGAATGCAAAATTTCTAGATTTTTATTTCAAAAAGTAGTATTTTACTTACAATTGTCTCTGATTCTCATAGTTCGCTTCATTATGCCTAAGTAACTTCGAAAACTTCGACAACTGCAGTTTCTAAAAGATTTTCGCAAGTGTCTTTGCCTTTCTTATTTATAGCACATCAGATAACTAATGGTTAGTACAAAACTAGAAAGACTCTGACAGAGGCTATAATTTTAGCTTGGTCACAATTAGATTTTCTAGGCACAAAATTTGGGAAGAGCACATCATTTAGATTATCTTCCTTCTCTTCTCCCCATGCCCATCCTCCTGGGTGGCATCTCCCTGTGTTTTAACTTTTCTTTAGGAAGTTTCTTCTCCAGGAACAGACAACAAACATTCAATGACTCTACCCTGCCTCTTTTTATATAGCAAACCATCTCAGAATCCCTGTGGTCAATCCCATTTAAGCATGTTGATTAATCCTTTGAATGTGCTAATGGATTCAGACTGCTTGCATTTTAAGCGTTTTTATATCTATATTAATCTATCTCAGTTTTTGGTAGTTTGATCAGTATGTATCATAGTGAGCACCTCTTTAAATTAATTGAGAGAGTCACAGCTTCTTATACCTAGATGTTGCCATCTTCCCTCATGTTTAGGATGATCTCATTTCATTTATTTTGTTGGGGATAGGAGGGTCAGGGATATACTCAGTAGGATAGGCTGGCCTGAAAATTACTATAAAGCCCAGGCTTCCCTAAGTCTCATTGAGATCTTCTTACTCCAGTTTCTTAAGCGCTCGTATTACAGAAATGAGCCATCACATTCTGTGTGCAAACAGTAAAGATTTACTTTCTTTCCCTCTAATGTATATTTTTATTAAACTTATGTGAATATAATACAATAAATCTTAATCATACTTAAACCCTCCTCCCCCATCTGCACATCTCACATGCCCCCACTGGGTTTTATGCATTCTGCTATCTATGTTCAAGGCTTACTGAGTTAAGCTTCTGTACACTATTGCTGAAGACAGGACATACTTCAGACATAGGACTTGCAATAAAGGAGTTGGAACTCACCTGGAAACCTCCTCCCTGAAGAATAAACAGCTCTCCTAGTTCTGGAGGATACTATGCACACAGCTAAAGGAGAAGACCAATCAGTAGTCCAACCCCAGCTTTAAAACCAATTATCCACAACAATGATGGGCACAGCAAACTACAGCAATAGAATAGTGGCATTTTTACCAACAGCTATCTAAATGGACTTAAAGCCCTATCAGAAGAAACTCATGGGCTGCACTGTAAGCATAGATAAATACATATGACTAGAAAGGCCACAGATCTAGAGAAAATCCTATCTCGGTCATATACCTAGACAATTTTAATTTCTTACTATGTGCTAAATATGGATACTATATTTACAAACATGTATACCAGTCAACTTTCATCAAAGAAGCATCTTTTTGCAACCAATGGAGTCTATGTTTTCCACAACTGCTCACACACACAGAAACTGTGTCTGAGAGATGCCCAGCCCTAAGTGAGACATCTATAGTGGAACCTCTGTACCTAAGGCTCATGGAACACAGTGGAACAGGGGATAGAGAGAATACTAATACATCCCTCAACTCTCACCAGTGAGACTTCCTCATGCAACAAAGTGTGATACACAGAGAAGGACATAACTGCAAAAGATGTAGATAATAAGAGACTGCAGAGTGTGTGTCCCTGGACTAGGCCCGTATATTAAACCTCACCCATCCAGAGCTCAGGGACCATTTTGGAGGAGGGGGCAGAAAAATTGTGAGAGACAGGGTTGATTCAAGAACATAAATAAAAAAAAAAGCAGAGGCTTCCAGGCTACTGGGAACTTGCTCATATGAACTTACAACAACGGTCACAGCATGCATAAGACCCATGCTGAATCAGTCAGACAAAAACCCAGCATAGAACTGGCGAGATGGGCACCAGATCTCAACCTTAGCTGGGAAACTCTTGGCAACTGATAACTCTTCAGTGAGAAAGTGTTGATTTTCTTTAAGAGAATAACTCTAGATAGGCTGACTAGACCCTAGGGGATGAATTTGCCTTGAGAGATATCTGGGTACAAATGCTTGGTGGGGTAGACCTAAACATATATGACAGAATGCATGAAATTTGGTCTGTGTTGGGAACTATGGAAGAGTGCAGTTTGGAGAGGGGTTCGAAATGAAATATTGAACTACGTTATGAAAACCCATGACAAGGCTTTCAAGACTGTTAACAATTAAATAGAAAACTAGACTGAAGTTTAGAAGGGGGCCACAAAAACACTCATGGAGTGCCACTAAGTATAGTAAATCAAAGAGAGAATGATATAAAGATGGTTTTGAAATGGTCACATATTAAAAGAGAAGACAATGCCCATCATTGTGAAGACACTCTTCTCTTGAAGATATTTCTGAGAGCTCCTTTCATATCCCGATTCCTCAGACTGTAGATGAAGGGATTCAGCATGGGAGTGACCACAGTGTACAACACAGCCACAATGACATCCTTGTCATTAGTGTTATTAGAAGAAGGAAAAAAGTATAGCCCAATAATGGCTCCATAGTACAGAGAAACCACAGAAAGGTGAGAGCCACATGTGGACAAGGCTTAGCAGATTCCCTTGATGGAGGGGGTTTTCAGGACGGTGGCCCCAATGTGGCCATAGGAGATCAGAATGCATATGAATGGCACAGTAATGATCACCACTCCTACAGTGAGGATAACCACCTCATTGATGGTTGTGTCTGAGCTAGACAACATAAGTAAGGCAGAGAGGTCACAGAAAAAATGGGGCAGAATATTATCCCCACAGAAGGATAAACGAGGTAGGAGGAGGGTGTGCATGAGGGCACTGACACAAGACAGCGTCCAGGACACAATTAATAGCAGAAAATAGAGGCTCTGGTTCATGATGGTGGTGTAGTGCAGAGGATGGCAGATGGCCACATACCTGTCATAGGCCATTGCAGTCAGAAGAAAGCTGTCACGATCTGAAAAAAATAGGAAAAAATATGCCTGGGAAATACACCCAGCATATGAGATGGAGTGACTCTGTGTCAGCATATTCACAAGCATCTTAGGAGCTGTGACTGATGAGAAAGAGATGTCATTGAAGGCCAAGTGGCACAGGAAGAAGTACATGGGGGTGTGGAGACGAGAGTCCAGCCTGATGAGCAGGATGATGAGCAGGTTTCCCAGCACCGTGGTAAGGTAGATGGCCAGGAATAGGGCATAGTATATTCCTTGGTCCTCTGACTAGATGGGGAGCCCCAAGAGGATGAACTCAGATAAACTGCTCTGATTATTCCTCCTCATACTCTTCTTCTTTTTTCTGTTACTGATGAAAAAAGAAATGGAAATAACAGTCATTGTAGCTAATGCTACAATAAAATATCCTTTTATATAATTTTTTCCTTAATCACAATTTTTCCCATACTAGCAGGGTAGAGATGTTCTGAACAAGGACTTACAAACCAACTCAACATCTTCTAGAGAATCTGTGAAGCCTCAGATCAGTCATCAATTCAGACCAGGATTAACCTCAATAAATTCATGATGGAATCAGATTATGTAAGTAGAGTCCAAATCAGGTGAGTAACCAGCTAATCAAAATAGTAGATTATCTATAATCATGTTTACCTCTTCTTAAAGCTGTGTGTGTGTGTGTGTGTGTGTGTGTGTGTGTGTGTGTGTATACTCCTCCATATTAGCATGTATGTGGAGATCAGGAGACAGCCTCAGATGTTGGTCTTGATCTTCCATCTTATTTTAGACAGAACCCCCTGTTGCTGACCTCGGTATATACCAGACTAGGCGGGCTAGGTGGTCTGTGTGTTTCTGGGGATTCCCAGTCTAACTGTAGGAGCACCAGTATCACAGAAGCATCTAACCATACACAACTTTTATACATGTGTTTTATACATGTGCTCAGGGATCCAAACTTGTGATGTCACAACTCACAGTAATTGTGAAAGCATGTGCAAGACTTCCCCAAACCCAAACCAGGCAAAACCTCAGCCTGGGTGGGAGAGTTGAACAAGAAACATCAGACCGGCTGAGGAACAATTGGCTGTTGATAGCTGCAGGAAGAGAGGCAAATAGTTTTCTATAAAGATGTGACCTGGGAAGGTTAACCACACTGCAGGTCATGGGCCTACACCCAAGATATTTGAGGAGTGCAAATTGGACTCAATAGGCCTTAAAATAGAGAGATTGAGTCAAGTGTGTGTACCCAAATATTTCAAAATCCGGAGGAGTGCTATAAGGTACAGATGGGGGAGGGGGACTAAATATGATTAAGATGTATTGTATGAAACCCAAAAAACTCAATTAAAATATGCACTGAAAAAATATTAAAAAATAGAGTGAACAGGACTTGGTGGGAGAAGAAAGTAACGGTGTCTGAGAAGAGATTGGAGAAGGGGGTTGAATATGATCAAAATACATTGTATAAAATCTCAAAGAATCAATAAAAATATTAAATAGGATAAGATGCCCCCACCCAACTTTCTAAGCATTCCTTCACTCTTCCTAGGGATACTTTCATGGAATATGGAAGGAAAATCTGAATCTCTTTCAAATTCAGTTCAGGTATATTCCCTAAACACAGTCATACCATCCATTTTTAGATTCCTTAGAACACCAAGAAATACTTGGGTTTCCCAGACAAATCTTGAATCTTCCAAAATTGTACTTATTTGCTTGTATGTGATAATATCTTTTCCTTTTTTATTATTCCAACTCTGGGTATTATACTAGTGATTCTTTTTAAATTATTTTTATTTTGTGTGTCTGTATTTCATGCGTGTGTGTAAGCAATGTTGTGCAATGCCCACAGAGTTCAGAAGAGAGTATCAGATCCCCTGGAACTGGAGTTACAGACAATTATTAACTGCTATGTGGGTGCTGGGAATCAAACTGGGGTCCTATGCAAGAGTAGTTGGTGCCCTTAAGCTCTTAACTCCTGAACCATCTCTCCATCTCCATGATACTTAAAGATATTTTATTATCATGCATTTATAATTTTTATATTTATCAACGATAATTTTTCTTTATATTGTAGGTCATTTTGTCTCAACACTATCCAGTGATACAATCCCAGTATAATAGAGAAAAAGGATCATATGACCTGTCTACTAAAAACAGTTTCTGAGTTCAAAATAAAGACTCATTAAGTTGCATGTTTCATGTGTGAGAGCTGAAGAAATGCCTCCTGCTTTGCTCATTTTGAGAGTTAACTAATCTTTTTACTACTGGACCGATTTCTCCACCTTGAAGGAAATCATGTTTAAAGTTCTTTGTTCTTCAGCCTGTTGTACGGACTTCTCCTCTGCCTAGAAAGCTGGACTGGCTAGCTACGGACAAAGCACTCATCCCAACCTTGGCATCTGCCTGCCCAGGATTATAAACTTCTTGACTTCCATCAAGAAAAAAGGAGCTGGAAGAGCCAGCTACCCCTGTGAACCAACAAGTGACCTGAGTTATACAAGAGGAGGGGCTAAGGGCATGATCAGGGAGAGGTGGAGAGAGACTGGCCCTTTGCCATCTTGGGCAACTAGCAGCAGGTCACAGATCACTGCTGAAAAGTAGAATTTGCTGTACAGCCTCAGTACAAGAGAGAACCCTCCCTTGCCCATTGCTAAGCCTAAACAAACTCTGGCTTTCCAAAGTATAGTTTGGTGAAATTATACCTTGTTTTGTTGTTAGGGACCTAGAGAGGAGGACCAGGCTGGACCCCACTCACATCTCCCAGAAGGAATTTTTGAATACATGTTAAACATTCTTTTAATGTGATAATATTCCCTGAGATAGATTACTATGTCACCACATTAATAATAATTCACTGTAATGATAAGGTAGCTAGTCACCTTTAAGACACATTGTTACTAATATTTTGCTATTTTGAGTAAGATAAGATCATTCTTGTGTCATACATACATATATATATATTTTATGAATGGAAATAGGATTGGAAATATTAATATTAATTATTTTGACAGATGACTCTATTTCAGAAGCTAAGGTGAAGAAGCCTAATCTTATATATTCTTTGGGAGGGGGCATCTTTTTGAGGCAGGGTCTCCCTGTAGCCCTGCCTAGAACTCACTATGTAGACCAAGCTGGCCTTGAACTCAGAGATCCACCTACCTCTGCCTCCCAAGTGCTGGTATTAAAGGTATTCACCACCATGCCCAGCATCTTACATATTCTTTAAAACAACTGATCTCTGCTGGATGAAGAGTAGATAATCTTCTAAAGTGAGGGACTCTAGATAGACTGACTACATCTCAGTAGATGAACATGCATTGAGGAACGTCTGTGGACACTAACTTCACACAATATACTTTAACACAAATGACAGAATGTATGAATTCCAGTTGGGGGGCTTTATACCTCATGGGGAAGGGGTATAAAGATGATTAAGATTGATTACAAAGTTCTGTATGAAATACACAAAAATTCAATATATTTTTTAAAAGAATATTGACTATGTAAGTCTGTCAGTTGAAAAATATGCAGATGGGCTATCCATGAAAGTGTCTGAAATGAGGCTATGGGCTAGGGTTTTGAAGAACAGAGAAAGATAGACCATGATCAGCCTGAAAAATTATCAGTTGGAGAATTATCAAGGAGCTAATGTACATAAGTCCTTCCTGCTATAACAGAAAGTTTCAATCTTATTCTCAGAGAAAAGAAAAGTTTCTTCAAAAGATATGACTAACATATTGAATATGCTGCTGTCTACTGATACTGGAATCAGCTGGTAGCAAGGAATGGTGTCAGCAGGAATCTGTGCTTGTGTCAGTAATTTAGATACAATGCACTTGATTTTGCCCAGACTCTTGAAGCAGAAATCAGTTTAATTGCAGCTTTTAGGCTAAATTTGGAAGAACCCCCCAGGAAAATCTAGTAGAGTCAAAGATGAACAGAATGATAAATACTTTCCATTATATTTTTAGAAACATGTAGACTTTGAGATAAAATTAGTATACATGGAGATTTTGTGTTTAACTTTTAGCTCAAAATTTGTACAAATATTCAGTTAGTGATAAATAATTCTACATGGATATTGTCACATTATTGGAAGGTGAAAAATATAGGGATAATTAACGTTGTGAACACAAACATAAACACAACAAACACATATAAAATATACATGCTACCAAATATAAGCTTTAGACCTGTTTTCACGTGGCTCTTAGTTGGTGAACATATCTTCAGCAATAAGCCAATGGGAAAATTCTTCCATTGCTCTCTAGGATGTTTGAAATACAGTAAAGCAGATGGTTTCTCTAAGGAACTCCATATTGCATTGTGACTGACATAA
Source organism: Eospalax fontanierii (assembly GCA_035773235.1). Classification (NCBI taxonomy): domain Eukaryota; kingdom Metazoa; phylum Chordata; class Mammalia; order Rodentia; family Spalacidae; genus Eospalax; species Eospalax fontanierii. The sequence goes on from CM069534.1 coordinate 81,529,291, forward strand.
GAGCTGTACACTCACAAGCAAACAACATAGCTCAATATATCAATATACTTTTGGGGAACATCTCCTGAGAAATTAATGTTAGTTCTGTTTTCAAACCTTTGAGAGGACCCAGAGGGCAATACATCCATACATCACCTCAAATTAGAGAAAGTGATATAATTACTGTGTGCCCTTTGCCTCCCTGGGGAATAGAACTGTGTGCTGAACCAGACATGGGAGTGTTCACCCTTGGAGAAATACTATTAAAAACAAAACAACTATTAGACACTTAGAGGCTCATGAACATTTTTGCTTTCCTGGCTTACATGTGGAAAATGTGATTTATAATCTATAATGAACCAAGATGAAGACTGAGTATAATAACCAAATCCATAAAATTTTCTTGTTCCTAGAACCTATGTTATATAAAAAAATTTTAAATGGCATTTATATCTGTTTTGTTTTGACTGAATAGGTCAGAATCCATGCAGTATACTGCAAACCTAGTCAAATGCCCATGGCTGATGATGTCATAGACCCTAGAGAAGAACCTACTACTGTTCTTTTCCCAAGTCAATATAGTATTGTGTTCTAAATACTTATCTTTATACCCACAGATAAATATAGCTCTCACCCCTCCCCAAAGAAGCTTCTTTTTTCAGTAAATGGAGGCTATTTATAGAGATCCCCAAATGGTCAAAGTGCATGGAATAAATGACCATGGGCCAGTCCCAATAGATACCTTTACAATACAATCCCTACAGCTAAGACTAGGGAATGTCATGGAAGAGGGGGCACAAATAGGTGTCCTATTTAGGTATAAGCACTCTTCAGCCTCTTGTTCTCTGCACACTGGCCACTTGTGGGTTTCTGTATTAATTACTATCTGCTACATTACAAAATTTCTCTAGTAAGAGTTGAGAGACGTATTCATCCTATGTGTAGAAGTTGCGTTGAAAATGTACCACTTAGGATTAGTGTCTCACAGACACATATTCTCTGCATTTGACTAGTTCTGGAACTCTGTAATAATCTCCATTGTTGCAAAAAGAAATTTCTTTGATGAGAGGTGAAATGTATACTTGTCTCCAAGTATGAGGATGCATATTTAGAATAAAGTAAGAAATTCCATTGGTCTGGGGATATGGCAAAAGCAGATTTTTCTCTAAGCTCTATGACATTTCAAGCCATATGTATTTGGCTATGTTTATAGTATGACATATGCATTCACTTCTATTGATAATTGCCAAGATACTGGGCATCTTCTAGAGGAAAGAAGATATAATTGAAGAGGGACTAAAATCCAACCTATTGTTGGTTTTCTATCATTTAATTCTATATTATATGAGTAGGTTTTGTGCGTGTGTGTGTGTGTGTGTTGTACTTGGGTGTGGAGGTGTGTGTATGTACAGGGGCACTTGCACATGGGCCTGGGTGTGTGTAGAGGCCCTAGGTTCATATCAGGTGTATTCCTCTATTGTTCTCTATAGTTTTTGAGTTTTTTTGACAGAATATCTCACTGAACCTGGACCTGATCCATTTGGCTAAGCTGACAAAAATGAGCTTCAGGAATATACTTGTATCCCCAACCCAAACACTAGGGTTATAGGCAAGCTCAATCACTCTGGTCTTTCACAGTTCTTGGGGTCTGAACTCAAGTCCTCATGTTTTGGGGGCAGGCACTTTACTAAATGAACTACCTCCCCAGCCCCCATGAGTATGTATTTCAACATTATTGTTATTAACATAGTTATGTCCCATATATTAACATATGCATACATGTATCACAAGAGCATACACATATTTTAAATGTTTAAGTGTTGTGTCAATATTCCAGTTCAATAGTTTTACAATGACTAATTTTACAATGTAAAATTTCCATTTAAATGACTAAACCTATTGGATCAGGCTTAGAAAAAATTCAAATAGACTATAGGTCTGTGTGCCCACACCCACCCTAGTTAGAATTGTTAGATTTCCCCAGACAGATCGCCAAATATAGTTCTATCTTGGTCACTGTACTGATGCTTTACAGAAAGCTTGTTTCAAATTGTGACTAGATCAACAGTTTTTGAGGGAAAAAAAAACTTGTGCCTGGCTGCTGTCTCTCTTAAAAAATAAAAGCAATGTAAAAATTTATAAACAACTAAAAATGCATACTAATAAATGGAAACATCTGAATGAGGTGAAGAAAACTGGCTCATTATGTTTATTAGACAAAAAAAGGACTATAGATAATAATTATGTTCTGTACATTTGAAAAAGTTAAAACAGCATTACTAATGTTTTTACTACAAAAAAGATGAGTCCTGGGAAACATTTACGATTATTTTCAGTTGAACATCACCTTATATGCACACGTTTGAAAACAGAATGTGATAACTTATAAATATGTGATAATTTTTATTACAATTTTTTCTTTTACTTTTTATTCTTTGAAAATGTCATACATGTATACATTGTAACTGTATTATATCCACACCTTACTTCCTCCTCCAACTCCCTTCAGCACCCCTCATCACATGTTCATGTCCTGTTTTAATCATTTTTATATTTATTTTAAACTCACTGAGTCCAATTAATGCTACCATACACACATAGGCATGGGATCGTTTATTTGAACTTGGTGGAACGACCAGTGTCCACACCCCTAAGGAAAAGTGATTCTCTCTCCTCTAATAGCCATCAGCTGCTGTTGTAAAAATTCGTTTTGTGAGGTGGGAGCAGCATCCAGCCCCGGCCTCCTTTCCTCTCTAGGTCCAGAATGACAACACAAGATATGCTTTCGTCAAACTACAGTTTGGGAAAGCAGAGTTTATTTGGGCTTACTTACAGAACAATTAGCAGGCATGGAGATTCCTCTACTGAGGCCATATAACAAATCCTACATTTTCATGGGGACCCCATGAATTGGGACCAGCTGCCCAAAATGGTGAAAGGGCTAGTCCCCTCCCAGCTTCCCCTGCTCACACCTTAGTCCCTCTCCCATGTACAACTCAGGTCACTGGTTGGTTGGGAGGAATAGTGGATTCTCACCACTTCTGCCTTTGTACAAAGACCAGTGGTCAATTTTGTTTGTGCTGCAGTTGAATGTGTGGTCCATCTTGCCAGGCAGAGAAAAATTTCATACAATTGCCAATAACTTCTCCACTGGAGATGGGGCCCCAGAAGCCCCTCAACACACTATGCTTTTTTTCTTACATTTTTCAGAATTTCAGATAATATGTTTGAGCATATATAGACCCCCCTCCTCTATCTGAACCCCCCAATACCTCCTGTCCAGTTACACTTATTTCATATGGCTAATAAGACTATCTTGATCTTCTGCAGACAATCACAGCTATGTGAGTTCATGTGTACAGCAGCTATGTCATATCAGAGGTCAGCACTTCATATGACTTCTCCCCCATCTTCTGACTCTTATGTATCTATCTATCTATCTGCCCCCTCTTCCTCAATATCCCTTGATCTTGGGGCAAAGAGTTAATATAAGTGTTCCATCTACAGCTGAACACTCACAGTCACTTAGAAGTATAAACAGTTACGAATCTCTGCATTAACTGCTGTCTTCTGCAATAAGGAGCTTCTCTGATATTGGGACTAGCACAGATCTATGGATATAAACACATTTCTTTAGAAGGCAGTTTGACAACATGACCACTTAGAAGAATCACTTTAACAGGTTCTCCCGTAGGGTCTATGACTTCTTAAGTCATAGGTTTTAATCATATTTACAGTCCCAGGCATAAAATCCCTCCTGTGGGGCAGTGCTTAAATAAAACCAAGAAAGTAATTGGTTACACCCATAAACAGTCTTACCAATGTTCTATCAGTGGGCACATGTTACACACTGGTCAGGTCAGTATTGTAGCCTGCAGGGTCCAGTGTTGGATAAGACTATTGTTGCCTTTTCTCCTCTAGCATCCTGCATAGTGCCTTCCAGCACTATAAAACTAGCCATCAGAAAGAGTTTCCTGGTCAGTTCAAGTCTGATTTCTATGGATCCTGCAACTAAAGTGTCTTGTGTCTTCAGTAATAGGACCTTAACATCCAATTATGGTGGGCAACCAAGACCAATGGCAATCATTATCCTATTTTGGATGTCCCTGGGTGCTACTGACCAATAATTCCCAAGGAGGTAGCTCATTACTGGCACTGAGATATTTCATTTAATAATCCATGTCCTCTGAGAGAAGCTTTATTTACTAATGTGTGGGTATATCTACTCAAACTTCCCTATAAAATATTTTTAAATTTTTATTGAATTTTTTGTGTATTTAATTGAGAACATTTCAGTCTATCTTAATCTTTACACCCCCTTTCCTACTGGTACTATGCCATAGCCCCTCACTGGAAATCATGCATTCTGTTATTTGTGTCTATTCCATCAAGTTATTGTCCCCAAATATTCCTCAGTACAAGTTAATCTACTGAAGTCTGGTCAACCTATCTAGAATCCCTCACTTTAGGAAGATCAGCTCTTCTTCACCCAGAAGTAACAAGTTTCCAAAATATCTTCATCTAAGATTGGGGCCTGCTGCCTATTTCCACAGTTCTATGCTCCTATACTAAACTCCACCCACGCAGGGATCAGGGTCTATTGTAGAAGTGGGAGTGGAATGACTGAAAGAGCCAGGGAGTTGGTGCATGACCACATGGAAATAGACACCTATAATCTCCTGGGACCCTGCCCTAATGAGCCTACAGCAATGGCATTGGCATGCACAAGATCCATGCAAACTCAAGCGGACTAAAATACAATATAAAAATATTCTTAGGTAATAGACTAGTGCAGTTTCATAAACATATTCATATATCCTTAATTTTAGTTAACCTACTCTGGAGTGGAGGGTGGGATGGGGGAAATAGATGAGGAGGGGTTCTAAATTTGATTAAGAGCTGTTGTATGAAATGTACAAAACTCAATAAAAATATTTTCAATCAAATAAAACTAATTATTAAATCCACTCACAAAAAGCTGGAAGATGAAAAACACATAGAAAGATAAATAAACTGTGAACCTACCAGAGGAAGTATTTTGGTTTGGCCTATTGGTATGATAGGCCATAAACTATACTTTAAATAAACACTTAAAATCTAAGGTGATATAAAACTTTTTGATGTTTGGAAGCAAGACTATCAGTGTTAACAAAACAAAGAGAGACAAAATAATTCTAAAGTAAAACACAGTCTGAGAAGTGAGTAGTCCAGGAAAATTCAATAGCAAAAGCAATTTAGAGAGAAAAAGATTCATATGTAACAGTCAGGAATCATATCCTGTTGATAGGGAAGACAATACTAATCACAATAAAATGTTTCCTCTACTGAGGATATTTCCCAGAGCTCCTTTAATATCCCGATTCCTCAGACTGTAGATGAAGGGATTCAGCATGGGCGTGACCACAGTGTACATCACAGCCACAATGACATCCTTGTCATTAGTGTTATTAGAAGAAGGGAAAAAATACAGCCTGATAATGGCTCCATAGTACAGAGAAACCACAGAGAGGTGAGAGCCACATGTTGACAAGGCTTTGAGGATTCCCTTGTTGGAGGGGGTTTTCAGGACAGTGGCCCCAATGTGGCCATAGGAGACCAGAATGCACATGAATGGCACAGTGATGACCACCACTGCTAAAGTGAGGATAACAAGATCATTGATGGTGGTGTCTGAGATGGACAGCTTAAGTAAGGCAGAGAGGTCACAAAAGAAGTAATGGAGAGTGTTGTCACTAAATAGAGAAAGATGAGTGAAGAGAAGAGTGTGCACCAGGGCGTTGACAGAGGAAAATACCCAGGACATAGTTACTAGCAGGACACAGAGGCTCTGACTCATGATGGTGGTATAGTGCAGGGGGTGGCAGATGGCCACATATCTGTCATAGGCCATTGAAGTTAGAAGAAAGTTGTCAATACATCCAAACAATAAGAAAAAGTATATCTGGGAAACACACCCAGCATATGAGATGGAGTGACTCTGTGTCAGCATATTCACGAGCATCTTAGGAGCTGTGACTGATGAGAAAGAGATGTCAGTGAAGGCCACGTGGCTGAGGAAGAAGTACATGGGGGTGTGGAGACGAGAGTCCAGCCTGATGAGCAGGATAATGAGCAGGTTCGCCAGCACCGTGGTCAGATACATGACCAGGAACAGGGTGAGGAAGACGCCCTGCTGCTCTGGCTGAATGGGGAGCCCCAAGAGGATGAACTCCGACACCCTGCTCTGGTTCCCCTTCCTCATTCTATTCTTCTCTTTTGCTAGAGATTAAAAAGGAGAATATGAAAGAGAGATCATTACAAGATAATTATAGCACCAAATCACTGTGTTCATTATAAACTTTACATCTCAAGGTTTTTACCACGCTGTGGGACTAGTGACTATGTGCCTGAGTGTGTTTTTTTTTTTAACCTGTCTAAGAACCAACTCAACCTGCTTTGGAGTAAATAAGAAACATCAGAATGAGTATGAGATCACATTAGGTTCCAACCAGAGGAAACACAAATCCAGCATAAAAAATCTAAGATTTGGGATGAGGGTCCAGTAATGAATTAACTGGGATCAGTAGTGAATTAATTGGAGACCCAGAAGGTGACTTCTAATCGCTTTTGAGCTGTCTCACTGAAATAATTTTTAGTTACGTTTTATCTCTGTACACTTAACATGAAAGTTACAAGTAGGTATTTGAAACTCCCAAATATCAGCAGGTCAAGGCAAGGAAACTGTCACAAAATATCAATGACATACCTTGTGATTATCATATTAAGAAATTTTTTGCTATTCATCATTTTCAGGCTTTCATCACCTTTCTTAAAGGAATGTTCATAGACTGTAAGGAAAGGGGTATGCATCTCTTCTGGTTTCCTCCTTATGTAGTTCCTTGGCTCATAGTGGATCATTCCTATTCAAGCCAGTAGAAAATCTGGAAATCCTTGATTTTTCTAGTCACATTCAGAATCTGCCAAAGAAGAGGTTCTTTGTAAATATCTGTTTAGCATAGGCAAATAATGAGTTCTCCTTTTAGTGGCCTCCAAGCTTAGATTTATAGTAATGATTCTGCATACATTCCTTATAATTGTAAATACTCTTTCTTCCTATTTCTGCTTTAAAATAGTTGGACTCAAGCCTATTCAGACTCACAATCACTATATACTAAAACAGACCACAGTGAAACTTCTACTAAAACATGGAATCCATATTTTATAAAAAGAATTACTCAATCTGAATGTGTTGATTTTTGAGAATTATAAACTATCATAACTACCACTTATTTGTAGGTTTAATTAAAGATTAATTAAATGCACAAATTCAACTTGATTGAATCATGTTTTACATTCACATGTTATTCTTCCTACTATATTACAAATCCTTCAAGTGATGTTGTGACCTGAGATAATTACACCTTATTATGTTACCTATTTCATAATAATAAAAATTAATGTATCATGGTGAAAATGAAAATCAGCTGTCTTCTTCTTGTTTCTAATCTTTTATTATTTTGCAGTGAATAACATTAGTAAGTCTGTGTGCTCTTTTACATATCAACATTCTTATCTAATGCTTCTCTGCGTGTAGAACAAATTTCTAGAAATGTAATTAAAACACATAATCATGATTTTGATGTACTGTCCAATTATAAAGAAGCTAAGGTAATGAGGAAGATCATTCTTATTTGGTCATAAAGCAGTCCATAATATGACTCTGTCCTATCAAAATTATGAAAATGTGTTTAAGAGAGAACACGTTTAGGCCATTTGAGAAGCAGAGAAAATTCAAGACTGTGATCACAGTAGAAAAGATATGGATTAGGAAATTATTAAGAAACCTGAGTATGTAAGTTTCTTTTACTATATAGAGAGTTTCACTAATTCTCAGCAACAGCACAGCCAAGAAAAGGTTGAAACAAAGAATTGACTAAAACACAGGAGGAGCTGGAGTGGGAGTGGGAAAAATAGGAATGATGCAAATATGTTACTCACATCTGAAACTGTCAAAACAGTAAAAATTAACTTTAAGTATAACTGACTAAAAGTTTTAAAGATCTTGCCATCTGTTGTGATTAAAATATAGCGTTGACATAAAATCAGTAAGAGTCTGAATGAAATCTATTACAGTAATTTAAGTACGAAACAATCACTGTTTCTACCTGAATTGTTATAGCAAGAATGAATCAAATTATAGAAGTTTGATACATAATTTGGAAAAATACCCAAGAAGACAGCAGGGTTAAAGAAAAGGAAACAGGAGGAATGCCTCCACATTAGCGTCTCAAAATTACAGAGTCAGGTAGACATAAAGTATTCAATATATGAGTTTGCTGTCACCCTACCCTACCAAAATTTGAATAGCTATTTGAGATAAATTAGTCTACGTGGATCTTCCTGTTATAATGCAGCATGAAGATAGATAGAGTGTAGGGACAAGTAACACACACAAGACACACACATTTACACACTCAAAGACATGCAATCATCTTACTTCTTGTAAATTCTATTTCTGCTGTAGCATGAGCCCTTACATGATACACACAAACCCCTTCAACAGAAAGCCAAGAAAATGTTCTTCCATCTCTCTCTGGAATGCAGAGAATATAGTGAAACTGGTGGATTCTCTAAGGGAATGAAAGATCCACTGGGAGAAACAAGAATTTTCAACTTGGAGCCTGATATGATAGATATATAAAGCATTTTACTTCATATCCCCAAGAAACCAGCTTGAGTTTCAATTTTACAAACCAAGGAAAGAACCTGGGCATAATCACCTATGCCCAGTTCTTAACTAGAGACAAACTGTCTATAGCTGCATCATTACCTTGGCTTCCCAAGAGAAAAGTGTTTATTGGAAAAGGCATGAGAGAGTTCACCCTTGGAGGAATTATGGTAATAACTGTGATAATTATGGTAATAACATGACTCACAAGATTTTTCAGTTTCATAATTTGTAATGAAGAAAATTTGGTTCAGGGTCCACAATGAACCAAGCTGTTGACTGAATAATAAAGCTATTTCCTTCAGAATCCCATGCTATTTCAAAAATACATGAAATGCTCTCTTTTGGACATGATAGGGATATTGTATTCACGAACTCATAGCATCTGTGTTACCTTCACAAGACCTGCACAAAATCAAGCCAACCAGAATTTTATCATGAATGAGGGTGGAGCTTTTGAAGCCCCACCACTTACTGAGGAATATCGGTAGTCAATAGCTACCGGAGGAGTGTGAACCAGTCTTCTTTGAGGGTGTGGCTACTAGTAAGTTGCCCATGCTCCAGTAGATGGCGCCACACTTATGCATGTATGAGCATTACTGATTGAATTTAATTACTTATTTTTTTTAAAAAAAAGAGGACATGAAATTGGGAAGAGGATGTTGAGGAGATTCAAGGTGAGTTGGAGGAAGAAGATGGTTGTATATGATCATATCTCATTGCATTCATGTATGAAATTCTTTTACGAGCAAATTAAAAAAAATAAAATTTAAATAAAAAAAAATCCAGAAACACTCTAGAACCCTAATTGTCTAAACCAAATGTGAATGATATTCTATCTCATCAACCTCACTGGACTCTGGAGACTGGTACATCAGTTCTACCGATTATGATCTCTCCTCCAAAAGCCATTGAGTCGGCATTCTATGCAAGATTTTCACAAGATCATAAGAGAACCAATCCATGTGTACTTTTCACTCAATCACTTACAAAGTTGGCCTCAATGTATTCCATACCTTTCCAGTTCTGTTTATTCATTGCCTGGTAGAAAATGCCTCCTATGCTCATTATTTATATATGTTATCAATTAATTTATGTTAATAATCAACCTCTATTGAGAACTGATGTTTGGATGAAGAAATCTTATAAAATATTTAGGCTCCTGGAATAGTTTCTGGGTCCTATAGATCATGACTGATCATGTGTTGTCTTGGAGAGAATGCTTCAATTGATCCTGCTACTAAATGTCAAGTTTGATAGCACTTCTTTTCAAATCAGAAGAGGCATCTTTGATACCTTCATTTTTCCTTACATATGTGATCAAAATACACTAATAAAGAGTATCTAATTTTTTAAAATAAAATGCATGTCTGTGATTTTTAAAATTTAATTATCATGAGGAAAATATCTTTCAGTTTTTGTTAGCATACAGAGTCAAGTTTCACTGTGACCTTCTAAACACAATTTGTGGTGGGCTTTCTTTTCCCCACTGTTCTCTACCCACTTCTCTGTGAGTCCTCCCACTCCTGGTAGCCTCCTTCCTGATTTCTTGCCATGGGTATCCTCTTGACACCCCCACCCTCCTTCTCAACACTGGTTGTTCCACTACAGAGTTTCATAGCCTATATCCATTCTTAACTTACCCCCCCCATTTACACGCATGTAACCATTAGAAGTTATGAACTGTATATGATATAGAAATATGGACATGCAACATTTGTATTTCTGAGACTTGTTTGTCTCACTAAATGTGATACTTTCCTACAGGGGATCTTATTCAGAGGTACAGGGTCCCATTCTGGGAGCTGAGATCAGTGACTCAGAGTCAGACTCTGGGAATTGTGTCTCTCACAGCAAGTTGTTTATTGTCTTGCTAACAAGCTTAGAAACAGAAAGATGGAAGAGGTCTAGAGATAGTTAAGCAGACAGGCAAAGAAATCAGATAGAAGAGGAATGTTACAGTATGTGAGATGTTGATTACGTAAGCAGTGTTGTTAAATTTTGTGGTCATAGTTAACTTGAGGAAGGGGATTCAGGAAGCCATAAATCAAGGAGTGGAAGATGTTTTCCAACCGGAAGAGGTCTTTTATAAGAACAAAGAGCATACTGGGCTTTTAACCCTGCTAACTTCTCCCACTTGCCTAGAAGTGTTCCTCCTGACAGGACTGCTGTGTTCAGACTCTCCTCCTTTAGCAGAAAAAGCTAACTGCAACTTCAAACCCCAGGCTGTTTGTTTTAAGAGAAGCCATGTCAGTCTCCAACACTTTCCAGTTCCATCTATTTTCTTGAAAACATTCTAATTTCATTTTTATAGCTGAGTAAGTGTTGATTGTGTATATATCCACATTATTTATTTTTTATCATTATCTATTTTCCTATTATGGGCATTGAGACTGGTTCCATCTCCTTGCTATTGAGAAGGACTCAGTGATACACAGCTTTGAGTTAATGAATGATGGTACTTCTTCCCCAGCTACAAGATATCATTGTATCTTTATCTCTGTGTGCATCAAGTTTTCCACAACCTTCTCAAAATGTGCTCCCTGGGATAGCTTATTATATAGTAATGAAATATATAATCACATGAAAAGCAAGTAAGACTAACAAGGCTGTCAGAGAGCAGAACTTCTGAACACATCCATAGTAACTATGCATAGACAAATTAAAACCTCAATAACAGTTCCACTGTAGATCCAGAAATTTGTAAAATTAAGTTTGAGGATACTTTCTTTTGGCAAATGTTGTGTATTAAAGAACTATGCATCACTTAAAATTTTTGTGTGCATGGGTGTATTCCCTGAGTGTGCATCAGTATACCTGTCCTTCAATGCTGGCAGAGGTCAAAAGAAGACATCAGATGCACTGAAACTTGAGTTACAGATGATTGAAAACCACCATGTGGGTGCTGGGAACCAAACCTGGGACCAAGGGCAGTCAAAGTAATTAACACCCTGAGCCATCTCTCCAGGCCAATTTATACTTTTGATATAGAAACAATTGTAATCACTGATGTAAATGTGCACCTCCATGGACCAGGCTTGCAGTGTCAGTTTCGTACTCCAACGATGCATTATTCATGTACAACTGTAGACTTCAATGAGAAGGTTCAAAGCACTTGCTAGCAAGCATGAGGACCTGAGTTCAAATCCTCAGATCCATGATTGCTCATTGCCTGTAATCTCATCATTAAAGGGAAGAGACAGGTGGATTTGGAAATTGCTAACTAGCCAGCCTAGCCAAAACAGCAAGCTTCAGGTTCCTTGAGCAACAGTGACTGAAGAGAATAAAATGGAGAGGGATTGCACAGGACAGCTGGCATTGTCCCTTGGCTTCTGTGTACACACATACATGGACATACTATATACATATATTTGTCCAATACATAGAGGAAAAAGAAAGAAAGAAAGAGAAAGACAGAGATAAAGGAAGGAAGAAAGAAAGAGAAATAAATCATAATTGTTGACCAAACAACTTTATCTTTTTTATCTTCATCTACATCAAACTTCGTAGTACAGGGAACACCCTTGTATAAATGTACCACATGTTCTTTATCCATTGGTCAGTTGGGGGGCATTTAGGTTGTTTCCATTTCTTAGCTATTTTGAAAAGAGCTGCAACAAACATGGATGTACAGGTATCTCTACAGTAGGATGAGTCCTTTGAATATATGCCAAGGAGTGGTGTAATAAGATCATATGGTAGATGAAATTTTGGTTTTAAAGACTTCTCTCCACACTGCTTTCCATAGTGGTTGGCTGAGTTTGCAGTTTCCCAGCAGTGTATGAGTGTTCCCCGTTCTCCACATCCTCACCAGCACTTCCTGTCTTCTGTTCTCTTGATCTCAGTCAGTTTGACTGGGGTAAGAAGAAATCTTAAAATGAGTTTGATTTGCATTCTTTTAATTACCTAGGATGTTGAACACTTTTTGAGGTGTCTGTCATTTCTATTTCTTCATTTGAGAACTCTGTTCAGGCCTACATTCCATCTTTTTATTAAATCATATATTTTCTTGTATCGCTGTTTTTGAGTTCTTTGTATATCCTGAATATTGATCTTGTGTCAGGTATGTAGCAGATGAAGACTGTCTTCCACTCTGTGGATTTTTCCTTACTTCCTTGGTTGGTTCTTTAGCTGTACAGAAGCTTTTTAGTTTAAGGAGATTCCACTTGTCGATTGTTGATCTTCGTATCTGGTCAACTACTGTCTGATTTACAAGGTCCTTTCCTACACCTATATCTCGTATACTGACTATAGTTTCATCTAACAGTTTCAGAGTTTCAAGTTTCACATTGAGGTCTTTAATCCATTTGGAGTTGACTTTTGCCCAAGGGTGAAAGATAAGGGTCCAGTTTTATTTTTCTGCAGGTGCAGATTCAGTTTGGCATCTTTTCTCCAGTGCGAATTCCTGACACCCTTGTCAAATATCTTGTGGTTGAAATTGCACATGCTCATGTTTGTGTCTTCTGTTACACTGTATTGATCTATGTGCCTGTTTTGCGCCATTACCATGCTGTTTTATGATGATAGCTCTGAAATATACTTTGAGATATGGTATGGTGATTCAGCATCGCTATTTTGCTGAAACTTGCTTTTTCCATTTAGGGTCTTGATGATTCCATATAGATTTTTAGAAATTTTTCTAGTTATTCAAATAATGTCATGGAGATTTTGATTGATATTGCATTGAATATACAGATTGCTTTGTTAGGATGGTTATTTTCACAATATTAGATCTATAAATCCATGAGTATGGGAGATCCATCCATTTCCTGGTGTCTATCTCCTTCTTCAATGATTTAATATTTTCATTGTAGTGATCTTTAATCTCTTTGTTCAGGTTTATTCCTAGATAGTTATGAGGCTATTGTGAATGGGGGGGGTTACAAAAATACTCTCTCCAATTCCTTGTTACTGATATACAAAGGATACTGAATTTTTGTAAATTGATTTTGTAATCTGCCACTTTGCTGAAAGTATCGATCATTTCTAGTAGTTTCTGTTGGATTTTTTTCATCTCTTACATATGATATCATGACATCTACAAATGGGGATAATTTGACCTCTCCTTTCCAATTAGTTTTCCTTTAATTTCCTTCTCTTATGTTATTATTCTAGCAAAAGTCTAAGCACTTTACTGAAACAGAGTGAATATAGTGGACAGCCTTGTCTGGTGCCTGGTTTTAATGGAAGTACTTCCAGATTTTCTCCACTTAGAATGATGCTGGCTGTGGATTTGTCATATAGAGCTTTAATTGTGTTGAGGCATGTTCCCTTTGCTCCAAATCCCTCTAGGAATTTCAGCATAAATACATGTTGAGTTTTGCCAAAGCTCTTTTCTGTATCTATTAAGATGACCATGTGATTTTTGTTTTTAAGACCATTTGTATGATTTATTACATTTATTGTTATTCATATTTAGAACCATCCTGCATCTCTGGAATTAACACTACTTGATCATGGTAGATGATCTTTCTGATGTGTGTCTGTATGCAGTTTGGAACTATTTTATTGACAACTTTTGCATCTATGTTCATTAAGGATATGTGCCTATAGTTTTCTTTTGGGAATGTGTCTTTATCTGGTTTTAGGATTGGAGTAATCCTGGCTTACTGAAGGAGGTTAGGAGTTTTCCCTCTGTTTCTTTCTATTTTTATGAACAATTTAAGAAGTATTGGTTGTAGATTTTCTTTGAATACTTGGTAATCTGCTCTGAATCCGTTTGGGTCTGGACATTTTTAGTTGTAAGATTTTCTATTTCTGCTTTGATTTCCATATTTGTTATAGATCTGTTTTAGCTGTTGATTTCTTCTTGATTTAATTTTGGTGATTTCCATTTTGAAATTCATCCATTTCTTTTAGACTTCAAATTTAATAAAGTACAAGTTTTTAATGCATTCCTTTATAACATGTTCTGGGGTGGTATTGTGATGTTTCCCCTCTTATCTTTGATTTTTTAATTTGGATTTGCTCTTTCTTTCTTTTGGTTAACTGGGCTAAGGGTCTATCTTGTTTATCTTCTCAAAAACCCGCTCTTAGATATATTGATTTTTTTTTTATTTTGTTAGTTTCTATTTCATTAATTTCTGTTCTAATTTTTGTTATTTCTTCTTGTCTGCTGGGTTTGGGTTTGGTTTGTTCTTGCCTTTCCATAGACTTCACTTTTACCATTAAATCAGTTATAATTGTTCTTTATGATCTATAAACTTCCTTCTTAGGACTGCTTTTAAAATGTCTCAGAGGTTTTGCTGTGTTGTATTATAATTTTCATTTAGTTCCAGGAATATTTTCTTTCTTCATTAATATTTTCTTTGACACAGTCATCATTCAGGAACATGTTGTTTAATCTCCATTAGTTCATGTTGTTACTAGAGCTTCTTTTGTTGTTGATTTTAAGTTTTATTGAATTTTGATCTTATAAAATACATGGAATATAAGATCCTGTTATACCACTCCATAACATATACCCAAAGAATTCTTCCTACTGCCTACTATATAGACACCTGTACATACAGGCTTTTTGCTGCTCCCTTCACAATAGTTAAGAAATGGAAAAAACCTAAATGCCCCTCACTGATGAATGTGGTACACTTACACAATTGAGGTGTATTCAGTGGCAAGGAAAGATGAAATTATGAAATTTGCAGGTAAATGGATGGAAGTAGAAAATGTTATACTAAGTGAAGTAACACCAACTCAGAAAGTTACTGACATATATTCTCCTCATTTGTGTATCATTGCAAGAATCCTTTGTGTGTGTCAGTCAGACAGGAAAAAAAGGCATTGGTAAACGGAATGAAAAAGGAGGAAGTAAGGGACAGATGTTATGGGAAGGGAAGTGAGAGTCTTTGGCTGGAAGTGGATGGGGAGGGAACATGCAGGGGACCATGGTGATGGTGGAAGAGGGAACGAGGATGGGGGAGATAGTGGGGGGTGGTTGTTATTGGGGAGGGTAGGAAAAATGGGGGTGCTTGGATTGGGAAGACAGAAAGGAGGTTGGATGGAGGGAGGGAGAGGAGACATGAGTGGAGCTTTGGCAGCATGGAAAGCCAAAGAGAATGTGTTGTCTCCTGAACCCCCTGAGAAACACTCACATGGTGTCTGAACATTAGTGTATCTGTGTACCTGGGGCTATATGTCAAGAAGCACAATGCCAGACAGAAGAGACATCCTTTCAGGTTGTTAGTCAGAGTAATCCAAGAGACTTCCAAAATAACACAGGCTATTTACAGAGCCCTTGGTTATCTTCCAGAACTTGAACCTAAGACCCCACTGCTGAAGACAGGACATATTTCAGACATGAGATGTGTAGTGATGGAGCTGGAACCAGTCTGGAAGCTTTCCCCCTGAAAACTGACCCTCATAGATCTAGAGGATACTATGCAAGCTTTTAAGGGAAAAAATCAACCAATGGCTCAACCCAGCTCAAAAGCCTAATAACCACAATGACTGTCAAAACAAACTACCTCTATTGGTGCAATAGTGGTGTTCTTATTTGGGGGATAATCAACTACTCTCTAATTGGACTTAAAACCCTCTCAGTGGGAGGGAATGTCATGGGTGACATTGTAATTATACCCAAGTATGAACACTCTATCATATCTCTAGACAAATGAAATTTCTTAGTATATGATCAATAAGGGTTATTATATTTAGATATATATGGATATTATATTATTAATTTTACGGATAAGTGAACCTTACACTACTAATTAAAGAAGCCTCTTTCTGCAACAGATGAAGGCTATTACAGAGTTCTAAAACCACTTACACACAGAGAATTT
This sequence comes from Eospalax fontanierii, assembly GCA_035773235.1. NCBI lineage: Eukaryota > Metazoa > Chordata > Mammalia > Rodentia > Spalacidae > Eospalax > Eospalax fontanierii. Next base: position 81,545,758 of record CM069534.1, read on the forward strand.
ACATCTGACAGATGCCCAGCCCAAGGTGATACATATACAGTGGAACTTCTACACCTAAGGCTCATGGAACATAGCAGGACAGGGGGTGGAGAATACTAAGTGCGCTCCTCAACTCTCACCAGATTCTTCTACGTATATAGATAAACCTTTCCTTAAATCGGGGAGTTTTTTTCTATAATCCTATTGAAGATACAATCAATGCCACGACCTGAGATTTTTCTCCTTCCTCTGTGCCTATGATGTACAGATTTGGTCTTTTCATGGTGTTCCACATTTCCTCCATATTCTATTCCTGGGTTTAAATTTTTTTTCATAGTCTTTGTGTAAGTGGTGCAGTTCTTCAACTTTATCCTGTAGTCTTGATATTCTGATTTTCATTTCATTCATTCTGCTTATGAGGCTTTTTCCTGCCTTTTTAAATTGACTTATGAGTTTTTCAGTTTCATCTTCAGTTTGCCTTGGGTTTTCTTCAATATTTATATCTTTTCAATGAATTCAGTCTTCAACTCCTGAATTGTTTATGTCATTTCATTCAGCTACTATATTTTTATTTTCTTGGGCTTCAGCCAGGAGTTTGTTCCTGTCCTTTTTGAATTCTTTGAGTTATTTGTGTGTTCTTTAAGTTCTTTGATCACATTTATGATTATTCTTTTTAAATTCTGCATTTTGGCATTCCTCGGAGTGGTTCTCACTGTAGTACACTTTGGTAGGAGTGGTTGGTTTGGCTGGTTTCGTTGGAGGCATATTCTCTTGGTATTTCATATTATTTGTGGTTTTGTCTTGTTGTTTTGGTATATGGGTGTCTTTTGTTGGTCGTGTGTCTGATATGAAATTCTAGTCTGCCTTTGTTTAGTCGAAGTTTGGTTCTGTTTATATTGTTGATGTAGCTTGTTTTTTTTTTTTGCTCAGGTATGAAAAATTAGTTGGTGTGTGCTTTATGTTCTCACATGGTAGTAAACAGGTCTGCAGCAGGCAGGTCAGGAGGCTTAAGGTTTAACAGTGTGGACAGTCTGTGGAGGGTCTAACAAATAGATAGTAGATAAGTCTGTAGAATGGCAGATCAGGTGGGGGAGCCAAGCACAAAACAGGAGTGAGGGCAGCCTGTGTAGGAGCCAGCAAACTAAGCTAGAGAATGCAGCTGGTCTGGGTGCTGGGCTCAGAATGCAGTGGGCAGGGTTTGACTAAGAGGCTTGACTATTAAAATCCCTTAAAAACTACTATTAAAAATGTATCAAAACTGAGAAAAATTGAAACTAAGTCCCTGTCATTTTTTTTTATTTTTCAGTAATATTTTATTGATTCTTTAGGAATTTCATACAATTTGTTTTGAACATGTGCAGATCCCCTACCCCATGTTCTCTGAGATCAATCCAACCTCCCCCTTTGTGTCTTCTACTCTTTGTAAGGCCTACCCAGCCTAATTCATGTTCCCCAAATACTCTTGTGTGGGGGTTCATCTCCTGGAGTCTGGACAAAATACACAGAGTCATACCCTTAAAGAAACAGAGTAAGTGCTCGCCCTCTTTAACAGCTATCAATTGCCAGCAGTTGCTCCAATGGGGCTGAGGCTTCTTACCCACCTCCCCCTTCCATGCTGGATAAATCCTTATTTCTTGCCCTGAATAAACATAAACTTAAAATAAATGAAATACATGAATTTGAAACTTTAGACATTAAAACTATTATAATAAAGCATAAAAATGCTTCAAGATATTGGAACTAGAAATTATTTTCTGAATAAGACTTCAAAAGTTCAAGGTATGAAAAACCAGAGGGAAATGAATTAGTTACACATACAGTGTCTCTGTGTGGATCCCTGTGTATAGCTGGAGGCTATAAAACAAGAAACAATGCAAGACACTAGAAAACCTCCTTTGAATTATTTGCCAGGATAGCCCAAGTGACTCCCAAAATGACCCAGTCTATTGCCACATCCCTTGGTTGCCTCACAAAACTTTAAGGTAAGACCCTTTAGTGATGACAGGACATACTTTGGACACAGAACTTGGATTGATGGTGCTCAAACTTCCTGAAGGCTAGTTCTCATAATTTTGGAGGACACTATGCAAACTGTTAAGAGAACATCAATTCATGATCCAACTGCAGTTTTAAGTCCTAATAAGCCCAACAATGAGTACAGCAACTACATTGATGCAGTAGTGGCATTTTTATCCTGGGAATAAACAACAACTCCCTAGTTGGACTTAAAGCCCACTTAATGGGAGGGAACTTTTGTGTGGTACTGTAAATATGACCAAAGAAACATGTCTGGAGAGGTCATAGATCTTAGAAAAACCCATAAGGCTGTCATATCCCTAGACAAATGTAATTTTTTACTATATGATAAATATGGATCTTTATATTTACATACAAGTATGCCAGTCACCAATCATCAGAGAAGCTTATTTACAACAGATTCAGATTATTATACAGTTCCACAACTGATCACACAAAGAGAATAAGTGTCTGTAAAATGCCCAACTCTCAGTGACACATCTGCAGTGGAATCTATACCTGAGGGTCACAGAACACAGTGGAACAAGGGGTAGAGAGAATAGTAATGCAATACTCAACTTTCATTAATGAAGCTCCCTCATTCAACAGAGGGCAATGAATACAGAAGGCCACAAATGGCCAAAACATAGAGAATATGTCTGGAAAGTGTGGGTTCTTCCATAGGATTCTTATACTAAACTCTACCTACTCAGGGCTCAGGAAGAAGAGGCAGAAAGATTGTAATAGCCAGTGCCAGGGGAGATGGTACATGACTATATGGAAACAGAATCTTACAGGCCTTGCTCATATTTATCTACAGCTATGGTGTCAGCATGCACAAGACCCATGAAAACTCTATCAGCCAAAAAAGCCAGCATAGAACTAGGAAAATGGGAAGAAGGCCCCAACCTTAGCCAAACAACTATTCAAAGTTGATTACTCCTTGGTGAGGGAATAATCTTTAAGGGAGTGAATCTAGATAGGCTAACTATTCACCAGCGGATGAGCGTGCACTGAGGGATGTCTGGATACACTAACTTGACTCAATAGACCTTAATATAAATGACAATGCATGAAGCTGGCGGGAGCCAGGGTGCAGATAGAGGGAGTGAGTATAAAGATGATTACGATATATTGTATGAAATACACAAAAATTCAAAAAAATTTAAAGCAAAAATTGAAAAATGAAATCATATCAAATTAAATAGATCCTCCAGAGCAAACGGTAATGTTTTAGAAAACAGTCACGATTTATCCATCCTCTGACATTAATTTCCCAAATACATTAAAAACTTTAAAAGTTAACATCAAAATAATAAGCAATCTAATTCACAAATGAGTAAATTAAATGAAGTGATACTTCTCAAAATAAGGACAATATCCATTTGTTAACTGAGAGACATTTAGGTTGTTTTTATTTCTTAGCAACTATGAAAAGACCAGCAACGAACATGGCTGCACAGGGATCATGGCAGTAGGATGTGTCCTATGCGTACATGCCAAGAAGTGGTATAACCAAATCATATGATAGATACACTTTAGTTTTTAAGAGCTCTCTGCAATGCTTTTTATAGTGATTGTACCACTTTGCAATCCAACCAACAGTGAAAGAGTGTTCCCCATTCTGGGCAGTCTCACCAGCATTTGGTGTCATTTGTTCTCATGATCTTAGCTATTCTGACAGGGATAAGACAAAAAATCATAAAGTCATTTCGGTTTTCATTTCTTGGATTGCTAAAGATGTCGACCGCCTTTTAAAGTATTTCTTAGCCATTGCCATTTCTTTTGAGGGCTCTATGTGTTCAGATCCATAGCCTATCTTTTAATTGGGTCATTTGTTTTCTTGATTCTTTGTTTTCTGAATGCTTTGTATGTTCTGGATATTAATCTCCTGTCACATGTGTAGCTGGTGAAAATTTTCTCCCACTCTGTGGGCTTCCTTTTTCCTCAAATGGTTGTTTCCTTTGTTGTATAGAAGCTTTTTAGTTTAATGAGATTCCACTTTTCCATTGTTGAAGTTAAATACTGAGCAACTACTGTTCAATTTAGAAAGTTCTTTCTTGTACTTATACTTTGTAAGGTACTGCCTACTCTTTCTTATAACAGTTTTAGCTTAATGCAGAAATAACTTCTTATGTTCTCTTCGACAATAGGGTGGGGGTGGCTAACAAGAAAAATACTATGTGTTACAAAAATTATATAAGAAAGAATTCTGAATATTTTCACAATAATTAAATGAAAAATGAGAAATTGAACATGCCATACATGATTTTAACATGTCTGGAAACACCACCTGCCACGCAGTAACTATGAACTTTTTATACATCAATTAAAAATAAAATTAAAAGAAGTTGGAGAGACGGTTCAGTGTTTAAGAGCACTGGCTGCTCTTGCAGAGGACCTGGATGTGGTTTCCAGTACCCACATGACTATGAGCAATAGTCTGTAATTCCAGTTCTAGGAGATTCAACACCTTCTTCTGGTCTCCTTGGGCATCGCATGCACAGATGCACTTACACACATGCAGGCAAAACACATACAACATAAAGTAAATTAAAAAAATTAATAGAGATGCTAGAGGAAGGAGGCATGCCCAGGGAAGTCAGTCTCAGGTCCAGAGCACACCAGATCCTAAGACAGTGAGTGCAAGTGCTAGAACATGTGAGGAACCTTATCACACAAGATGGAATTTTTTAGACCATAAGTCTACTCTGAACTCAGGACTTTGCAAGTAAGAAAGAAAATAACTGAAAAACCAAGATGGCAGCAACGGGGTCACCAGTGGTGGCAGCAGCGACAGCTCTCAGCACAAGGACTTCAATATAACTCCGGTAAGAAGATGTCTCATCACTTGCCGTCCCTGGACATGAAGGAAGATATGCAGGCAGTGGAGACTGAGAGATCCAAATAAATCCTTGATCATGAGGAATAAAACACTAAGGCCAGGCAGGGGAGCTGTGTCCTTGGTCTGCTTGCCTGTACTCCTGGCAGGTACAGCCAGGCCCTCTCCTGCATGGGGTAAGGAGTAGAAGAGTAGTTGTTGGGCCTACAAGTATCCACTGCACAGTGCATCCGTGGTCAGACCAGGCATTCTCTGGAGTTCATCAAGACCTAGCTGCAGCCCTCAATAGCGATAAGAATCTGAGGAGTTAGAAGACACTGTGCAAAATTGTCCTGTGAAGCTGTGAAATTTCCCAACTGCTGCTCAGAAAATCTGGGGTTGGAGGCCAGTGAAGATAACTGCTGTCTGCTGTGAGAACTGAGCTGCTGATTTTACCCACAATAAACCTATGTGGGGAATCAAGCCATTGGAGAATGCACTGAACCACACTGGGGTGTTTGCACTCAGTAAGTCCAAAGTGTAATCTGCATGCCCTCGGATGTGTTGTGCTAATAGCGGGCCTGAAGGTGGGGGAGGGGGTACAGTGAGGATGGAGATGAGGGAAGGGGTCTGAATATGATCAAAATAAATCTGTGAAATACTTAAATCAACAAAGTCTTTTAAAACTGATAAAAATAAAAACAAAACTTTAATAGGTTAATTGAGTTATTGCAAAAAAGAAAATTGAGTTAACACCAAGTATAGCTACACTTCTCATTAAAGCTGTTCACAAAATTGACTCCAGATAGATGATAAAACTAAACACAAGCATAAATCAAGAATGAACTGAAGAAATATTCACATCTTGGAAGGGGGCAGAATTTTGCTGCTAAAGATAGTAAAGTATCCAACAGTAATCAAAGCAGTCAATGAAAATATAACTGTAGGAAGAAGGTCGTATAAAAGGAAAAATGTGTAGATGTGTTTGTAAAAGTTTATGTAAGAATGTCAGAATCAAGAAGACAAAAAAAGATAAAAAATTACATTCAAGGTAAAGCACACACAAGATCCACTAACAAACAACATTTTATAAAGGAAATGATAAGCATGAAGACTGAGAAGGTCTCAACATAGAGTAATAAAATAGACAATGCTAATTACACTGAAAAAGTTGCTTTCACAAACATATTTCTCAGTGATCCTTTCATATCCTGATTCCTCAGACTGTAGATAAAGGAGTTGAGCATGGGTGTGACCAAAGTGTACAACACAGCCACTACAACATCTTTGTCATTAGTGTCATAGGAGGAGGGGACAAAGTACAGCCCAATAATGGCTCCATAATACATAGAAACCACAGAGAGGTGAGAGCCACATGTGGACAAGGCTTTGTAGATTCCCTTGATGGAGGGGGTTTTCAGGATGGTGGCCCCAATGCGGCCATAAGAGATCAGAATGCACATGAAAGGCACAGTAATGACTAGTGAGCCCACAATGAGGATGACTAGCTCATTGATAGTGGTGTCTGAACTAGACAGCTTAATTAAGGCAGAAATGTCACAGAAGAAGTGGTGAAGAGTGTTACCTTGAAAGAAAGAAAGATGACGCAGAAGGAGGGTGTGCACAAGAGCACCGGCAAAGGACAAGGCCCAGGACACAGTGACTAGTAGGGTACAGACGCTCTGGCTCATGATCCTGGTGTAGTGGAGGGGGTGACAGATTGCCACATATCTGTCATAGGCCATTGAGGTCAGAAGAAAACTGTCAAGATCTGCAAAAAATAGAAAAAAATATACCTGGGAAATGCACCCTGTATATGAGATGGAATGTGTATGGGTCAGCATATTCATGAGCATCTCTGGAGTTGTCACTGATGAGAAAGAAATGTCTGTGAAGGTCAGGTAGCTGAGGAAGAAGTACATGGGTGTGTGCAGACGTGAGTCCAGCCTGATGAGCAGGATGATGAGCAGGTTCCCCAGCACTGTGGTAAGGTAGATGGTCAGGAACAGGACATAGTACATGCCTTGGTCCTCTGAACGGTCAGGGAGTCCCAAGAGGATGAACTCAGACACCCTGCTCTGATTGCTTGTGATCTTCATTTTCTGCTAGAAGTGAAAAGGTCATGGAAATGTGAAAGAATGGGGAGTCATTGTGAGAATTGCACAAGGAAAATAAGGTTCTTAGAATATTCACTTTTTCTGAAAATCTCAGACATTTTGCACACTAATTGGCAATTGTTGACCAATTCAACATAGAGACCAACTCAACATAGTTTTGGAGGAATTTTGAAATACCAGAATGATCCTCAGGTAAGACAAATATTCAAGTTGAAAAGTTCAGGAATCCATAACAGGATTCTGAGACAGGGAATGAGGTGCAAGGTAAGATCAGTAATCAATAAATAGAAAACCTAATCAATGATGTATAATGGTTTGCTAGCATCTCAACCCTCTCCAAAACCTCTAGAACACATATCGGCTAATGTGTTATATACAGGGTTGTGCTGGAACTTAGATAACTGAGTTGGCAGCTATGGACACTTAAGGATATGGATCTACGTCAATAAAGCAGAGTATCAGATGACAGACCTTGTATACACCGTTTGATCATCCCTTAGGAAAATATGCTCTACTCAACATCTTCAGTCATGCAGTTTGTCTGATGCAGTTCTCTGGAATATGGATAAACTGTCTGAAAATTCTTCCTTGCTCCTTCAACCCAAAATAATCATGCTTTTTCAGGTCTCTAGAATGTCAGGAAATATTCAGCTTTTCAAGCTACACGTGGAATCTATCTGCTAAAGAAGTATTTGGTTTCTGTATAACATAATCAAATGATACCTTTTTCATTTTCATTGGTCTTAAACTATGATTGTTACCAATTATTCTCTATGATATTTTTCTTGTCATACTTATAACATTATTTTTAATTAGTGTTTCTCTCTCCTTCAGGTCAGTTGGAAATAGGCACATCCATGTAAACAATCACAAAATAATAATGTCCTGTTTATTTAAAAAGATCGATTTCAACTCTGGCCTCTACATGAACTTACTTACACACACACACACACACACACACACACACACACACACAAATGCACATATACCACCTATATACATGCACACACCCCAAAAAAACTCTGAAAACTGATTTCAAACTTTATTTGGCAATACAAAGAACACAGAATAGCCACTTATTTGGGAGGAAAGAACTAAAAATATAAGACTTACACTACTTGGTTTTAAAACTTATACTCAGGGTATAGTTATATGGAATTATTGAGTGTGTATATATACATTTTGATAGTCAAAAGAATAATTAGGGAGGGAAGCTATTTTTACATGTTCTGTAAAAGGAGTCATGAATATAAGACTTCATAAAAGATTTTTCTCATTGACTGTGTAGAGAAAGCAGGACTAGAGCATTAACAGAATTGAAAAAAAATCAGTCTTGTGAAATCTATGAAGCTGGAGTATTACTTAAGAGTCAAGGCATATAAGGTCTTTCATTTTGTTATAGAACGTTCAGTTCTATTCTCAAAGTATTAGTATACCCAAGAAAAGATTTAGGTAAAGTTCTTGAAAGCACTAAACATTGTATTATTTAGTGAGTAGAAATTGGGTTATAGCTAACTAAGAGTATCAGAAAGAAGTTAAGCAGGAGACTCTAGCAGATGTTTAGATAGAAAATAACCCATGCTTACATCTGAATTGTGTCCGAAAATATGATTGAAATCATACAGATGTGGTAAAACAATTGGAAGAAACATAACAAGATTTAATGGAGGTAAAAGATATGAAAAGAAGCTAAGCGTCCCTCTTCTAAATTAGATAAAGTATGAATTTAAGATAAGTTGTTACACATGGTGATTTGGTGTTATCCTTTCCTCCTAAACACTGGATAGATGCTCAGTTCATGATATTCTTGTGATTCAGAGAAGTTGAATTTATGAATGGCAGCACACATGGACACACATTCTCTCTCTCTCTTTCTCTCTCTCTCTCTCTCTCTCTCTCTCTCTCTCTCTCACACACACACACACACACACACACATAATCATACAATTGGATGTAAATTGTACTCCTTCTTTGACTTGCCCCCCTAGATGATAAGCTTAGATACCTTTGGCTTCAAGACATGGGAAGGCTCTTCCATTTCTCTCTAGAAGGCGTGGGATGCAATTAAATAGGTGGAGTCTCTAAGGGACACAAAGTTTCATGGTAGCAGTCAGAAGATTCATTAAGTTAGATATACCAATAAACATTTGTTTACAGCTCTTGAGAATTTGGTATGAGTTTTAATTTTACAAAGCACAGAGAGGACCCCAGGGTGCGATACTGCCATCCCCAGGTCCAAATTAGAGATATAATATGATTGTTACATTTCCATTAATTCCCTTGGGGATAGAACTGCTTGTTAAAGCAGGAAAAGACGGTTTATCAGGAGAGAAATAATATTAATAACAAGAAAGGAGTCATTAGGAACTTTTAGGTTCATAAATCTTTTTAACAATTTATTTACCTTAGGGAAAAATATGATTCAAGAGTCTGTAATGAACCAAACAGAATTGAGTGTGATAACTACTCAGAACCCAATACTACTGAAGAATGCCAGAAATGCAGTAATACCATTAACACTGAACAATATATGTTAGTCTTTTCTTCTAAGGTTGGTGTTACATCAATACACTTCCCACAATACTTTAAAGAGGACATCAGTACATGCTTTCCACTCAATCCCCTACAAAAATTTATTTCAAATCAAATCTTTACATTTGTTCATTTACATTTCTTCAGTTCTTGATAGAAAATATCATGTGTTCATTTTTCCTGGTGAAGACTATGAATATCAATAAGTATTATCAATTGGTTCAGGTCATAAGGCTCAATTTGTACTTGGAACTTCTATTGGAACTAAGAAAGTCTGTAAGACATGTACACTTCAGAAATGGTTTTTTGGTTCTGTATATCATAGCTGATCATCCATTTTCCTGAGAAAATGCTGCTGCTCTGCCTGTTGTCCAGTTGTAGGCTTCTGTGCGCATGGATATCCTTTTGAATGAAGAAGTTTCACTGGTGAGAATTGAGGGATGCATCAGCATTCTCTCCACCCCGTGTTCTGCTATTTCCCATGATGCTTAGGTGTAGAGGTTCCACTGCTGGTGCTGCTACATCCTTAATAGCAATTTTTATGATAGCCATTCTTACCAAAGTAAAATGAGATATCAATATAGTGTTTGTTTCATTAAAAATTTTTCAATATAGTTTCGAATTGCCTTTCTTTGATGGCTAAAGATGTGATTATTGGGCACTTGTAGCTCTTTAAAGGAATCTGTTGATTTTATTTTCATTTTTGGAGGTCTCCTTTTGTGATCATCAACTTTTAGTTCTTTCTATATTCTGGATATTAAACCATTGTCAAATGAATATTTGACACAGATTTTCTTCCATTCTCTTTTCTCTCCTATTTATTTACTCTAGTGATTGAATCTCTGATTGGAGTAGATTATTTGTCAATTCTTGTTATTATTTTTCACAAGTCTATTAGTAGAGAGAGCATACTATTGTTTTCCCAGGTCATCTACTAAAAACCTTAATCTAACATAATCCTTAGCAGTAGGAACAGTAGAAGACTCAATGTTTTCAACTCTAATATTAGAAGTTTGACATTTTAATTCAAACTTACTTACTACCCACTTAAATAAATCAAGATGAAGTAATTAAATTCATCAGAATTGGAAACAAGATTTACAACGTTAACAACAATCTAGTATACTCTATAAAGCCTTATAAAAGCTTCATGAAGAAACAAGTGTGTTTAATAAGGTTAGAGGATATTATATTTTAATTGGTTTTCTATCACAGTGGCAAAAGGTCCAAGATGCTCACTGCAATGAAGTAAATTGTTTACTTTTCATTCAGTTCATGATCACTTGGTCCTTTTGCTCATGACTTTAACCAGAAAAGCACACAATAGAAGAGAAAAAATGTAATTGAAAGACAGGGCCACAATTCCAATATCATCTCCAAGGGCATGCTTCTAGTAACACAGCATACTCAATCTAGGGCCCTCCATTTTAGTATTCTATCACTTGCCATTAGTACCCCATGATGGTGAATAAAATATTAAGACTTGCTCCAATGCTCCTTATTAGTTCACTGGTCTCTATGTATTTTCCAAATGAAGTACACGTTTCAGGATTGAAAGCTAGCGCCCACTTGTGAGAGAGAACATGCGATATTTGTTTCTGCATCTGGGTTAACTCAGTCAAGGTGATTGCTCTCATGTTCATCCATTTATCTGTGAATTTTATACATGTATTTTCTGAACAGCTGAACAATATTCCACAGAATAATTGTATCATACTTTCATTATGCATGCATCAGTTCATGGACATCAATATTGTTCCACTTCCTAGTTATTGTGAGTAGAACATGGATGAGTAGGTATCTATGTAGCAGGGAATAGGGTCTTTTCAATGTGTGCCCACAGATCCTCACCAGCTTCTATCATTGTTTTTTGGGGTTTCTTTTTGGATCTTTACCATTGTGATGGAGTAAGATGAAATTTCAATTAGAACAAATAAGGAAAAATTAAGCTCTACCAGCCACAAAGCTTCATTTTTATTGGCTAGTTTTCATAGCTCTGGGAAGTACTATGTAACACGTTAATATCATGTAACCAGAAGATACAAGTAACCATCAATCATACTCATCTAGGAACCCTGCAAACTATGGTAACAACTGCCTGGCAAGATATGCCCTTTGGTGCAATGGTGGCACAGATGTTGTGGCAGTAACCAAACACTCTCTAGTTGGATTTAAGGCCTACTTCAAGTGATGGAGCCCAGACATGTCACTGTTATCTTGGCTAGATAGTTCAGAAATCAGAGAGAGAGACTAATACAATTATTCTGCCAAATGGATAGTGTATTAAAACCATTCCTTCTGAGTCATTGTTTCGCCCGTAGATAAATGCATCTTTCAACTCTCTAGAGAAGCTTCTTTTTGCAGTAGATGGCAATTAACACAAAGACCCACAACTGATCAAGGTAAAAGAATAAGAGAATATGATGTGCCCAAGTTTTAACTGGGAGACATGTCAAAAGAGCACTATATGGGACAAATATCCCATATTCTCTCTCAAATATGGATGCTACCTTTGAATATTAAGGTGTCTGTGTCTGTGTGTGTGTGTGCGTGTGTGTGTGTGTGTGTGTGAGAACTGGAAAATCCATGGAAGATCAGGAAACTAGTAAGGTGACATGGATGGGGCACTTCTCAAGAGGGGAGATAGAATGCAGTGATAAGAAGGGGGATTGGGGAGTAATAGAATAGGAAGAATAAAACTGAGTGGAGGATGGGAGGGGAGGTAAGAAGAGGGAGTATGACAACAGATAACCAACACTAAAGCTCAAACTTATTCCTGCAGAAACTTCTTAAAACATAAGAAGTGTGAAATGAAGGTGTGAAACTACTTCTCAACAATAAGGACAAACAAAAATCATGAAGTTTGTTAGGAAGTAGATGGAACTAGAAACTGTTATATTAAGTGAAGTAACAAGATTCAGAAAAATAAGAGACATATGTTCTCCCTCTTTGTGGATCTTAACATCAATCCCTTATATGTGATTATATGTCCTTATATAACAGTAGGAGCCAGGAAAATGGAAAGAACCCAAAGGGTTGAAAGGAAAGAAAAAGCCCAAGAAAGTAGGATAGTTGGAAGATCATGTTATCATGGGGGCAATGGGTAAACTGGAGGTATTCAGCTGGGAAGGGATGAGGGAAGGAAATGCAATGAACAATGGGGGGGAGGGAAGAAGAAGTTCAAGAGAGGGGACATAATAGGAGACAGGTATTGTCAAGGGGAAAATTGGAGAAACAGAAGAATTTTAACTGGGGATGTAGGAGGGAGGATATATAGAGAGATAGATATAGATATAAAGATAGGAGAGATAAATAAAGCTTCAGTGGGGTGAAAAGCCAGAGGGAAACATATTAACTCAAAACTGCACTGGAAAACACACTTAGAATACCTGAACATTAGTGCATGTATAGATCTGAAGGCTTTATAAGAAGAAACATAATGCCAAATTGAGAAACCTTACTTCAAGTTATTGGTCAGGGTAGTCCAGGAGACTCCCAAAATAACACAGGCTATTGTCACAGTCCTTAATTGTCTCCCAGAACTTGAAGATAAGACCCTACTGCTGAAAACAGGACATAATTAGGACATTGAACTTGGAGCAATGGAGCCAGAACTAATCTGGAAACCTCCTCCCTGAATATTAGCTCTCATAGTTCTAGAGGATACTATGCAAGTTGCTAAGGGAGAAAATCAATCTACTGTCCAACTGCATCTTCAAAGTCTAATAACCATAATAGTGACCAGCACAACAAACTATAGAACTGTGGTAGTGGCACAGTTCTCTAGGGGGTAATCAACGGCCTTAAAGCCTTAACAGGCTTAAAGCCTTCTCAATGGGAGGAAACTCACACATGCGTGGCACTGTAAACATAGCCAAACATAGATGACTGGAAAGATCATATATCTAGACACCCTATCTCTGTCATTTCTCTAGACAAATGAAATTTCTTACTGTATGCTAGATATGAGTCTTTATATTTACAGACAAGTCTCCTTACTGTACACAACTCATCAAAGAAGCTTCTTTTGCAACAGATGGAGGGTATCACAGTTCCACACCTGATCACACAGGGATAATACATGTATGAGAGATGCTCAGCCTTAAGTCACATATCTACAATGGAGCCTCTACACCTAAGGCTCAGGAAACATAGCAAATCATGGGTATAGAGAATACTGAAAGATTGTAAGAGCCAGAGTTGGTACTTAAGGAAACAGATTCATCCAGGCCTCTGATAACTTGCCCATATGAACTTGCTAAAAATAAAATAAATGCTACATCATCAATATGAGCAAAACATAAATGACTTCCTATGTCAAAATACCTCAAGTACATACACACCTCAAAGACTTTCAGAAACTAAATATAAAGTTGTAATTGTATATATATGGCATACCAACAGTAGGTAGATATGAAAAATTATTTTTTTATTTTATGTATATTATTTAAGTTGCAGTTTAAAACACAGCATTTCCTAGGCAATGCCAGTAAATACATTCTGTCAGGAGGTGAAATCTGTCCTAATTCCTGATGGCATCTAGCTCAGTTTTTCTCACACACCCTTCATGAGGTAAGGGGAAATGTGTACAAACTTCCTCTGATTCTGAAAGCATCTTGAAACATATAAGGTACTATTCTTGAAGTGTGTGTGTCTGTGTGTGTGTGTGTGTGTATGTGTGTGTGAGAGAGAGAGAGAGAGAGAGAAAGAGAGAGAGAAAGAGATAGAGGAATTGGAATTAATTTCTAGTTTTGCTGGATGTGATGCCACTTGAGTACTCCCTCTGTTATACAGAGCCTTTGAAAAGAAGTCCCTGTCTACTTGTCTTCAGTCCCTGTGCTTTTCCTCATGTCACATCCCTTACTTATTGTGAACAAAACAGAATCGTTACCATTTGCAAAGTGTTTTCTGCAAAGAAAAATTGTAAAGAACACCAGACCTAAATGTACACAATAACTTGAGGAAAGTTTCAAAAAAGATATTAGGGTGCTAGAGAGATGACTTTGCGATTAAGAGCACTTAATGTCTTTGAAGAGAAATTAGATTAAGTTCTAGGCATTCATGTCTGGCAGGTCACACTATCTGTAACTCCAGTTCAAGGGGATTTGATGTCTTCTTCTTCTTGCCTCTGCAGGAATTGCATGCACATGATGCCCATACTTGCATGCAGATAAAATACATAAACATTTGAAAGATATCAACAGACACTTTATTTTTAATTGAATTTTTATGGATTTCATACAGCATATTTTGACCATATTTAGATTCCTTCCCCCATCTGTAAATCTAGCCAATTTCGTGTACTCTATTATATGTGTGTGTGTGCCTATTGAGTCAAAGAATCAAATTTGTATCCGTAAACGCCTTTCAATATTTTTGTTAATTAAAAAAATGTTTACCTTGATGTGAGAGTTATGCGGTGTAGACACATATAGAACTATCCCATGGTATCCCATATTTACCATTTTATATGGCAACAGCCAAAAAACAAAAATAAAAATACAAGTCTTCCAGTTAAAGTTACTGACAAAAATTAAATAAAAATATTTCACAAATTTTAAAAAATCATGAATCTGAGAGAATTATTTCTGATATGTTAAGAAAGGAAGGTATTCATAGCCAAGTACTCATGACTGAAGAGGTCATAGATCTTAGAGAAATCTGGCTATCACATCCCTAAGCAAGATAATCTCTTACTAAGTGCAATATATATATATATATATATATATATATATACACACACACACACACACACACACACACACACACACACACACACAGTCAAGTATCCCAGCCACCACAATCAAAGAAACTTCTGTTGCATGAGACAGAGGCTACTTCAGAGTGCCATAACTGGTCACATACAGACATTGTCTGTGAATTGCTCTTACCTAACTGGCACATATGCAATGCAACCTCTACACCCAACGCTCATTCAACATGGAACAAGGGTTAACAAGGACACTAATGAATAAATCTCAGCTCTCATTCATGAGGATCTTCCATGCAACAGAGGGCTAGTTATACAAAAGGTCACAAATGACCAAAGAATATAGTTTAGGAATTTGCAGAGTGTGGGTCCCTGGACTCCTATATTAAGGTTCACTCACCTAAGGCCCAGGAACCTTTGTGGAACTGGGAGCAGAAATATTGTAAGAGCCAGTGAGGAGGTGCATGACTGTATGGAAACAGAATCCTACAAGCTCCTGGGACCTGTTCTATGAATTTACAGCAATGGATTTGGCATGCTCAAGACCCATGCAGACTCAAGTAGACAAAAACACAGCATGGAACTTGGAAAAATTGGTAGCAGACCCCAATCCTGGCTAGAAATATTAGCAACTGATTACTGTTGGGTGAGGACAAGCTAGTCTTCCTGAAGCAAGGGATTCTGAATAGGCTGATGAGACCTCAGTGGATGAACCTGCACTGAGGAACATTTGGTGACACTAACTTGACACAATTGACCTTAACATAGATGCAGGGATATATGGATTTGAGTTGGGTGGCTATGAAGGGTTGCTGGTGGGGAAGGGGTTAAAAAGATGATTAAGATTGATTGAGATATTCATGATTCAGTAAAAAAGGAAAATATCTTTGCTACAAAAGCTGTAAACAACACAATACAAAAAGACTTGGTGCTGATTATATAAACATCTCAAAAGTTTGAAAGGGAAGTATAATGTGCAAAAAGGAAAATACTTACAGAGATTTGTGGAAAAGCCTTCCCAAGATTATGAATGCCAATAAGATATTTAAACAAGGGCTGGAGAGATGCCTCAGTGGTTGGGGTACTGGGTCCTCTTACAGAAGACCTAGTTTCAGTTCCCAGTACCCACATGGCAGCTAGCAATCATCTGTAACTTCAGTTCCAAGGGATCCAGTGCTCTCTTCTGACCTCTGTGAGCACTGTACAACACAGGTGCACTTACCTACATGGAGGAAATGCACTTATACACACAAATTTAAAATACCGAACAAATTTTTTAAATGGAAGTTAAACAGGGAACATCTTTGTGAAGAGGAAATTCATGAAGACAGTCACAAGAAAATCCCTCACAACATAACAGAGTGCTCAGGATGACTGGGAACAAATTAGATAGTTTCACAGGTGGTTCATGGAGAAGATGATGTCCATCCTTCTGAAAACCCTCTCTTCTTGAGGATATTTCTCAAGGCTCCTTTCATATCCTGATTCCTCAGACTGTAGATGAAGGGATTCAGCATGGGTGTGACCAGAGTGAACAATACAGACACAATGACATTCTTGTCATTAGTGTGATTTGAAGAGGGGACAAAATATAACCCAATAATGGCTCCATAATACAGAGAAACTACAGAGAGATGAAAGCCACAGGTAGACAGGGTTTTACAGATTCCCTTGATGGAGGGGATTTTCAGGATGGTGACTCCAACCTGGCCATAGGAGACCAGAATGCATATGCATGGCACAGTTATGACCACCACCCCTACAGTGAGGGTGACCAGCTCATTGATGGTGGTGTCTGAACTGGACAGCTTAAGTAAATCAGAGAGGTCACAGAAAAAGTGATGGAGAGTGTTGTCTTTAAAGAGAGAGAGATGAGCTAGGAGAAGGGTGTGCACAAGACCACTAGCAAAGGACAAGGACCAGGACACAATCACCAGCAAGAAACAGAGGCTGTGACTCATGATGGTAGTGTAGTGCAGAGGGTGACAGATTGCCACATACCTGTCATAGGCCATTGAGGTCAGAAGGAGGCTGTCAAGATCTACGAAAATGATGGAAAAATATACCTGGAAAATGCACTCAGCATATGAGATGGATTGACTCCATGTCAGCATATTCATGAGCATCTTGGGTACAGTAACAGATGATAAGGAGATGTCAGAGAAGGCCAAGCGGCTAAGGAAGAAGTACATGGGGGTGTGGAGACGAGAGTCCAGTCTGATGAGCAGGAAAGATGACCAGGTTCCCCAGCACCGTGGTCAGGTAGATGATCAAGAACAAGGCATAGCACATGTCTTGCTCCTCCGGTGGGATGGGGAGCCCCAGGAGGATGAACTCAGACACAGTGCTCTGATTATCCCTCCACATGCTCTTCTGTTCTTCTCTTGAATATTAATGAAAAGATGAAAATGTAAGAGTGATTGTGACTATTGGATGGTAGCAACATTTTATCAATGACTGGTACTTAAAGAAATAATTTTTGAGCCAGTCAGTATTGCCATTGTCACCTTGATATAAAGATTTTTGCTGCGCTAATGGGATAGTGATGGTTTGGATTGGAATGTAATTTTTCCACCTAGAAAAAGTAGAAGTCTTTTAGTGGGAAGAGATGAAACTTCAGATTGAATTGTCATCAAATCAGACCAAATTCCAGCTTAAAACATCCTGGATGAACAGAGTTAGTATGTATACAAGGACAAATTATTAGGCAGTTTACAGAAAAACTAATAGATAATCTCAGGGTATTGTGACCTTTCTTAATCTTTTTGAAGGTGTTGAATGTCCTTTGAATGAAGCTTTCTTCCCATTAATTAAAGCCAGATAAGAGAAACCAGTGGGTTGCTTTGAATCTTCACAATATCAGAAGGATCATATGCAGTGGGACAAAAAAATGGGATTAGGGAGATGAGTCTGTGGCAAGAATATAAAATATGCAGTGGCATACATTTTAATACACCCATCAGTTATCCCTTTAATTGCATTATTTCCCTTTTAAATACTTTCACTCTTTATAATGGCTGTATAAAATGATTGCCTGGGTTTCACATTAACACTCTCAATTCAAACAAAAACCTCCTATTCAATTCCTCAGAGCACTAGGAATTACTTGACTTCTCTACCCTGTCTAGCTTATATCTGCCAGTGAAGTTACTTCTACTCTAGCAAAAACATATAATGGCTTCTTTTTAATTCTGAAACTTGGATTCTTATGCCAAGCATCATTCATTGGCACTTTTATGCAGTTCTGCCATGTCTTCTATGTGACTTAACTTTCATTTCTTTCTTTTTCCCTTTCAGGTCTATTATAACTATCCATGTGAGAAATCACTGAATAGTATGAAAACAAAGTCCAATTAAATTAGAACCCTCAGTCTAGTGGTGTGTGGAGAGATGACCAAGCGGTTGTATTCTATGTGATGACCTGTTGCAATGGTAGGATTTGCCTGTGAGTGGAGACGGTCTCTCACCGTCTTCTCACTCACTTCAGGGCTTAAGTAAAGTTTACAGCAGTACACCAATTCTCCCAACTTGATCAGAAAGATTATTTCAGTTTTTATTATTGAAAACTGTATTTTTCATCTCACTATGTTAAATATCCAGTTAAGCTGATATTGCCCAACATTGATTATAATTCACTTCTTACTCATTTCCATGTTGGAAAAAATTCATTTCTCACAGTGAAAATGGTAATTATCTTTCACTTCAATGTTTGTGATATTTTTATAATTTTGAGCAATATTGCAACAAACAACATTGTTCTTATGCCATTTTACATATTATATATGATAAATTCAGAAATGAATTAAAAGAATGATGCATCCTTGGCTTTGAGAAAGTTGTCATGTCACAAGAGGCTGAGGTGTTAAAGAAGCTTTATGCATTATGTGAAATGAATACTTAATGAATGAACTTGCACAAGAAGATTATAAAAATGGGTACTTAGTTAAGTGGAAAGGTCAGGGATAGGGCATTTGAGGGACTAAGAAAAGTCAAGGCAATAGTCAGTGATATAAATAACAGGTAAGAGAATATCTGAAGAAAAGCAATGTCTACATTTCTATACTAAAAGATATCAGAGTCTTCTAGAACAGTGACATGCCCAACAAAAATGTAAGTGACTGAAAATGGTAAATGGCTTGCTTATTACCAGGTAGAGAATAGATTCCAGAAAGGCAGGAGTACCAGCAAGAATCTGACATTTAAGAGGCTACAGCAGCATTGTAGGTGGAAAATAATGCTTGGATACGCATGGCTCATGGTAGAAAATTACAGAGATCTGAAACAAAATTTGGAACAAAGCACAAGACCTGCAAAGTTAAATGCAGGCAAAGAGATTGTTTTTCCTGGTTTCCCTCAAAAATTAGATATAGATTCAGGTTGAGAAAAATTTAATCTATGTGGAAGATTTTCTGACCAAAATTAATATGGATTCTCAGTGCAAGGTATGTCACTCTAAAAGTACCTATTTGTCATCGATGGCATAATTCTAGGAATTATAAATATATTCTGGACACATACACATGCAGACTTCCAAATACATATAATCATGCTGGTGAATGTAAATTCTATGTCTTTTCTGACTGGGCCCCTTAGACAATGAGCACAGACACCTTTGTTTTTTACAAAGCACAGGAAGATTACTCCACTTCTTTTTAGAAGGTACAAAATATGGTCAGACAGTCGTATTGTCTGAAGGGTTCAAACTTCCATCTCAACAATCAGAAGAGTAATTCATTCAGAATCAAACATGACAGCTGAATATGTATTTGTTTACATCCTCTGAGAAATTCAGGGGAGCTCTAATTTTAAAAACCACATAAGACATGGGGTAGCAATCCTCCATCTTCAGCTTCAAATTAGGGACAAGACAAAATTGCTTAGTTGTAATTAATTCCTTTAGGATAAAAATTGCTTGGGAAGTAGTCATGAGAGTTCACCCTTGGAAGAGTAACAGTAGTAACCACACAGCACACATTAGGAACTTGGTTCCCATACTTTTTCCTTTTTCAGTTTATACCAGCTTAGATGGTATATTTTGATACTTTGGGAGCTAGTCTTCAGAAAGGAGGCTAAGGGACAGGGTTATTTTGTGGATTTGTGTGAAACCTACAGTAAGAGAATGATGAGAATAAAGCTTTGAGCAAATCTATATAAGAAAACTGTGCTGTCAGAACATCAAAGGGTAGTTGCACATAAAAACCTACAATACTTATGACAGCATAAAACCCAAGACAGACAAGGGCCCTGCATACATCGAAGAAATAGGCAAAAAGCCTCAGCCCTAGCCAAGCACACATTGGCTATTGATAGGTTCTGGAAAAGAGAGAATCATTTTTCCTTGCCTGTGTGATTCCTGGTAGGCTAACCAGACTCCAAGGAATAAACTCTCACACAAAAACATTTAGGAAAAACAGATTAGACTTGATAAACCTTTAAAAAAAGACAAACACAATCTTTACCGCCTTCTTCTGCAATGTCAAGTAACTAGCGACTGTTCATCACTGATGGGTAAAGGAGCATTGTCTTCATTAAGGGTTGGCCCTAGATAGGCTGAATAGGTTGCAGTGAATGAACTTACACGGAGGGACAGTTGGGTACATAAATTTGACTTGATAGACCTTAACATATATGACAATATGAATGAATTCTTGTGAGTCAAATATGGTGGGATGCAGAAAGGGAAGGGTGTCTAAATGTGATCATGATATGTTGTATGAAATCCACAAATATTCTATTACAAATTTATTAAAAATTGTAAAAAAACTAGAGGATGTGAAATTAAAGGGGGGTTAGTAATTTGGAGATGGACAGAGGACACAGGGTTTGAATATGATCAAAACATGTTATATGAAAATAACATTTTAAAAAATATATTGTGTATGTGTATTAATCTGAAAAATTATCTCAAATATTATATTTCTAAATCTATATTTAAAAAAATTTATGTGTGTGTTTTGCCTGCATGTGTGTAAGTGCACCCATGTCATGCAGTGCCCGTGGGGGACATGTCAGATCCCCTGAAATTGGAGTTATAGACAGTTGTTAGTGGCCATGTGGGTGCTGGAATTTGAACTCAGGTCTTCTGCAAGAAGAGTCAGTGCTCTTAACCACTGAACCATCTCTCCAACCCTAAATCTATATTAGTCTTAAAAGTATTACATATACAGAGATGTTCAGATAATAATGATTTTGTTGATTTAAGCAAACAAATATCAAGGCAAAAATATTAATATCACCCCAGAAAGCCCTAGAGGAGCATCAGAGAATGAGACTGAAAGTTCCCTCACTATCTTTTTGAGTAATAAGTAGTATTGGTTGTAGATATTCTTTGAAGGTCTGGTAAAATTTTCCCGTGACTCCATCTGGGCCTGGGATTTTTTTTTTTTTGAGTTGGGAGGTTTTGTACTACTGTTTCAATTTCTTTATTTGATATGGTTTGATATTTGATATATTTTGACTATTTGTGGCTTTCTGTGTTAATCATTCCCTGTTGCATGAGGAAGTTTCACTGATAAGAGTTGAGAGATGCATTAGCTTTCTTTCCATCCACATGGCAATAGACTGTGTTATTCGGGGACTCTCTGGGACTTCCCTGACCAGCAGCTTGAAGGGAGGTTTCTCCTGTCTAGCACAGGAAGTTATACAGACTTCAGGTATACGAAAGTACTCACTCAGATATTTTATGTGTATTTGGGGGGCAAGGGTTGAGTGAATGCATTTCCCTCTGATTTTATCTGCCTCCTAAGCCTTCTTTATCTCTTCTTTCTCCGTGTCTAACCTCCCTCTTCCTTCCCTATTTTAAGTGCTCCATTTCCCCTACATATTTGTCTCCTGTTATCCCACCTCTAGTGAGTTTCTTCTTCCCATTTATCCCTATGATACTTTGTATGTCCTTCTTTTTTCCCTTCCAGATTGAATAGCACCATTTGCCCAATTCCCCTTGATAATATTGGTTTCATAATACCCTCCTCTCTAAGGCTCTTTCTTTCCCTTTACCCCCAAGCTTCCTTTCCATTTTCCTGGCTCCTGATCTTACATCAGGATATATACTCACATAGAGAGATTGGTGCTAAGATCTGCAAATAAGTCCACATCAGATGGATCACAGCCATGTGGAACTCTAATTGCTGGGACACTCATGCCCTCTTCTTACCTGTGTAACTAAGATTTCTTCCTGGAGGTGTGAACAGTGTCTGCCTTCTCCTCCCTTGGTCCCTATGACAAACAGAGGCCCTGTTTCACAAAACTACATTTGGGAAACCAGTGAGTTTATTGGGCTTCCTTACAGAACGATGCATTTACTTACACGAGTGTGAGTGCTTCCTTCCTAAGGCCACACCAGAAAGCCTTCATCCAAGCATGGCTGGTGATTTCCCCAGCTACACAAAATAACAAGAGAGCTGCCCCTCCACTTCTTCCGTTTATATACCCTTAGCCCCTCCCCCACACACAACTAGGGCCACTGGTTGGTTGGGAGTGTGGTTGACTCTCCCTGCCCCACCTTTCTTACGGAGCATAACAGTAATCAGGTTTAGCTGTGATGATGTTAGGCAAGTGGGTGTAATCAAGCTTGGGAAAATGGCATCTGTCTATGGTCTAGCTGTTGGACAGTCCTATGCACCTCTATGGGTAATGCATGCACACGATATATGTATGTACATGCAAGCATACAAAAGAGTATTGCATACAAATTAAAAATAAATAAATATTTTAAAGATGAATGGTTTTATGTTGTTAACTTTTAAAAATTTGTTTCTTGGGAATTTCATACACATACATAATAAAATAAAACCATATTAACCTACTTTTCACCCCTCTATCTTTCCCCAGATCTTCCCCAACATATCCTCCAACCCAATTTGTGTTCAATGTTTTAAAACAATCCAATAAAGTTAGTGCTGCCTATATGTGCATTAGTATGGGGCCATTCACTGGAATATGGACAATTTACAGTGGCAGCCAACCTCCAAAAGAATGATTTTCAGCTCAACAGCAGTCATCGAGTGCCAATAGCCAGTCAGCTATGGATATGGCCTTGGTTGACCCTCTTCCATCTATGCTGAAATTTTGCCTAGCTTGAGCCAATGCAGGTCTGGTGCAGGAAACCAAAACTGTTGTGAATTCATGATTACAACAGCTATGTCGTATTCAGAAGACAGTATTTCATAGAACTTCTCCCAATACACCAGCTCTTTCAATTTTTCAGTGATGGAAGAGATTTGCAATAAAAACAATGGACAAAGGATTTATCTCCACATTACTTGAAGACGGTCTACAAAGCAATAAATAAACAGCAAATGGGAAAATTGGAAGAACTATAATTACAGATTTCACACACAGAAAATACGAACACAATGATAATGATGGATGTTCCAATGATCCAGCATCTGCTTGTGAGGCAATAGCTTTTCACTGTGTGGAAACTGAAGAACCAGAATTAATTATCTTGAGAAGAAGGTAATCTGTTAACATCCAACAGAAATGGAGATCTTCAGGGTTCTTCATAATCAAATCAGGAAGTCCTTCTTACAGGAGGCAATACAAAGAATAGACACCTTGTACTAGTAGAAAACACAGAACATGCCCCCTGATGACAACTTCACAGATGAAGAAATGAGGATGGAGACCCACGTGTAGCTGTCACAAATAGACAATGGACAAAGACTATGATATTGTACCTTATTAATGACAGGAAAATGGTAAGGAAAAGCAGGAAATAATTTGGAATTCATTACTTCTGTTTTTTGCTTTTTTAATATTTTATTGAGTTCTTGTGCATATCATATAATGCACATTAATCAAATTTAGACCCCCTCCAACCTTTCTACACCCAACACAGATTTCAGCTATTCTGCCGTATGTTAAGTCCTATCTAGTCAAGCATTTCTAACCAGGTGAGTCTCTGTACAAGTTAATCCACTATTGTCAAGTCAGCCTATCTAGAATCACTACCTTAAATCTACTCTCACTCTCCCCACAGCAATCATTTGCCAATAGTTTCTGGGCTAAGATTAAGGCCTGCTGCCCATGTCTCCCAATGCATGCTGGGTTTTTGTCTGATGGAGTCTGCATGGGTCTTGTGAATGCTGTCAAGATTGCTGCAAGTTCATATGAGCAAGTTTCCAGAGCCTGAAAGCCTGTTTCCTTTATGTTTATGCACCAACCCTGGCTCTTACAATCTTTCTACCTCCTCTTCTGCAATGGTCCCTGAGCTATGGGTGGGTGAGGTTTAAAGCAGGAGTCCTATCTAGGAACACTCACTCTGCAGTCTCTTATACTCTAAAAGTTAGCCAATTCTGGCCTTATATGTGCATCTCATTCTGTTGTATAAGAAAGATTCACTACTGAGATTTGAGGGATATATTAGTATTCTCTCTACTCCCCGTTCTACTATGTTTCATGAGCCATAGGTATAGATTCAACTATATATGTGTCACTTTAGGCTGGGAATCTCTCAGACCTGTATTCTCAGTGTGTTATAGAGTTGTAGAACTCTGTAATAGACACTGTCTGTTGCAAAAAGAAGCGTCTTTGATAAGTGATATACAGTACATTTGTCTGTAAATATAAAGATCCATAGTTAGTATATGGTAAAAAGTTAATTTGTCTAGAGATATGACAGAGATGGGATCTATGATCTCCCCATCCCTGTATGTTTGGCTATGTTTACAGTGCCACCCATGAGTTTCCTCCCATTTAGAGGGCTTTAAGTCTGATCAGATAGCTTTTGATTATCCCTCGATAACTGTGGCACTAATGTACCAATAGTGGTAGTTTGCTGTGCCAGTCATTGTGGTTATCAGACTTCAGATCTGGGATTGATTTTCTCCCTTCATAGCTTGCACAATATCCTCTAGAACTACGAAGACTAGTCCTCAGAGAGAAGGCTTCCAGGTCAGTTCCAGCTCCATTGCATCTGTGTTGGAAATATGTCCTGTTTTCAACAGTAGGGTCTTACCCTCAAGTTCTGGGAAATAATCAAAGGGATCTGGCAATAGCCTGTGTTACTTTAGGTGTTTCTTGGACTACTCTGACCAACAACTCGAAGGTATGTTTCTCCTGTCAGAAAGTATTGTTTAATTTATGTAAAAATTTTTCTTGTTTGTTTAGACAGATTTTCCCCTTCAGCCCCAGCTGTTCTGAGACTCACTATGTAGACCAGACTGTCCTCAATCTCAGAGATCCTCCTGCCTCTGCCTCCCCAATGCTGGGATTAAAGACACGCGCTACCATTGCCTAGCTTGTTTAATTATTTTGAAAAGGAACACTATGTAAATTGTATAAACTATAAGTCTCCTTTTCATTCTGCTTAATCACTTTTTAACTTCACAGTAGAATTCCAGAATAGCTTTAGAGAGAAACATTAATGGGATGCTTTGAAATAATTATATCAAAAATGACTATGACACAGACTCCTTGTCTGATGGTCTTTAGGGAAAACATGTTTTCTTCCATGTGATAAAAATTCAAGAATTATATTGTAAGTCAAATTTTACAAGGATTTGGTTATCGTGTTTAACTTCCAGCTGAGTTTATAAGTCACAGAATTGCATACCACCCCAAAACTACAAAATCCAGAAGTATGTGAACCACCAGGTTCCCAAGTCTGCTCTGCAGTTACTATTGTTATTCTTCCAGGGGTGAACCCTCATGCCTGCTTCACCAGTAGTTCTTCCCTGAGGGAGCTGATGACAATGAGGCAATTTTATCCTTTGTATCTCTAATTTAGAGCTTGAGATGAGGCACTTTCCCCTCCCTGAGGTTCTCTATGTAGTTTCTAAAAGCAGAACTGATGAGGTAGATTTCTCAGCAGATGTGAGCAAAATATGATTATCATGTTTGATTCTGAACTGATTATGGTTCTGATTGTGGCAGTGGATGGTTGAACCCATCAGATAGTCTCGCTGTTTCACTCTGTTCTGTGCCTTCTAGAGAGAAATGGAAGAACCTACCTGTGCTTTGCAGATAAAGGTATATCTTCGCTCATTATCTGAGGGGCCCTGTAAGACAAACATAGAATTTATATCCATTAGTATGGTTGCATGTGTTTGGGAGTCTGGCATGTATTTTTAATCACTGTGATCACACCATTAGATGACAAACAGCTTCCTGTTAAGGAGTAATTTATCTTGTACTAAGAATCTAAACACATTTTGTATCAATAAGACAAAAATCTTCTATATAGGGTCATTTTTCTCCAAGTTAGTCTATATATGATTTTTGAGAGAAAGGAAGTGAAATGTCTTCTTTGCTTGTATTTAATTTCAGTCAGGTGTTACTGTGTTTTCCTCCAAGTTTATTATAAATCTCTTTAATTTTCTGACTCAATCCGGGTATAGCCAAGCATTATTTTCCACCTAGAGTGCTGCAGTAACCTCTCACATTGAGATATCTGCTGATACTCTTAGCTTTCTGCAATCTGCATTTCTCTGGTAGCCAGGAAGTCACTTGATATTTTCAGCCATTTCTTAAACATTTTATTGTGTTATTATTGCTCTAGAAGGAATGGAAACCTCTACTATAACAAAAACAGCATTAAATCTGTTCTCCTCAAATATACTTCAAGGTATACATTTATGGGATTGACCACTGACTTTGCTTTCCTTTGTTTCTCAAAGATCCTAGCCCTGTCCTCTCTAAACACTTCGCAAGAGTGCCCACTTTTACAATTTCCCTGTATAAGTTCTTCCATTAGGGACTCCTTTTATAGAGAACATAAACTTCATCATCTTAGTCTCCTGTGCAATGATATTTTCCTACAACCATGGATGTGTCTTCATCTAAACCCATTCCTGAATTTTATTGAGGAAGAACTGATAGATGTATTGCAGTGGATGATGATGGATTGCTAACATACACTCAAACACTTAATCTTTTGCTTTCTGCAGATCTGCATATGATTCTTCCAACAATTGCTCAGATTCCAATATCTCCCAGATCCAAAGCAGCCCAGTGAGGTCTTATCTGGATCTAATTCACAGATTCTTTATTGAATTATTGAAAATGCATTTAAGATACATCAGAAAGTTTACAACAGGTTAACAAGTATATGAGATAATCTTTTGTTTTTCTATTAATTGGTTTCAGATGAATACTTGTACATTAGTTCTCTGATCTCAAATTGCCCTCATGAAATTCAGGGTACCAAAAAATGGAACTTTTTAAATGAGTTTTTCCATATTTGTTACATCTTAATCATCTTTATACCCCCCATGCCCACAGTCACTCTTCCATTGTCACCCCCAATGGATTTCATGCATTCTGTTATTCATGTTAAGATGGAACCTCTTCTGATCCCAATGATCATTCCAATGTTTCAGATGAGCAGGAATACAATTGTTTCTAGATTGATAAATCACATCTCTTTCCAAACCATCAGCAACCCATTAATGAAGCAAAAGCTTCATATTTAGGTTAAAATAGACAAAATAGCTGGAACAAAATGATTTTTTTTTCAGTAATGGTGACTGAGAGAAAATGCTTTTACCATACAATAGTCACCATCACTCCTCTTTTCTTCACATTTCCATATCTTCATTCATCTCCAACGGAAGAAAGGAAGAGCATGAGGAGGGACAACCAGAGCACTGTGTCTGAGTTCATTCTCCTGGGGCTCTCCATTCTTCCAGAAGACCAACACATGTACTATGCCCTGTTCCTGGCCATGTACCTGACCACGGTGCTGGGGAACCTACTCATCATCCTGCTCATCAGGCTGGACTCT
This sequence comes from Eospalax fontanierii, assembly GCA_035773235.1. Lineage (NCBI taxonomy): Eukaryota > Metazoa > Chordata > Mammalia > Rodentia > Spalacidae > Eospalax > Eospalax fontanierii. The sequence continues at coordinate 81,573,657 of CM069534.1, forward strand.
CACCTGCACACCCACATGTACTTCTTCCTCAGCCACTTAGCCCTTTCTGATGTCTCCTTAGCATCTGTCATTGTACCCAAGATGCTCATAAATATTCTGAGAGGGAGCCAATCCATCTCCTATGCTGAGTGTGTTTCCCAGGTATATTTTTTTATATTTTTTGCAGATCTTGACAGCTTTCTTCTGACATCAATGGCATATGACAGGTATGTGGCCATCTGTCACCCTCTCCACTATACTCGAATCATGAGTCAGAGCCTCTGTTTGGTGCTGGTAATTGTGTCCTGGGCCTTATCCTGTACCAACACCCTTATACACACCCTTCTCTTTAGTCGTCTCTCCCTCTTTAAAGACAACACTCTCCACCACTTCTTCTGTGACCTCTCTGTCCTACTTAAACTGTCCAGTTCAGACACCACCATCAACGAGCTGGTTATCCTCACTGTAGGAACAGTGGTCATTACTGTGCCATTCATGTGCATTCTGATTTCTTATGACTACATTGGGTTGACCGTCCTGAGAAATCCCTCTGTCAAAGGAATCTACAAAGCTTTATCCACATGTGGCTCTCACCTCTCTGTGGTTTTCCTGTACTATGGAGCCATTATTGGGTTTTATTTTGTCCCCTCTTCCAGTAACACTAGTAACAAGGATGTCATTGTGTCTCTGTTGTACACTCTGGTCACACCCATGCTGAATCCCTTTATTTACAGTCTGAGGAATCAGGATATGAAGGAAGCTCTGAGAAATAGTCTCAAGAAGAGACTGTTTTCAGGGAGATAGTCTTCCCTATGAACTGGCTGTGAGGTGGTCTCAGCTCCTTCCATGTGTCCTGTGCTATCTGAGTTGTTGTCTTAATGAAACTTTGGCTCTCTTTTCACATGCCTGCTTGAATGGTTTTTCATTCTGTTTAGCTGTTTTGTTGATATTGAGAGTCTTGGAACCTTTTTCACAAATCTCCCTATAAACTTTTCCTCTTTTCATAGTGTACTTTTCTTACAAACATTTAACTGTTTATCTGACCACCATCAAGTCTTTTTATTGGATAATTTGTAGCTTTTGTAGCAAAGGTTTTACCTTTACTTTACATTTGTTGAGAATTAAAACCAACATATATCTATGGTGTATGATAGATATTTTTTCATATATGTATTTTTTTCATATATGTATTTAGTGTATAGTATTCAAATATCAAAAACATAGCTATTTTCTCAAACATGTATAATGTATTTGTTACTGCTTTTTAAAAGAAAAGAGAGGCTAGGGAGTTGGTACCATTGGTAAAGTACAAGCGTGAGGACCTAGGCCAGCATTACACATATAAAAGAAACAAAACCAGTCAGGTACAGCAACATGCACTTATAATCTCAGCACTAAGGAGACAGATACGGAATATCTGGGGCTTGTGACCAGCTAATCTAGCCTAATTGTCAAGTTTAGGATCAATGGGAGACTTTTTCTCAAAATATTAGATGGGGAGAAGCTGAGGGAGGTGCCTGGTGTTGACCCCATTCACCTCTGCATACACGTGCACACACAAGCATACACACCTGCCCAAATAGAAACCGGAGAAAGAAAAGAATGAATGAGTTCATACCACAGCAATAAACAAGCCCAACTCTCAGTTACTGCAACTAATAAAGGGGTTGTTTATTGTGTATGTGTGTATTTATGCAGTCATATTTATCCATAGCAGAACTTCTAAGAACATTGTCACATGTAACATTAATTGGACACAAATATTCAAATTTGATGGTTTTAAACTAGCAGTGGAAGTGATAAGTGACAGGATATGGTTTATCTCTAGATATTTTCTAACATATTAAGACTACAAACTCATTGTCTTAAATAAGAATATAGTGCTTATCAGTAAAGTCAAAATATGATCTATTTATCAACATGTTTACCTGGTTAAGAAAATTACAGAAGAGTGGAACACAGGTGCAATCAAGGAATAAATGAGAGGATGGGAAGACTTTACTTGGGGAGGTGGAGGCACCGTGTACAGGGAGACATCAAGGAAAGAGAGATAAATAATACTAAGGTTGTCTGAAAAGCTGTATTAGTTCATAAAAGGACTTTAAAATACATGTATAATATGTGTTAGCTAACTTAGTTGAAGGCTAGCTAACAAAATTCCTAGTGTCATACAAAGGAAATGGCCCTTCAAATTGTTGGTCACAAGTAGTCCAAGAGACTCCCAAAATAATATACGTTATTGGCATAGTCCTTGGTTGCCTCCCAGCACTTGAAGCTAAGACCCTATTACTGAAGATATGACATACTTCAGGCACAGGACAGGGCACAATTGAGCTGGGACTGACTTAAAAGCCTCCTCCGTGTGATTAGCTGTCATGGTATAAAGAAGGTTCTATTAAAGCTGCCAAGGGAGAAAACCAATAAATGGTCTTAAACAGCCTTAGAACCAAAGAACGATAACAGAGACCAGAGCAAAAAAAATAACTCTGATGGCTGAATAGTTGTATTTTCATCTTAAGGAAAATGAACATCTGTCTATTTTGACTTAAAACACAGTCAATATTAGAGAATCCATGCATCATGGTACTATAAACATAGCCAAGTATATATGGTTGGAGAGGTCATAGACCTCAGAGAAGGACACTTTGCTAAACCATTATAATTTCTTCTTATATTCTAATTACTTATCCATATGCCCACAGATAGGTGTAGCTCTCACCACTCAACAAAAAACTTTTATTTTTGCAACAGACTGAAACCATCACAAAGTTCCACAATGGATCAGAATGCAGATAATAAGCATCCATGTGGTGCCTAGTCTGAACAGATACATCTACAATACAATCCATACACTTAAGGCTCAGGGAGGCTCAGAAGAGTAGGCAGAAAGATTGTAAGAACCAAAGGAGCAGGATGTTCTCTGTTAAATAACTCATTTTAGAGATAATAAAGAACCTGTGCCCACGAAATCTCCACAATAAGATTGCCCAACTGGACCTGAATAACAACATGCCAATGTAGATAGGGGGAAGTTCACAGGAAGAGCTACAGGCAACCATGAATGCTGATGTAGTTCAGTAGTAAAGAAATTGCATAGCATGTAGCAGACCCTGAGTTCAATACCCAGCACCAAAAGAAATAATCATTAACTATCATACACAAGCATCAACTCTCTGTACTCTAACCCTACAATAGCTGCACCATGGTTGTGGGGGTAACCAATTGATTTCTGACTGGATCTGAGGCTTGCTCCAGAAGAAGGATTTCATGTCTGATACTGTAAATCTGTTCAAAAGCCCCTGTCTGGGAATGTCATAGGCCTAAAGAAGCAGTCTACTATTACTATTTTGCTAAATAGTCATGCTGACAAACTGCTTTCTGAATATTCATGTTTATATGCATAGATCAGTACTTCTCTCAGCTTTGTTCAGAGACACTTCTTTTTGTGGTGGGTAGCAGAGATACAGAGATGACTTATAACTGGTCAAAGTGCTCAGGAATAAATGGCTTTGAGTGCTCAGTCATAAACAGGTCACTTGTATTAACCTCACTGCACCCAGGGCTCAGGGAACGCCACCACAGAGGGGGCAGGAAGAATTTAAGAGGTGGAGGATGAGGAGCAGAGCTTTGAAACAAAGCCACCACTACCAGAGGAGCTACTGAGACAGGGTATTGGGGTCTTCTTGTGACTTCTGGTATGTTGCCTACACCTCAGTTAGTGACCCCACACTCATGCACACGTGTGGGGTCAGCACTCATAGGAATCAGTGAATTGTTAACAAAATAAAAGGTACACGAAGTTGGAAAAAGACATGTTAGGAGAGCTTGAGGGATGCAGAGAGACACATAATCAAAATACATTGTACAAATATATGAAAATTTTAAATAATAAGCCAAAATATTATGTAATAAAAAGAAAACAGTCTAAAGTTATTCAGCTGTGAAGAATAAAATTATGTCATTTGCAGAAAAATGGATGAAACTGGAGATCATTATATTTGCCAAGATAACCCTGACTCCCAAAGACCAGCATCACACATTGTCTCTCAAATGTGGAATTTAGGGAAGGAAATGATGTAAAAATTAAAAGCACACTATTTAAGGGTGGCATTAGAGGTGGAATAGAGGAGAGGGTGAGAAATGATAGCAGAGGGATGAATATCATCAAAGTACACTGTATGCGTTATGAAAATGACATTAAAACCTTTCCCAGAGACAAACAAATGATAAATGTGCAGAGACTAAGAGACTGCAAAGTGTTCAGCCTGAGATGGGGTACCCTCATCACACCCTCACTTCACAAGGCTCAGGGGCCCTTTCAGAAGAGGGGTGGAAAAATTGGAAGAGCTAGAGCTGGCAGATGGATATGAGGAAAGTGTATTGTCTGAACACCACATATGAACCCATAGCATTAGTAACAGCAAGCCCAAGCTAGACAAAAGCCCAGCATTAATGGAGGAGGTGGGCAAGAAGCCTCCGCCCTAGCTGAGGATTTATTATCAATTGATAGTTGACTGGAGAAGGAGAGTCAGCTGTCCTTAACAGTGTGACACCTGGTAGGTTGGACAGACCTATACCCTAGAGTACTTGGGAAACACAGATTAGAGTCCATAGACCTTTCTACAAAGACAATAATAGAGAGCTTTTAAGATTGCGGGGGGAGGTAGTAAAGTGTGGAGGAGGAAGGAGTGTGAATAAGATCAGAACACATTAGACAGGGCTAGAGAGATGGCTCAGTGGTTAAGAGCACTGGCTGCTTTTGCAGAAGACCCAGGCTAATTTTCCAGCACCTCCATGATTGCTAACAGCTATCCTAACTCCGACTCCAGGGAGTATGATGCCATCTCCTCTGTAGCCTGTGACCTGTAGCCACAGGTTCCTAAAGCTGATATCAATGCCAGGTCAGGGCTCCATCTTAAGGAGTGAAACTTAAATTAGAAAGTGGCTGGTTCCTCCTACAGTATTCGTGCTGCCACTGCGCATTTGTTAGATGCAGTAACAAATCTTGCCAGGCCAGTTGTTGTTGTAGCTCACAGGAGCCACAGCTAGTTAAGACTGATGATTAATTTCTCTTCTAGCAGTACGTACAACACCTTCCAGCACTAGGTGGTCAGTCATTAATATGAATTCACAGTAATGGTGACAGAATATACAAGTCCCAAATAAGATCAACCCAGACAGAATTCCAGCATAGATGTGGGGAAGTGCATAAGAACTCCCAACACTTGCTAAGGAATTATTGGAAAGTTATGGTTACTAGAAGAGCCAGTTCCATTGAAGGGTGAGACTCTTAGTAGGTTAACCAGGCTCCAGGAGATGGACCTACATTGGAGAGCATTTGGGGAAAACAAATTATATATATATATATATATATATATATATATATATATATATATAAAAGAGTACACGATGGGGGTGTAGATGGGGCAGGAAATATAAAGATATATTATACGAAATTTGCAAAAATTCATTTAAAAAACTAAAAATACATTGTATGAAATTTTCAAATAAAAATATTCTAAAAGCTTATTTTGCTTAATATACATTAACAAAAAAGGAAATAGTCAAGATTCAAGGGTGGAGAAAATGTAATTAAGGAGAGAATAAAGGAACCTCACCCCTTTTTTATAATTTGCTATCATTTTAATCTAATGATGGCTAAATGAATTAACATTATTAAACACTATTCAAATATATACATAATGTGTGGGACACAAGATTATATGCATACATACTTAAACTATGGATATTATATGTGCTCATTTAATTGTGAGTTATTTCAATTTTAATAACCATAGATTAAAATTTTCAGTGACAATGGGAAAAAGTAGCTCAAATATCAAAATATCCAAGTGGCTTATTGTCTAAGGATCTGACTCCCACAATGACTGAGACTCTCTTCCACTGAATATTGCTTAGTGACAGAAGTGTAGCTAACCTCTCTGAATTTGAATCTCCTCCTTCATAAAGACAAGTAGCTGTGGAACCATCTGTCTCGGTAATCAGCTTCCAGCAATGATGTTAAACATCAGAGGCAAGTTTTCTAGAACTAAACCCTCAAGCAGACATTTCACTTGGAAATATAAGACAATATACTTATGTAATTAGGCGTAGAAGGCCCTTCTTTTCATTTTAGAATACAGTATAATTGGAATAAATTATGTTGCAGTCCTGTTTGAACTCTGTCCAGATTGTCTAGACTTCCCAACATCGTGCCTAGTCATTCTTCAGCCCACGCCCCTTTATATCCTGAAATAATTAGAACAAAATAACAACAAATTACAAACTGCTGAGCAAATCAGGTGGGAAAACTGAGAAAAGTTTGTCAATGTGCATGAAATTAGGTAGAATGAAGGAAAATCCAT